>OESE01000212.1:0-703057 GCA_900240875.1 Crithidia expoeki
CCACAGCACTGGTCACTTCCTTTGCCAAACTCTCGCTCCTCACGTTGAAATACACTCGCACCTCTGCACGATGTTACACCACCACTCATTCTTCCCTGATCTATCTTCAGTGCCTCCGCAATTCCGGCTCAGCTGGACAAGCCCTTCTCTGACGCACCATACCTTTACCCACTCACAGGACAGCACGCAGCACAACCCTCAACGAAGACACTGCACAGCGAACTGCCCAACGCAGCCAGGCACCACGAGCACACGCAGGTTGCGTGTTGTGACACCTTCAGGGCATGGTCTCTTTTTGAACCGCAAGAGAGCACACCACACCGCCCACAAATGCATCGTGCACGGTCCGGCGGCTCCCTTGGTGCAGGTGAGTGCCGCTGTCTTGTGAAACGAAGGTGGGTGAAGTAGAGTGTGCAAACACGTGTCCGAGCACACCTTCCTGCCACACGACCGAAAGAACACCACACACAGACACGCCGAGAGCACAGATGAGGGAGAAAATGACAGCATTGTTTCTTTCATTCCCCGGAGTGTTGCAGTGCAGTGGTGTGGAAGGCCCGTGCCAGGACAAAAAACAACCCTGGAGATGTCAGTGATGATGCGCTGCGTCGCAGATAAGTGAAGCTGCTGAGCGTGATCTTGCCATGCCGTCGCCTCTCCACCCTTGTGAGAAATAGCAATGCTTTGAAGCAGTCTGCGGAAGACACTTCGCGACCGTCTCTAACACCACGCGCTTTGCAGCACGAGAAACGCAGGTCGGTAGGACGATGGTGGGCACTAGGGTCCCCTAGATGGAGTGTCATGTTTACTGTTTCACCACGGCGTAACGTTTGTCGCAAAGTGGTGGCCATTGCACCCCCAGGTAGAGCCAACTCTTCCCTTGACCACAGCAGTGCTCACACCAGCTATGCGAAGACGGTGATGGCGGTTTGTGCCGGCTGTGACGCCTGTCCTCCCAGTCAGGAACGATGCAGTGTTCGAGTGTAAGGTCTGTAAATGCATCCTTACTTTGATCAACGATGTACGGCATGATATTAGGATCAGAACCTTACGTCGTGAACCCGTCTACCGTAACAACACTGATGCACCACGACATGATGATTACACCTGCGAACTATGTGCGGTAGCACTGGCTTCCCCATCAGCCTCTGTAAAGTCCCTCGGCTTGGAGTTGAGAGTGTCTGCCTGCCGAGTGAAGTGTCAGCGGCCTTTCCAACACGGTAGCAAGCACGTATCCTCAGCTCAAAGACGAGCGTTTACGCCCACAATGGAGTCAAAGGCGTTGTCGACAAGGATGCGTCCCCACTTCGGCGTGAAGATGATGTGAGCCTGTTTGTATATACGTGTGCGTCGTTGATCCGTTGCCGTCAACCTCGTGTACGCCGGGAGGCTGCAGCAGAGAACCCGCACCCACCGACTTTCAAAACAACGCGCGGCGCGCCTCACAAACACTTTAGCGGGCGGCAACTCCCCCAAGGCTCATAAATGCCACCTAACCCCCCTCGAGCCCTACAGCGGCCACCGCAGTCATCGGCCCTAGGGATCTATCCATCATCCTTTTCCATCCCTCCTTGCCCGGAATACTGGCCCCGTTTTCGCCAGAAGACTTCGCAGCCATGGTTTCAGCTGTGGTTTCATTTGCCCATGACGCACCAAATCGTTACAGTTTAGAAAAAAAAAGCAAGTGACAAATCATATGGCTTATCAGTTTGGCAGACGCGCCTCCATGCAGGGTTCTTCATTCAAACAAGGGATCCCGCTCGCAAACCTAGGCCTCGGGGGATTTGCCCTGCGCTTGTGACGAGAACGACGCAACACGGCGAACTCTACGGAAACGAGGAAAACCTCACCGATAAGCCTCGCCTCGTGGAATGCCTCAGCTGTGGCCCCCAACCCCACCCTATCATAAAGAATGGGCAACACCACAATTCCAGCCACAAACTGCCCCATGGAAAGGCAGGACCCAGGCCAATGCTGATTTCACCCGCTGTGGCGCTAACCTCCTCCTTTCGGCGTACTACTTTTTTTCCTTTCCTCTAACCCCCACCCCCTTAAAACCTTACTTGGAACAACCGATCCGTCTCCGTCGGGCGACCTCAGAGGCACCATAGTACTTGCTACCACCTGGGCGGTGACCTCTTTGAGGACGAGGAAGTTCGGCCCCATCATCAAAAGACCAAAAATCAATTCCCTTTTGCGGAAGTACTCCCACCGGCGTCGCCCTCTTCAACCCCCTTCCCTGCTCGACCACCCACATCACACATAGAAATATCCATATCGCGGGAAACCTTCCACGACCTTGCGCGCAGGGACGCCGACCCCTATCGAGACGACGAAGGCGTAGTCACTCGAAGTCCCTTCGGAGAGGTCGAAAAAGATTGCGATTTCCAAAGGCACCACTTTCTCGGCCGAGCGCTAAACCACCATCCTTTAAATAGTGCGACCGAAAGCGCGCCCCTCTCTAAGCTGTGCATCAGCTCTCCGCCTGGCAGACCCCTACCCCCTCCCGAAGGCAATACTTGTAGACAGCCCTGCCCTTTGACGGCGGACCCTTCACGAAGAGCCCAATTAGCTTCCTCAAAGGCCTTCATCTATCACGTCATCTGTGATTTGTTGGAACCTAGCTTGGTTCATCGAGCGCTGCGAGCCACAAAAAGAAAGAATCCGTATTGCCTGGAACCCGCTTTCGAAGCACGCTGCTCTTCGAACAAAAACGACGATGAGGTTTATGAGATAGGGGGGCCCCTTCATTAACAGGAGAAAAGGTCTTTATGCCAGCGGGGGAACCACTTGCCTTTGTTCAAGAAGGGCGCCTAGGTCTCAGTATACCGACACGATTTTATCAGCTCCTTCAAACGAAGAAAAAATCACACCACTCAGCGCTGACACGAACTTCTTACCGCAGAGAAGCGCAGCTTATCTCCCCATCCCCGCCGTGAGAAAATAGCTTCCCCTTCGAGGACCTCACGAGAGATAGTTCGAAGCCTAACGCGGTCGGAGAAAAAGCAAATTTATTCACCTCGGGACGCCCGTTCCCCGCCTCCATGCTACTACCTTTGGGCGGGCCGATGGCCCCAGAGGAGCCCAAACAGCGGACGCCCTTCACGAACGTTTCTGCCCTTACCGGCGGCTACTACTTCACCGATGCATGGCTCGTAGCGGACCCTTGTGAGTTAGTTAAGTCGTACGCACGCAACTGTGAGACCAGGGGCGGCACGATTGTTAGGGCAACGGTCGGGAGTATCATCCCACATTCTGGCGAAAACGGAAAGAGGTTCACGGTCGTAACGGAGAACGGGAACTTCGAGGCATCTGTTGTCGTCGTCGCTGCTGGACCGTGGTCGGGCGAGGTGCTAAAGCCTCCTGGGTGCCGGTTTCCACTCTATCCGCCTCGGGGATACAACACACACTTTAAGCCCGCCGGTGGCGCCAAGCTAAAGCACACAATTGTGGACGTGGATTACCGCCACGCGCTTGGCCCTATGCTCTCTGGAATAAGGCTAAACACGGGCGGCGAGGTGGCGTCGATGACGTCTCCGCCAAACGAGATCCAGCCCAAGACAGCTGAGGCTGCGGCGCGAGAGCTTTTACCACTGGAGGGCCCGGTTAGCAAGCCATGAGTGGGCTACTGCTCGCGCACGACCGACGTGAAGCCTATTATCGACCAGTCGCCCCACCACCCTTGTCTCTGGATGTGCTTTTGGCACGGATCGAACGGTCTGACTCTCGGACCGGTGTCTGGCGCCTGCTCGCTGAGATGGTCTCGGGTGAAGTGCCGTTTATCGATCCAGCCCCTTTCTCTGCGTCACGCTTTTGAGTTTCCATGGCGGGCGTTGCCACGTCTCCTCTCCTCAAATGAAACAGCGTATTTTTCCGACTGCGGAACTCGACCTGAAAGCCCTCGGTTTCGCCAGCATTAGCAAGCAGCTGTTTCCAACGCGCCACCTTATTTCCCGCAACTCAACCATTTTCGTTTCTTTTTCCCTCCTGCGCCCTCACTGCGAGACGCCAGCCTACGTGTACACGCACTATTTATTTCTTTATCGGAGGCATCGTGGCGCTGCCGCCTCCACTGCCTATGAAGGTGGGGTGAGGCGTGCCCGTGCCTGGGTGTGGTATGTTTCTCCTCTTTTTTCTCTATCTTTTCTTCTTTCTCTTGCTCGTGTTGTGACGGCATTTGGGCTCAGTGAAGTGCTCGTTACTTTGTTAGTTTATCTTTGCTTTTGCCTTTTGTCTTCTTCCAATCTTTGGACCTCTCTAATCCTCAATGCTGTTTCGGAGGCAGATGGACGGTGCACCACGCCAAATGCGTGATCGTATATCCTCATTAGGCTCACCTTGTGTCTGGTGAGAGAGGAGAGGGACGAACGAGGACAGTAACAAAGGCGATCGTCAGCAGCGGAGCGGAAGAAAAGTGGAGGCTTTTTTGTTCTGCGGGACACCATTGAGCAGTGGGACGAATACGATAGCTGCTTTCCCGTTTGTTTTCCAGCCTCGTCGCTACTGATAAAGTGGCGTACTGCTCTTCGAGCACCTTTGCTTTGCGTAAAAGATCTATTGCGAACTGACACTGCCGCCAACCTTTTGCATTCATTGCTCCCCTTGTTTCTTTCGTTTTCCGAGGCCTGCGCCTCGCAGTCGAGCTGCTGAGATTGCCTATTGTCGCACGTAAAAGCCCTTTGTTTACACACCCTCGTAAGCACATTTAAAGATGAATTCTACGTCCGAGCCAACGCGTTTGACGTTCCTCGGTTACCAACTTTCCGCCGACGTTGGGTACTGGGAAGAGCTGCGGCGCCTGAAACTCATGACGTGGAAGCTGGAGGAGCCCCTTGCCCCACTACGTGGCACCATTCGTGTAAACGTCGCGGGCCATGCTTTCCGCACGCCCGCCAATATGGTGCACTTGGGCGCCGCTGCCGTTGCGGCGCCTCCTGCGCAGTACCCATCGATGGACAGCCCGCCGGCGTTGTGGATGTTCAGGTTGGGGAAAGGTCAAAAACTTTAACCCCCTGAGGGTCTGAACTCTTTGGACTCGCGAAACGCCCTGCTTTCCCTAGTCGCAGAGTATCTGCTGAAGCCTGCCCTCGCTGTTTATCCGACGGTAGAGGAGGAAGGGCGGGCATGGTCTCAGCTCCCATTTTGTATGCCCTCCGCGCAAACCTACGTCGACGCCAGGACCCATCGTTTTTATCACAGGGAGGCATTTCCGTCCATTACATTGGAGGGTCCTATTATTGGAATGGCGCGACGCAGGGGTCGGTGAAGTCGCCTCCTTTCACGCCCCCACGGCGCAGGCGATCTACGACCACGGCGCTAAGCCGCTTTGCAGCTTCCCAGAACGAGGAGGTAACCCTTTTCTTACCATCTGTCCCCCCGACGGCCTACCTGTATTTCAGGCGCTGTCACCACGTGCTCCTGTCGGTGCCGCAGACGAGGGTGCGGCTGTCATTCTGTGCTTCTTCGACTTCTCGGACACCGCGGGGGCGCTGTGCGTTTTGGCCCGAAACATAATCACGTGCGTGCGGCTTGCAAAGCCCACGCTCACATCCCTGAAGGGTACGCTCTGCGACCCGGCGGCCCCGAGAAAGGTGTTTTTATGCAGCTATCGTTCGACGCCGTTGACGCAGCGATGGCCGCCAACTTGGCGTCGCGTCTGTATTGTGCATCGCCCGACGAGTTGCAGCGGATCGGGTGGAAGGACGAGTTTCCATGCCTTAAAGTTTCGGGGTGGCGTAGGAAGAAGGTGGAGAGGCTTGATCTTGGAATGCTCATCGACCCCGTCCGACGCGCCGACAGTGACTCGCGGTTCAATTTGGAGCTGATGAGGTGGAGGGCGCTTCCTTCGCTGGAACTGAACGGCCTCGCGGCTGCAAGGCACTCCTTCTCGGCACTGGCACGCTCGGCTGCAGCGTGGCTCGGAATTTGCTCATGGGGGCGTGCGGGATTTCACACTCGTTGATCGCGGCCACGTATCGTTCTCCAACTTGGCACGCCAGTCTCTCTTCTCGTTTGACGACGCGAAACAAGGCAAGTCGAAGGGGACGCCGCAGCAGAGGCGCTGCGCGCCATTATTCCGTCGGTTGCCGTGCGACCTGTTCCTCTGACAATCCACATGCCTTGGCACTGCGTAGACGAGGGCAAACTTGACGATATTTTTGAAGAGGTGCACCGGCTGGAGGAGCTCATCGCCGACTGCGACGTGGTCTTTCTCCTGACGACTCGCGCGAGGCCCGCTGGATGCCAACGCTCGTCGCGGCGGCGCGCGGCACTCCAGTCGTGAACGTCGCCCTGGGCTTCGACACGTACGTGGTAATGCGACACGGCGTCCCCTCCGCGGCTGTCTCGCGCTCCAACGCGGTGGTGAGGAGGGCGGGCGCCGCCGCGGCTGCCCCAGCGGCGCTCGGCTGCTACTTCTGCAGCGACGCCGTCGCGCCGACCGACAGTCTCAGTTTCCGCGCGTCAGATGAGCAGTGCACCGTCACGCGACCCGCCGTGTCGCCGATTGCTTCCGCCATTGCGGTGGAGCTGCTCGCAGAGGTGTATCAGCACCCGGATGGGTTCTGCTGTCCCGCTTACCGCGAGTCGGCCGGTAGCGACACGGACGCCGGGAAGTGTTGCCTCGGCTTAATTCCACAGCAAATCCGCGGCAGTGTCTTTTCGCACAGCATGCACCACCTTTGCGGGGAACGAAACCCGTACTGCACTGCTTGCGCTGACGCGCTTCTCGACGCGTACCGGCGCGGCGGTGCAGAGTTTTTGCGCAGTGTGTGAACGCGCCCCTCTACATTGAGGAAGTTTGCGGGGTTAAGCAGCTGAAGGAGGCGTGGGAAGCCGACGCCAAAGAGGTGTGTTGGAGCTCCGACGATGAGTTGATGAATTCCTGAAAGGCGTCAGTGTTCGAAGAGCTCTCTACGTACTGTGCTTTGTGAAATTTCTATCCTTGCTTTTTCTTGCTTTTCTTTCCGTTTTTTTGCTTGCACGTCACCCGCTCCATGCGCCGTTTTTCGTTGTAACCATCCTGTGCTGCCTTCCGTTTCGCAGTCCGTGTTGTCTATTTCAAACGGCATGCAGCAACAAGAATCACATGGATTTACTTAGAGTAACGCTTTGCAGCGCAGTGGCTGCTATGCATCCTGCGTGCGGGGAGCGTGCGTTAGGGATGGGCTAGGAGGGGGTTTGGCTTGCTTTTGCCCGTGCCGCCCACTAAAGCAGGGAGCCCACCTTCATTCTTTTACTTCGGCGGCGCGCCGTTTTCCGTTGTTCATGTGGACTGCCACCATTTAGCATCTTGATTGCCCCGTGGACTTTTCGCTTTTTGGATCTTAGTGCAGTCCGTGAGAGGCCCTTTTCAACCTTCTCTCCCTTGTTTTCAAAAGTGTCCGCAGTGAATGTTGGAGCCGGTGCTTGAGTAGGCGTTGCATAGCGAAGCCGCTGATAGATCCCATCGGCGTTGTGAAAAAAAAAAAAAGGCGTGCCAGATTGAAAGGCTGAGAGGCGAAGCCTCAGATGATGCCAGGCGGTCGTCACAGTGGCTCGTCCTACTTGGCACTGTTTCCCCTGTCTTTGTTGCCAGCTTCGCGTGCGGCAGCTTTCCCCAACACGGCGCACCACCAGCCCCCAGACGCGTCTTTCCTCCGGGGTTCGAGGCGAGCTAGATGTGAAGATCCACCCCTCCACGGTGTGACGGGACGACGACGCAGCGTTCCACGCCACAGAGTCGCACAGGCCAGTTTCTGACAACGATGGTTTTCAACGTCGGGCTTGGGGCTCCTGGTGCTGCCCTTCTCTTCAAATTCGCCAACGGTTTGGCCAGTGACTCCATCACGTTGCGAAATTACCTTAAATCAGGTCTGGGGCGTCATTCAGAGCTTGGCCGTCAAACGGGTCTTCATTCCCTACCTCTCTACGCAAGCCGAGGAATTGCCCATGCACGGCCCCACCGTGCAGAGGATGGGGTTCGTTGTTCGGCGCACGTCTCGGCTTCGTCCCGCCGTTGGAGAAGCTACTGCCGCCAGCGGGGCCGCGGCGCGCCGCTTTTCAACCCTGTAGATTCTCTCGGTGGAAGGCCATTTGTCAAAATCAACCTCGTGGCGTTTTTGTCGGTGATCGCGCTGAAAGATGTCGGGCTGAGCGGTGGGCTGCTGGCTGCCGTAGATAGGCGTCGGCGGCCTCACAACCCCGCGAGGTTGAATCGTGCGTCTCGCTTGAGAGAGGTGAAGCGAACGACCCCTCAGCCGCGGCAGGCGTGACAAAGCGGCGCGTGGCGGATGCAAAAATGCGCACCACACTCCTCATCTGGGGGTGTCGAATAATCTCCCTCGCCGATTCTGCCCACTCTACCACGCGGTCGGGTGGCCACGGTCCCCGATGCCATTTCACCTGCTTAGCCATACGGCTGATGCGTCGGAGCCGCGGGCGGTTGTAGAACTGGACGCGTGTCCGGCTTTAAAAGCGGCCGGTTTTAGCGTTCGCTGTGGCCTCCTCATCCTTCCTGGCCCTTCTGGTGCAAAACGCTTTAAAACGCTGTGTGGGGGGTGCGGCGTCGTGCGCGGCGTCCCCGGCCCAAACGGGCACCATTTACCAGGAGAACGCACTGCTTTTTTTTTGTTTCCGCTGTCCCGGGTTGCGCGGCATCCCCCTTCATCGAAACACCAGGGACGAAAATGCCCGTAACCCCTCCTTAGCAGGCTCACGGTGCCCTCCTTCCCGCGGATACTGGCTGTCAAAACCCGCCTGCTGCTCATGCCCCTTGCACAACTTAAGTGGCACGGCGCCCGGGTGAACGAAGCAAACTGAAACAGCCCATGGCCGAACATAGGGGGCAGCACGGGTCTACACGCCTAATGGCCACAACACCCCCCTACTTCACAACGACAAGGGGCCTCATGGAGCCATTGGAAAGTAAAGGCTTAAACCCCTTTCCTCGGGGAGAGAGGACCCGCATACCAAACAGCCACGGCACACGCGTTCTACCTACAAGGATAACCTTTATTAGCCGCAATCCTCTGACCACCACTTTCTCCTAAATCGAATCGAGTACTGCAGTTGCCTAGTATAACTGGTGGAAGCGAAATTTGAACTTTATGAGAGGGGAATCCTCACGCCCGTTTCCGTCACCTAAATCGGCGGGATCAAACACCACCTTCGGGAAGACCAGGGCCAACGCAGAGAAAAAAAACACCGCACGAGAGATAATTTCAGCAACGATAGCTACAACAAGAAAAAACGACCATCCATTCTGTCACACCGCACCGCTTTCGCTCAAAGAAGACAGACTCAGCCTATTACACTTCAAAAAAAAAACCCTCTACCATCACAACCACCATCACTACCACTAGGTGATTAGGTTCCCCGGCGCCCTTAACGAGCGCGAGGAAACCCCTCGGCGAACCGTTGTCGCACGAAAAAAAAAAATATAAAACTTCAAAACGAACGAAAACAAGTAGACATCGAATATAAAGGTCAGACTTTAAGAGCAGCACACCAACACAGGCGGCCTCACCAGGCAAGCACGGGCCACCATCGGCGCGGAAGAGGATGAACAAGGATCGCGCTGGCTGAAGGACGTCGGCGGACCCGTTTTCTTCCAATTCCCCCCCCCCCTTTCTTCCCCCTCCTCGCCCTACCCAGGAACACAAAACTTCTATACTTTACTCCTTCTCGAAGTATTGCACTCTCATTGAGTAGAATATTTTTTGCCTCCTAAACCAGTATGAAGCATCTAACGAAGACCTCCTCTTAATTTCTGAGAGAGACGTTCAAGTTCTTAACAGCTTTCGACCTGTTGAAGATGAAGCCTAAGTTTTTGTGTGGGTTTTCAGCGGAACATCAAGGTAACCTGTTCTGTTTTGGGGAGAATTCTCGAAGGATTTCTGGCGCAGTAAGTTTGGCGTACGTGCAAGGGTTAATCAAAATACTCAGGCATCGCAAAACACCTCTCGTTCTTGTGTTCACTGAAAGAGCGAATTCGAGAATGAAGAGTTTTCGTGAGATATTGTCACCGTGTTGAGATTGCGGCAGAGCTTGATCTTTTCGGTCGTTACCAAATTCCTCTGTAAGTTTTACTATTTCTCCTTCTCTTCCCAATATACGATTATCATTATTGTGTTTTTTTTTTTTGGGGGGGACCAAAGGATGTTAGATACGATAGCAACTGAGTTTCGTTACTCAAACTTTAAAGACGGATCTCAAATAATTCTGGTTTCCACTACCCCTTTTGTCAAGGTCAGCATTACTATTATTGTTGCTATTACAACTATTATTATTATCAAAACGTGAACAATGAAAGTGTATTTTATTTACAATGGTCGAGATGTGAATGGCGAGGTTGTAAACAGTTTGACAGACCCGTTTAAGCTAAAGATTGACATTCCCGCATCATGGATGGACGGACCTTGCGAGCGTTTAGAACTCTTCTTTCTTAAGACACTCACAGCGAAGCGCGAAGTTGCGCTTGCCGCTCAAGATGTGTGCATGAAGTGCGGTGGTGTTTACCTGAAACCGCAGGATACAGTGTCCAAGAGCCTTTCTGACTACAACGATGTTTACTTATTACACAACTTGCCTGAAAAACGGAATGAAAGCCATGAGGGCGAGTTGCGCTGCACGAATTTTGGTTGCAACCAATATTTCAAGGAGGAGGAAAACACGGACACATCGTGTCACTGCCATTTGAAGGGACCGGTCTTTCATGACTTAGAGAAGTATTGGAGCTGCTGCGAAAGTAAAAAAGCTCTTGATTGGGAGTCGTTTCAAAAAATTCCTTCTTGTTGCACTACAGGCACAGCACCGCCAATAAGCCCTTTTCGTTCCCTAAGGAAGAGATTACAAATATCCCGCTGACTGCTGATCAGCTGAATCAGCCTGCGAACACTGGATCTGCGATGCATGATGGCAGGCCAACGACCGGACCGCGCGAGTTTGAGGGTGCGTCTTCCCTTCACGAGGAGCCGCAAACCATTGTGGACGGTAAGGCGCGATGCAGGAACTTTGGCTGCACCAAGGAGTTTGTTGTCGCGGAGAACAGCGAGACCTCGTGTCACTACCACAAAGATGGACCAGTTTTTTGGGACACGTACAAATATTGGAAGTGCTGCCCGAACAAGAAATGCTTGGAGTTTGACGATTTCATCAAGATTCCTGGCTGCTGCGTTGGATACCACAAGCTTTGAGAATGTTCCGGTGTTTTCGGAGCAAGTGTTTCGTTGCTTTTCACAACCCTTGCTCTTTGGTTGAAATAGAAATTTGTCTCGAGAGCTGTACATACTCAGAACAGGGAAAACAGCAACTAAAGGGTTTATTTCGTCCGTTCATTTTAAACTAGCTTCGCAGCGCTGCAAAAATACTCTGTGCGACTGTTAGCCTTATGAACTCAACAACTTTATTTCTCGCATCTGTAGGCTCGGTCTTCGGGTTGAACAAAAAAGCTCTCCTTTACTGATCCAAGATAAGTGTGCAACGAGGACAGAGAAACATTCAAGAAAAAAAAGTACGCAATCGATAGTTGCTGCTCGGCAACAATTCTTTTTAATTCACTTACGTTTCTGAAACTTTTACTTGCACATAATAATGTAATTATGGACGCAAACACACAAGAAAGGTGTGAACTCACAGTAGTATTATGAACTCGTCAAGCCAAGCGTATATAAGCGGAACAACACTGGCACAGTTTGTCAGCACTGCGTATGCCTGCACAAGCGGCTGCAAGCACGTTTACCGTCTTTACGGAATACGGCAAAGTGCACGCGAAATGACGGACAAACCAGAAGCTGCCGAGAAAAGCGAAGTTGTTATTGTCAGCGCAGCTCCGGTAAACTCGGACGTCGCTTCCCCTGATCTCTCGAAGCTCGGTTACTTAGTTTTCTGCCAAGCACCTGTCCACAAATTGTCATACGCAGATACTAAGAGAATCAAGGCGGGCCCAAAGCTGACTCGCGCAACTCAGTGTTTTTTTTTCATTTCACCAAAGTAATTGGCAGTGATGAAATTGTCCGTGTTTTTTACACTCTTTACGAATGCATCGATAGTAGACTCAGTAATTTGCGGCCGTTCAAACTGAACATTGACAATCTCGTCGATTCTCTGCAAAACTTCACTAAGATTTCTAGCATTTTTGCCCGTAACACTTTTTCTGGTTTTCCCACCATCAGCCCTCCTAGTGTAGGTGTCGTAAAGGCAAGGGAGGACGTCGAAACAGAGTCATTTAGTGATCTCGAGGTGCTTGTGAAAGAGAAAGCGATGCTTGTGAAACGTATTGCTGAGCTGACCGAAATGCTTCAAACCCAAGCTGCCCCATAGTTAACTACATTTTTCCTGTTTTTTTTTTTATCTTGTTGTACGTCAGTTTCTGCCGTTGACTGTATTGGTTAATCTAAGTCAGTAGATTTCTATTATTATTATTATTTTTTTTTTACTTCCCTTCACCATCCTGCGTCTATTTTTCCCCGATACATTGTATTCTTCTTTTTTTTTTCTAATGAGCACTCTGAGGGTTCTGTTCAAACGTTCAGCAATGTCCAACATTTCAGGTTGTATCAATTGAGTTGTCGAAAAGCGTTCTCTACTTTCTTGTAACCTCTCGTCCACGGGAAATGCGCTAAGTAATTATTCGGCTTTGTCGACACGGATTGGCCGCAGGCTGCTGTGCACCTGTTTGTATTCATTTCTCGGTGTTGGTGTTAATGCTCTTGTCCCGTCCACTCTCGTCTGCATTTCTCTCATCTCATCCGTCTGCCTACAAGGAATTCAAAATAGTGTTTTGGAAAAACCCATATGTCGAAATGGAAGTTTATCTACCTTTGTGCTTAAAGTCGGAAAAAAGTAAGCAGCTAAAGCTTGTGTTAGGGTCAGAAAGCTCAGTATTTGCCTCCAAAGAGTGTCGCATTATCGAGAACGGAAACGACCTCGTCTGCGTGTGTGAAGGTTCCAGTAGCTTCCTCTATCGTTTTACCGGACATGAACTCTTATCCCTTGGCATCTTCTTTTTCCGCCGTGCCGGCGACAAGCAGCTTTTTAGTGCTTTCATGGATAAAGAAGTGAAGGATTTCCCCGAAGATAGCGTGGCGTCGGTACCCCAATCCGGAAGCTCTGACGAAGTACAGCTTTCTGCAGACGGCGAACCAAGCTTTGTTGACTTTATTGGTGACACGCTAGTGATTGGGACAAAGTCTGGTTGTCTTGGGGCCATCTTTGTCAATGCCTATCGTACGGAAATACGGGGAAAAGTTGTTAGGCTTCAAAGCAACCACTCTTTGCGATGGTGCACATCCCCATCTTCAGCCTGCTGCGTTTGCGTCTCCACGGAAGAAATCTTTATGATTTATGTGAGCCCTGAACACACTGACCTCGTTTCGTACAGCGGAGCCAGCGGCGTCAACAACTTATCCTCAGTAGCGGTGCACTCAATCAGCCAACAGAAACCGCAGTCTTGTTTTCTTTCACACGCTGATAACTACAATCTCACAGTGCTGCGATGGAGTGCGGCGGATCAAAAATACCACGCAGGTCTTTTCACACTTCTTCTTACTGAGGACGACAGCGCATCAGACGGGAGGTGCATGCAATCGAGTGTGTACGTTCACGACGTTGACAATTGCTCTGTGCTGGCGGTTGTGTACGCGGATGCAATTTCGTTTACGTCATGGGACGCGTGTGCCACGTTGACCTCAAGCGCAGCCGTAAAAAATGAGTTAACTGCATCCTTCGGGGCGGCATTCTGGAAGCCCACCAACGAGGGCTGTCGTCTGTACGTGCTCCGCAGCGATGCTCATTGCCTACTGTACGATACCATCATCGATAGCGACAACTCAACCATCCACGAGGTTGTGGTGGCTGGTCAAGTTACGCTTCCAAGCATGACCGCGTGTCGGCTGGGCGGTGTAGAAAGTGGCAATTTTTTGTGCTGGCGCAGTGGCGCTCCACTGGCACGCAATAACGCGTTGCTGCAATCTTCTGTAGATGAAAACACGTTCGAGGCAATAGAGACGCGCAGCACGCATAACCCCTCATCATCTTCCACTTCTACTGCTGATGCTGTCCTCCTGCTTGAAGTGGTTCCGATTCGCAAAAGCTACGGTATTGTGTGTCTGTTCAGTAACGGTGAGTGTCATTTGTCACTGTACGGTGAGCGTGGGACGGTGCGTATCGCGTACGAGGACCACCCGCATGACGCCACGAGCTGCCTCGCCTACGAGGCGCGGGAGAGTGTGTACACGTGTGTTCTTGGCTTCAACGACGGCGATATTCGTGTGTTTGTTGAAGGACAAGCGCACTCCTGGGTCCGCGTCGCGCACTGCGGAGTGGTGGACAAGCTGCTTTGGATTCCAAAGATGAACGAGACCGACGATACCCTATTTGTCAGTATTTCCACTGAGATGGGTACGGTCTGCTTTCACGCCGGTGAGAACGCCGCGGTCTCGCGAATCATGTCCTCTCCTTCCCGACCTCTTACGTCGTGTCTCCTTGATCGCGAGTTAGAATACATGTTTCTCTTTTCCGACGCCTCCAGCAATTTATGGCACATACCCACGTGCCGCCTCGAACGTGCGTTTCGGAAGCACCACGGTACACTGGGCCGCCACTTTGACAACCTCTTCGAGTCTCACTGGGCCTCAGCAACAAAGGTTTTTAAGTTCAGTTTCGCTGGAGTACAGCACTACGCGGTGGGTGTGAACGTCGACCTTCTCTTGCGCATCATTGACGCAGGGCAACAGCAGCGGCTACAGCCCTCTCAAGAGTTTATCTCTGCCATCAGCTTGATTCTGCGTTGCCTCGGCGAAAGTTGCACTGCGGCCGTTCCCACAATGGACGATTTCGGAGAGGCCCTCGAAGATGTGGGGCTTCTTGTTGCACCAGTACAGACACAAGAGTGCGTCTGGTGCGCCATTCTGATGCTATGCGAGTTGCTGGGTCGAGCATCCGACGCCGTGAGTGCTGCCGCCATGCTTGCCACGATTCGATCCCTGAACACGAAGCTCCTCAGCTACGGTGCAAACGATCCCCGACGACAAGCGGACACCATGCAGCAGCTTTTGTCTCGCTTCTACAATCTGGGTTATTCAACGCCGGCCTCCTTTCGGTACGCTTTAAAGCTGTTTATCTCCACATGCAACATCAGCAACGTCTGTTCCGTCATAAAGACGCTCATGGCGCGCTCTGCCATTGCACCGCCAACCGATCAGACAGCGGTGGAGAACGTTACGTCGGGAGCAAGAAATGAGCTGCAGCGCGAAAGGGCTTTGTCTGCGCTGCTTATCATGTCCAGTGCAGCAACGCAACGCGCGGATTACAACATCGAGGACGATCCTGACCTTTGCTCGCACCTACGCGTTGCAACCGGAGAAGTGCTGCGCAGTCTGTTGGCGTCTTTTCAAGACAATTGTGTGCTCCTCTCTCAATCAGTGCTCCTTTTGGGCTTGGTGGAGAGCTACGCGGTGGTGCGTGTTGTGTGCGATGCTGATTCGTTCGGCGTTTTTGTCGACACGCTGGTCAGGGAGGCGTTCAGCGGCAAAAACAAGGAGATCAAGCAAGCCTCGCTTGAAGCCTTGGAACGACTTGTTGCGCACGGCCCGCACGAGTTCCTCACCAAAGTTATCGCGCCAGCTTTTCACAGTCACACACCCTACCGACCGTATGTCATCGTTTTCCTTTCGCACCTTGTCAAAAACTTCCCCTACGAGTCATACGGCGCCTTTGGTGCAATCGCCGAGATTCTCATGGACGGGCTCAGCCAAACTATCGCGGGTACAAAAGACGAATCCTCCATTTTCGCTGTTTCGGTCTCGCAACTGCTGCGCCTCTCCATCGGGCTGCTGCCGAACGTGTCTCTTCAACCAGGCTTGAACCACCTCGCAGTCGGCCGCCGAGACGGCAGGGTCGTCGTGTACAACATAAAAACAGCTGCCCTTGTCACCTCCTTCCAGGCCCACCAAGCTCCTGTCCTCGGCGTGGCGTACAGCGGCAACATCGTGACGCTCGACATCGCCACGATCGCGGAGCCGATGAACGAAATCAAGATTTGGCGGTCAGCCAACCAGACATCGTCCATCGCTAGTTTTTTTGGAGGTGGCAGTGGGGCGGCCTTCAAGGTGCTTTCCACCGTGGAGGTCCCCGCTGCAGGCATGAGCGTCGCTGACGCCTCGCTTCTCATCAAATACTTCCACCTTAGCTGGCTGTCTCCACAGTGCTTGGAGTTTTCTTCTCCCTGGCACGGCACGATACAGGTTGCTCTCCCCTAACACGTTTAGTGGTAGACGAGCGGAGTGTATCCCGCCGTCACGTGACGCACTACGAGGTGAACCAAAGCGTATTTCCCATTGAAAAGGGTAACAGCTGCTTTTTGTTGTGCAAAATAACCCGTAAAGAAATCTCGTGAAATCCTAAAGAAAGCGGGTGGGCCGCTGCTGCGGCAAAGAACCCAGTTAGAAGTCATCAGGAAATAGGCCATTTTGTTTTCCTGTTCACGGGGCAATTGTGAGGCAGCCGCTTAACGCATTACAGACGGTGAAGTTGGGTTTGTGTGGTTTTACCCCGCAAATAGCAAATGCCCGCACCTGCATTAGCATGTACGCGCTTTACAGGAGCCCTTCTTTGTTGCTGACCCCGAGTTTTCGTCACCAAGGCTCCACCTTCGTTTTTTCCCTGTATTCATCTACTCGTTTGCTTCTGAACGCCACTCCGCCTCACCAACATCAAGCTTATTGTTACCGTTGATACTATACATTTTAAGAAGGGTCTAAAACAGTGAAGATGGAGAGGTCCAAAGAAAGGGGTGAGGTGAAACTGCAAGGCGAGGAAGGAGAGAACATGCCGCTGATGGCGCGCGTCCTCAACCATCTGCTAACACCCGGTTCCTCCCTCACACCTGTCATCTGGATTAGCTTCAACGTTATCATGCTCGCGTTATTCGGAGTGTGGCTGATGTTTGTGTGCTCGATGCCAAGAAACGTTCACGTTTGGGTCTTCGGCATTCTCGGGATCGGGCTCACAGTGTCTACAAACTGGTTGATGAGGATCGTCTTTAGCTCTGGGCTCGACTTTGCCTCGCAGCAGAAGCGCGAGGCTGAGGAAAAGGCTGCAGAGAAGAAAACCGTGGTGGTAAAAAAGAACGCGTAGTTGCTTGTGCTTGCTAGCATGCGTGATAGGTGCCACCATTTATTAACTAAATTTTGAAATTAAATGGAAAGCGTATTGTTTTACCAACCAAAACAGATTTCTTATTTGCAAATTTACCTACGCCAAGATAAAGAAATTGGTTTCATTAATCACTTCAGTCCTTGCAAGGTTGGCGGCGGTGCAATCCCCCACACACTCTTTCCCTTGCTTGTGCTTCCACCAGCGTGACTTCGGCAAGTCACACACGTTTGACAATAGGTGTGCGTTTTATTTGCTTTCTGTAATTTGCTGCACAGCTTCTCTACTTTCACCGCCTTCTTCGTGTTTTCTTTGTTGATATTCCCACCATGCTTTCAGTGCCTCAGGTAACTGTTTCTGTGTGCGTGTGTGTGTGTGTGTGTGTGTGTGTGAACAAAAGAGAGACTAGTTATGCTTCGCCTCTCGCGAAAGTCGCTGTCAAAAGCGCTTTCGCCGTACGCACAGGCCCTCCGACAGATTGCACTGAAGGGCTCTGTTGCTGTGGGCCCCAGTGCGAAGGAGATGGAGATCGAGATGTACCGCAAGGGTACTCTCCCTGCCGACTACCGCCCGCCGGTGCAGGGCAAGTGGGATGACACGATTGAGCGGTGGGCGTACGCATGGCAATTCCCGGCGGAGGAAGAATACGATGACACCGTCTCGTCCGTGCAGCGGAACGACGCGGCGATGCGGCAGCTGCTTGAGTTCGGTGACCGGCTCATCAACTCCCCGCCCTCTACGGTTCCCCGGTCCGGGCGTTCCTCCTCCATGTACGCACCACTGTGCACTAGCGGCATGCAACCGCAACAGCCTCTGCTCGCGGTCTCACCCAAGTACGACGCCCTCGAGGACGACATTAAGGAGTTAACAACGACGGCGGAGCCCGAGGCACGACCTGTGATGGCTGTCGAACAGTTCTCGAAGGAGACTAACGTACCCATCGCCTACCTCGACGACGAGTCGGAGCGCACGAATGCGTGCAAAGAGCTGAGTGTCATTCTCGCTAGCGCAGGACTTGATTTCACTGAGGAAGGTCTCGTCGTGGCACTATCGGCTCTCGCCCGGCAGCACTACTACGACGCGGCCTGCACCATCTTTCGCTTCGCGGGTGAAGTGGAACTTGGCCCAAATGCTGAGATGTACAAAGCGCTCATGCAGCACTTTTCGCCGCTTGGAAAGGTAAATGAGTCCATGGCGCTGGTGGAGGAGATGAAGAGCAAAGGCATAACACCACGCATCGGAAACTGGCATGAGTTGATGCGCACGTTTTACAACGCACGCGACTACCCCGCTGTGTCGCATATCGTGGATAACATGAAGATGTACGCCAACATTGAACCGAACGAAGTGACCTTCGCGCTGCAGCTGCGCGCGTTGAGCAAAGACGCCTCTCAGATGAACTCGCTGGCAGAAGCCGTGCAGTTGTTCGACCAGATGGAGAATGTCTATGGCTACATAGCAGCACGGCCCCACTACGATGCCCTCATGTTCTCACTGAGCCAGAGTCCTGTTCCTGAGATGCGGCTCCGCTGCGAGGAGTTGGCACAAAAGATGGATCTGATGGGCATCCCCTGGAACGCTACGACGTACCTGAACCTCATACGCTCCGCCCAGGTGGTCGGCGACGTTGAGGGTGTGGAGAGGTACCTGGCGAGGATGCGGGACGAACGCATTCCTGTCAACATGATGCACCTCGCGTGGGCAATTCAGGCACACGTGCAGCACCTGATCCGTGCCAACTACGAGGAGATGAAGGAGACAAAGACGGACATGTACGCTACCTGGCTGGATCACATGAATACCTGCTTCGGCATTTACGAGCTGGTCGTCCGACGCGGCTGGGAGATGCAGATCCCTTTTGTAAACGCGCTACTGCGGCTGTGCTGCCAGACCACTATCCTCAGCATCGAGCACCTGCCGGACAACACAAGCGCAATTGGCAAGTTCGAGGAGCAGGCAAACAAGATCTGGAACGATACCTTTGATGAGTGGCACCTCAAGAAGGATGTATACAGCTACGAGTGCTATATCGCCTTGCTGGCGCACCAACAACGCATTGACGAGGCTGAGAAGTTGTTTCAGCAGATGGTCCTTCAAGAAGACCTCGTGCCCAGCCGCCGCACATACGAGTGCCTCATCTTTATGCACCTCTCCTCTGGTGAAGAGGGCGGGGCGGCGCGCGCGCTGCACTACCTCGAGGCGATGGAGAACGCTCGGATCCCCGTTCGTGCGTCGCTGCTGAAGAAGATCGTCCGCGTCAACAACGCCGCGGGCTACAAGCGCGACATGAAGCGACGCGCCCGCCGCATCATGCAAGCCAGGGAGGAGTACCTGGCACGCAAGCAAGAAGGCACGGACTTCCCTCTGCAGCCTCCGCCGACTCCGTCGACGCCCACAGAAAGCGAGGCGGGAGTTGTTGCACAGCCGTTGCCGATACCCGTCAACACCACGCTAGCGTGGTGGGAAAACTGGAAGAAGAGCACCGTCAGCAAGCACGAGCTGTTTGAGGAGGAGAACGCCGACGGCACGCCGAAGGGTGAGACGTTCGAGGAGAAGAATGCGGCGTTGGCGCAGATGGGCATCGACTCCGTATTCAAAACACCAGCTGATGTGCCTGCGTTGCACAAGCAGAAGTTGCTCCCAAAGATCCGCAGCGAGGAGGGTGAGGTGGCAGGCAGCTTGTGGGGTCTTGACGGAGGAGAGCTCGCGTACCCGAAGGACGGCGGTGGCCCCGAGGGGTGGGGCGTGCGTCTGTGGCGCGAGAGAGCGCTCATCAAGAAAGAGTACCAGGCTGTCCTCGATGGCAAAGCAGCCGTGCCTGCTTTTTCAGAGGCAGGCAAAGCGGTGCGCGTGGCGGGCGATCAGCTCGACATCGAGGAAAGTCAAACTTCCACTCCTGGTGAGCTAGCAGACTGGCGTCGGTACCCGCAGCACCGCTACGACGACGGAAGCGCGAAGCCGGCGAGCGAAATGGCGCACGCGGTGTCGCCTTCGGCTGAGTTGGTTTGGCAGGGCGAGCAACGCGATGCGTTGGCAGCGTACAAGAGTGATGCCGAGATCGCACTCGAGTCTGACAACACATTCTACGCACAGATGGAGGCCGAGACCGCGAGCAAGACGGACGCCCTCGTCGAGGTGCTCAAAAGTAAGGGGGAGAATACGGTGGAGCTTGTGGGGCAGGGTGCCACGCGCAAGTCCAAGTACGACTACCTGGAGAAGTGGCGGGAGATGTACCGCCACGGTACGCTTGAAGCTCCTGAGACGCCGTTACTGCGCTTTGGTCGCTCCCCAGACGACCACAAAGACTCACTCGCAGCCACCGTCCGCGACTGGTACAAACGCAACCGCAAGACGCCCGCGACGGAGGCCCAGCAGGAGCGGTGGGAGGCCGAAGAGGCGCGTGACGCTGACGCGCGCGTGTCCAAGAAAGCGCTGCGTCAGAACAAGCGCCGCCGCGCTCACCACCGTAGGTAACGAGCACGCGGAGCACCTTATCACCCTTGCAGTCCTGTCATGCTTCTATATATCTTTCCTTACAGATATTTCATTAACGTGCAGTCGCTTCGTTAATCCTATTGTAACCTTTTGTACTCAGCAAAACGATGCGAGGTTGGACGCGGTGAGGCGTGGTGTAAGTAGGATCTCATTTTCACCGAAGAGCACCCCACTTCCGCCGCCACCTTTGTAAAGGATCTACGTCGCGTTGCCTTTTACGTTACCGTACAGTGTTTCTTCTGTGTTCGTATCATTCGCTTCGTAGCTTGCCGGTCGAAGGCGAGTAATGTGTGCCCACACACGGTAGGGTCCTCCTGCTACCCAGCATCAACCCATGGTCCCCCATTGTCTTTCTCTCTCTTTGCTCTCTTTTCCGCACTGCCGGGTTGCCGAACGCTTTCGCCTCAATTCAGTAGTTATTCTTCTTTGCTTTTCCCTTTTCCAACACCTCCGTACCGTTGGTTTTCCACAATGCAGTCGACCCTCTTCCTGATTGACGCAGTCAAGGATGAAGTTGTGCAGTGGCGCCGCCACATCCACGAGAACCCTTATGTTGCCTACGAGGAGCAGCCCACGGCTGACTACGTGGCCGACATCCTCAGCCACATGCCCGCGCCTCTGGAGATCCGTCGTCTGACGCCGAACAGCGTGGTAGCGGACCTGAAGGGCGGCGCTGGCGAGGGTCCGATGTACGCCCTCCGTGCTGACATGGACGCGTTGCCGCTACAGGAAGAGAGCGGCGAGTCATTTAGCTCGAGGCGTCCCGGCGTCATGCACGCATGCGGTCACGACGCTCACACGGCGATGCTGCTGGGTGCGGTGAAGGTGCTGTGCCAGATGCACGACCGCATCCGCGGCACGGTGCGCTTCATCTTTCAGCACGCAGAGGAGGTGATTCCGAGTGGTGCGAAACAGCTAGTGAGCCTTGGTGTGCTGGATGGTGTCTCCATGATCTTTGGACTCCACGTGGCGGCTGAATACCCCACTGGCACCATCTCCAGCCGCCAAGGGACGCTTTATGGTGCGTGCAACGACTTCGACATTGTGATCCGCGGTGCCGGTGGCCATGCCTCGCAGCCGGAGTTGTGCATTGACCCCGTTGTTGTGTCTGCGGAGGTGATCTGCAACCTACAGACCATAATCTCGCGTCGTGTGAGTGCCCTGGCAGCGCCTGTCTTGAGCATCACGCAGATAAACGGTGGTGGTGGTGCGTACAACGTCATCCCAGATACAGTGCACATGCGTGGCACGCTGCGCTGTCTCGACCGCGATGTCCAGGCTCGTGTGCCCGGGCTGATGGAGGAGATTATTGCTGGTGTTGCGAAGGCGCATGGCGCCGAGTACGAGTTGAGCTGGCTGGAGCCGAATATTGTGACGTACAACGACCCGAAAGCATACGAGGTGGTCAAGAGCGTTGCGGAAAACGTGATTGGCAAGGACAAGTTCATCGTGAAGGACGAGCCTATGTTCGGCGTGGAAGATTTCTCCGAGTATGTTGCGGTCATCCCCGGCTGCTTCAGCCTGATTGGTATTCGCGACGAGTCTTTCGGCTCTGTGCACACGGAGCACAGCTCCAAATTCAAGGTTGAGGAGTCTGCGCTGCAGAGCGGTGTGAAGATGCATGTGGGCACGATTGTGAAGCTAATGGTGGAGTAAAGGGTTCCAGCAAAGCATCTGCCCTCTGTCAGTAGGACGTAACTGTTTTCATCGTCTTATGTTCGAGTCGTACACGACAATTATTTATTGCAGCACGACGTCCTTATTCGGTGGCTACTCGTTTTTTTTTCCCGTCGTTATCAGCAAAAGCTGCTCAATGTCATACAGCACTCGGGTGGTGTTCTGACGAAGAACACGAAGCTGAAGTGCACCGCTTTCTGTGTTCGGTGCATCTCTTTCGCTTTCTTTTGTTTTCGCTGTTTTGTTACTCTTCAGTTTGTTTGTATTCTGTTTTCCTAACTCAATTCGTTCATACAAATAATGCCTCATTACGGCAGTGGCCGCATTGCGGGGCCCGTGTCGTATCTTTATAGAGTTTGTAATTTCGGGAAGCAAAAAAAAAAAATAACAGCGGTCAAGGCAGTTTCTTGACCGCGCCCAAGCGCAGTAAAAACCAAAGGGTGGATCGCGCTTCTACCAAAATGGAACACTCAGAAAGTAGATGAAAACAATGGCTACTTTACTTTGTTAAGGAATCCTCGAATGAAAACTACTTGAATATGCAAGATAATCTGTGTATCTAGCTTAGCGCACATTATTGAAGTCCTTTGTCGGCACAAAGGCCATTTTTTTTTTTTTCAAACAACGCGCCGCGGCGCAATTTCCTCTGCACTCTCGTCTTTCCCTTTCTATCCTACGTCTCATCCTGCTACCTCCTTTACATCCATCACATTAACTAAACAAGCAGCGGTTTTACTGCATCTACGAATTCCCAGCCGGTATTCAACACCTACGCCTCCTCAACACTTCTACCGTCAGCATGAGCACTCCTATCGCTGAGTTAGTGAAGTCTGTCGTCCCGGAAGTTGTGCAGTGGCGCCGCCACATCCACGAGAACCCTTATGTTGCCTACGAGGAGCAGCCCACGGCTGACTACGTGGCCGACATCCTCAGCCACATGCCCGCGCCTCTGGAGATCCGTCGTCTGACGCCGAACAGCGTGGTAGCGGACCTGAAGGGCGGCGCTGGCGAGGGTCCGATGTACGCCCTCCGTGCTGACATGGACGCGTTGCCGCTACAGGAAGAGAGCGGCGAGTCATTTAGCTCGAGGCGTCCCGGCGTCATGCACGCATGCGGTCACGACGCTCACACGGCGATGCTGCTGGGTGCGGTGAAGGTGCTGTGCCAGATGCACGACCGCATCCGCGGCACGGTGCGCTTCATCTTTCAGCACGCAGAGGAGGTGATTCCGAGTGGTGCGAAACAGCTAGTGAGCCTTGGTGTGCTGGATGGTGTCTCCATGATCTTTGGACTCCACGTAGACGTGATGCGGCCGTCGGGATCGATTTGGTGCCGCGTCGGAACAATGATGGGTGCGTGCAACGACTTCGACATTGTGATCCGCGGTGCCGGTGGCCATGCCTCGCAGCCGGAGTTGTGCATTGACCCCGTTGTTGTGTCTGCGGAGGTGATCTGCAACCTACAGACCATAATCTCGCGTCGTGTGAGTGCCCTGGCAGCGCCTGTCTTGAGCATCACGCAGATAAACGGTGGTGGTGGTGCGTACAACGTCATCCCAGATACAGTGCACATGCGTGGCACGCTGCGCTGTCTCGACCGCGATGTCCAGGCTCGTGTGCCCGGGCTGATGGAGGAGATTATTGCTGGTGTTGCGAAGGCGCATGGCGCCGAGTACGAGTTGAGCTGGCTGGAGCCGAATATTGTGACGTACAACGATGGAAGAGCTTACGAGTTGGCTGTACAGGCGGCGCACGACGTGGTCGGGGAGAATTATCAGGTGCTCGAAAATCCCGGCTTCGGCGTGGAAGACTTCTCCGAGTACCAAGCGGTCGTGCCAGGTTGCTACGTGATGCTTGGCTCCCGCCCCAGCGGTGATGGTTCGGTTGCGCCTGGACACAACTGCTGTTTCCGCGTTAACGAGGATGCCTTTGTGTACGGTGTCGGCTTTCACGTGAACGTGATCCGCCCCCTGCTGATTGACTAACTTAAATGGGCTTTCAACGTTGTTTTTCACTTCTTGCGGAGGCTGTACCCGATCAGCCGCAAGTACCGCGCATTAGCGCCGGCCACGTCATCCCCTCGCGTAGCTCGCTGCAGCGGTTTCGTCGCTTTACCAAAGCGACCGTAATTACCTGAACAGTGGCACACTACTTATTGTTTCATGTGGGGGGGCCTTTTCTCCTTCTTACGAAAGTGCGTAACCTTCGCTAACACATATGGCGCTGTTGAGGAGCTGTCAAACAGCTCTTGTGGTTTTTCGTTTCCAACCTATCCTCACCCTTCTTCTTTCCCGACTCAGTGAATATCTGAGTCCGGACCGTCTCTTAAAGTTGAAGCTTATCCTCTTTCCTTACTCTCCTCATTTGTGACGCCGCTGGTGCGTTGCATGGCCACTTGTTGTACTGGTACTTTCTTGCACAATGAGCACTAGTAAGAATGACCTAGCTCAGTCTGATACTAGAGAAAAATGCCCTTTTCTGTTTACGGACTGCCTGAGAACTTTTCTGCTCTGCAGTGTTCTGCTGTAAGCCGTTGCGTGGCTTTACGTCTAGAAAGTGTGTTTGTTTGTGGGCGTTAAAGTACCGCAGAGCTTACTCTCGTAGCAATCTCTTGCAGAAAAGCACGTTTCCCTCGCCAACTCTTTTCTCCCCGTCACCCTCGTTCTTTTCCACACTTCTCTTTCTCTCTTGTACGCCTCTCAGTTTCACTACACTGAGTCATGTCCTTTCTTCAAACGTTGATCACGGCCGTTCAACCGGAAGTTGTGCAGTGGCGCCGCCACATCCACGAGAACCCTTATGTTGCCTACGAGGAGCAGCCCACGGCTGACTACGTGGCCGACATCCTCAGCCACATGCCCGCGCCTCTGGAGATCCGTCGTCTGACGCCGAACAGCGTGGTAGCGGACCTGAAGGGCGGCGCTGGCGAGGGTCCGATGTACGCCCTCCGTGCTGACATGGACGCGTTGCCGCTACAGGAAGAGAGCGGCGAGTCATTTAGCTCGAGGCGTCCCGGCGTCATGCACGCATGCGGTCACGACGCTCACACGGCGATGCTGCTGGGTGCGGTGAAGGTGCTGTGCCAGATGCACGACCGCATCCGCGGCACGGTGCGCTTCATCTTTCAGCACGCAGAGGAGGTGATTCCGAGTGGTGCGAAACAGCTAGTGAGCCTTGGTGTGCTGGATGGTGTCTCCATGATCTTTGGACTCCACGTAGACGTGATGCGGCCGTCGGGATCGATTTGGTGCCGCGTCGGAACAATGATGGGTGCGTGCAACGACTTCGACATTGTGATCCGCGGTGCCGGTGGCCATGCCTCGCAGCCGGAGTTGTGCATTGACCCCGTCTTTGTGGCTTGCGAAGTTGTGGCAAATTTGCAGTCCGTTGTATCGCGTCGTGTGAGTGCCCTGGCAGCGCCTGTCTTGAGCATCACCACGTTTGAAGCTGGTCGAGGAAGCTACAACGTCATCCCAGATACAGTGCACATGCGTGGCACGCTGCGCTGTCTCGACCGCGATGTCCAGGCTCGTGTGCCGGGCTGATGGAGGAGATTATTGCTGGTGTTGCGAAGGCGCATGGCGCCGAGTACGAGTTGAGCTGGCTGGAGCCGAATATTGTGACGTACAACGACCCGAAAGCATACGAGATGGCAAAGGCGGCGGCGGTACGGCTTGTCGGCGAGGCTAATTATCACGAGCTCCCCACTCCGTTGTTAGGTGTGGCGGACTTCTCGGAGTACCAAGCGGTCGTGCCGGGATGTTTGTGTTGGCTCGGTGTCGGCAAGAATGATCTTGGCGACGCAAACAATCACAACTATAGCTCGAAGTTTCGAATGGATGAGTCGGGTATGGAAATCGGTGTCAAACACCATGTACTAATCATTGCCTCATTGATGATGCATGCGGAGGGTGCGAAGGAGGAGTAAAAAGGGAAACAGGTTATTAAGCGCAGCGCTGTGGTGTTGAACATTGATTTGTGGGTGCATCGGATTTCCTCTCTTTGGTTCCTCTGTCTTTTTACTTATTCTTCCCTCTCTTTCGTGCAGATAACGCCACCACTGTTGCTTCTGACACCACACACACACGCAGCCAGAACTGACGCTTAACCCACTGAATTGTTGTTTCCTGTCTGTTGTTGTTGTTTCCTTCAGCGTCTGTGTGACTCATGGCTTGTCAACGCCAGTCGTGATCTAAACAGGCGGTGGCTCACAAAAGTGAAACATCCGTAATGAACGATGGCGGAAGAAGATAGTCTTGTTTCTGTTTTTTGAGCCTTAGCAGTGTTTTTAGACCAGCATTGATATCAAAGCTCTTTTTGCTTTCGCCGTCTCTTCTTTGTTTATCAAACACCCTCGAGGCGAGTCTGCGTTGCAGCCTCAAAACCATCCACAAAGGTCCACCCCGTCCCTTCCCGGAGTTTTTTATTTTCACCCTCGACATCAGCTGTATTGCCCGAGTTTGCCGAACTTTTTGTTGCGATTGGCTTACCTCTTAGAGGCAAACTCGTTGCCTGTGTGTGTCTTGCCTTCACGCTTAGTACCACTGAGGACGTTGCTGGTCGCCTTTTGCCTTTCGTCTGGGTAGCTGGTGATCGCCACCACTGCCTTCTTCCTTTGTTGTATCTACATCGGTGGCGGTGACGGTTGTCTCGCTTTGTCGTATACACTATCTTTCTGTTTGTTTTTTCTCCAATTTTCGTCTTTGTTCGGCTCAGTGCCCTTTAGGCGGCTCACCATGCTTTGGCAAATTAACACGGTTTACATCTCCGTCACAGCGCCATGCGCGCGTACACCTATATATATATATATATATATCTGTACGTAAGCATGTATATTTGCCATAGACTTCACTGTTGTACAACGCATGTGTGGTGCACTCACGATGAGTGCCCTAATCAGGTAACCAACCAAAAAGAAAGAAAGCGAAACAACCATTTAAGTTCTGTGTGTGAACCTTTGTCGACAAGTATGTGGTGTTACAGTTGATCTGCAGTTGCGCCGTAATTCTCGGGATGCGGCAAAGGCAAGCGCAATAGGGCCCACAATGGCGAAGCTCATTTTATGGTGCTTTTGCAAGCAGCGTTTGTGCCGCAATCGATCCATCTTTGGAAGTCAGTAGTGTCACACAGAAGAGGGCTCTGTTGTCCTCACTTGTATTTACCTCCTCTCTCCTCACTAACGTATGTTTGTCTCCTTTTCACTTTCATCTCTTTCGGCAGCACTTCCCGTGGGTTGCCGAAAACAGACAAACCAAAAAAAAAAGGCTGGCAGGATAGAGCCGCCCACCCATATTCAAAAGGCACCAAGAGTTTGGTCCTTTGCGGTTTTGATCTATATGCACGTGTGCCTGCGCGCGTACACGTTATAGAATCAGATAAAACAGTTAACGGCGTCGTAGTGTCATGTTCGCTGGCGTGACTCAGAGGCTCTTTCTCCAAGCTGCAAAGGGAGAGAGCGCCGGTCGCCATTGGATCAAGCGCATTGCAGAGCGCATTCCCGCGGCCGGACTCTCCGGATCCCAACTACAGGCCCTGGTGGAGGATGAATTCCCAGCTTTCTCGCCATCGCTGGTAGGAGCAATAACGCTTAAAGACGCGGTACTCCAACATCCCGACTTACTCCGAGTGGAGGAAGGCAGCAATCGGCAATTAAAGTGGTATGTGCGACCCATCCAGAATCATGCTGCCTCCGATGCAACGTCGCTCCCTTCGTCCCCCTCCGCAAAGATGGAGGTGGCTCTACAGAAAGTTCAGCGCCTTTGCAGCAAGCGTGCTGAGCAGGGCCGTTCCTCGTACACCACATTGGAGATTGTGATGGCTCGCGCAGGTCTAGAGGACACCAGCATCATTGATGAGGTGCTGCAACGCACCAACTGCGGCCTTGACGTGCAGGCGGGCGTGCGCATCAAACCGAGGCGCATTCCGCGTGAAATAGTCGCCTTCGTGGACGGCGATGGGTTGCCAGCGGTTGCCGTAGATGAGATGTGCAACGAGATGAGCGTTGTGAAGGACACGAGCTCGGTGACGATTGTGCGGCAAAGCGGCTCGAAGGCACTTTCGACCGTCGACCTCATCTGCCCCGATACGATTCCTACGTACCTGTGCATCGAGAAGCACGCACGCGAGCTGCGCCTGCGCCGGCCAGGTGTGCGGCAAGACGTCGTGTACATGTGCGGCGCACCTCTATTCCAGACGTATGCAAAGTACGTCGCACCACTGAATCCCTTCCCGGATGCGGATGTCTACGTGTGCTGCCCGAGCAAGATTGCTTTGGTGCAGCCGAAGAAAGTTGTCCCTTTTGTGTAGCAGTGCGCCTTGCATTTTTACTGAAACAGCTACTCACACTGCAGCTGCAGTGGTCTTTTTTTACAACCCCACTGCGTATCAGAAGAGTATGGATGACGTTATTCGGCTGAGAAGAGCGTTTTCGTTGCTTGTTGCTACGTATTAAACTAGAACACATGAAACAAAGCAAGGCTCAAACGTCAAAAGACGGTTGTCATGCTCTTTTCTTCAGAGTTCCCGATCGCCTTTGTTTCTTGTGCGGAACTGGGCAGATCTCCCAACGTACTACGCCAGTTTTGCCAGAGGTTTTAGTGATTGTAGTCCTCCGCTATCCTTTCAGATGCTGTTGTTTCCGAAACGTTTCACTTTGTCTTCTTTGCAACGCCGCCTGACACCCTAATATTGTACAGACTGGTGCTTCAACAGCAGCTGCGTCAGTACCAATCAGTATAGCTACACAACCTATTTAAAGTAATGTTTCGGCGCTGCCAGCTGGCACGCTTCTTCCGCCGATCGCTCCTGCTGTGGGCTGACGAAAATGAGCGGCTTTTTGAGCGCTACACCGAAATTGAGAACTCCAATACACGGCGCATCAACGGGCTAAAGGCGGCGGGACTTGCCAACGACGAATGGATTGCAACGGAGAAGGTGCACGGCGCTAACTTCGGCATCTACTCAACCAACCATGGCAAAACAATCCGGTACGCCAAACGTAGCGGCATCATGCCGCCCACGGAACATTTCTTCGGCTACCACATTCTCATTCCGGACCTCATGAGATACTCACAGCGCTGCCGTGAGTTGCTCACCGCCCAGCTGGAGGTGTCCCCGAGCATTATTATCATCAATGGCGAACTCTTCGGCGGGAAGTACGATCATCCGAGTGTGCCGAAGAAGCGGCAAAGCGTCCTTGTCGGCGGCCGCGCGCGCCTCATTACACCGGTCCAGAACGACCCCTTTCCTCAGTATTGCCCTGATCTCCACTTCTACGCTTTCGACGTCAAATACAAGTTGAACGACGAGGATACCGCTTACGTTACGCTGACCTACGACGAAGCCACCGCCATTTTCGAAGCCATTCCTGGCCTGTTGTATGCGAAGGCGATTATTCGTGGCCCGCTGAGCAAGGTGGCCGCCTTCGACGTGGAGAAGTTCACCACGACCATCCCGCCGCTGGTTGGCATGGGCGACTACCCGCTAAAAGGCAACTGGGCGGAGGGCCTCGTAGTAAAACACTGCCGGCGCGGCAATCCGGGTTTTGATCCCATGGGGCTCACCATTCTCAAGTTCAAGTCAACTGCTTTTCAGGAGATCTCGACCGATCGCCGCCAGGGCCCGCGCGTGGACGAGATGGAAGAGGTGCGGCGCGAGTCGATTCAGATGTCCGGCGTGCAGCTGCCCGACATGGAGAGCGTGCTGCGCGATCCCGATGTGCTAGCGGCGACACAGCACTTATTGAACCACGTCTGCGACAACCGTTTGAAGAGCGTGCTGTCGAAGATCGGCACAGATCCGTTTGAGTCGCAGACGATGACACCAGATGAACTGGCGACGCTGCTGGCTAAGGACGCGTTGAAAGATTTTCTGAAGGAGGCGGAGCCGAAAATTGTGAACTCCCCGCTTCTGCTCCGTCGCGAAATCACGCGTTACGTTTTGTTTGAGTCCCGTAAGTATATTGCGAGCAAATGGAAAGATATTGTTGCTCAGCAGAGAGAGGCAAGCGAGATGGCAGAAGTGCCGCCGACAGTTTGAGAGTAGTCGATGAAAGTTGTGTCGTACTACTATTCCTTCTTTTGGCGCGTGTACTTGACGAGAAAATGGAGTGAAGCCTCAGGTTACGGTGTGCACGGGACTGACTGTCTACTCTTTGGCGACGGCGCCGGACCTCGTTATTTGCCTTTGTTACAATCTTTAGCAACAGCACGAACAACGTCTTACGTGGCTTTTCTTCATTTAGCACGCTCTGCAATGACGGTGAGTGAGAAGTGAAAGTATGCAGCTTCATTGTCGACTACTACGATAAGATAATAACTTTCCTGTTTTCTTGCCTAGCACACTTCACCCGCACAGTGTACCTCACTTGACGCTCTCTTCAAGCTCACCATCAAACACGGTGGAGAAACTGACTGCCACTTCCAAATTCTTTTTGAGTCTCACACATCAGGAATTCTAACTTGTCTGTTACTTGCTCCATTTCCTCTTTCACCCTCTCATTTATTTCGTATTGTCCTCTTGTCTCTCTGATTGGAATAGTCACAGTGACTTGCGCCCACGTCACAGGTTGCAGTGTACAGGCGTGAACGTCATCGCATAGACATCTCAGAGGCACGAAAGAGAAGAGAAAGTACTTGCACATTTTCTCTGCCTCGTACCGTGGTGTGTGGACGTCAAGCTAAGAACACTCCTCGTGTTATTTTAGATGTTATTTCACAGCGAAAACTAAGCCCTGGAACCAGCTGAAGCGTGTTTTTTGCTACTACATACCCTTTTTTCTTATAGTTTTAGTTACTCCATAACTGCGCTGAGAAGCACCGTAACGCCCCTCACCACAAAGCTAGCCGAGTTTTCAAGGGCCTTGCTTTGGTTTCACGAGCATTTGAACCTATATATCCCCATAGAGTCACAATGCACGCCCTTCGACACCTCGACGTAAAGTTGCTGATGAGAGCGCCGGCCAACTCGATGCGCTGTGTGGGGCACGAGGCGCGTGCACACGTGTCACGCAGCGCTGTTTTAGGGCGGTGGACCGGCGCCGCAGCGGCCAGCTCTGACAGCGCCTCTGTGCAGCGAAGGGTATTGGGAAAAGGCATGAGCTTCGCCTCCGGCTTGCTCCGAGGCGTCTCGTCTTCCACGCGAAAAGCCTCAACCAACGCCGCGGCAGACTCCACCGTCAGTGACGTCCCGTGGGACCTATGTGAGCGGATGGACTTCTACGTGCAGTACAATGTGCCCTCTACCTGGCACGTCTCGGAGCTACTGCGCGACAACAGCATTGCGATTCAGTGCAGCCCACCCCCACGGTCGAGCAGCGCCGCTGACGACTCGACCGTGCACGGCATATCGCTCAACTGCTTTGCGTACAAGCAGCGCGTGAAGCAGCCGGACTGCAGCAAGCTTCTTCACATCTTTCTCAAGCGCTTTAACGCGTCTGTAAACAACTCACTGGAACTTATAGCGGAAGGAAAGCCCCCTGCCACCAGTGCCAAACTCGGACTTCCTAGAAACGAATGTAGTGCTGGTACTGGTGGTGCAGGTGCTGCTGCCGAAGTTCCGGTACCAACTCCGGCAGACCCGGATGGGACCTGTCAGACACTCGCCAAGCAGCTCAACAGCGCTGTGGCCGAAATATCTTTCACGCCAGCCCCTGGGCAGTCCCTCGCACATGGCCTTTGCAGGGCATTTTACAATTCAAACTGCCGTTTTCATTATGTCATTGTAGTAGCTGTACCGGAAGAGGAGTACGCCACCTCGCTGGACCTGATCGTCCACGCCCTGGCGTCCGTTGTGGAAAGTCGTGTAGAGGCAGCTGCTAAGCGGACATAATCAGATAAGCTGCGTGCTCTCTCTCTCAATCAAGGGAGGAGGCGGTAAAGCTGCTCAAGAAAATTAATTTTGTCTTTCTTCTATTGGCCGTTTCTTTGCTTTTGTTGTTTTCTCTTCTTCACAGCAATTTGAACGTGCGAGGCACGTATGTTTTGTTCTACTTTGGATTTACTTGTGTGCCCGTATGCTTGTCTGAGTTTCTCTACCTTTCTTTTGTTTGCTGTACGACAGCTGTTCAACACGTTTTCATTTCCATCCACATCAGCGTACTGGTTTTTGTTGTGTGTGTTTCGTTAGCACCTGTGTGTCAAGACAAGTATGGAAGTGACGGCATGAGGATATACAGCGCTCTGTGTTTCTTCTTTGATTGAGTGCGTAACGCGCACCATTTTGACACGCATATCTGCACTGCTTTGGTGCGCTGAGGTATTATCGGCAGACCAGACTTTGTGTCAGCTGACTGGCTTGTCAAGGCCTTGACGTCTGCAACCATTAAGAGATTAAACGTTCTCTGACAAAGAGTTTGAAAACTTCGTTTTAGGAATTTGGCTTAGTTAGCTCGCAGCCTCCGAGTGCGTCTTTCCCTCTGTACGTCGGCGCACACTTTAATTCTTTGCTTTCATGAAGATTACGGTTGGAGACAGGAGTTGAAGCGATGCTTCACTCACGATGGGTCTGCTGTCTCACAGGCTTCTACAGTATGCTGACTGCGCACAACAGGCTCGTATAGAGTAAACAATTAAGAGAGCTTCATTTAGTGACGCCAACTGTTATTTCCATCTTTTTCCCCTCGCAACCTCTCTCCTCTTTGTCGTTATTCTTGACCTACAATTGCTGTTGATGCCAGCTGTCTCTAACAGTATCAATTTCTCTCTGTTTCGTAGACTGAACAAGTATGTCTGGGCCCTCCTCCGAATCGGACGAACTGCAGCAGCACGTGGTTGCCCAACCTGGCACAGTGCAGCTGCACGAGCACAGCAACGCCAACCTCCTGAAGGTCGACACCCACGACAAGTACTCCACGGTGGGAGCAATCAAGAAGTTAATTTCAAAAGCACTTCACGCAGAGCAGTGCCACCCGCAGCCGCTGCTGAAAGGACTTATCCGCATCAACAAGAATCCAAAGAACGCGTATCTTTTTATGGCCTTCGAGACACCAGAGGACCGTGCCGCCGCCTTATTGTTCCTGCGGACTCTCTCGCACCGCGGCCACCCGTGGGAGGAGGCCACTGTCTCCAACCGTGATTTGGAGCTGAGGCACAAAGGGCAGGCGAAGCGCAAGCGCGAGGGTGACGAGTGCGGCGCTGGTCCGGCTGCGTCGCGTAGCAAGTTGACGCAGTACGAGCACCTGTCGATGGAGGAGCAGTTGAACCGCAAGAAGCAGCACTGCCTCGATGTGATGCGCGTCCTCGTGCCCTCGCGTGTCTACGGCTACAACACCGCGCAGGACCGTTTTCTTGGCATTCTTAACAGCCCCGTCACGGAGGGCTACCGAAACCACGTGAATTTGACCTTTGGTTTTAGCGCAGACGGCACCCCCGCGCTGGGTTTCCTGGAAGGCTCGCTGGTGGACGGCACGGCAGCCGTCATGCCAGCCACCTTACCAGACAAGGACATTAGTACCATGAACGCGGCGGCGAAGGTGATGGCGGTGGCGCTGATGAACACCTATAACGAGTTTCATGATGCCACCAAGGGTGGGCTGGAAGTGTTTGACAAGGTGAACGCCTGCGGCTTCTGGCGCAAGCTGCAAGTGCGGCACAACGTGAAAGGCGAAGTCATGGTGGATGTTGAGATGGATGCGAGTGCCACCACACCGGAGATTTGGGCGGCGGTGCGGCAGCGCCTCGCAGACGTCCTCACCTCGGCGGCGGTGCACGCCGAGCTGGTCAAGGTGACGGGGCTGCCCACCGCTGCTGTGGTGAGTGTGCAGTGTCACTCGCACACCGGCATCAGCTCCCTCCCTTTCGATGCTCCACGCGACGTCCTCAGCGGTGCTGCGACGCTGACGGAGACGCTGGCGGGCCTGCAGTACGAGCTGAGCCCCACCGCCTTCTTTCAAGTCAATACGCCTGGGATGGAGGTGATGTTGCAGAAGGTAACGGAGGTGGCGGAGCTAAACTCTGGGACGACGCTGCTGGACCTGTGCAGCGGGACAGGAACTATCGGGCTGACGCTGGCAAACCACGTGAAGAAGGTGATTGGAATTGAGCTGGTGGAGTCAGCGGTCAAAAACGCAAAGCGCAACGCGGAGCGCAACGAGATTCGCAACGCGGAGTTCCACTGCGGCCGTGTGGAGCACCTCCTGCCCTCGGTTATCAACGCGCTCTCGGCAGAGGATCGCAAAGACATCGTCGCCATCCTCGACCCGCCGCGCGCCGGCGTGAACAGCACGGTGCTGAAGTGGATTCGTGGGACGGAGACGATTCGACGCGTTGTGTACATCTCATGTGAACAGAAGGCGCTGGAACGGGACTGCCCTGGCCTCACCAAGCCCAGCACTAAGGCCTACCGCGGTAAGCCGTTCGACGTGACGGCCGGCTTCGCCGTGGACCTCTTTCCGCACACACACCACGTGGAGATGGTAGCTGTCCTGACCCGCCGTCCGGAGCGTGAGGCGCAAGAGCAGGAGGGGGAAGTGGATCATAGGAAGGGTGAAGGCGAGGACGTGGCAGCTGCTGGGGCAGTCGCGAAATCGGCGGCACCTGGAGAGTGAAAAAAAGAGGTGATTTTACGTGTTGTAATGCGAACAGCAGGGGCGAGAGAAAGCTGCAGTTTGCCGATGGCACCTGCCGTGGATGGCGCACCTTGTAGTGATCTTCCGACGGTGTTCTTGTTTTTCAGCACTTCTCCTTCGTTAACTTTAAACACGTGTAATCTGTGGCTGAATTGCATGCGATCGCACAAAAAGGCAAATTCTCTTGACATAGGCGTTCTGACACACACTTCGTAGGGCTTCACCTCAAAGACTCATTAGTTGTGTAGACACGCTCATCGCCGGCAGTGGCCCTGGGTGTTTTACAGTAGCTGCGCACAATCGTTGATGGTCTAAACGGAAGAATTAGTCAGACCTTTTCAACAGTTGTGAGAGTTTGCGCGACCCGACTTACCTCACAGAATACATCGTTCTTGCTCCAATCTCCTCGCCTCTCTCTCTTTCTTCTTTCGCACCCGCCCATACCGGTCTCAACCGTACATCCCTGCCAGATTTCCTCGCTTCATCCAACGTAACTCCCTGCTTGAATTAAAAGAAAAGTAAAATAAACAACAGCAGTTTTTCTAAGCAAACGTCATCTTAAGTGCCAGCAACCATGTCCGCCGCTCCCGCGCGTAACTGGGTCGCCATGCTCAAGGAGAAGAAGGCTGCCGCTCCTGAGAAGGCAGTTGTGTCGGTGGTAACAGAGTCCGCCGCAAAGCTGGCAGAGCCAACCCTGGTTGCTGCCCCGGCGGCTGTGAAGGAGGTGCCGGCCCAGCCCGTAAAGGAGGAGGAGGCAGCCGCACCAACGCGCCCAACGGAGGAGCTCGTTCCCTCCTCCATTTCCGCCGCCGCCCCCGCCACCACCGCGATTGGTCCTGTGTCGTTGCCAGAGGCACTCGCCAAGCTTGTTAAGTCCGACGAGTTTCGTTTCGCTGGTGCAGTCGCTCCGCGTGCGCCGATCACTGTGTCGCCGCACCCCGTCGCCTCGCAACAGGCGCCTGCCACGCCGCCCGCGCCGATCGCTGCAGCGCCGGCCGTGACGTCGTCGTCGGAGATTCGCGGTCACCCGCAGTGGACGACACCGCAGCCGATGTACAACCCTCCGGTGAATTACTTCATGTCGCAACATAGCGTGGCGCGGCCGTACGGCGGGGAGCTGGGCAGCGTGCCACGCTACTACAACGCCGAGCAGCAGTACCACGCCCATCCCTACCACCCCTCCTACCAGACGCCGTACTATAACTACCGCGGTGGCGCCTACGGCGGGACGTCCTACAACCCGTACGACAGCATGTACCAAAACTACTACCCACTCCAGGGGACGCCGTACATAGGCAGCCGCCTGCAGGCGCAGCAACCCTACTACCCGCCGCGCAACTACCAATATCAGCAGCAGCAGTAGGTCGAGGAGTAGTGCAGTTGCTTGTACGAGCTTCACGAAGGGCAGAATTTTATACTGAGCCTCTCTTCTGCTTTCCTGCGTTCTACGGTTGTTGGGCAACGTAGAGTGTGGCGTAGGAGGTGAGGAATCGGTCTCCGCCTTTTCAACGTGACGCAACTCGCTTTCGTCTTGTCTTTTTTTGAAGTGGTTTAATAACTAATGGTAACTCTTATCTAACCGCCTTTCAAAGGCACACCACCCACCCAGGGAGAAGAGGCGCAGGTTCAGTGAATCAACTTTTGATTGAAAGCAACGCGCCTGCTGATGCACGTGAGTAGCTATGGTGTTATCTTTTTTGTTTTTCTCTTGAGTGGACAGACGCACCTACGTGCACATGCCGCCGCGCAATAGGTGCTTTGGCTTTTAGAGAACGCGGGGTATAAAATTCTGAGTCAGACGTCTTAGTGGCTTAGACCTGACGCGGAGGGGCATCGCTTGTCGTGACTGCGCAAGTCCTGTTTTTCTGTGCTGTATTCCAGCAATTGGAGTTATCGCTGCTGATTTCATTAAGGGTGTGTTTGTATGTTACCGATGTCTTTGTCCTGGCCTTCTATCATGGTTCCTCGCGCCTGCGGATAATCTCTGCTTTCGTTAACACGGACGCCGTTTCTTGCGGTCCCGTAATGCGCATTACAAACGGTCCGCGATCAGCTGTAGCTCCACACCGAGATCCCCCCCCCGCACTTTACAACCCGCGGCAAACGGTTATTCACTTCTTTACACGCTTCGCAAATTTTTCTCGCGTTTCGTACGCGTTGCGTTTCTCTGCCGTTTTCTCAGCTACGCGTCTTTCACCCCACCCGAATGTCCTCCGCCGACGCCATGTTCCAGGAAGCGGACAGGAAGACGAAGAAGGTCTTCTTCAAGGACTTCGAAGGTGCACAGGACCTCTTCACCAAGGCGGCGGCGAAGTACAAGCTTGACAAGGACTTCATGCGCGCCGGCGACGCCTACTCGCGGGCCGGTGACTGCGCCGTAAAGCTGAAAGACAATGCAAGCGCCGGCATGGCCTTCGCTGACGCGGCCAACGCGTACAAGAAAGTCGATCCTGCGAAAGCAAAGAGTATGCTGGACATGGCAGTTCGCATGCAGATTGAGAACAATCGCCTTGGCGGTGCTGCGCGCCTGCTTTTGGAGTTTGCGAGCTCACTGGAGGAACAGGCTCGTCGATGGAGGCTATTCCGTACTACGAACAGGCGATGAAGTACTTCGACGCAGAGGATCAGAAGGCGCAGTCACAGAAGTGTATGCTGGCGATGGCCAAAATCTACGGCGAGAACGACAACTTCGACAAGTCACTCATGTACTACGAGCGGGTGGCAAACAACATGCTCGGTGGCCCGCTGAAGTTCCAGGCCCAGGACTACTTCCTCCGCGCCATGCTGTGTCGCTTCGCCATGGTCACCAACGACAACCGTTTCGAAGGCAGCGAGGAGTGCCGCGACGCCCTACAGCAGTACCTGTCCGCCGACATCTACCTGAAGAACACGCGGGAGTCGGAGTTTCTGCAGTTGATTCTGGATGCCGTGACGGACAACGATGTGGAGAAGTTTGAGCAGGGCGTATCCCTTCTGCAAGATATCCGCAAGCTTGACGACTGGAAGACGCACGTTTTGTTGGTGGTGAAGCACAACATGGAAAGCCTGGCATAAAGCGCACTTCAGTGTGTGCTATATTTAGCCGTACTGTGCCTTTGTTTGCGACACCTTGCCTAGTGCTGTATGGAACACACAGCTCTCGGTTGAACTTTGCAGTACGCGGGTTGGCTTTTCAATCTTTCCCCCTTTCGGCTACTTCGTACTTGAGAAAGCATCAAACTCCACCTCTCATTGCCACTACTGAGTGACATAATGTGGTCGCGCCGACTATTTATAACGGCGTACAGGCACGCGTACTCTACCGGGCAGTCGCTGATAACCTCTCGTACATTACGTTGGCATTGCCTTCCGTGGCTTTTTGAAACCGCATGCTCGTTGTGCTTTCTGGTGCCTCTTTCGGACTTCTGTTGTTGTGTCTTTGGCGGCGTTTTCTCTCTCTATTCAATTCTGACGTCCTGATCTGCCCAAAATCAGAAAAGGAAACCTCCAAGCGCACAGCAGACTGTCACCCTGCGGTCTTCTCAGAGTGACGTGGTAGTGCGGGGGCCACAGCTTCCTTGCGAGTGATAGAGACCCCGGAGAAGCAGATCGCCGGCGCCGCTTAAACTGATGTTTATCCGGAGCGCAATACCCCACATACACACATCTCATGAAGCGGCACCTGCCAAGAAGGGGAATCGAAAGTACCACGTAGTGATACGTCGGATTGTTGGATATACCACTCTCAGGCAGGATATACTGTTTGATGTAGTTCATTGAAATTAAAAAAAAAATGATAGCTGCGAGCACTTTCCCCTTTCTTCCCGCTTCAGCAGTTTTGTGAACGAGTCTACTGCGGCCCTCTAGTTTCCGTCTTGCTCCTGTCCAATGTAAAAGGCAACGTCATATCACAGACAATAGTCACGCTCATCTTCCAAAGTACTCCTTAATAACCACACTTCTCTTTTCTATGGAGAAACATGCTAATTGCCTTGTTTCTCCTGTGAATTGAAAACAGTATGACGACTTCGTACCATGCCCTGAGGGCGGCACTCAAGCGTGGCACGCAGCACATTCTTTCCACATCAGCAGAAGTGGACGGCATTGCTGGCGCTGCGGAGCAACTTGCCGCCCTCCACTACAGGAAGCTGGCGTCACCGTGGGACGTTCCTAAGCTACTGTGCGCTGTTCTGCGCGTACAGCTCAACGCACGGCTGACGAAATCAGATAACGCAAGCGCACTGCCACTGCCGTGTTTCCTGCGGCTCCTCGCCGTGAGCTGGCAAATGTGCCCACTCACCTCGCTACCACTTCCCATCAGAGCTTCTCCAGCGTCATGCGCTTCCATTACATCTGCAACGTCGTCGTCGTCCTCATCATTATCAACAGTTGTGATACGTGCGGAGTGTTTGTTCAGCATTTCACGGCGAGACATAGAACGTGTTGCCGTAGAACTCGGTGCGCTGAGAGGATTAACTGCGATGAACTCCGCTTCATCCGCTGCTTCTCTCATCACACAATCCAGTGGGGAGGGCTATCGCACCGCCCTCTCGGTCGTCCTGGCTCTCCTCGGCTACTGGCACGTTATTGCAGCGGAAGAAGACGAAGGCAATGATGGTGAAAGCACTGACGACGACAGTAAAGACGGAGGTTTTCATCGCGTGTCTGAAACTGTTTGGCGCTGCGTGCAGCGATGGACCATGACTGACACGGCCGCCGCTGGTGCCCGAGGCGTCGCTCTCGCAGCGTGGCTGTGCACCGTGCTGCGGCGTGCGCTGCGCTCAAGTGTGCCAACGCCTCTCATCCGCACAGTCGAGTGGTTGGAGAGTTTTCTCTCGTCCTCGTCGTCATCAACGGGCCCCGCCGCTCTGGTGGCACCAGTCCACGACACCTTTGCCAGCGCCGCGCTCGATGAGTGCTGGGCAAGACTGCACACGCGGGTCTACCAGCACGTCTGTCGTGAGTTACACAATAGTCAAGCTGCTCTTAAAGCGCATTGGACCGGTGATGTGGCACCGGCGTTGTCGCAAGCATTCGCGCACGAGCCGCCGCTGCTCTCCGGCGCTTCCCTGCGAGCCTTCCACTTTGGCGGTTCCCTTGAGAAGTCGTTGGGGGTGCTGGCTGAAAACTGCTACACCGTTTATCGGGCAAGCGATGCTCCTAGCAGTGCTTTCTATTCCCAGGATAGCGCAGCCATTGTCGCGCCTCTTTTGCGGCTTGCAGCGCTGCAGCAGCACGTCGAGGCGGCAGAGCTGCGCGTTTCGGAATTCATCACTCCACAGACGTACACAACGTATCTGCGACCTATTGTGGCGGTGTGTCTGCGGTGGGGACTCGTAGACACAGCGCGAGCCTTGCTAGATCGGGCCTTCACAGCATTAGACGATCACGGCAAGGAGTGGCAGGAGCGGCTGCTGAGACGCGACTCCTTTTGCAACCCAATGGCAAAGACGACCGATGCAGCGTCGATGTTCGAAGTGGCAGCAGCGGAAAAGGTGCAACGAGAGGAAAGAAGAACCCGCTATATTCGTGGCTTTCTCTACCCTCAATGGTTGCAAGAACAGCAGGAGCAGCTATGTCTGACTTCAGAAGGGTGGCTGACGGTACCGTACACCCTCAACACCCTCGTGCAGTGCGACAACGTGCATCACCTTCGGCTAATCTGCGATGCTTTGCTGCGCTGCCCTGCACCGTGGAGCACACAGGTGCTGACCGATCCTTTCGCCGCCTTCTTTATCCTGCAGAGTCTAGCCAAGGTCGCCGCACACTACTTAGACGTCGGCGACCCGCCGCTCGCACGCTATTACATTGCGTTGTTGGGGCAGCTCCTCCCACGCTATCTTTGCCCCACACTTCTGAGCGATTTGGTGTATCTACTCTACCGCCTTACTTGCACACTGTCAAGCTATATCGTCTCTCCACTGAACTACTCCGTGCCGTCCACCACGCATGGAGAGTCGATACTCCAATGGCGGCAGGCGAAAGCTTACTTTGACAACATAGCTCCCCGAACTGGCTTCGGCGTAAAACACGACTCTGCATCTAGTGGGGTGTTGGCATCAGCAACACACACGATTGGAATGGCATGGAAGGCTCGTCGTGAATTTCAGAGGCACTGCGCATGCACCCCTTCCCCGCATTTGTTGCCGTGTGAAGTGCCAACGCAGCTATTATCAACGGAGAAGATAGATTGCCGGGCAAATGCACGCTGCACCGTTGTTGAGGTGCATTACACTGCTGACAAGGGAGGCACGCTTCGGCTGCAATGTAGCCAGCTCAACAGGGGTGCGAGCACAATAAAGCCAGAGAATTGTGGTGAGCCTAGCGTTTTGCCGGGTTTCACAGTTTATAGCAGTTCTGTCGGTGAGCGCATACGCGCGTGTGCGGCGGACATGACGGACATTCTGCGGTGTAACCGTGCCCAATTGCTGCACGGAACAGGCAGGGTGGAGACAGCAGGTGAGAAGGCGCTCTGCGCGGATAGTCGAGTAAACATGCAGAACACTTCGCACCTATCGACGACAGACTGGCTAGCAGATGCAGGAGCGTCTCAGCACGAGGGAGCGAAGATGCTGAATACGGATGTGCAGCGTGTTGAGCCGGCGTCACCCGCTGAGGCCGCAGGTCAGGAGCATTACGATCCGCAGGAGTGCAAGAGGCGGTGGTGGCGTGAACGCTACGCATTGGATGCCCGAATCAGCCAAGTTGTTGCATCGCTCCAATCAACGCTTGGTGCTCTCCGTGTGCTGCTCAGTGGCCGACCTAGCGACACCCTCACCGCCCAGCTGAGCTCGCTTGCCATGCACTTTGCAACTCAGTACATAGAACTCTGCAATAGTCATCACAGCATCTCTCTAGAAGCACTCCACCAGGTAACTACGTTCGTAGTGCTGGGCGGGCCCTGTCTCTGGGCCACCGTACAGAACAAGACAGATGCGCAGCCCACGTGTGTATACTGTCCTGTGGCGCACGAGACGTGTCCCGTGTGTGTATCTACGCTACGCAACGTACAAAATACTCTTCTGCGTACAATTGTGGATCTAGGACAAGGCACCGCACCACCTGTCGAACTCGCGCATCGGACGCACAACACTGGTGTAGACGCAGACGATGATGACGGGTGGATGCCTCTTCTCGTGGACACCTCCGTGATTCCGCTCGTCGATGAGCTGGCCAGTGCTGCGCTGGAGGCTTACTATCACGAGTCCGCACGGTATACGTGTGACAAGCCAGAAACACCGTTGCCGCATCGGCACCTCGACTTGCTGCTGCATCCACGCGAGCACACGTACCTTGTGCTGAGCGGCGAGCTGCACGGGCTGCCGTGGGAGGGCTTGGATGTGTGCCGCGATCGCAGCACCTCGCGAGTGCCCTCACTCGACTACCTGCACCACGCCTTTCAGTCTCTCGCCGACTCCGCCGTGTCCCTCCGACGCACATTCGTTTACTGCGACTGCGAAGTGCTGCAGAGCCAGTCTGGTCTGATGAACCTAATCGATGAACACCCGGGATGGGAGGTGGCGTACGGGAAGACGTTATCGTCAGCGGCTGCGGCGCAGAAAAATGGTTGGTGCCCATCAGAATCCTCGACCGCGTTGCTGCGGCGCGTTTTGGGTTCAGCTGAGGAAACGGACCACCTCGACGCTTATGTGTACGCCGGGCACAGGGGCGGGGAGCAGTTGATTTCACGCGCCGCCCTCTACGAGTGGCTTCCATCTTTCCCTTCTATGACGTCGTCCCTCGTGCTACTCATGGGGTGCAGCTCGGCTCGCATGGCGGGCAACGCGAAGTACGACGCCTTCGGTTTGCCGCACGCGTATCTCAGCGCGGGTGTGTCGTGTTTTGTCGGATGTCTGTGGGACGTCACGGACGGCGACGTGGACCGCCTCACCTGCCGCCTGCTGCGCGCCGCCACGACGGCATCGACTTCAACGAAGACGCAAAACGTGACGACGGTAGGTGAGGCGCTGGCGGTGGCGCGGCGGGCGTGCCGGTTGCGCTGTCTCACCGGGCTGTCCACGGTGTTCTACGGGGTGAACCTCCCGCTTGATAAGATCAACGCCACGGAAGAAGCAAGTGCTGTCGGAAAGCTGTCATAGTGGCCGGCATCGTCTTTCGTGTTTTTTTTCTTTTGGTTCTTTGTTTACATGGGACTCCCGCTAGACTTCTAACCGTCACTGCGTACAAAGATGGATTTGTAGAACGACAAAAAGAAAATTGAGCACCATCCGCTTTCAGTCACTCTGCTCCTTTCGGCCGCGAAACGTATATTCGCGGCGGGAAAGGGGTTTTCAAGGAGAGAAAAAGGGGCAGCGATAATCTCTTCGATGTGTCGAGTGCGGTGACCCTCACTCTCAACCTCGTTCTTCCCCTTTCGCCTTGAACCAATCTGCGATGCGCACTTCTTTCATTTTTTCTGTGGCATCCTTCTGTTTCCCTAATCCAGCCTTTTACAAATAGCTGCATTGATTTCACAGTGGTGGGTTTCATTGCTTTTTTCCTGTTTCTTTACTTCCCGTGTTTTCTGTAAACGTCATCAGGCTTCGCGTGCCATTCACTTGCTGTGCCAAAGAGTCTCTCAAGTACTTTTCACTCATAAAACAAACGATGGCCTTCAAGAGTGGTAAAGGCAAGAAGCGCTCCCGCTCCGCGCAGTCGGCCGAGGCGCGCGCCAAGCCGGCAGTCGATGTCGCGTGCTCCCAGCCGGTGGTGGAGGAGGCGGTGGCAGACGTGGAGGATGCAGCGCAGGTGCTGGAGAACCGCGAGGAAGAGATGGTCGGCACGATCAATGTGCGACGTGCGCAGACGACGAAAAAGATGACGAACCGACAGAAGATGCTGGTGCTGGGTGCGCGTAACATGGCCAGCAAGGATCGTCACCTTCTCTTGGACCTGCGCGGCCTGATGCCGCACTCGCGGGAGCACCCCAAGTTAGGCCGCTCGAATACGCTAGGCGACGACCTCATCGAGCTGTGCAGTCTACATCAGTGCAACAGCGTCCTCTTCATGGAGCCGCACCGCAACGATGTGAGTTATATGTGGATTGGGCAGGCCCCCAGCGGCCCTAGCATCAAGATGCAGGTGAACAACGTGCACACCGCAGATGAAATCCGTATGGCTGGCAACTGCCTGAAGTACAGCCGCCCGCTTTTGCACTTCGACCGTGACTTCGAACTGCAGCCGCATCTGCGCGTGGCGAAGTCACTTCTGCACATGGCCTTCAACACTCCCCGCTATCACCCCAAGTCGAAGCCCTTCGTCGACCGCATCATGTCCTTCCTCTGGCTGGACAACCATATCTGGGTCCGCAACTACCAGATCGTGCCGACGAGCCCGCCGACGCTGATGGAAATCGGCCCTCGCTTCACCCTGGAGCCAGTGGCCATCTTCAACGGTTGCTGCAAAGGCAGCGTGCTGTGGAAGAGCGCTATGGCGAAGCCGCCGACGGAGCAACGTCGGGACCGCAAACTGCGTCGCCTGGAGAAGCAGGCGGCAAACGAGGTGATCAAGGAGAAGTCGGCGAAGCACAGGGCGCTGCACCCTGCTCCGAGCGCTGATCCACTGGACCTCGTGTTCCGCGACTAGTGCTTCCACGGGCAGACGCTAGTTCACGTCCAATCGCCTTTGATGCTGTTGTTGTTAAGTTACTTGCCGATCGTCGATTAAGACTAAGCCTTGTCTTTGCTTATTGACTTCTTTGATTCGTCAGGGAGAAACACTGGTGTTGTTGTCACGCACCCACAGGACCGGCGCTTTAGCAGGTTGGCCTCGGAGGAGGCGGCCGAGTGAAACAATCCAACTCCACCAAACTTCTTAAAGCAAAAGCATGCCCAACAAACATGCGTGGGTCCGTCACCGAGTGTTTACCTGATTCCACTGAAGAAGGTTTTATAAAGCTGTGTCGTATTAACCCGCTAAGGGATGTTAATAAGTAATGCTGTACCTTTTACCAGCTCTGAGGGCTTGCTAACGTCAGCCCAGCTGCGACGTTTCAATGAGCGAAGCATTAGCGTTGCTGCAACGTCGTTGCATCTCATCAGTAGGCTCCATAGCTTCGTTGGCTGTCGAACACGAAGGTTGCTTACTAGAAAGTAGTTTAAATAGATAAATAAATAAACGCACATTAACGTCGTGGACTGCTCGAAGGTTGACGCAAGCAACCCCGAGTTCCCAATCGTTACGGAAGTCTCTAGGTCTTGTCGATGTCCTGCGTTCCCGCAAGCGGTGTATGTGTCCTTCGCCCAGGTTTTCCACCCCTTTCGTTTTGCTTCAATTTTCTTGCCGCTTTCACCGCCGCAAGTACAAACGTTGACATGGCAAGGTGGTAGAACACACCTCTTGCTGAACCTCGTCCTCCGCAACAAGGCTGCGTGCGTTTAGCGGTTGTTTGCGTTTTCTTTTTTTTTCGTTAGAGCGTCGTTTTGCTTTCTTCCCACTCTGCTCCTGTCATGCAGCTCGTCAGTGATCTTCAACAGCGCCCCAAGAAAGGCCGCTTAAAGATCGAGAAGCAGATTGTGCTTTTTTACGATCTTTGCTCCGTCGTCCAGCTTGCCGTCTTCCTAATCCACACGGTGACCACCATGATTGGGGCGAGCCGAACTTTCAAAAACAATATCATAAGAGAACACAACTTTGAGCTGGCCCCCGCCCTCGTTTACAAGACGCAGAACTGCACCTATAATACAGTCCGCTCGATCTACGCTTTTCAAGATGTGAGCATGACCTTCACCGTCGACTCGATTAACGACGTCTTTGTAGACCAGGCGATCCAAATGCGTCTTGCCATTTTCGTCTGCGCCGTCGCCTTCGTGGTGGGCGGCGTGAATCGAATCCTTGTCGAGGTGAATGTGTTCGTTGTGAAGTACCGCAACTTTTACTTCTGGAAGGACATTATCTCTGCCACGGAGCTGATTTTACTCGCCTACATAGCGCAGATCTCCGCGGCTGTCGACCCACCGAAGCACCTGCTGCGCGACTACTTGCGGCACTGCGGCATTGAGAGCAACGCGTATCTGCCCTTCATCAGCACCATCAACCTATGGGTATTTGTCGGTGTGGGATACTTCACATATGTGGTTGGCCTTTCCATCTACCTGAACAATACAATGCCCAAGTATGGCATCATGACCCCAGAGGAAATTGAGGAGTACAAGACCTGGCTACGTGCCCGCCGCGCTGAGCAGGAGCAGTCGCGCGTACTCATCGAGGAAGCCCGCAAGGCACACGCCCGCATCCATATGATGAACTCCGCGGACTACCGAGTCGGCGGTGGCGTCCCTGTGGAGCCCGTCACAATGATGCCCTCTTACCTACCTCCAGCGATGATTCCTGGTGCAATGGGGCCGATGCCTACGGCGTATCCGCAACCTTACCCCTACCAGTACCGCCCGTACCCCTACGGAGGAGCATACCAGGGTTTGGCGTCACTACCAAGCGTGCCACCAAATATGGTCATGCAGAACGGCATGGCAGGGATGCCGGGCGATCCGCACCTGCCACCGCCGCAGATGTTCGGCGCGGGTATGATGCCGATGCCGATGCCCCCCATGAACAATGGGGTAATGCCACCTCAGGGCCTCCCGCATCCTTACGAAATGCGGCCGGAGATGATGTCGATGAGTACGCCGGTGCCGTCAAACGAAGTGCCGCAGCCGCCTGTCAACATGCCTCGACGTCGCATTTTGCCGAGTGCGAGTCAGGGCAGCTCACCCACGTATCCGTAAACGCAGAGGAAGGGGGTTTAAAGGTAGTTTTATAGCCATCTGAATGTGGCGTGACTTTGAGTGGTTTATAGCTCTCTTTTTTCTTTTTTAGACTCGGCCCGTTTGACACCTATTGTCCCCCACTTTGTCGTTTTCTTTTCTGTGACTTTGATTGGTGGTACTGATTTGAAAGCTGATGAGCTTCTAGGTGAATTGCTCATCACATCTCAAAGGTTACCTTCTCCTCTGCTTTCTATCTCCTAAAAGCAGCACGGGTATTGCTGCTGATTAGCTATTCTGTCAGAAAAGTCGATTACGTGGACGAAAACGAAGGAAGCAGAATCCCGACACGAAAACTCGTTGGCGCTCATTCGTTTCGGTTGCTTCGTTGTTTCTGTCAACGCATGATCTGCATTGCTTGTTGTACCTTTCTTAGATTTCTTTTGTTTACACCGCTTTTTTAGATGGTGAGGCAGCAAGGTGATTGTCGTTAAGCAAAACATGGGTTCTTTGGGTTCTTGTGCTGCATCCACATTACGGATAGCTAACACTCTCTTCCGCTATTCCGCCAAATTCTGAAGCGACTTCTCTTCGCAGTTTATTGTGTTGTGAAGGAGTACACACGAGTTTCAAATGCTCCCAGGTGCACGCACTTCCTTTGTCTGACTACGGGACGCATTTCCCTTTTGAAAATCCCGATATCACCGTCCTCCCTTCTTCACCGCCTCTCTTGCCTTGCCCGTGCATCCACACGCATTTTTACATGCCTTCCTGCCGCACAGAAAGGTTCATCTCCGTTTAGCGCAGAGCCATGTCCGCTGTTCCGCAGTACTACCACGCGCATCAGGTGGATGCCACCATTCAGCACCAGAAGGCGTACCAGCGCCAGACGGCTGTAAATGAGAACATGCACCGCCCGAGCCGCAAGCACCTGAACTCCTCCGGCCACATCCGCTACTCCAAGAAGATCGGTCTGGGCTTCAAGACCCCGGCGAAGGCGCTCAACGGCAAGTACATCGACCGCAAGTGCCCCTTCACGAGCAACGTCACCATCCGCGGCCGCATCCTCCGCGGCATCGTGCACTCCACCAAGATGGACCGCACGATTGTGATTCGCCGCAACTATCTGCACTTCATCAAGAAGTACCAGCGCTACCAGAAGCGCCACAAGTCCCTGGCCGTGCACTGCAGCCCTGCTTTTGACCCCAAGCCGGGTGACGAGGTCGTCGTCGGCCAGTGCCGCCCGCTGAGCAAGACGGTGCGCTACAACGTGCTGGAGGTGGTCTCGAAGACCTCCGCCGATAAGATGGGCAAGAAGTTCGCCAAGAACTAAGCAGGGGTCTGTACCCGCGAAGCGTGTGGCAGCAGCTGAAAAAAACGGGCCCCTGAACATGCGGCAGTGACCACGGCGCTGCGGAACCTCAACTGTTCTTTTCCATTGTTTGACTTGTCATTTCATTCTAGAAAAAGAGAAAATAAACACTCTATAGTAGAGTCTCCGGAGGTCGTCGGACTCATCTGCTGACACCCACCACGCGTACGCGTGTGCACAGCTGAAGATCCTCTTACTGTCTTTCGCTGCTGTTGAACTTAAAAAGAAAAGGGCACACTTGCTGAAGTGTGGACGCTTGCAACGTCAAGGACGTGCGAATTCAGCCACAGAGTGCTATGGATTGCTGACTAACTGCTGTCTTGTGTTCGTTTCAAAGAGCCGGCTCACAAAGAAGCAGGATAGCACATGGCTTGCTCCACTTCAATCACATCTTTATTGTTCTCTTACAACACCTTTATCTTGCTTCTGCTATAACCTTTCCTCCTCCTGGGCAACGCACCTTCATCCCGTACTGCTTATAGCTTGCTATTCTTCTCGCTACGCGGCCACGGCCGAGCCTACACAAAGACAATCTTTATCACTCACGCAACCGACACGCACATCGACCTACATACGCAAGTCATCGCATCGTCGGCGTGAGCGTAGGCGTTGGCTCATAAACGAAGTTTGTGTGCTCGACGTCTATTACTACTATTACAACCATAGCTGTTTAATAGTTTTTCCTCTTTTGCCATTAATCAACCTCTCCAGTAACAACAAGACTCCACTGAAGCACCCCAAGAAAACGACTGCAATCCTATCTCAAAATTCTCTGTTCGGTTTGCTCACCACACCATGTCTGCTGCCACGATTCCTTTCACCGGCCAGGTTCGCATGGAGTGGTACCAGTCGCTGAACCAACTCAACTTCACCTTCTACGTGAAAGACCGCAAGCCCGATGATGTGGTCGTGAACAAAACCGCCACCACGCTTGAGGTGACCATCCGCCTCGACAGCAGCGGCCGCGAGTACAACTGCAGCTACGACCCGCTCTTTGCGGAGTTGACGGGCGATGCGCCAACCGTGTCGGTTCGCTCGATGAAGGTCGAGGTCTCCGTGAAGAAGGCGCAGCCGTATCAGTGGCCCGCGCTGGAGCGGCAGGGTGCCACCGTCGAGGTGGTGGCGGCGACCCCAATGAGTGCCGTCCAGCCGGCCACCGCAAAAGATTTAAAGTACCCGAACAGCAAAGGTAAGGACTGGAGCGCAGTGAAGTTGGAAGACGACGAGGACGCGAAGCCGGAGGGCGAGGCGGCGCTGAACAAGCTGTTTCAACAGATCTACGGTGATGGGTCGGATGAGCAGCGGCGTGCGATGATCAAGTCGTTCACCGAGAGCGGCGGCACCGTCCTGTCCACCAACTGGGATGACGTGAAGAAGAAGAAGGTTGACCCGCAGCCCCCGAAAGGGATGGAGGCGAAGTCTGCCAATGAATAAAAACAGCGAAAAATGACAAATTAGTATTACTGTTATTGTTTTCAAAGAAGCCTCTTTAAGGCCATTCTATTATTTGTTGTGAGCGCCACTGTGCTTTCTTTCTGTGTGTCCTCTGCCTCTGTGCTCTTGACTGTGTGTGCCGCCGCAAACACCGTTTTAACCCAAAATATGCGAAGCGGGAGGATGCACCAAGTAACAAAAAAAAAAAAGCCGCTTCCCTTCCGCAAAGCGCTGCAATGGGGAAATCGGCGCCAGCGAAGGTTCCGTGTGTGTGTTCCTGTAGCATACAAGCTGTCTTTTCTTTATTTCTAGTGTATTCCATATGTGACCTGATACCTCTTTGTTCATTCTGGCTTTACGGTCCTCTCTTACATGCCTGGTCTCCTTTCCTAACTCACAAACTTCGTTGCGACCAACTGCATTTGAAAGGAACGCATAGCACTGAGGAGAATTACGTTCACTAATTAGCTTCGTCCGTTGCACGTTCCGCGCTTTGCCTACTCTTCGTCTTTATATTTAACACCGTAAGTGAAAGCGAAAGTCCCACTGGTGCTGAATGCACGCACACACACGGAATCCACTTTCTTCGCACCTTCATACAAAATCGAAACCTACCTCTCTTTCTCCTTTATACTATACACTCCGTTATTGCCTTGAGCGGAGTTTGTCTTAGCTGCATTGCGAAGCTTTAGAGAAACTGCCCACCCGAAAGAGCCCACGCGTCTTTGAATCCGGCTATCGTCATTTTGCTTCTTAGCGGCTTTTCCCAAAAGCCGGTTGTTACGTGTTTTCAGTTCATAGAATATCAAAGTTTGATTTCACTATCCTTCTTGTGCAGCGGACTTCGACTCTTTCCTTGGATCTTCAGTTGGTTTTTTTCCTCTTTGAGCTGCATCATACGCACTTCTATTTTCCTATCTGATTTGTCTGTTTACTGTCACCTTTCCTCTCTGACTAAACTGCAGATGCCAAGCGACTCTACCTTGACATGTAGCTCCTCCAGCTTTAGAGCAGATGCCAGCCTCTTCGAAGAGGTGAAGCTGCATCGCGCGCAGCAGACAGAGATTGAGTATGTCGGCTACTGTGCGTTGCTGAGCCGAAACGGCTGCCTGCGCTCCGGCAAGTTGCGAGCGTTGGTGTGGCGTGACATGGTCCTTGGCCGAAAAAAAGCCACGCCGGTGCCGCTGCTGGGCGACGGCATTATTCGCCAGTTTCAGGAGGAGACACGCTTACATGCCACCAACAGTGTTGCGGTGCACAGCAAGAAAAACACGAACGTGGGGGATTCTTTCGATTCGACGGCGAGCCGGCCGACGCCGCGTCTGGCGGACGACAAGAGCAACGAGGGGCCGTCAGCAACTGGGGATGAGCGCACCTGCAAAGCTGTTCTACCGCTGTCAGCTCGCAGTGAGGGCGGCAACTCGGACTGGGGCGCTGCCCTCGACGACAACAACAGTAACAATAGCAACAACAGTGCAGGTAGTAACGCAGCGATAGACAGCAAAAAAAGTTTGAGCACGGAGTGGGGCTCGTCTGCTGGGCCGCACGCCCCTTTCCACCGTCGCCACCGTCACCGCCACAGTTCCCTCAAACCGGCGTGGCTGCCAAATTCAACCCCGCTCAGCTACACCACGGAAATCGACGGAGAACGTGCTGCGCCGAAGGTGTTTGTGCCGGTACGTCGCCGCGCCGTCTCACAGCTGTCGCGCCGCGTAAAATCTGATGCGTGCCAGTTCAGCAGCTTGCGGCCTGGCGACCGGGACGACAGCGCCTCTTCTAGCATTGATCTGTCCGGCAGCTGTTTGCGCCCCATGGCGTGGTACCACTTGCCTGAAAACTGCCAGCCGCGCGTAGTCGAGGCTGACGTCGAGCGCTCTTTGTGGAAGCTGTACACCAATTCCGAGGAGCGGACGGAACAGCGGCGGCGTCTAAAGAACACGGTGTTGCGCGTACTGCTGCACAACCCGGACCGCTTCTACTATCAAGGGCTGCATGAACTGATGGGATTCGTCATGTACAAGCTGAGCCCCTACCTCGAGGCGGAGGAAGTCGTGTCAGTGTGCGAGGGGCTGCTCAAAACCCGCTGGCGCAACTTTAGCACTCGCCGCTTCACCAACTCGGAGGCGGTGCTCTACGCCATGCACGCCATCATCGCGCAGGAGGACCCGCCGCTCGCAGCGGCGCTGGAGTGGTGCGGCGTGGGGCCGGAGTCGCACTACGCGGTCTCGTGGGTGATTACGTGGTACGTCCACAGCATCGAGAACGTGGCAGTGCTGACGCGGCTCTTCGACTACTTTATTGCGGACCCTACGGGCAACGCCGTTATCTATTTCACCGCCGCCTTCGTGGTCAGTCAGCGCAAGACTATCTTCGAATTGATCCACAGCGCCAAAGACGAGATCGGCGTCGACACCGAGATACCGGAGGCGTCCGAGGACGGTGTGGTGCTGATGGCTCGCGTGTGCTCTCAGGTATCCCGGCTGCCCGGCAACGTGCTGCATTCGATGGAGTCGGCCGCACTGGAGGCGCTCGTCACGCAGGCCGAAGGGTACGCCACGCTGCACTGCAAAGTGGTGGAAGTGGAGGAGGCGAACTTCCTCAACGGCGACGTCAAGAAGCTGGGCATGCTGTCCAACAAGAACACCCGCAACGCAGCGCTGCGGCTGCTATGGCACTCTTTACCCCGAGAGTGGCGCAACCCGGCCAAGGTGGAGCAGGTGCAACGCTTTGTGTTTTGGACGAGCATGCTGGTGGCGGCCACCGCGATGGTGGTCGGCACGGCCGCTGCTGACGCAAGGCAAGGCGGTTGGGTACGCAGCTTGTTCCACTAATCTAGTTTATTGGTCTTCCTGTCATTGTTCTGCTCCGGTCGTTGTCCTCTAATGTTTTTTTTTTTTTGTGTGTGTGTGCACAGTGGGCGGCACTGCGTTATATGGGGAAGCAGAGCTTTGCTGCCGTCAGCTGTACCCTCCTCCCACCTTTCTTTTATAAACCTGTTCACGCTGCTTTGAAAGCTCTTTTTCCCTTTTTACTTCGCCGAGGCTAACTTTGTTTTTTTACCCCGTCGCTCTTCCTCGCCCTCCTGATGATGCCGGCCACCTTGCCGTGTTACCAGGGTGTACTACCCATTAAGTGGGGAAGTCGAGCACCTGCAGCCTACCTCGGTAGGTTGCAGGGTCACTGACGCAGAGGACAGGGTCGGGTTGGCCTTAAGTTATAGCGACGTGCAGCAACGTGCACGTATGAACCAACCTATAAAACTCGTGTGTACGGATTAGTGATACTACTCGTTGGACTACCAAAGCCGTTTTATTGCGGCACTGTGGTGACCGGAGCATAATCCTGGTCCCGCTTCGAGGTGCGCTTTGCGGAGCTGCAACAAATTACGCTAGCCCAAAGAGGCCGAAATCAGTCCGTTACTTCCAGGTGAGTTCGGTGCAGATCCGCATCCGCCAAAAGACGTACTTCAATGGAATAAAATGCGCGTCTTCTGGTTTCCACAACTACCAGCACTGCGGTACAGCCAGGAACAGTGAATAACGGTAGGGCAGTTGCAGTGCTCAACCAAAGTGACCTCGATATTTGACCATAATACGTGTATCACACGTGAAGCAGCCGTTTAGCCTGATGCCGCTGCTCTTGCTGCTGGTATCGCAAGCTCACTCTTAGCTCCTTCGTTTCCTTCTTTTCCCAAGACACCTGAAGGGACGTGCGCCCTTGGCTCCGCAGGGACGGAGCTAACGAAGTAACACCACCTCGTTTATGTGTGGTCCAACAGCGAAGGATGCGGATTGAAGTGGTCGATTAAAACTCCGCCACAGAGCAACGTAAGGTGGTCGTAGTGACACGAGTAGGAACTGTAGTGTTTCCCGTGTTTTGGGGAAGTGATACACATGGATAAAGAGTAGTCAAGCAACTCGCATTCACACACTAAAACGAGAGTGCGTGCCGTAGGAGCTGTGTAAGCCTTTCTTCTCGGTACACTGATCGACAGAAAAGCAAACACTATCTCCCTCACGCCTAGAAGTGCTTACTCTGAACTCAACAGGGCCGTTCCTTTTGCCAAACGCAGGGGTAGCGGCGTCTGAAAGGCAGCTCGGCGCGCTTCTCTTTGCGTGACGGTGCCGCTCGCCCGCGCATGCGGATGTGTAATAAATATCTATTATTATGGTGTTCTTCTTATTTTCCTCAGCTACTGCTACACCGATCGGCGACAACAACACACACGCAAAACTCCCCTACGCAACTCATTTCCTTCTTTTAGCAGCAATCATCCGTTGTAGTCGTGTTCGCTGGAGAAGTTTCATCTCCTCTTTTACTGTCACAAGAAATAGCTTTGATCTTTTTGTTGTATCACTTGCGTTTGACGTTAACTCGAACGTAAAATAGGCATTACAGGAACAGGGAAAGCAGGCTATTAGTGCAGTTCTCAGTCTTGCCCACTAAGGCCAATAAACCAGGCTGAGTTTATTTGCCCGCTTCGATGCACTTTTACCCCGGATTACAAAGGAGGGTGCTCCTGGAACGTAAACGGCTGTCGTTCTCGTGATTTCTGGGATGAGATGAGAGACGGTGTGGTGTTGTAAAAGCCCCACATCTTTTCTTCTAAATGTGTGCTGCAGCAACGGAGCTCGCCTTGTGTCAGAGTGAAGTAGAATTGACTTCTTCTATTACCTCACTTTCCCTCTCTCTTCACCCCCCCCACCCTTCTCCTCGTGTCACATCTCGTTTTTAATTAACAGCAACCTCGTGCAAAGCGTACCGAAGCATGGCTGGTTACACCGACGCAGTCGTGCTGGAGGCACCGGTGTTTTGGTGGCCGTCGCTGGCGGAGCTCACCAAGTACCCAATCGACTCCAACCAAACGTTTCTTGCCTCTATCGCGGACGCGGCGATGCGGTGGCCGTGCCGTGTAAGTAGTAATGGATCGAATGATGCATCACAGGTGCACACCGTCGGCCTTTCCCGCCTCGGCCGCAGTGTGTGGATGACGGCGACATGGAGTGCGCTGCAGGACGGTGACGGACAGCCCTTTGTGCAGGTGTGGATTCCGACCTCAGCGGACATAGTTCATCTGCCTGTCTTTACCTCTGCTGGCCTGGCCAGTAGCGTGTCTACGTGGGACGAACTTCTCCAACTTGATCTGAGTCAGTTGGCACGTGAGGGCCGCATTAGGCTGACACATCGGGCCTTGCCAACAGGATTATGCAACTTACCTTCCTCTACTGATTACCTCTTGAAACACATGCGACAACGCGCCGGGCAACACCCTGCCTTTCCGCTGCTACATCGCACCTTGACGCAGGTTCACACAGCATCTTTTAAGTACCTGAAGCGAGTAGTACACGCCGCGACTGCGTCGCCATCAGTGTCTTTATCCATTGCACCTCACGAAGCTTCGCATCCGACCACTACCACAAACTCCTTTCTCTTTGTTGGCAACGCACTAAATCAGCGGCACCTGTTGCATCTTCTTCAGCTGAGCACACCGCCCCTTCTCCCCATCTTGCACGACGCACATCAGAGCGCTGTTGTCATTGCTTTCGAAGCGCGTCGCTTGAACTTCGCCGAAGTCCTGACGTTGAATGAGCATGAGGCTCTGGAAACGATTGAAGTGGCACTGCGACCCCCACCATTCGTTCCCATCCCACCTGACGACACCAACGCAACCACTACAGCGGCAACAACGTGGCTTCTGCCCTGTCTCCTCCTCATACTCGAAGGTCTGCACTTATTGGACGCACAGGCAAATTCGCTTGTTGCAGGCGTCACGCATCAACTCTGCATGTGTATGGATGCACTGCAGGAGAGTTCACTGCCCTTTCTCGTATGGTCCTTTGCGGAGGACACGAGCACCTTGTCGAGGGCTCTGCGGAGTCGCGTGGGGGCGTGTCATATACGGCTGGCGACCGCGGCACTAGAGGACCGGGCAGCGTACCTGAAAAAACGCCTTGCGACATTGCGGTCACAGGGCTTCAGGTCTAGCGCGACGACAACAGCAGCTACAGTAGCAGGCGTTGTAGCGGCTCTTGGTGAGGAAACGGCAAACTGGACCATCGATCGCCTGGTGCGCATGCACGGTACGGAATTGCTGAAGATGTGCGCTGCGCATGCCTCTACTGCAGCGGCGACGCAGCAAACATCTTCTCTGCTGTCACCGTGTGAGCCAAAGTCTCACGACGTAACGAATACTCGCGACCTTTTGCATGCGGTCTACAGTCACCTCTACGGCATTGACGATGATATCCGCAAGGTGGAAGAGTTGGTAGTGTGGCCGCTGACCCATTTGCCGCTTCTGCGTGAACTTTCAATTCCCTGCTCAAAGGGGGTTCTCATCTGCGGGCCGAGTGGGTCGGGCAAGACAGCCCTCCTCGCCAGCCTTGTGCGCCGCCTGCAGCTGCCCGACACACGCAACATCCATGTCCTCTCCGTGGACGGGCTCTCGTTGATTGAAAAGGAGGTGGGTCGATCGGAGAAGAACATCGCGCAGCTCTTCGAAACAGCACGCTCGCTGGCGCCGTCGGCGCTCTTTGTCGACAACCTCGATGCTCTGGCCCCGCCGCGGGGCCGCACCATGGCAGAGACGAACACCACCGGTGACCGCACGCTGAGTACGTTGCTCACGCAGATGGACGGTGTGAACGGGCAGGCGAGCCGCGTGGTTGTCGTCGTGGCTTCTGCGCCGTCGCTCGATACGCTGGACCCTGCAGTGTGCCGTCCAGGCCGGCTTGACGTGCACGTGCACCTCAGGCCCCCACCAGTACACGCCTCTGTAACGTTTATGAAGCAGCGACTGCAGCAGTTTGTCACCAGCATGTGGTTGCGACTGAGAGTGTCTGATGCAAACGAAACCGCAGCAGAGAGCGAAATCGCGACAGACTTTGTGAACACGTTGGTGGAAGACTACTTTGCTGCTGTCACAACGACGGTAGATGCGGTCTCTACAACAAATGCAGAATACGACAAACAATCAAATAACAAACTCGAAAATTCGGTGACGCCTGCGGTGTCTCCAGCAGAGGTGACGGCTGTGGTGCGGGAGGTGATGTTATACGTTGCAGAGCGATTGATGCAGAGCACCTCTGGTGAAAAAGAGCTGAAGAGAAACGATGCACTTGTGATGGCTTTACGGCTGTACGTAGCAGAGGCATTTGCACGACTTGGCACTACCCATTAAGTGAACGCAGGGCAAGCAGCTCATTGCTTCTAATGGAATCGAGTAGCGAAGTTGCTCAAAAACCCAAGAGACCCCTAAAACACGCTGCGTCAACCAATGAACAGAACAAAACGAAAAAAAAAACGGGAGACAACACAGTATGAAAGTTGCACCTATTTCCAACACCAGCATTGAAGTGTGTTCACTGCGAGAACGATAAGGCCCCCTATACGGCGGGGGTTACAGGAGCCGCGATTTGGCGCTGTTTTCGTAGCACCTCTCAACAGTGACATTCACTTCAGCCAGATCATCATCTCTCGTTCTCTCCGACCTTTTCGTTCTCCCCTCCACCTTACCTTTTACTAATAAAAGGAGTGCGGTGCAACCTTTCTTTTCCTCTTTGACATTCAGTTTTGCGTGTGTGTGTGTGTGTATGTGTGTGTGCATAATGGAGGCATCTGCACAACCGCAACGTGCCACCGCGTTTCCTGCGACGCAGACGTGCAGCGCCAATGCCACCGCAGTGCCAGCAGTGTCGGCCAGTGCACACACGGAGGCCCACCGTCCCAAAGGTGGTTCTCTACACGACCGCCTGCGTGCCCGCTACCAGGAGACTATTGAGAAGTTTAAGGTGGCTGCGCGACAGCACAACAACGAGGTCGACGCAGCTCAGCAGGCACGGATTGAGGAGCTGCACCACAAGCTCGCGGAGAGTCACCAGATCAGCGGAGCGATGCTCGCAGAGGCGCAGCAGCGGCTGGCTGAGTGCGTCCTTGAGTGGCAAGCACACGATGCTGCGGTGCAGCATGCCAACTCCGAGGAGATCTTACCCCTCTACACGGACCTTTACCACTCCACCCCAGACGAGCAGGGCCGGGCGAAGGCGCTGAATCTGATGAAGCAGGACCGCCTTCGCATCGTGCGTCATTTCGTTGATCTTCGCGAGCATTATAAGAAGCGGATGGCCGACATTGACGAGTACTTCCGCGCCGTCGAAGGCGCAGAGGAGGCGCGGCGGGTGTACATCCAAGACGCCGTGCGAGATTTGATGGCCAGCCTCACCCGAATTGCCGTTACGAGCACGACGGAGTCGCAGGTGTTGGCGCAACGGATCCTGCACCACACGAACGAGCAACTCGGGCAGAATTACCTGGCGATGCAAACGTTGGCCACGCGGCTGCGTCAGCGTGAGCTGTGGAAGCACCAGCAGTACCAACGCACCCTTGTCACCGTGTACCGCGACACGCAGCACCATATGGCCAGTCGGCACATCACCTGGACGGTGACAGTGCTGCGCTCAAACGTGTTTCGTCGCCCCCAAGGCCGCATGCAGACGGTGCACGCAGCCGGCCAGCTCATCGCCGCAATTCGCAAGGAGGCGGAGGAACTGGTGCACGGTTTGACTGAGGTCGTCACCTCCCTCCGTGTCGCCCAGCCGAGCGTCGTAACGGCTGAGGAGCAGGTGTGCGGCGGCAGCGGTGTCAATGGATGGCTGCGCAGCTTCCAGCCCAGCGTGCGTTGTCGCGATGTCTTTGCCGGTGAGGACCCACGCGCAGTGCTGGAAGAGGTGCAAATGCGAGCCAGCGTACTCGTTCGCCATTGTCGCGCCCGCTGCGACGACTTCAATTCGCGTCTGTGCGCCGAGGAGGCGGCACGGGTGGAGGCAGCAGCCACGTTGGCTGCTCACACCAGTCATGACATAGTCGTCATCGCCACGCCGCTGAGCGAAGAAGTGGTGCTGCTGCATGCCGCCTCGATGTCCGCCGACGACGTTGAGCTCCGCAGCACCAGCAGCAGCAAAGGTAGCGAGGCTGCATTGGCTGAGGCGGCGGACGGCGTGCGAGCCGTGGATGCCACCCTGCATCCCTTGACACAGCCCCACGCTGCGGTGCTCGCGATGCAGGCAGCGCTACCCGACTCCGCGACGTGGAGGACCTGTGTGCCGGCTATAACACAAGAGGGTCAGTGGTTTGCGCGGGTGGTGTCGCGCGGGCTTCTACGTGGCTGCCAGTGCTTCAGCGCCTACGCAACGACCTCGAACAGCAGCATGCTTGTTCACCTTGAAGGCGCCACCGACCTCCTCTTTTACTTTGCGACGACACTGCTCGGGGCGACACGGTCTTTTTACGTGCAGTGGCACGAGGCGGAGATGGACCACCGGGACGCCATTGCAGTGCTGGAGCGGCAGCTGCAAGCACTGGAAGAGGAGCTGCGTCAGGACGAGACCCCTGCTGCGGCGGAGGCGCGGTACGCGGCCGGCATTGCCTGCCTCCAGTCCATTGCCGACGCCCACACACGGTACTATGAAGAAGTGCGCGGTCGCATTGCCACCGCTACATCCGCTGTCTTGCGCGTCGGTCAAGATTGTGTGCGGGAGTTGAGCGCGCAGCTGGGTTTGGCACTGGCCCCTTTAGTTGAAGAAGAGGGCGAGTTGACGACAACAGTGACGACGACGGTAGTGCACAGCGGGGGGAAGCGGCGCAGCTCGGTTGGGCCCGCCTCGCGTCGAGCCAGCGTGCGGGCCAGCTTCCTCGCCGCTGCGGCTGCGTCGGCCTCCCATCGGCTGAGTGCGGCAACCGCTGCTGGTGCGAGACGGAGGCGGGGGTGGACAATCGGCCGCGTCTCTCCGCCTCTCACGGAGAGGAATTTGTCGAGGAGAGTCCGCACCTCCGATTCACCTGCATGGTGGAGCGCGGCCAGGGCGGCGATGACCGCGTCGAAGATGACGAAGAGGACGGAGAAGCAAATCTACTTGCACAGGTCAATTATGCGACGAGAAGCGGAGGGGGGAATGCAGGCGCTTCCACAGCGGTGGTGTCCAGATCAGACCCTAGTGCGCAGTTCCAGAGCTTCTACCTGGGTCTGCTTCCTGAGCTGCAGCCCACTCAGGGAACGCTATTCCTCAAACAAATAGAAGTGCACCGCTGGAATGAACTGCTGCGGCAGGTGCTGCTGGAGTGGGGCTTGCAGCTGCAGCGGCAGGCCGGCGAGAACTGGCGGCTGTACACCGCCGCCCTGCTGGCCGACGTGCAACAACGTGTGACGGACGTGCTGCGGCACCACCGGCGCCGTCCCGCGACGCTGCAGGCTGACATTTACGAAGCCCGTTTGCGCGAGCTGGCGGATCTGAAGAACCGAAGCGAGAAGGCGCTCGCCCGCATCGCGGAGCGCGTGTCGCGGGTTCATACACTGCAGCAAGATTTATTGGCCCAGCCCACCCGCAGCGCGGCGGACCGCATGCTGCTGGAGGAGCGAGTGAAGCTGATTGAGTCCATTCGTGTCGCTAGCTCGGCCAACGCAATGAAAACGGCAATACACCGCCACGACACCCTCTGTGCGCAGTACAACGCGGCCCTGGCTGACCGATGCGCGGAAGCCACACAACACCTCGAGCAGGCCCGCGACACAATCGAAGCGGAGTGCGCGCAGATCTTGCGAGATCGCGCGGTGGAGTTGAGTGACGGCGATGCAACGGTGCAGCTGCCGGACGATGACCCAATTCAGCTGCGCGTCGTGCACCTCCGGGCCCAGGTGGAGCACACGTTGAGCGAGTCCACGGAGGCGATGGGAGCGCAGCTCAGCGGCCGCGCCAGCGAGGTACAAAGATGGAAAGATGAATGGGCCGCTGTGGTGGAACAGAGCACTGCGGAGTTGGAAATGTTCCAAGGGGTGCAGGAAGCCCTCTCGCGACTGCGGACGCATGTGCAGACACTGCTGTCTGCATCCGCAACGGAGGAGGCCGCGCTGGCCGCTGGTGTGGCGAAGGTGACGGAAGAAACAGCAAAGGCACACGCCATCAACACCTACGACCTCGCCGCCTCACTGCAAGCGTTGCTGCGCCACGACGCGGAGGCTAACGTCGCCGGCAATCACGCCGCCACTGGAATGGAAGAGCTGCCATCGCGAGAGGAAATGGAGGCGGCCGTGTCGCACGCGCTCGGGGTGGCCAAGACAGAGCAGCGTGAGCGCGTCCGCGGGGCGCCCGTGTGCAGCGTCCTTGCCGTGCTGGACGACCTTCGCATGCCGCTGTACAACCGCGGCTGCCGGCTCGGCTTGCTGGCCCACGCCGTCGAAATGTGGCGTGTTTCGCCGTCACACTATCTCCTGCCGCAAGCGCTCGGCGAAGACGGCGTTGGACACGGCTTCAATCGAATCGGGAGTGCGAACCGCCTCGGCAGTGCCCGGAGCGGCAAGCGCACGAAAGCCACCGTGGGTGCACCAAGCTCTGCCGTCACCGCTGCCGTGGGCCACACACTAATGCCGCTGCCCACTGTCCTCACATTGCTGGCGCAGGTTGTTCAGTGGACAACTGAGCTCAAGGCAAATGCAGAGGGCGCCGTGCGACAACACATTGAGGCCCACCCCGGCCCACTGCACCGCCGACTGGCCGGCATGACAGACGGCACTGAGGAGGGGTTCGTGGCTGCTGTGTCGGCACTCTGCCAGGCCCAGGAAGACCGCGTGGGGACGTACACTGAAAAGGCTGGTCCAACATACCGACAGCACATCCAGGAACTGTGGAACGCACTTCAAGGGACGCCGGCGCTGTTGGCTGCGACGCTCGAGGCGGAGGCGGCCGCCGCGGCCTTCACGCGGGTCGAATGCGTTCTACGGCCGTGGCAGCACTTCCGTGCACGTAGCGCGCAGCAGTGGCAGCGGCACCGCGGCTCCGCGAAGCTGTCCCTCGCCAGCCAACTCAACTCCGCCCTGCTGGCGTCGCTGTCAGCGGAAGAGGCGGAGCGCTCAGCGGCCACTGAGTACGCACTGCAGCAGTCGTGGTCGCTTGCGTTGCGGGAGTTGCAGGACGAGGCCGGCCTCCACGTCGCCCGCTGCTGGACGGCCCTCTACACCTACCTGCACCTCCTAAGTGGCCTCGTCACACCTCAGCATCTCGTATTCACTGCGCAGATGGTTGAGGGCGGGCAGCACCGCGGGCTACGGCACCTGCTCGAGCTGCGTTCGCAGCGAGAGCGCGCCGCGGCGGCAATGGACGCGTCGGCCGTCGCAAAGCGCGAGCCGCGGCTACAGGAGACGATGCCGCTACACCGCGCCGATCAGCCGGTAACGCCAGCGGCGGCAAACGGTACGGCGAGAAGGCAGCCGATAAGGCCAGCGGAGCTGCGCTGCTGACGCCGCTACCGTGGGGAGAAGTGGAGCTGCCGGGGCTGCCGCTGAACGCGTGTGCGCCGCTGACGCAGTACAACGCGTCCCACCCCGACACCGCAGTAGCGACGTCCACCACGGCTGCCCTCTACGTCCCGTCTGCCACCGCGATAGCCGCAGTCGACGAAGTCAAAACACCGCAGCAAAACAGCGGTCGGCGGCCCAACACCAACTCCGCCTCTGCACACGGTGGACGCAATGGTGGTCCGTCAAACTCACCGGATCCGGCTGGTGCTTCCACAGCGCTCACCAACACGATCGAATTGTCCATTCCGCTGGTGGTGCCGCGCTTTCCCCTTGCGCTGGAATGCGCGCAGCTCCTTCGCACGCTTGTTGACACGGTGGCCGAGGAAGACAATGAAGCAGCGCGGGTGCTGACTGAGGCCTTTAGCTTCTGGGAGCGGCAGGAGGCGCAGCTGCGACAAACGTGGGCACTCACCGTCGCTGAGCTTGCCTCAGGGCCCTTGTAAACTCGGATTCATTCCCCGTGAGAATTAAACAGGTAAGATGGGGTTTATGGTGTGTGTGAGTGTGTGTGCTGAAAACCCCCTTCTTGAGTTTTCAATGTACCCCAACTCAACTAGTGGTGTGCGTGCCTCATTGACCGCAACCTCTGTATAGTTATTGTTTTTCTTGCTTCTACACCCTTCTTTTCTATGTATACGTATGTAGGATGCATGTCTCTGTCGCCAGCTAAAAACACAAAGAAAACTACGGCAAACACGCAGCGAAAGCAATTGGCCTGCTAACCTCCTCTCCGTGTTTCCACGGAACGCGTCTCGATTACTGTCCATAGTCGTTCAAGCCATTTTGTTGCATTAGAGATGCTTTGTTTGCCGCCACTGATGAGAAGAAGCTGAACGGTCTGCAACTAGTCTGATGAATGAAGTCCGGCATTTTTCTGCTGGTCTACGAATGGTTCTCTTCAAACACTTTTCAGTGTATTTCTTCGTGGCATTTTACCCTCCCCACGACTGCTTGCTTGACCAACCAAAGCAGCCTTCTTGGCCTGATCAGAGGACTGGTGCGCTCGCGCTCAGTGCACGTGTGTCCACTAATCCCCTTTTCCCTATTCCTTCTGTTTGAGGCACTTCTCGTTTTTTCGATTATTCGATGCTGAAATACTGTTGTTGACAAAGCTCACACTCCTCTATCCATAACAATACCCCCTGCAACTGCAGACACCACACACACTAGCAGATGTCTAATTCGGACGACTTCCCCACATTGGTGAGCTCCCTGCAGGCCTCCACGATTGAGTGGAACCTACTTGGCAACTCCTTCCGCCCGTCCGGCATCGGCGTCTTCAGCGGAACCAACCTGCGCAGCAAATACCTGCGCTTTATGCAAGTGCTGCATGAGATTGAAGCGCTTTTTTCCATTTATAGTCTGTCGCCAAGCCCCGTGCTCATTGCCTGGTGTGCCTCCCTGCAGGACAGCGGAGTGGCACCACACTTCGTCGGCCTTTTAGTAGACTTAACTCTTCAAGGCAACATGCCGTATTTGGCGCTGGGCCGCTGCTTGCGGCTCATCGATGTATTTTTAAACTGGGCCACACAGCGAAACGCTGGCGACATCCAAAACAGCGAGGTGGTCCATTCGAATAATGGCAATAGTGGTTTGAGCTGTCCGGTGCTCATTCCGAGCTACACGCTCGTAAAGTGGATCGAACAGACGTGGACGGTCATCCAAAACTTAGCGCGCGACAACGCTGGCACGTCCACGCCTACCGCTACGGCGGGACTGTGCGGGGCGCTCCAGCTGCTGCCGGTATTGCTGCGATGGAACAGCGGCGGCTCTCCTCTCCCGCCTTTTCGTCGCGGTCAGCTGCCGCACCCGGTGAACATGCAGTCCGAGGAGGTGCGCCTGCTCGCATTCCGCGCCTTGCCCTTCATAATCCGATATCAACCCAACACCGTCAGTCCACAGAGCTACTCACACGAGGTCGTCGAGTACTTGCGGCGCGGCTGTGTGAAGTGCGAGAATATGTGTGTGCGCATTGCGGCCGGCTCCGCATTGCGCGGCGCGTTCGAGAATGGCTTACGTGTATCGTCGCCCGCCGTTGCATACGGGCTGATAGACATGCTGCTGCACCTGTGCGATGATGTGGCGCCCTTTGATGTCTCTGACGAGGCATTGCATGACGTTGGTGTTGCCATGGGCTATCTCCTCACTTTTTACCAAAGTGACTTCACCGCAGACACCCTACAAGGCGTGCTGCAGGCCGCCACGCCGCAATCAAAAGCGGCAGCAGCAGCTGAAGAGCGAGCGGAAGCGCATCGCAGCGCTGGCGGGAGCGGTGGTACGGGGGCAGCAGCCTTAGCGGTCGCTGCCCGCCTCCGCTGGAAGTACTTCGGTGGGTCGAACGCGGTGGAGGGAAGCCGGTTGGTGCAGCGGTGCTTTAACGAACTTATGACTCGCACCGCCCAGCGTGCTCTGGCGACGGCGCTGGCGACGCTCTGCAGCTTCTGCTCCACCCCATCCACCACCGCCAGTGTCATTCAGTGCTGCTTCGTGCTGCTGATGCCGATCGAGGGGGATGGGCGGGCTTACATGCCTCGACTGCTGGCGGATGCAATTCAGGAGTGGGCAATGCAGCTGCCGTCGAACGGGTACCGGGTGGTACTAGCCGATGTGCTGCGCGGCTATGTGCAGAACTCCAGCGAAGACAAGACGGTGGTGCGCACGGCAATGGTGGCGCTTCAGGGCGTCGTGCGCACCCTCTCCTCCTCTCTCGAAATCGGCTTCAACGTCGCCGAGGACGTGCTGGCAGCTGTCAACGCCACACCGAGCCTACTGCACACCGGCGTAGAGGTGCTGGGGGCGGTGGCGCGCACGAACACGCTCTTCGCCCGCCAGCTGCAGCACCAGTGCGCGCGTGCGGACAGCGCCGATGTGTCAAACACACTGTCCTTTCAACTCCACATTCGGGCCCTGTTAAACGCATCAGCCGTCGCGACAGAGGGGGTGGACCGCATCCGCACTATCGATTCCCAGAAAGCAGTTACACAGTGTCCAGCGACCAACGTCGACGACACCCTGGGCGAGGAGGACCGCGTCTCTCTCGTGCACATCTGCATCCGCCTTCTCTTACGCCTTAGCCGCGGCGACCCGCCGCGTGCCGTGCAGGACGTACACTACCGCCAGGCGGAGCTCATCTTCCGTCTCACGCAGCTTATCTATGACTTACTGCACGGCAGTTCCGCGGCTGTCCTTCATGCCGTACGCGACGAACTGCAGCCCTGCACGCTGGGCTTCATGAATTTGCTGGTCAGCAGCCCGGCTCCGACTATCGCTTTCTACAAAGCCGTCACGGCAGCCTGCGCGATGCTGCGGCGGGCACCGGTGGTGAGCGACACGGAGCGCATGTTGGCCGTCGGATTCCTGGAGTCTCGACTCGCCTCCCACGACGGCGTGCCGCTGTACAACGTCGACGCCACTGCCTCCTCGGCCACCACCGCACATTTCGCCGTCAGCAAAGGTGCCCTCTACCACCTTGTTGCCTCTAGCCCGTGGCCCACCTGTAGGGATGACGGCAGTCTGCGGTGGTTGGCCGCGCAGGCGTTGAAGGACGTCTCCCGGGCCTGCGCGCGTGCGATGCCGGTGTTCGCCTTCTCCGATATTCACGGTCCGGAGGTGACCGCGGCGGCGCGGTCCATGAAACTTGTGCGCAACTCGTTGTTGCAGCCGTACGCAAACGCCAGCACCGTCTCGGCTGCCGCGGAGACGACGGCGCACCCGCTCGAGGAATGCGGTGGACAGGCGGTGCGGTTGCTGCGGTGGACGCTACGACACTTCGTGGCCCGCAAAGCCGTCCCCGTCTGTGTGGCTCTCCTTGCTTCACTTCACACTGACCTCTACAAGGAATACGCCACCACAGTCAACCTAGCGACGACGGCGGAGGAGCAGGCGCAGCAGCAGCACGCCGCGAGATGAGCCTGTGGAATGTGCTATGCACAGTGCACGAGTTGCTGTTGGAGGCGTCAACGCAATCAGCAGCGGCGTTGTGGGCCGACGTAAACTGGACGGCTGAGGTGAGGCAGTGGCAGGTGGTTGCTACGCACCTCGTGCATGCCGCTGCGCAGGAGGCTGTGGAGGTGCGCCTGCTCGCTGCGAGAGTACTGGCACTGTCCCACGTCTTGACCGGACAGGTGGACGCCTTCACGAGCCGGATAGTGGCGTCGGTTGGGCAAAATGCACAAGGCATGATCCTCTCGATGGACTCGCTGGGAGCCCTGATGGTGCTGTGCGAAGCCCACAGCCACACCGGCGAAATGTCCACCAGCGCGGCTGCCGCAGCGGGGGACGCGGTGTCGAGCCCGACGCTGCCCCTCGCCACCTCGCTCCTCGCAGAGGCGTGGCGGCGGCTCGTCTGCTCAATGCCCGCACCCGGCACACCCAGTGCAGCCTTCACCGCGCCGGTCCTCACCCTCCTCTCGCTGCGTCTTGCACAAGTGTACCCGGCTGAGGTGGAAGTAGCGCTGGCTGATAGCGTAGCGGATCTTCTGCTGACGCCGATGACGAATTTCAATACGCAGTGGTGGTCGAGCACGACGGCGATGGGGATGCTGACGGCCATCGTGCAGCTTTGGAGTGCCTTTGCCGGCGTCAACAACAGCGTCGTAGCAGTACCGCAAACTTCAGCGCTGCAACTCGTGCAGGAGAGCCTTTTTGCGTCTACGCAGTCACAACAGACATCCATCGATACCATCACGGCAGCACTGCGGGCTGTCGGTGCTTTTACGCAGCACCAGGAGAGGAGTGAAGAGCGTGGTGTTGTGTGGCGCAGGCTGCTGCATCTGTGCCTTGAACACAGAACGCGCATTCAGCGCGACGAGGAATGCGTGCCGTGCCCGCTGGTGCAGCTGAAGGGTCGCAACTCTGTGCGCCGTCTCGTCGTGCAAAGCGACGACGTGTCCTTGCAGCTGGCTGACTTGTGGTACAGGGTTCTGCTGGGCAGTAGAGGTGCATCCCCGTTGGAGGCCTCTGCCGTGGGCGATGCAGGCGGAGTACATCGGCTGACAGTGGTTGACGTCGCGATTCAAACCGACCTGGCGACCGCGGCAGCCGTCCGGCGGGGGTGGGTGCAGGTGGCGCAGGCGATGTGCACCTCTTTCCTTCCCCACAGCAGCAGAAAGAACAGAAAAAAATGGAACCAGAGCCACATGAATAACAGCAAAAGCGCCCACGGCCGCTGTTTGGGCAGCTCATCAACCTCCCTCCTCACCCCGGCCTTCCACAGCTTTTTGGAAACGGTGCACGCCATTTTGCAGTCTCGCTCCCCCGATGTGCAGGTCGACATCGAAAAGCGGGACGCACACATGCTCGCCGCGGTCGAGAACGACGGGGTGGCATCCGGTGAGGACGCAAGCGACGACGTGCGCGGAGGTGGCGGTGGCAGTGACAGCGACAATGTAGACAACTACGTAGAGGAATTCGGAGGCGAGGGCACCGGCAGCATTTTAAGCAAAGCGGCGGGTAACGCGGGGCGCGGTGGAAATGGACCGACGTCCTCTGCTACCGACAGCGGCTTCTTGACGGCGACGTCGCTTACCTTCGATGTGGCGGCAAAGGAGGCAGCAATGTGGGTGCTGTACGGTGTGGTGCGTGCCGTCGGTGATGAGTTTGTGCGAGGAAATCCTTCTGAACAGCAACCGCAGCAGGAACAAGACGAGGCACGACGTGCCGTGCTCCCGATGGTGGTGGCCGCTGCGCAGTTGGTGGAGGTGCACCCCGAGGTGCACATCGCGACAACGGCGGTGCTACACGAAGTGTTTGCCCTGTGGGGCGACGTCACGCAAGTGCAGGAGCTGGCCCGCCCGCTGGCAGTACTTATGCCATGGAAGACGCAGCTCGTTGTGAGTTTGACAACGGTGCTTCAGCACGGCCTCCTTTCGCTGGAGAGCTGCACTGCTTTGGCTGTGCAGTACAGCCGGTGCAACTTAGCAGACATCAGCTCCTGCCGACGTGTACTGCGCTCCTTGCTGCTGCTGTTGCACGCCTGTCACCGTCTGCAGGAGCGCCGGCGTGGTTTTCTCTTAGGCGGCAGCGGCAGCAGGGCGGGCCATATAATCGTCGCCATCGCTAAGGTCGCGCAGTCACCTGCCATGGCAGCCGGGACGTTCGAAACAGCACAGGGCGCCTTTGCGCGGACACTCATTTCCGCCCCTTGCCAGGCCGCGCTGACGCTGCTGTGCGGTCGCTTCGTTACGGCTGTGTCGCTCGCCAACGGCTACGTCCCTCCCAACTCCGTCTTTGGCGATGGGTGGCACGGCGACGAAGACGGCGAGGGAGAGGGTGCCGCCGCCGCCTCCGTTTACGGTACCTGCATGTCCGTGACGGCTGGCGACGTGCTGCAGGCCGTCGCATACATCACCGGGGAGCCTCTGAACGCCACGATGGGACCGGCGCTGCGCTACGCGACGGGCTGCCTGGCCTGCCTCGTCTTTTTCGCTTTAATCCACCGAGAACCAGAGATCGAAACTGAAAGTAAGAACGACAGCAACGAAATCAACGGCGGTGTAAACCCAATGCAGTTTGTGGTGGCGCTCAGCAGCAAGCTCACGTCACAGCACCAGCGCCTTCTCGCCCAGCTTGCCCAGCAACGTCTCTTGTCCATCGTGTCTTCCTGGAATCAGGGCAACGATGCCGGCCACACTGAATGTGACAACAAAGCAACGAAGGTGAATATTGCTGTGAAGTGGGCGGAGTGCACCGCGCTGCTGCGTATTGCTGCAGCTGCGTCGATGCCGCGTGCGCAGGCGGAAGAGCTGCTCAACGCCTTTACAACGTACGCAGCAACAGCGGACATGAAATGTGCAGAGGGCCTCTGGGCGGAGGTGGCCGCTTCGCTGTTATGCATCGGAATGGCCGCCAACTTGGTGCTTAACTCTCTTCTCCCATTGTGGGTAGCGCTGCCGACAGATGCATTGACAGACGTAGTGTCGCCGTCGACTACGCTGCGCCTGCAGCAGCTCACGGCAGTGTACGTGCGGGTCACGGGAACACAAAGGGAGAAGCAAGAAACAATAAGCAGCCTCACGCGTGCGTTGGCGCTGACCGGGCCGGCTGGACTGATGCATGTTTGTCGATGTGTGTCGATGGAGCTCCTTCCGCCTACCTGCTCGCCTTTCCTGGATCCACAGCTCTGGCCAGCTGTGCTGCAGTTGCTGCGTCGTGCTGCAGACCCCGTGAAGATTATTGAGTACATCTGGGCGTCGTCCTCAACAGCTGAGAAACAGCACTCCGTATCGTCGCTCAGTGAATGTGTGGAGCACCACAAGTCTGAACTCGCAGTCCTCCTTTCGCTCTTCGCGTCCATCGACAGCCCCTCCGCAGCAGAGCCGTCCTCATCCCCTCTGTCCTCCTCTACTCCTGCTCTGTCGTTGAAAGAAGACGCAACCTTCGTGCTTCACTGCGGCCCTCTCCTGTGCGGTCTCCTCGTGTCAAAACTGAAGCATCCTGACACCACCGCTGCTGCCGCGGACAGTCTCTATGAAGTACTGCTTTACGTGGTGACGTTATTATCGACGAAGCTGGCGAGGGCGTACGCCGTGGCGCTGAATGAGGTCGGACGCTATTTGGTGCGCACCGTTGCGCCGGTGCAGGGTGCGGCGCTGCGTGAGGCGATTCACCGACTTGGAGCTGCTAAGGCATCGCAGCTGCGCACCTTTATGGAAGCGTCGTTTAACTAATGCGTGAGGCACGAGAAACGAGAGTTTGAAACAGCAGATGTTGACACCTGGCGCGGTTGTGTGAGAGTAATGCAAAGACCTGAAAACGTAGAGATTACTTTTGTGGTTGTGAGCATGTCGTGTTATGTTGCCGTAAGCACGCACGTGTAACGGTAGGCTTTTACTTTTCGACCGAGCGTTGCCACAGTGTGTACGAGTTTACGTAATTCGGATTCCTTCTCTGTTTGCTGTACGGAACCTCGTGCAGCCAGCTTTCTGCGGACAAACGCTTCGTCAGTGCTAGGAAGTATCCAGTCTCGTGACCTACCGCATAATGTACGTAGAACCGTCTTTTGATTTATACGCGCCCCGTGCATCCATTCAAACTACTTCTTCTCTTTCTGTTGCTGACGCTTTTAAACACTGGATTGCATTTCACGAAGGCGTATTCGCCAGTGGCCCATCCCACACGTGCGTGTGCACTTGTGCGTCGGTGCACCTTTGCCCCGTCTTTTTCCGCACCACCCTTTGCGGGTTTCAGCGCCCGAGCCTTCCCCTTCGTTGTACCCCTTCGATCGCAATGCGCCTTTAGTCGAGATGCTTCAGTCCGAAAACGTCATTCTTCGTCGTTCAAGCGATACCCCGCTGCGCCGCTTGCACGACGCCTACGGTTCCGAGGACAACGCCGAGACGCAGCTGGAGCATCTCGTGCTGGCTGGTGAGCGACGCGTGAAGGGGCATGCTCCTGTCCTCACCAATAACCCAGACACATCACAGATGTGGGCAACTCTGACGGAGCTGCTTGCTGACCTGAGCGCCTATGGCGCGTTAGGCACCATGGGCGGAGCTGACCAGCGTTTCTGTAAGCGTCTGCAGCCGTTGTTAACTCGATTAATAAAATGCGTTCTCAACGGCGGCTTCGAAGTGATACGCCGTGGGAAAGAAGACCAAGAGAAAAATGCGAGCGAGAATCCTTTCGACGCTGATGATTTGCTACAGGTAGCAAGCAAAGCCTTGGCGAACTGCAGTGAGGGAATCGCACGACGATGCGCCGACACCACCCTCGAGGTGCACTTTGACCCTTATTCACAAAAAATAGATGAAACTCAAGCGAGCAGCAACGCGCAGCTGCTCTCACCCTTCAGCGATTACAACACCGCCGCAGTTGCTGCCAATAAAACTACCAAGTTATGCGTGTGCTTCGGCTTTGCGGACTACTCCGGCGGAGAAACCGGCGCCATGCTGTGGGCTGGCGCCGTAGGTCTGTCCCTTTATCTTATTGAGAACTACGTCTCCTTTATTGTGAAAAGGGCTCGTGAAGTCAAGGCCAGCACCGGACAGCCGTTGCGTGTCATTGAATTGGGCTGCGGGCCCGCTCTCGTTTCTCTTGTGCTCGCGGCGATGGCGGCGCAGGAGCCGCTTGGCGAAGTGCCATGTCGTTTGGATGTGACGGACATTTCTTCCACGGTCGTTGATGAAGCCCGGTGTTCCTTTCGACTTCGAAACGGGCCTGTGTTATCCAGCATGTTGATGGTAGAGAACGAAGAGTATCAAGAGAAAGACAGCGACAGAATTACTCGCGAGATAAATCAAGCGGATGGTAATGAAGAAGCGCCCCCACACAGGCCCCAATCCTGTTTCCAGGTCCACCCATTCATTCTGGACTTCAGCGACATCCCGCACAACCTCTACAGCGTCTACGATGTTGTCGTGGCAAGCGACGTAGTGTACGACCACACCATCGCCTCCCACGTGGCCCCGGCCATTGAGGCCCTCCTAAAACCTGGCGGTGTTGCTTTTCTCTGCTGCGAAGCACATCGTGACGGCATGTCGTACTTTACAAATCACATTCGGGCGGGTCAAGCAAATGCATCGCACCTGCGGGTTATGGAAGAGGTGCCCGACGTGCAGACGGTGCTGTCACGGCTGCAAATGCTGACGTCGCTGACCGCGTCCACCTGCAGCTTCATACGTATTGAGAAAGTGGTGCTGTGAAGAGAAGACCCCAGCTTCGCCACTTGACTGGGGTTTGTGTAAGTGTGCCTTACTACCAGGAAGAAGAGCACTCAGGTTGGTGTTTATGTTTTGCTAGGCAACGGAGCGTGTGTTGACGTCTGCGGGAAAAGCAATATTGATCAATGAAGGTCACCTGTGCGGAGCCTTCCGTTTATTTGTTCCCCACGCTCTTCTTGATGCTGTGCTTCCCAACTGTTGCCTGCGCCGTTTGTGCGCAGGAAACCCAAGGAGCGGCCACCACTATTTGCCGCTCACGGATCCCCCTTCAACGCATTCAATAAAGTAAACTGGCGTGTGTAAACTGATCCAGCAGCGTTGAGAACCTCACGACGGACACGTGAAGCGATGCTCTTCCCGCATAACTTTTACCTGTGTCTCGTGCTTAGCTTTCTGAGCACCAACTTTACTCTCTCTCTCCTTTCAGACTGCGCTAATTTTGACCCGACACCGCTGCGGTTTCCCATGGTTCAAAGCGTTTGAAATGCGCACGTTGTAGTCCGTTTTTCTTTTCTGTCAGTGTGTGCGTGTGTGTGTGTGTGTGTGCTTTCGACTATTCGCCGTAAGCCAACTTACAAGCGCTCTTCCCTCCCTCTATCCCCGCTCTATCCTATATGTGTATCCATTTACTTGTTTATCCCAACGACCTCTGAAGGACACCTTTCCCTTTTGGCGAAATTCCCACACCCTGTACCACGGCTCAATACACTCTTGCGAGTCCTACTCATCGTTTTCTTACCCCCAGACAACGGTCACACATCACTCTCGCCACCGACACTAGTCCTCATGTACAGCTTCCTCCCTTCCGCCGCAACCCGGGCGGAGACGTTCGACTGGACACGGTTCCTGTCCGGTGCACTGGCCGTGGTGAAAGTAGAACCTACCGAGCAGGTGTCCAACGCACTCGCAATTATGCAGTCGTACGCAACCGCTTCGCCCAGCAGCTTCATCAGCCTCTCGCGAGGGGCACGTGATGTGAAAGAGTACGTGGCTCTGCTGACGGCTCTGGACGACGTAGTGAATCTATGGCCGCTGCGTCTGCGGCAGCTGCTGGCCCTTCCCGCTGTTGCCTTGGTGTCCTCCAGTAATAACTTCAGTGGCAGTACCATTAGGGTCCCAGTGCGCACGCCGCGTGGCGAAGCCCTCGTGTTCCTGCTGAACGTTGCGCTTGGGCATCTGGAAAGCGGCCTCGGCTACGTTGCCCGGTTGCGGGCGGACACGGCAACATCGACGTCAGTTTGCACCCCGCAAGGCGGCTGCGTCGCGGTGCCAAATCAGAACGCCAAAATTGCCGCTCAGCACTTCCGGCAGGCGGTGGTGGTGTTGAAGTGGGCCAATACCCTCCACGCCCTCCCCGCTTCTCCTTCAGCCGTCGCTCTTCAGCAGCTGCACAATCAACTCCCGCTCGATGTGATGCAAGGCATGGCGGTGCTGTGCGCGGCGGTTGCGAAATACATGTACGCCTTGTCCTCCGCCTCGACCAAAGACAAGCCGGACGTGCTGGCCAAGTTTGCTTTTGAAGCAGCCCAGTTGCCGCTGCCCACCTCGGTGCCGTCGGCCAGTTCCCTGCAGCTCCTGCCCTCGCTGTTGCTCGCGGCTTACCACTACCACAAGGCCACCTGGTACTACGCCCACAACTCTGCGAAAGGGCCGGACATGGCGGAGGCACTCGGACACATGCGCTACGCCGACAAGCTGCTTTGCACTTGCAACGCGCAGTGGAGCGTGGAAGAGACCCACAAACAGGCGGAGCACGAGTCCCGCCAGTGGTGGGGGGGCCGGTTGGTCTCCCTCTTTTCCGGGGCGAAAAAGAACAACAACAGACAGAGTGGAGGTAACGATGCACCCGCAAGCGGCGCAGCACAACAACTAAAACTGGCGAGTGAGGAAGGCTACAACGATGAGGCGGAAGACGTAGACGAAGACAACCCAACTCTTCTGAGGCCCACTACACGATACCCCCGCCTGCTTGCTCTTCTCGTGGGTAAGACATCGAATCCGTCGAAGTGTAACGACACCACGTTGATCGATGCGCCACTAGCAGATGTAGTGCAGGTGTACCCGTATGTGCAACAGCTGCTGAACGACGTCTGTGCCGCTCTGCAGCAGTACGAGCACGAGAATCGTGTTGTCTACTTCGTAAAGGTCGCCACGGCTGACGAGGTGCGACACAACGTGCCGGACGTTCAGGATGCAGCCCCATCACCGGCAGCAGCAACGGCGGAAGCAGAGTCAGCCATCTTCGAGTCGCGCGCGAGCCTCTTTGCCTCCCTGCCAACCCCTAATGCACTGCAAGAAACCCTCGCGCAGCAGGAAGAGGTTGGCCAGGCTCAGCTGGCTCTCTCACGGACGCTGCAGAGACTGGAGAAGGACGGTCGGCAGCTGTCTACTTACATCACACCCACCGCAGCCCTCGAACAGGCACTGGACGCGTTGGAAGCTCTCTTGCCGAATGCGGAGGACCGAGCTAGCCCGAAGGGCGCCGTGGTCGTGGCTGTGGACGCTGTGGACGCAGCTTTCCAGCGGCTCAAAAAAATTGCGGCGGAGTGGCAGGAAGAGTATGACGTCTACGTGGGTGAGCACTGCCCTCCGCCGCGTGCGGTGCAAGACGCCGAAAGCGAAGTTCTTGTGTGGTCAGAGCGGGCAACTGCGGCTCTGGAGAAGTGGGCAGCGCTGTGCATCCCCGCCTCGGTAGACGATAGGACGAGTTTTGTGGCGGCCCTTGTCCCACGCAGTGCGGAGATATCGGCGTATTTGGAGCAGGTAGATCGCATGAGCCGCGACGTGCGCGACGTGCTCGCGGCGGAGGCTAGCACCGTGACACAGGCACAAGTCCAATCGGCCGTAGAGGCGTTGGAGAAGGTCAAGCAGAGAGGTACCGGGCTTCTGGCAGCTGCCGCGGTGGAGGGGCAACGACAAAATCGCACGTCTGCTTCTACAAATACAGCCATCACCAGTAATACTATTACCGATAGCTGCAAGGCGAAGGAGGGAGAGGAAGTGGAGGAGCTGTGTGTGGCACCGCAGTACGAAACGGCAGAGGCAGCGGTGTTGGCGGTGGTGGACGTCCTGCAGGGAGCGCCGATAGTTGTGGGTCATATTGAACACTTCGCCTCACAGCTGCTCGAAATGAGGCAACGGGTTGTAGTTACGCCACTGAGTTGCGTGCGGAAAGTGGTGTTTCGGGACAAGGGTGTCAAACACCCCCGAAACGATGGCACCATAGCGATTCACGTTGATTCCTCTGACACCGTCAGAGCACCGCAGAATAGCGTGGTGGCGGTAGCAGAGACGGCCAAACCCCCCAAGCGTCGCGCCACCTGCCTGAAACCAGCAGCAGCAACAACAGCGGTCACACCGACAGTGGTAGCGCCAAGCACCGCCTCTTCTACCTCCCGCAAGCGCAGCCGTGACAACATTGGTGATGGCTCTTCTTCATCTGCTTCTTTGGAAGCCGACGAAGACAGCGATGTCGCCTCCGTGAATTCCTTCCAACTCGGGTGCGCAGAAGAAGTGACACCGGGGAAGGGGGTTACTCGTGCCGCGGTGAGCGACAGCCTGCTAAGCTGCTTGAAGGCAAATAAAGCGAAGCGACTCGCCAGCTCGTGTAACGCCACTGTCACTACCTCCGCCGCTGTCGGTGTCGGGGCAACACATGGCGGGCGGCAAGCGACGAAGACGAGGAAGAGCCGCGCTAAGCGTTAAGTTGCCTGCATACAAGCGCTGCCACTTTCTGTTTGCTTGCTTCTGACACACCCCTCTGTGATTAAAAGTGGACAGCTGGAGAGACAGTACAACCGTATCCTTCTTTGCTTTATTTTTCTTTTTGTCTCTCTGCCTTCGTGTCCCTAAACGGGCCGCTTTATTCGGTGATCTTCGAGTCGTTGCTATTTCAAAATTTTGTTGAATTAAAATTAGTTGAGTCTCAGCTGCACCACCTTCGCTTTCTTACTTTTATACCTTAGAAATTGTGCTTGTGGTATCACATGTGGAGAGGAAAACAACGCTAGAAGAGGTAAGACGTGTTGCGGCACAGAGCTTTAGCGCACACCTTCTGTGTACTCTGTACATGCTTTACACAACGTTAACATAGTCATTTCGATGACTGAATTATATTCAGAGGACTTAGTAGTGAGGTGGTGCAGAGGAGGATCCCCTCCTCTTATAATTTAGCTTCTGGAGTCCGTGCAACACGATTTCTTTCTCCCTTTTGTTCTCCCTGCGTACATCCCCCCCCTCCCCCTCCCTCTCTTTCTTGATCCTCTATCTCGTTTCTCTTTAACAGAACAACGTCTTTTTTGGTTGTTATTCGCACTTCCAAACAGCCCGCTTTTTAGCGCCACAGCATTTTTTTTTTTTGCTGTTCTCGTTTGTGTTGTTTGCTTTCGCGCACATTTGCTGCTTTCGGAGCGTAATCGGCCTTGTACCTATCATTGCTGACACTGCGTTTTTCAAGTTGAAATAACATCCGTTTTACTTTGAGAGTACATTGTAGGGATAAACGCACCGCGGAGGGACAAACAAAGTCGATAGACACATAGTCACCATGGGCGCCAGTAACTCCTGCACGTGTTCTGACGACAAGAAGTACCGCTTCAAAGGCTTCATTGTTTCCGTTTACCCCGACGACAAACACGGCGGACCAAATGAGGATGCTCTCGGCAAGCTCAACAGTTACGTTGGCAGCAACCCGGAGCGCATCCCGCGTGTGTGCCGCAAAATCAATAAAATTCTACGTTGCCACTTAGACGAGGGGAAGGAGGATCGGGTGATGGTATCACTCTTCATGCTGCGCTCGCTGATAGAGCACTCAAAGATTGTGGATGGCTTCGTGCCGCACAGTATCGACATCTGCGCCCTGCTGCTGTCCACCAACGTCACCCGTTACCACGTCGGCGCCGCTGATGTACTGAGTGTTTTGTGCCACCGTCTCAGCACGCTGCCTAACACGAACTCTGCCTGTCGGCTGATCGCGGACAACAAGGACCGCCTTGTGCCGCAGCTGCTGAAGATGACATCCGATCACATCGCCTCCCGCAAAGATGTAAAAGGGGTGCAGACCCGCTATGCCGCCATCCTCGCGCTTGGCAACATCGCGAATTGCATTCACACAGCCCTGGCTGGTGGCGTGGGCGGCATTATGCAGGCCATGATCGTTAACTTGATTCTGGTACTGCGGGAAAGGGCGTCAAAGCCGCTGAGCGACGCGAGTGTGCGTCTGCTGGCAGAGCGGCACTACGGCGGGGCGGCATCAATCGAGACGGTGTCCCCGACGCTGGAGCTGCCGGCCACAACAGAGGACCAGGATGTCGCCTACGCTCTTGCTTGCAGCCACGGCATCGGCGCCACCGCGGCCTGCACCACCACCGCCGGTGTAGATGATCTGCTGAGTACGGTGACGGCGCTGCTGAGTAAGCAGAACGGCTGGACGGTGCCCTACGTCCCTTCCCTCGTTTTCAGCGACATTCTATCCGCCATGCAGCGCCGTCCGCAGCAGCTCGGCTTCTCTGTTTATCGTTGCCTTTGCGAAGTCGGGGAACGCAACACGGACCCCAACGTCCGCATCGGCGTGCTGCGGTCACTGCAGGCATGCATGGACGCACTGCCCATGACAGGCGGCCGCCCCGCCGTGGTACTGGACTACCTGCTAAGTGTGATGCGCCTACCCGTTGCGAGTACGACAGCCGGCGTTGGTGGGGGCGAGGTGAACACGGAAACGGCCCGCATCCTGAAGGATACCCACGACGTCCTCGTGCGGCTGACGGCGCGGCTACTGCAGTCCACCTACCGTCAGCGCAACGCCCCGCAACTGCAGAATATTCTCGTCTCATTGTGGAGTCTGTTGCGGTCGTCGCAGGCGGAGTCGTCGCCGAGCCCGACGTTGACGCTGCGGCTGCTGATTGTGGCCGCACCGTACATCCGCGCGGTGCCGCTGGTGGACCGTAAAGACATGCAAGTGACGCAGACCCTCGACTTCTACCTGAACGGCAGCGATGACGCGCTGCGGCACCTCGCCGCACGCGTGCTGACGGGCGTGCTAGCCGGTCTACCGGAGGAAGCCCACCATAGAAGTGGTGGAAAGAGCAAAGCAGACTCGACCACCAACACAAACATTGCGTCACCCTTGCCTCCGCGTGCGCTGCAGCTGCCCAGGAAGATCGGTACGCTACGCACGGACGAACAAGACGTCGCTTATGCCCAGGAGTGGGTGAAGAAGATTGTGAAGGTGACAGAAGAAATGACGCCTCGCTGCGTAGTGGCTGTGGCGGACGTGCTGTGCGCCCTCATGGCAGGCTACGGCATCAGTGGGCTGCCTTTCAACCTTGCTTTCCTATGGACGTTGCAGCAACAGTGTGTGCGGGCGGAGGCCGGCAACTCGGCCAGCAACCAACCCGCTGCGGCGCAGGGACAGGTGCAGGACTCTCCGACTGGAATGCCCGACGACACCATGAGTGTAGAGGTAGCCAGCGTGGCCACCACCATGACGTTGGGCTCCCGCTCAGCTACGTCGGAGCTGACGCGGGCGTGGCTGCACATGGTGGCTGCCGTGCTTGTCACCACCGGCAACATCTACGGCATCCCAAATTTAGTTACGTACGGCATGGAGGTGCTAAACCGGCGAGCAGCGCTAGGGCAGCTGGCAGCGTGCTTCGAACCCACGTTACGTGGACCAGAACGCGCCATTGACGTGTACACCGTCAGCGGGCTACGGTACCTCGCCTCGGAGAAGAGCCGCGTGCTTTCGGCCGAGTTGACGGAAGCGCCCGTGTCGAAACTGCCGTCGTTTAGCTATGTAGCTAGCATAATTGTCGACGCAGACCTGCCGGACGTTGTCGCTGTCTTCGGCGCCAACGAACAGGAGGAGCTACACGCCATTATCGAGGGCGTCTGCTTCCAGCCGGACAGCGAGGTGAATGCCAGCCTGAGCGCCGTGCTGGCGGCACGAGGAACTTCCACAACGGCGACCGGGGTGCCGAAGCCCTCGCGCTTCTCTTTAGCGGCTGAGGACGCAACAAAAGTGGTTGCCCTGCGTTCCTTGCGCGTTGCCGTTGTCGATAACCGCATCCCGCGCACACAGGACAGCCGCGGCGCCCTCCCCCTGAGCGCAGCGGCCACGACGACGGAGAAGAAGGTGCAAGAGATTGCCGAGTACTACAATGTGAACGCCGCGACGCAGGTATTGCCTCTCAAGACGACGTCGGTGCTGCCCCCGCTGCCGCTACTGCCCTTGCCCACCGACGAGGACACGACAACAGGAGCGAATGAGTCGAGCGAGGGCTTTTACAATGACCGTGGTCCGCTCACCCCCTCGCAACCAAACGGCGGCTACGGCGGCAGCGCGGACGGGACGCCGCGTGTGAACCCAATCGACATCGACGTCAGCATCCGTGCGAGTCGGAAGACGCCTTACCTGCTCTCCGCCAGCACGTTGCCTGCTGGTCGCTACGTCTCACTGTCGTAAGGCAGCCGAAGCAGACGGCACAGATTTTACAAAAGATAACTTAAGTCAGTTGCGAGCACTGCTGTGATCGTGTTTGACATCTCTCACGTTTTTACTGTACAACTACTTCCTTCTCTGACTGTTCCGGAATTGTTTCTTTCCCTTTCCCTCGCGATCAACACCGTTGTATTGTGAGGGTGCTCGTACCTTGTGTTGTGCGTGTGTGTGTGTGTGTGTGCTTTGGCAGCTTCACTCTTCTCGTTCCACATACTAACGACTGTATCAGCACTCGCGCAAATCGTTGAAATGTTGCCTCATCTTGTACTTGCTTGCAAAGCAAACTAAAACGTAGACAGACATGCGGCCATTCGTAAACGTAAAGGCGTGGAACCAAATGAGGGCAAATTAATGTGTGATGCGCTTTGAGAAACTGTCAGCGACGAATCCGTGATAGACTTGTTGGGCTACAGACAAAGAACTCCAAATTTTAACGGAGCGAAATGAACAACTTAAACTCCCCCTTTTCACGCTTAGCTGATGCTCTGCTTTTGCTTCCACGTACTTCTTCTTTCGCTGCCAGAGCTACGTTCACCTTCAGCTCTGTCACACCACTGTTTGTCCTGCAAGCCGACCAACTTACAACCTTCTTGCTGCCTCAAACTAAAGGCAGGGGGTCCTCTCTTTCTACCACATTCCAGTGTTGTTTCGTTCTAGAAGCCCGTTACACACCTCCTCGCATTCACTCTCCTCCCCCCCCTCCCCCCTTCGCTCTTCAACGTTATAGGCGTGCTTGCGGAGTCTCCCTTACCTGCTTACCGGTTGTCTCTTCCCTTTCACCCTTCCTCTCTCTATTGCACTACCATTTACCTTACGCCCAAGAGCTCACACATACACACAGTGACTTACCAAAAGGAAAGATGCCTTGCTACCCCAGCTTCAGCACGCTGGAGGGTGAAACACTCGACCTGCGCATCTGCTCCACCATTGACGCTAAGGATGCGGTCGCCCTCCTCTACTACTGCGGTGGAGATGAGAAAGTGTGCGTAGTTCAGCCCTGCAGCTTAGCCCTCTCGCAGTACCAACTCCACATGGGCCCGCTGGGCCGCGACGAATGCGTACAGTTGCCGTACGTCGCCATTGCCTCCTGGGGTATCGCCCGGGCATCCTCATTCGTCACAAAAGCGTTTTTGCAAGTGCAACAGGCGGAGAGGGCTGCATGTAACGCGTGTGTGATGCACGATAGCAGTGCGTCGCCGAGCGCGTCGGTGGCCCCGCTGCTGAGTCAACCAGGACAGCAACGACTATCACCATCACAACAACAGCAACTGTCCACCCGTCCTCGCTACGCAGACCCACTCCCTTCTCTCTACGTTGTCACCCTCCAAACAAAGCACGTCTGGCAGCACCGGTTAATTGTGCAGTCGGGGCGTCTATTGAAAAACTTGAAGGCGCACCTGGCCATGGCGCACTGCATCGCGCTCGTGACAGACCTGCCTGCCTTTTCGTACGCAGAGGAGCGCCGACGACGACTGAGCGCGAGCAACAGTAATAACATCAACAGCAACGGGCACGCAGGGACAGAGGATACGTTCAACACAGAAGCTAAAAGCGGCAATGCAACCTGCAGTAATAATAGCACTATTCCATCTATGTGGACGTCCGAGTTCGGCTGGAACGTTTACTCCCCCCACCGCGAGTTCACTCGGCAGCTGTGCATTGATGCAACGCGCGCCGCGCCGGCGGTAGTGACCGAGGTCGACGTGCAGGAGGGCCGTATCGGCGTGCAGCGCGACCTCCGCCCGTGGTTCTCGCTCGTGGACCTGCGGGACGAGGAGCGCGCACGCGACACGGAGGATCGATCGGCCGACTTCTTCTACACAAGCTCCCCCACCTATCCCGACCTCTTCCTGCAGCCGAGGCTGGTGGACCGCGAGTTGCTGCTGAAGGCGATGGCGGCTCGCTCGCGAGCGCGCGTGCCGGCCATCTCGTATGTGTGCCTCCGCACCGGTGCCGTGCTCGCCCGCAGTTCACAGCCGCTCATGCGCTCGTCGCAGCTCGGCGCCGACTCCGATGTGTGCTACACCCTCATCAACATGGGTTATGCACCCCACCACTCCCAGCTGCGACACGCAAAGGCCACCGCAGAAACAAGGAATGCACTAATAAAATCCTCGCTGGCTACTCAAGTTCCCGCAGCAGCGAGTTACACGCAAAGCACCGCGAACACCACAATCAACAACAACACAACTGCCGTGTCCCCCGTTGCGCCGTCGAATACGGCGACATCGGCGAATCCGCGGCTGGTGCGCCCGCCCTCCCTCTTCGACGACGACGACTCGAGCAGCGGCGGGGCCGCCCCACCCACTGCAATTGTCGCAGACGGTGGCAACATACAAGCTACACTTTCACTTAGTGCGGCATCACGCGGCTCACATCGCAAAGAGACAGCAAAAACAACTAGAGCGGGATGCAGTGGTGGCGGTCTCTTGCGCGCCACGCCACCGCCGTCGCTGTCGCATGCAGGTCCCTACGACCACGCGACGGCCAAGTCACCGCACAGCCCGATGGCACACGCCGCCGCTGCAGCGGCGAAAATTCTCTTCGTGGCAGACTGCCGCCCTCAGATCACCGCAGCTGGCAACGCGCAGCTCGGCGGCGGCTACGAGTCAGGCGGCTTTTACACATTCTGCAACACGAGCTTCTTCGAGATTGACAATATCTTCGGAGTCACGAAGGCATTTGAAAAATTGCGCGGGATCGTCGCCCGTTACCAGGGCAATACAGCAGAGAAGACATTCCTGCGGCACCTGTACGACGCGGACTGGCTCGCCATCATCCAGCGGGTGCTCGTGTGTGCCGTGACGGCAGCCCAGTCGCTGCAAAGTGGTGTTTCTTGTTTAGTTCACTGTACCGACGGCTGGGACCGCACTTCGCAGTGCACCGCTCTCGCCATGCTCATGCTGGACCCGTACTACCGTACCGTTGTCGGCTTCTGCACGTTGGTTGAAAAGGAGTTTTGCTCCTTTGGGCACAAGTTTGCGGAGCGCTCGGGCCATCAGCTACCGGGCCGCACCTCGTTTTCCACATACTCCGGTGTGGCCAGCTCTGACACGGAGCAGCAGCACAGCGGGGCCCCGCGGCTTGACACATCACCGATCTTCCTTCATTTTCTAGATGCCGTCTTCCAGATACACCGTCAGTACCCGACCTGCTTTGAGTTCACAACAGAGTTGCTTGCGTATCTGTCGGAGGTGGTCTACGGATGCTTCTACGGAACTTTTTTGTGCAACGGTGAGCAGGAACGGCGCCTGGAAGGTGTGCGGCTGCGCACCGCCTCCGTCTGGACGGATGTCCTGCGGCAGGTGCAGCGGGAAAAGAAAGGCGAAGTGCCGCTGAAGTTTGTCAACGTGTCGTACGATGCGGCCACCGCTTGGAAGTTTATCGCGCAGCGCCGCCATGACAACGGAGGGAGTAGAAATGCACCTGCTGCGAACAGCGGAAACGGTATTGTCCACCCTCCCCTCGCGGATTTCGTGCTGCTGCCAAACTGCAGTAGCAAGCGACTCGTCTTCTGGGCTTCTCTGTACATGCGCGAAGACGCCGACCGCTATCTAAGCTACAACCCACACGTACACCCGCCGCGGCGACAGCAGAAGGTGTCGTGGGGCACCAATTTCGACGCGTTTTTAGAGGCCGAAGTTGCCGCCGCGTGTGCGGAGCGGGCGAGTGAAATGGCCGCTTTGACAGCACTGGAAAATTTCATGACAAAAGAAGTGGCCAGAGCTACGAGGATGTCTCCCGCGACGAGTGGAGCGCGCAGCGCGTGGTGCGTCTACGACGCGGTGAACTGCTTCAACTGTTACAAGGCCTTTGGTATGTGGAGCACCAAGACGCAATGCTCGGCGTGCAAGCAGTACTTCTGCTCCGACTGCCAGGTGCACGACTGCGTGCTGCAGCAGTACTGAGGACTCTCGATGCGGTAAAACTGCTGTATCCTCCCAACTCAGTTGTTTTTCTACCCTTCAGTACCGCAGGTGTCTTTCCTTCTGATTCTTAAAAACGCGAAGACTAGTGTTTAGGGATGAGCAGCTTTCCCGGGGGCGAAGGAGTTACAGGGGGGTTTTCTTGCTTTCATTTCCAAACACAGATATTTGTCTTCACCTTGTGGCGGCTGCTGTCGCATTCATCCGCAAAATCTTTTCGTTTGCAGCACAACCAGTACTTGGAGGAGGAGAGAAAAGTGTGCCATTCACGCTTCTTCTCTCCCCCCTCCCCCGCCTCCCACTTCTCACCTCATTAAACTACTCTCTCTTCTACCCTGTCCCCTCCCCTCCACCCCACCTCAACCGATTCACTCACAACTCACATCAGAGCAACCGCACCTCACACCTCTGCTTGTCAGTTTTTTTTTTTTTCCCATTGGCTCTTGTGCGTTTAACTCGCTTTCACCCCCGTTTACTTGTATATTCCCGTCTTCGTTTGCTTTTGTATTTAAACGATCTAATTTGAAATTATAAAACACTACAAACCACAACACAACAATGGCTTACATGCAGCTTGAGTACCACAATCCCTCCGCCCACCTCACACCGCAAGAGATAATGCACATTCGCCGCGAGGCAGCAGCGCGGAAGCAAGAAATCGTCGACGCTGCCGAGGCCCTCCGCCATATCATCAACAATGGTGAGCGCAGCGTCAACCTGCATCGCGTCCTCGACTGTTTCTCCTCCTCCGTCAACACCGCCCGCATCCCAAAGCGCTTCATCAACGCCGCCCCCGGCCCCGCGGTGTATCCCACAACTGCACGCTCCAAGCATCACGCCCGTCTTTTCTACTGCGAGACGCACAACCGCAGTTACACCCGTCGCCTGCGTCGCCAGCACTGCAGTCAACACAAGGCCAGCCTCACCGCGGACCATCACTTCGAGGTGCCCAGCACGCCGCTGCCGCTGCCGTTTGCGGCGCAGCAGGACAGCGCCCGGGTGCGTGGTAGCCAGGGCCGCTGTCGCGGTGCGAAGCAAAGCAGCAGCGGCTACGCGCCTCTCTTCACCCGCGCCAACTCCATGCCGATTGCATCGAGGGAGCTTTCGCCGAAGGAGAGGGAGGTACTAAAGTTTTTAATGCCGTCAAAGCGCAGCCCGAAGGTGGAGACGCTGAAGAAGCTGGGAGCGCAGCCGCACTACACCCGGTCGGACCCGAAGGCGCGTGTGCGCTTCAACGAGCCGAAGCGGAAGCCAAACTTGCACCGCCGCGTTCCAGCCGACTTCAAGGCGGCGTGCGTTGGGAGGCCAACCTTCTCCTTCGCGAATCACTGTGTGGGGAATGAGGAGCGGGTGGCGCAGAACCTAGCGGAGAAGTTTGTGTTGTGGCACTGAAGTGTTAATAAAACACGGATCATAGTCCCTCACAGTCAACCCGAAGAAGAATGTAGCGTGGGGTGTTGATAGTGCACAGCCTAACTGCGAGATTTCTCTGTGTGTGTGCGTGTGATGTCGGGTGACAGTGGTACCACGGCTGAGAAAAACGCACTGATTGTGTTTGCAAAAGGGCCTCTTATACATCACTTTGTAGCACCTGATGCAACTCCTTATTTTGCTTTAACTGGGAAGAACAACAGCTGCGCAATCTTGTCGGCCCCTATCCATCAAGCACACAGATTCTTTTTAGTCTGTCGTCGAGGAGGAGGAAAACGCGACGACTCTCGATGTAAAGACCTTTCCTGATGACAGTACTCTGCATCACCGCTTTTTTTCCCCCTTGTTTATTTCGATTGTAACTGTACCACAACTCCTTTTCACTCGCGCTACGCGCTTACTGGTTCAACGTCAGTGTTTCTTGTCGTCATCTATTGTCAAAGTTGTTGCTTTACTATTACTGTTGTCTTTCACAGCTAGACAACACTGAAGCCTGGTCGAATAGACCTGGCAGCGCGAGAGGAAAGAACACGTTAGGTAAAGTTACGAAGCGATCAAGTCAGCTTTCTTTTCTCTTTATCCTCTTGACCCCCCCCCCACTCACCCTCCTAGCATTTCTCTAAAACGGTACTTCTCACTTCTAACGATTTCCTCTACGCTACCTTCTGTTCTCATGTGCGGATCTGCGTGAACGCTTCAAACTGTAGGTTTTCCTGTTCTTGAAAAATGACGAATCAACTGCCAACACCTGCACAGAGCCCCCTCTTGCTTTTCCCTTTATACCTTTCTCAGTTATTCATGCGTGTATCCTACGCCAGTTTTTCTCATTCACCACGCTATATCGTGTGTTGCAGCCCGTTGAAAGCGCTAAGCCCTCTTTTTCTTTCTTGGCCTTCTTTCCCCGTTATTTTGATGCACCCAATTGGAACACAGCTTGTTCGTACCGCCTTCGTATAGTCCTTCGTTACTTCCCCCCTTCCCCCCCCCCCCACACACACACTCGCAACGCCTGGAACTTCAATGGAAACAGTACGCAGGCACTGGACACCCCCTGTTTTCCTATCCGTGCAGCGACAACCAAAAGAAGGTGTGGGAGCCTTTGTTTTATACACATATATATATATATATATATATGTATCGACTTCCTTCTTCTTGTTGCTGATGTGGTGTTTTCAAGTGTCTCCAGCACACCCAACTGTGTCTACTCAGGGCCGGTTTAGTTCTCTGGAAAGTGAATTCAACAACGTTAGATGCGTGCGTTGGATGTATAAACGGTGTTGCACGCACGAAACATGAGTGCACCAATGTAGTCTTAGCCGCTACACACAAGCACGCACCTCCAGCCGTGTGGGTGCAGAGCTGTAAGTCCTGCGCGTTGTTCGACTCTCTCTCTCTCTGCACTACTACGTGGTAGAGTTAGGAAAAACAACATATATATAGAATGGAAAAAAAAAAACACCAAGCGTGCCCGCGTTGCTTCTCACTCGTACCTTAAGCTCGGGAAGCTAGGCTTCTGCGGTCGTACGATAAAAGACCAACACGCTTTAACTCCTGGATAAGGGTGCCAAAAGCTGCTTCACGTGGTGTTCGTGTTGTGGTTGAGCCACTTTTATGTATTTCTTGTTTGAGCTGAGGATCTCCAACCAAGCTGGTGAACAAACAAAGACCGCATCCATCTATCTGCGTTGCAAGCACCGTTTTCCCTCCCTCGCCGTTTCCTTAACTTCGTTCTGTTTCGCTTTCTGGTTTGCTGCTATTCACAAAGCTTGTTGCACGTCGCTGAGTCCCATTATCTTCGGCGGGAGCTGTTTTCCCGTCTTGTGCACCACCCAAACCGTCCTCGATTGCAACCTCCTCTCTGTTTTCCGTACTCCACCGCCATGCCCGTCTCATCTGCCAAGGCCGTCGCGCGGTCACTGCGGTCCGCCGAGCAGCAAGTTGTGATGGACGAACTCTGCCAATTCGAGTCGACGCACCTCAGCATCACTGCAGTGCCCGCCAGGGTACGCCGCACCTCGCGCAGCAACCTATCCGACTCCACAGCTTCCACACCTTCTTTCCCTCAGCCGGCTTCCCCAACTGCGCCTTCGCACGGAAACACGACTGCAATTGGAAACGGTGCTGCAGCCTCCACTATGCGTGCCAACCGCACGGAGCAGACGCTGAAGCTGATGCAGGTGCCGTTTGCAGGCTCCGTTGTCCATGGTGAGCGTTCTGCTCTCACCGAGGCACAGCAGGTGTACGATGCCGTGGCGTGGCTGCGTGAGTGCCCCAGTGCGACGCTACGGACGCTGCAGCAGCGCGTACTCTGTGCAACGGAAACGCTCTTTACCCAGTTGGTTGGAATGCCGGCTGCGGCGCGGGAGTTACTAGCCCTATCCGCAGATCCCAATGAAGTGAGGCGTTCAGCCGCTGACAGTAGTGCGCAGAGTCTTGAAGCGACGGAGCGGGCTGCCAATGCCTACGTGACAACGCCACCTTCGTTGACCTTTACGGAGTTTCTGAGCACGTTTCTGCGGGAAACCTTCGTGACGTCGAACCCTGCATTGTTTCACGGTGTGTTGCTCAGCGGCCGGCCGCAGCCAGCCGCACCGCTCTCCTCTCTTCACCTCGTCTACGGGCTGCACATCGTAGAGGATGTTTTGCGTTCCTCTTGGTCGTCGTCGTTGCCCCTTGATTCTTCCACCACTGCCGCTGCTGCTGCTGCAGCAACAGGGGCAGCACCGTCTGCTAATGCTGGTCTTGAGGCGCATCAAGCGTTGTTTTCGGAGGTGGTGCACTGGGCACACTTCTTCGAGCACAATTTCGACCCGGCACGAGAGGGGTTCTGCCGCGATCCGATCAACTTCTACGTCGCGGTGCTGCTGGCGTGCGCCGAACGCGGGGCGTGGGAACGGCGCAACACGCCCGACGCCGTCGCCGAGGAGGCTGTGCGCCGCCTACGTCTCGACGACGGCGCGAGCGGGCGTCGACCGAAGATCTGCGGGGCGTGCAAGGCGGAAACGATGTACCTCGCCGAGAGCTGTCGGACCTACGTGCGCGACACCCTACGGACGATGCAGCATGTCAACGAAGACAGCACCCCCCAAAAAGAAGCGGGGAGTGGTGCGGCACGCAGCAGCCGGTCCTCTCGTCCGCGTAACGGTGACGAGGCAACGCGCACGCGTTTCTTTCTAGCAACACCGGCGGTGGTTTTGTGGGCAGCGGCGTTCCTCCGTCTCTACCGGCTTCGGACCCCTGTAATCGCCTCCACGCTCACCGTTGCCGCCGCACCTAATCAAGCATCAGCGCCGCTGAGCAGCAATGACGTGCAGTCGGCGGGGTCGTCAAGCAACGATGCAGTGAGCAGCGCGGAGGTCTACTTCATACGCGACTGGATTGCCCGCGCTGCGAAGATGGATGAGGATGGTTTCGCAGCGCAGGAAAAGGCCGGCGGCTTCGTCATCCCGCTGAGCTGCGCTACCGGCGCCTCCGTGGCGGTCTTTCGCTTTACGCAAGAAAATGTGCAGGCCGCGCTGAGGCACATATCGGCCTGGGCTGATGCCGGCGTAGCAGCAAATGCGGCGCTGCCCGTGCAGGAGTTGCTCATCTTCCTGCAGGACGACTTTTCGGTGGTGCCGTACTACCTCAGCTTCTTCGCCTCTGACTGAAAGAGGCGCGACAAGGGTGAAGTAGTATCTCGGTTACCCGCGTACTCACCTGGGCGACGCAATCGAAGATGTACAGTAATCCTGTTTTGATGTAGTTTAAGTGCGCCGGTACCGTTGTTTTGTGTGGCGACTGGTCGACATAAGTCCTTTTTGTTGTTTCCCTCGTTTCCACGACGTTTCGCGAATGACTGCGTCACCTCTGAGTCATTGGGATCTCAGAAAAAAAAAGTAACGGAACACATCGAAAGTCAGACAAGTAATTTAGCAGGAAGTGACACAACCGTCTCCTACTGTGAAGTCCTTGCTGCCACGTTTGAGACTCTGCTCCACAAAACTCGATAAATGCTACAATCACACTCACCATCGCAACAGCCGCACCTATCCTTTGCTCCCCCTCTTTCACTCTATTTCTACTGCGCTGCCTTTGCACTGGTTTCGTTGTTGCTGTTGTGTTTCGTGTAACGCAGCAGTAAGAGGCTCGAAGTCCATCACTTTCCCTTGGCAGAATTCTCTTTTCTTTGTTTTCCTCGTTGCAATTTCCGCTGCAGCTATTATTAACTTTATTGTTTTTTCTGAGAAACCTATAGAACCGTCGCTTGCAAGCTAGCCATTGTTGTTGTGTGGTGTTGCTTCCCAGTCAGCATCGTTCTGTCTCTCCTGAGCGGATTCCATAGTGAAGAGGTAAAACACACACAAAACGCAAACACACACACACGGCCACCAAATACTCGCGCCCATTGTGCAGAGGAAGCACTAATAAAACCGGTTTGTAACACGTAGAACTATAAGCCTCGCTACCCTCTTTGCTTCGCCGTCCTCTTCGTCGTGGCCGCACTTCACTTCTTGTCATGCCCGTTGTAGACGTCTCGGTACTGAGCGCGGCGGAGGTGGCGGGAGTGTCAGCGAAGAAGTCGTTCTGCGTTTACGTCCGTCTGCAGGGTCAGGCGATCCGCACGAAATCCGCCAACGCCGACCGCACCGGCGAGATCCGCTTTGGTGAGCGCTTCCGCTTTCAGTACCAGCCCGACACCTACCGCCCCGGCTGCAATCGCATGTTTGTGGAGCTGTGGACGAAGTCCCTCTTCTCACAGGCGTGCGTGTCGGTCGCGTGGATTGAGATGGCCGAACAGCATTTTGTGCGCGGCCAGCAGATCCGCATGAACGTGCGGGGCACCTTTGAAGGCAAGTCAGCCACCATCAGCCTGGTGATAACGCCGCTGGACTTCGGCGATGCTCCCGGTGCGCTGCTGGAGCAGCAGTTCCTACAGGGCTACCCCGGTCAAATGCAGTACCCCACACCCCTCGGCTACCCCTATGCGCCTGGGCAGATGCCGTATCCGATGCAGCAGCAGCCACCGCAGGCGATTTACAATAACGGGCCTGCCGTGGGTGTGCCGCTGGTGCAGCAGGCGCCATACTCCACGGCCACCTACATGCCGAATGCCGTGCCGGTCGTGCAGGACCCGAGCAGCCAAACGGGTCATGAGTGCACGACGGCACCGTTGCCCCCGCAACCGCAGGCCTTCTTCGGCGCCTCGCTGCCGCCGCCGCTGTACCCTGGCTTCTCGCAGGCCGAGCCGCAGCCCGGCGCGGAGCAGTGCTTCCCCGAGGCCCTGCCGGTGACGGACCAAGCTCCGAAGAACGATTGCGGGGACGACTATCCGAAGAAGCCGAAACAGGTGTGAGGAAAAGGGAAAGAAAAAACAGCTGCTGCCCACGTACATAATTGTATAAAGTAAGACGACCTCAGCCACGCGGTCGTGGTAACTGGTCACCGAAAGGGTGGTTTTGTTGCTTCGAAGTGATAATCTGTGTAACCAACCAAGTACACCGTGGACAAATGGCGCCCTTCGTCCTGTGCCGTTGTCATTTTTTCCAACTCTCGCCTCCGTGTGTGACGTCAGTGTGTCTACCTCTTTTCGTTACCCTCTTTCCACACGCCACACAGACGGCACCTTCTACCATCACCGTCGCGTTAAGCCCTTTGTCTTCCTCTTTTTCTTTATTGGGGCCCTGCGCGTGCGGCACGGGCTCAGTGGCCGAGTTGACTGCCCACTTGTTTTCCTCTTTTCTTCCCGGCTTTCGTTTTTGAGCAACAGCAAACACACCTCTTTTCTGTGCCCGTTTCGTGTGATCGTTGTTTACAAACCCCTCGCATCCGCCCCCCAGCTTTTCTACGTTTGTGTGTGTGTGTGTGTGTGTGTTCCTTCTATTTCTTTGTTTGCTTGTTTACTGCGTCTAGAACAAAATGTGCGCCGTTGCTCCCCTATCTGCGTCCTCGCTTCTAAAATCGATAATCAGAACAAACAACTAAAAGGAGAAACAGCATTGCCGATCTGGCCTGGCAAAAACCGATGCTGCGGTCACCGCATTTTTGGAGGAATCCGAAAGGCGCGCTGAAAACCGCTGCCTCGCAGCGCGCAGTGCCCATGAACGCCCGAGGGGGGATGGCAGGAGGGCGCGGCGGTGCGGTCGCGGCCGGTCACGAGGAAGAAAACCCCCTCCCCACCCCCTCCCCCTTTCCCCAAACCCCCCTCGCGCCGAGGGAGCATAGGCCGCCCTCGCCGTCGCGTAAAGGCGGCTCCCCCTGCCCGGAATTAACGAAAGACGAGGGAGGGGCGGGAGGAGACTGGCCTTCGTATCAGGATAAGGGTTTTGGCGCGCCGTCCGGCTTAAACCCGGCGCGCGAGGAAAGCCCCGCCCCTTTTCCGAACCACCGGAAAGGGCAGAGGAGAGGACGCGCGCTTTTTGGCAAACGCCCCGCCGCGGCTCGCTCAGTCACGCGCCTTTGGCGTGGCATGGTGTGTGTGAAAGTTCGCGAAGAAAGGGGGTTGACAACCGTCAGTTTAAAAGACACGCCCTCATAGTGGAATAAGGCGCGCGGTTTCCTGCTGCAGCCACAGCACGTGCTCCATCTGCTCTTGCAGCTCTAAAATGCGCTGGTGCGTGTCGGCGAGGCTACCGCGTTGATACTCGCCGATTTGCCGCTGTTCCTGCAACGCCTGCCATAGCGCACGCAGCTGCTCCTCTAGGTCCCGCACGCGCAACGCGAGGCGTACCGTCTCTGTGCTCGTCAACGGATCGTAGTGCGCCTGCTGCTGCTGTGGTAGCTGTTCAGGCGGCGGTGGTGCTGTGACGTTCGACCGGATACTCTCGTACACACCTGGCAAGTACGCAGGGATGTGTGGTGGAAAAACAGACGGCGGGGAACATACGCTGGACGGTGGAGCTGCAACGCTCACTCCAGTCGGCTGCGGCACCGCACGCCGAGTCAAATTCTCAAAGGCGTCGTTGTACTCTTCAGGGACGTGTGGTTGGGGTGGTTCTGTGGACACTGGCGGTCGCTGCCACCAGACCGTCGGCTGCGGCGGCACGGATCGGCTCAGCGCTGGTGGAACGCCTGTTACTGCCGCCGCTGTAGCTGTGAACGGTGTGGGCGGAGCTGAGCGCGGGGTGTTAGTTGAAGCGGCGTCTGGTGGCGGTGGTGCCGCCGCCGCCCGCTTACGATGCATCACCTGGAACACCGCGTTTGTCGGCACGCGATAGTAATGCAACGTGGCCTTATCGTTGAGCTCCAAATACCGCCACAACAGCCGCAGCCGCTCGGGACTGTAACTAAGCCGGTGCCCAGCAGCTGAGCCAACATTGGAAGAAGAGGCTCTATTGTCTTCTGCTCGTTGCTGCTGCCGTGTCATCTGGTCGCACAGCATCTTCTTCACCTCCCACACCGTGGACGACTCGTGGCAAGCAACAACGTACGTCAGCTGCCCTACCTCACACAAAAGGTTCAATACCGGTCCACGCTTGACGGCGCAGACAATTTTCACGTAGGGGTCACCCTTCAGCAGCAGGCACCCGTTGTCACGCAGCGAGCGCTCCGCGTGTATCTGCTGGCGGTTGTGCAGGAGCAACTGCACCTCCGGTTTGATTTTGAAGTAGTCCTCGATCGCGAGCTGCATGGCGCGCAGCGGGACATCGAGGTCCACCTCGGTGTCGAAGTAGTCGCCGTGTGGGTTGAAGACGCGCACGGGAACGATCGAAGTGAGCTGCACAGCCACCGGAGTTCCCTCTTGACGCAGTGCTGAAGTCATGCTACGAACTCTTCTCTTCTATGCACCTCGATGGAAATACGAATCTATGATAAAATGTAAATCGGAGATCGAAGCGTGCCAAGTGTTTGTGACGGCAAAACCCTTGCCGCAAGTGGCGGAAAGCACAAGGACAACAAAGGATGTGTGTAAATCTGCGTCACCTTTTCAGCGCTGCAGCGGATGCACTTCCTTTGTGTTGGGTGCGTCGTCGATGATGGAAGAGAAGAACGGCAAAGAGTAGTAGTGAGAAAAGTAGGCAAAGAGGAGGATCCGATGAGCAAAAGGAAGGCCCAACAAGCAATACAGAGTGCTCGGAGCCTTACATGCGTGTTGCAAACGTCAGCGGATAAGCGCGCTGTTGCGTTGCGGAAACCCTCTCTGCTGTGACCTCTCGCACAAGCACAACGGCATCACAGCGTTGTGCGTAGAGAAGAACCACCGACAGAGCCTCTTCCGCCAGCAAAGCTACTCGGTTGTGCGAGAAAGAACAGTAAAGATCTGCCCTTCTATAAGAGGGCGAGTGAAACACTGACCCTGCTTCCATGCTGCACTGTTTCTTTTCTTAGAACTACGCCAAAAAAACGGACAACCAAGTAAAACTCGACCACAACGAGCAACATAACAAAGTAACAAAAGCCCTGCTCCTGGTGCGTACCAGTCGTACCCCACCCCATCCTTCCGTCCATCAAGTACAACACTCACACTGGTGTTGCGTGAGTTTAGGATGAACAGTGAAAGAGACGTGGAGAAATCAGGCACCCTGTACTCCTCTTCTGCTGTATGTAAAGCTCACTGAGGAGCCGGGGCGGCCTGCTTGAAGCGTTCCTCACGGCGGCGCAGCGTCTCCTCGTCGATTACGAACGTCGGCGCCGGCAAGACGGGAGCAGCAGCCGCGTTGCTGCTGATGTTCAGCCCGAAGCGGGCCGCACGGCGGGCAAGCGCCTCCTGTGTCGCCGTCAGCGGGTCAAGCCCAGCCGCCGCGCGCTGCTTCTCTTCCTCTGTGAGGCCGTCAATCAGCTTGCGCACCACACTTGCCGGCACACCGGCGGCTTGGCTCACTGTCACCTCCTCTCCCTCAATAGCGACGTGCCACGGGCGCGGCGGCAGAGAGGCCTTCGGCTTGCGCAGGATGCGGTTGAGGCGGTGCGTGTTCTTCGGCTTGAGCGCCGCCACTGCGGGGGCGGCCGCGGTCGTCGTCTGAGCCACTGCGGACATGTGTGAAATCACGAGAGGGGTATTTAAAAAGGAGACGGTTCTAGTGTGAGAGGAAAGACGCGCGTGTGTGTGGTGTGTGTGGTGTGTGCGTGTGGTGTGTGAAACAGTGGCACTGATATTCACGTCGAAAAACAGGAAGAGCAAAACTGGTAAATACTGTAACTTGGGAGTTTTCCTCTTTTGTGTGTGGTGTTGAATGGTATTTGCAGATGTCAATAGGCAGAAAGTTCAGGGGCGACAGTGTGTGGAAGTGAAGAAGTCGAAGTAAATACCGAAACGCTCTTTGCTAGTAGCGGGGCATGCAATATCATCTCCTGACTTTCTTCGTAGCATATAGGTGTAAAGTCAGTTTTTTTTTTGGTTTATTAAATTGTGCCACCGAGACGGAACCGTGCGGGAAACAAACAGACGAAATTGGCGATGTGAGCAGTGCGTCACACGGTGCTTGTGCACCTAGCAGCGATGCGCTGCAATAGCACAGTCTTACCCTCTTGTTCAGTAGTCGCACCGCCCAGCACCATGAGAAGCTCCGTGAACATAGGCAGTGTAATTGTGCAGATAAGCATAAACGGCAAGCGACGTTGTCATCCGCTGCTGTGTTAATTAGCAATGCCACGACGGCTCATTGTCTGACTGTGTATGTCTCAGCCAGAGGGAAAAAGGTGGTCTGTTAAAGTATAGACCGGTGGGTACATCCGCATCTTCGCACAACTTCGCCGTAGCATCGAAGAAGGGGAAAAGGCATTGCATCCTCCAATTCACGAAGGAGAAAGTGGTTTTGGTTGAAAAGAAGAAAGGACTATACATACATATATATATATATACGTATATGTATGTATATACAGCGGCGATTGGAATGCGTGGTGAAGAAAGGTTTGAGTGCAATGCGGGCGTTATCCCCGTCATCGCTGTCGCTTGCAGGTCGAATTACACAAAAAAAAAAAGAAAACAGGCGTAACTGTTCGGAAAGAGAAACAGAAAAGGCGACACACGCTGTCGTGCTTCGAAGCATCCACTGCGCTACATCTGAAAAAAAAAAAGGGAGAGTCGCGTCACAAGACGCCTCCATTGATCTTCCAGTCATGTGCTCCCTCCATCTAGCCCAACAGGAAATGAAAAAAACGGGACTAAAGATAAGTTGATTCGAGATGAATACGTCAACAGAGAAAGCACATCACACTTGCAGACGCACGTGTTCCTCAGCGTCGATCAGCTCTTCCTCCTCTGGCTCGTCCCCGACGTACCAGTGCGTCTGCGAGACAATAGGCTGTTTCAAAACACTCCGGTAAAAGTCCGCGCTGTGGAACAACTCCGAGTACATGCCCCACGCTATAAATGACAGTGAGGTCGCACACCCCGTGTTGAGTGGTATGCGCTGCCCGATGTGCGTGAAGTGCAGAAACTCCGGCGGCAGGTGGGGGATCACATCCGGCTGCAGAAACCCCCGGAAGTGACGGTAATTTGGTGGTGTTACCAACATTGCCGCCACACTGTCGCGCTCGTGCGCATCGCCTGGCTGCGGTGGCATCGAAAGTGGAACACCAGGAGCACCAGCAGTGGCAGTAATACAAACAGCAGCAGCACTTCTGTGAGTAGCTTCCTGCTGCGGACTTCCTCGGTGTTCCCAGGCGTGCCGGCTTGCCATGCGCAGACCCGAGCGCCAGTCCACGGCCAGCACGCGGGGCGAGGCCATCGTAATGACGGTGATGCGGCGACTCGGCCGCTCCGCCGCAAGCTCCAAGCCGGCCAGCTGCGCCAGCGCCCCGCCCAAACTGTGGCCCACCAGCAGGACGTGGTCGAAGTCTGCGGCCACCTCTTTGTAGGGCACCGTTTGCACGAGACCGAGGAAACCGCGGTGCACGTGCGGCTGCGCCACACCCAACCCGTTGCCGCCCGGCAGCGGCGCGCCCACCACGCCGTAGCGCGCGGGCAGCAGCACCGGCCAGTAATTGAAGTTGGTCAGCCAATTTCGCTTTGAGTTGGAGCCGACAAAACAGAGGATGAGCTGCGATTTGCGGCCCGGGCTCTTCCGGATCAGTCCGAGGCAGCGCGTCGTGTGGTCGAAGTCGGGCAGCGGCAAAATTGTAATTTCGTGAGCAATGGTGCAGCGCTCCTCCACCGACTTCTCGGGGCGGAAGGCATCTATGGCAGCGGCAATGCGCTTGCGCTGGTCCAGCGTGATTGCGTCCACCTGACCCGACTCGAGCTCGTACGAAAGCGAACACAACTCGCCGACAGCCTGCGCGATACGCGACTGTATTGGCGGCGTTTTGCTGCGCACCAACTCCTGGAAGAGCACCCGCGTGTGTTCTGTGATGTCGGCCCATCCCTCCGCGATGGCGATGGCCATGATGACACGAAGAATGTACTCCGCCGGACTGATCACCACGGCAGGTGCAGGAGCAACGGCGCTGCTGTGGTTGGGCATCTCCGTGAGGGTCGCGGCAGTAGCGACGGGGGATTCGGCGAGGTGCGGCGTAGCCGTCACAACGTCCTCTAACTCCACTGTTGTGGCAGCGGTAGAAGTCAACGGCGCACCCAGGTGCTGCTGCTGCGAAATGACAGCGAACGCATCAACTGAAGAAGTCGGCGCCGCCACAGCATTTGTACGTGGCGTAATCAGCTCCCGCTCCTCGGCGGTGCCGACGAATTGTGTCTCAACCGAGCGGATCAGCACAAACATGGCGCCAAGCACCTCGTTTTCCTCCTCGCGTGTCAGTGGTTGACTCAGCGACGGCGAGTGAGTAGAGGAGGGGGACAACGACGACTGCTGCTGTTGAGACGGCGGAGTATCACCTACATCTGCACCGACCTCGCCGGCGGGTGCAGATCCTTGGTTCACCTGGCCCTGTTTTCCTCGCTCCCTACGCACCTGCACGAATTGGCGGTAGCGCTGTTGCAACAGGGCGGCGTGCGCCATTGCCTCCTCCACGGAGTGGCATAGCGGCAGCGACTGCACACAAGCAGTGTCCAGACCCGCCCCTACTTCCGGAAAGTGCCTCTCACGCATCTCCAGCAAAAAGAGTGTACCAACCAGGAACGGTACGCCGAGGGCAAAGCGCAGAAGGCGACGCAGCCGGTGGCTGAATATGTACAAGTACACTTCTTGACAGAGCTGCAGCACGCTCACGCCGAGCTGAACGGCGATGCGCAACGTGGTGATCGCACCGGCGGCGCCGATCCGCGCTGGCCGCTCTACAACAGAGAGAAACCGCTCTACCGCTTTGTGAGCGCGCATCACAGCGTGGGTAACGGCGGGCGGGAGGGGGAAGCAGCGGTGAGGCACTGCGGCGTTGCGCAGCGCCTCCCCACGAGTTGAAAACACCAACTCCGGCCACAGTAGCCAGTAGACAGAGAACTTGCGGCAAGGAGGTGTGGCGGTGGTCTTGCGAAGACTGCCGCACCACGTATTATGGTGAGGTTTATTCTTAGTTACGTCCGTTTTGTTGTAGCCGTTGTCATAATTATGGAGCAGCAGTCCGGCGGTGAAAGAACGGGTGAAAGTTCTCTTCCTGCTGCGCAGCGCCCACTGCGATGGCAGCCGCCACGCCCCCGTGCTGCGACACACTAAAGAAATTCGCATGAAAACCCACAGACCAGAAAAGACACAGCAATCGAACACAACGAATTGCGTGCAGGGACGAAAACAACTGGAGCGCAAAAGCTTATGAGGATGAAAAGGACAAGGAAGGACGGTGCCTTCGAGCGACTAGAAGTGCGTGCGTGTGCGTACGCGAGTAACAATGAATCGACTCGGGAAGAAAAGATATTTGGGGGGGACGGAACAAAAAAAGAGGGTCGAATGACCGGCCAAAGAAAGATGGGAAGACGGTGCAGGCCTCGAGGGGCCGGGTACCTCTGACGATGGGCGGCAGCGTGTGGGGCCAGAAGAGACGTTAAGGAAAGATGCTGGCGCTGCTCGGGTGAAGGAGATAAGTTGAAAACCAAAGCAAAGCGTTGGGAATAAACAAAAGGGAGAGCAAGAGAATGAAACAACACGTGTACACGTCTGTGGCACGGTAGCGGGGAAAGCAGGCAAGAGAGAAACGAGCGCCTCTGCCGAGGTGTGAAGAATGCTCAAAACAAATCGGGAAAGAGTAGGCAAAAAGAGTGTGTTTATTAATTTCTGTTGAGCTTGTTAGGAGGGTCGGAAGGCAGTTACAGGAGTCGAGAGACGAGGGTGTTCTACCTGTTTCGTGAGAAAACGACATGCTCTAGCAGCACGTAAAAGCGGACTAATACAAGTCTCACGAAAACGAATCGTAAGGACACCAGAAAGCACGTTGACCGACACAGGTTTCCCGATTGCACATCGGTATAATTGTTTTTTTTTTTTTGATCGAACATGTGAAACGACACATTGCTCAAAGCAACCAAGGCAAATGACAGAGCATGACGGAAACGAAAGCAAAACAGACTTGCGACACTATCAGAAAGGAGAAGCACCGCGAAATGATAGAAACGTACGTTTGGCCATTTTTCAACGTGTGAATGCGTTCGTTTCTAATGAAAGCTGCCGATGTGCTCGTTGAGCACTCCCCTTTCTCTAGCTCGCGCTATATGATCACACGGGTTAGCATATGCATCCACCAGTCGAAAACCTGCACCTCAAAAAAACAAAAACAATAAAAACTAGTCCGCGAGCTGCGAACTACTGCGGAATAAACCCAAAGCGGAAGAGGAGGAAGGCCGGCGACTGGGAGGAATTGAAGCGCAGCCCGATAGGCTCTCCAGCATCGATGTCGCGCACCGCGCGCAGCTCAGCGCAGCTGCCCACTTTTGCATCCCGCGTGTTCACCTCCACCTGCACGTTGCTCGAGGACACGTGCGGTGTCATGTCCAACAGAGGCACGAGGGTCGGCACGAGGTGGTACTTCTCAGCAGCAGCCGGATTGCCCATCAGTGAGCTCAGCGTAGAGCGGAAACGACGCCACCACTTTGTCTGCAGCTCGGCCCGGTCCACCGTTGACAAGGCGGTGTAGCTGAGCGTCGACCCGACCTCCTGCGGAGCCTGACCGGCCTTAGGCAGCATGTGCATCCTACTGAACACCGTCCGCAGCGCCCAGTAAGCGACCTGAACTGGCGGCGCCTGCGGACCCCAACGGCGGAGCAATTGATACAACACAGAGAGCATCTCCTTCTGGTAGTCATCCCATTCCACCAGTAGCAGCGGGTCGAGCGCGTCCTTGTGGCGTTGAATGACCTTTTCGTCGTTGATTGCCGGGTGGGGCAGCAGGTTGTAGTAGTCGCTGCGCGGGCTCGTCGGGTTTAGGTGGTCCGCGGCGATCAGCAGGGCCAGGTAGACTTGCTCGTACATCACCGGGTCCTGAATACTGTGCGAGCTCATGAGGAGACGCACCTCGTTGAGGGTCGGCGGCTTTAGCGCTTTCACGTATGTGTTTTCCTGCACGATCTGCTCGGACGAGATGGCAAAACGATGCAAAGGCACGGAGAGTACTGTGGTGCCCTCCCGCACTGGGCACTTCGCCACTAGCCCACGGCAGTCGTCCTCCTCTGGCTGCACCGCAACACAGTCGAACACAGCGCCTCCGGCCTGCATCTCCTTGCAGAAGGTCTCCACGCGCGACGTGAAGCTGGCGAGAGGTACCTCGCTGCTGGACGAGGCTGCAGTGGCCGCTGCAGCTGCCAATCGCACTACGGTAGAACGCCACATATCGGTGTGATTTTGTGTGGTGAGGTTGTTTTGAGTCGTTAACGGACTTGCTGGGAATATTCCAAGCGTGACTCTGTTCCTCTGTTCCTTTCCCCTTGGCTCGAAATGGGCGTCAATGGCGCTGTACTTGATCTGCTTGACTAAGAATAGCGTCGTCTTGCGAACGAAGAACAAACGAAGGTTGTAGAAAGAAGCGACAATGAAGCAGGAAAAGACAGCTGAGGACAAGGTCAATAAGCAAGCGTGTTGACATCATTCGGAGCACTTCGCTTTCAAGGCACACTCACAACCTGACATCAAGGTGATGTGTCAAGGGGAGGCGATTTTTTAGAGCGTTTGAGTTGAGGCTGGGAAACGCCCACGTTCCAGGTAACTCTTCCAGTTGGCTGTTTACGAAAATGCCCGCAGTGCACATCAAAGTCGCTGGCACGTGACGACGTGCCCGTGTAAACACATTTGGACGCCATCCGCCCTCCTTTCTCATTTCGTCGCCTTGTATGCAGTACCATCACTTGCGCGCTGCATAAGGCGCAGAGAATAGTTGGGCTGAGGTGGCTCAACCAAGTAGAACATACCCACTTCCAGCAAGACAGAAGGAATCAATGCCTCGACGGCGTAGCCGGTTCATTTGATGAACTGAAGGTGGAGGGAAAGGAAAAACTCCGTAGTTTGAAGAAGATCATCTGTAACGTCTGACCTGCAGATGAGAAAGCAACATAAAACGATAGTGAGGCAAGGGAAAAATCTAATGGAGAGGAACAGGAAAAAAAGCGTTAGGAATCAGAGCCGTGTCGATCCAAACAAAACACAAAAAAAAAAAGTCGGAAAGGAAAGGACGACGATGAATGACGTGTAGAAGGGGAAAAGGGGGGAATAACTGCTTTGAAGAAACAGAAAAACAGGAATATCTAAAGGCGAAAGCGGAAATGAGAACAGGAGAATTGGACGATCATTCAGTACCGTTCAACTGCTTTTTCTTTTTGTTGTTGCTGATGTTTACCTCTGCGCAACATAGGCGCAGCTTCTAGAAACGACTGCGGATGGAGAAGACAACGTCGTTGCGGCCGCACGTCACTTCGCCAAAGGTCAGATGGCCCTCGTCGCGCAGGTACGTGTCGCCGGCAAACACGCCGTAACGGTCCACATCGCGCAGGCTCGGCGGTGTCTTGCCCATCACCGTGACGGTCGGCTGCATCGCGGAGAACCACTCCCTCAATGCCCCCACAGGGCAATTCGGTTCAACCGGCACCCCGTAGTGAAATCGGGTAGAATCCTCCGGATCCATGATCGTGATGCGCAGTCGGTTGAGGCTGCCGGTGCTCTCAACGCTGTAATCTGTGTCGGCCCTCGACTCAGGCGTGCTATTTGCGACGCCTCGACGGTGGGGGCTGTTGATGTTTGCCTCCGTCATCTTTGTTTTCTCCGCACTGCCGGCGCTGCTGTTTTCGTGCGTGCGCAGCTCCGGTGAGGAGGCAAGAATCGACACAGGCGACGGCGAGTTGCGCGGCAAGGGAAGGCGGGTCGTACTTAACGCAGCGGGGCCCAATGTGGCACTGACGTCGTCAAGCGTATTTGACGAGTGCGTCCCACCAAGGCCGTCCGCTGCGGCCTGCGGATGACGCTGCTGCTGATCGGAGGGATTAGACCCGAGGAAGGAGACGGGCTGCCGTGGCACGGCATCCGCTGACTGCCGACGTCGCTCGCTGTACGACAACGGCGACGACGCAGCGAGGGCATCGGAGGACGGCGAGCACGCTGTGCCTCTCTTGAGTACTTTGATCTTTGCCGGGCGCGAGTCCGCTGTGTTTTCGACTTCCTCCTTCGTCGGAGTAACAGCTTTGGTGTCGAGGGCATCTGCCTTGATGGGCAACTGGTGTTGCTCAATTTCCCTCTTCCTCACCCCTTCTGCAATAGCGGAGTTCAATGGCACATCGTTCGTGGCAGCGGCCGCAGCAGCGGCGGTGGCGGCCAGCTTCGCCCTCTCACGGCTCAGTCGCTCGGACTTGAGTTTCGTGGCGTTGAGCACTTCCTCAGAGGGAGTCGTGGAGGTTGGTTGCACCTCAATCAAATGGGAACCAGAAGCGGACCTCGACTTCGCACCAGTCGCCTCATTCTTCGATCTGCGCTTCGTCAAACGCTGAAATTTTGTTTTCAAGGAAACAATGCTGGAAGTTCTGCTGGAATACCCCGAGGCGGAATGGGCAGCAACCGAATCCGAGCAGCTGTGCAGCTCCGGCGGGAGATTAACAGGAGCGTGTGTTCGTGTCGCCTTCTCCCTCTTCGATGTCACCTGTTTTATTGCCATGGCAGCAGCAGCAGGGGCTGGTGTGGCCCCCGCCGTCCGGTCAATATCATCCGGCACGAGGGGCACGCAGGAGGAGTGATCTGTCGCCTGGTTTGAGGACTCCAGATCAGGAGACGAAGAGGGGGCAGCAGCAGAAGCGGTTGGCTTGTCGGTAGACTTCTGTACACGCTTACTATGTATTTTTCTGATCCGCGACACACGTGTCGGATGCGGGCCGCGCTGCGGCGGCGACGCCTGGGACGAAGAGCGAGAGTCGGCCCTGATCGGATGCCCCTCTTTGTCCTGTTCTTTGTGTTGCTTTGCTTCTTTGCCACTGGATGTGGACGGTGACCGCCGCAACCAACGAAGTGCTTTCTTCGTTTTCCCCAACGTCTTCTCCTTCTGGGAAGACTGGGCGACGGTCGCAGTCGCAGTTTGCACCCGCAGCGTCAGATTAGGCGCCATCTGCTGCCCCGCAACTTCGCCTTCCCTGTGTGTCATCGGAGCCGTCGGCGCAGGCGGGGTTCGGTGCATCTCCGACATCACGTCAACGTCCACGTCCCCCTCCTTCTCGATCGGCAGCACGGCAGGCTGCCCCGGAAGTTGACCTGTTGGGGAAGAAGGGCAGCCGGCCCTCTCTGCCTCTACTGCGGCCTGACGAGCGGCGAGCTCTGCCTGGCACCGCGCTTGTTCCGCTGCCACCGCGGACGTGATGGTCAGCTCCTTTCCCTCCACTACATACCGATTCACGGAGGTCTGACCCTCCTCCGTTGTTGTTGCCCTTTCCCCCTCATCCTCGCCGTTGGAGTAGTTCGGGTTGCGCACGGCGCCGTCGTTAAAGGCCAAAATGCGCTCGTGAATGGACTGGATGCTCGTAGTGCTGCTCGTGGCACCGCCGCTGCAGTGGCGTTCGCGTTGCTGCTGCCGCGGGTCCTGGAACTGCGGCTCCACGGCAGATAAGGTCGGCGTAGCGGCCGGCGATGGCAACGAGCGGTCGAGGGAAGGGCGCGCGGCATCAATGTGTGACGGACTGCGCGCCGGTAAGTCACGTGACCTCTCTGGGGTGGCCGTGGTGCCCATCTCAAGGTGCTCCCGCAGCCGCTCCCGCGTCAGTGTGTGCGACTTCGGATTTGGGCTGGTCTTCGCCTGCGTAGCCCTGAAGTAGAAGACGGCATTGGCAGGCACCCCCAACTCTGAGAAGCTCTTTGTCTCGTCCGTGATTTCGTTGTGGGCAAGATGCAGGCGGTGGTACTTCTCCACCGCGCACAGCTCACGCAGCGTGCCGACCGGGAAGTCCTTGCGCACGCGCAGGCGGCGGTATGAGTAGGCGCACGCTACTTGTGACTTGCTCGTTGCCACAGTGGAGAAAGTGGCGTTCAGCAGCTCCGCCTGGGGCATTTCCTCCGGCTCCACCTCTGTCATTTCAATGTTACTGTCGCCGCTGATCGCCGCTGTTGACATGCACACTGCTGCTCGGTCTCGTGGCAGCCGCAGGAACACGACAACGTAGTTATCATCGCTGGGGATGCTGAAGCGGCGCTGGGCGGCGCTTCTGGTGCTGGGGGGCGAAGGCGGCGGTGACGTCGCATCAGCAGCATCCATTAGAGTGTCTGCCGGCTTGTTCAACGGGTTCTCACTCAGAGGGAAATGGTAGCTGTTGGCGAACTCCACTGCGCTGTCGCGGCGGCGACTGGCGGAGAGGCGCGGCGCCGACACAGTGCGGCCCTGCGCACCCAACATGCGTATTCCCGGCCCGGCCGACCCCACAGGCATGCAACAGTAATACGGCACCATTGCAGGGGCTGCTGTGGTGGGGTAGCCAGCACCTCCTGAGAGCATTACTGGTGCGAACATCATCATCGGGGCGGCAGCAACGCCGGCGGGTGTTGGCACTGTCATCACGCTTGTGCCGTACATGGAAGGGGTCACGAAAATCGACTCTGCCGCACTGCCGTTCCGCTCCGCATTAGGGCTTCCACCGTCAGAAGAAATACCGCCGACGGTCGAACCGGACCCTTCGCGAGCCCCGCTGCCCTCCTTCAGAACCGGCTGCATTGTGACAGTGGTGCTGGCGTAACGCTGGCGGTCCTGCGGCAGCATCGATACGGCGCTCTGCCGCCGATCCCGCACCACTGACGACGTCGTGGACAAGCTGGAGTGCAAATGCAGTACAGCCCGCTTCGGCAGCTTGCCCATTACTGTGTCCAGCGGCAATGGCTTTTCCTTGTAGTAGAGGGTAGCCTCTACGCTACCCATGTGTGCTGCGTCTTCCTGCGAGACGGCGGCTTCCATTACGTAGCGCAACACGACGGTGGCTGGTGTGGCTTTCGTGACGGGCACGGCGTAGACTTCTCCGAAGGCGATGACCTCAATAAGGAACATTTGGACGCCGGAGGGCGAGGACGGCGGGAGAATGGGGGTGGTGGTGGCGACGGCGCCGCGCGATTTAGCGGATGGTCCGCGCAGCCTTTGCATAAGCGAGGACATCGTCGTTTCTACCTGCGTTTATCTCTGTCCGCTACAGCTTCGTTGTATGGTGTTGTAACGCTCTTCGTTGTAGCGCTTCCCACGCAACCTAGACAGTGGAAGTGTAAGCACGAAAAGGACAGAATATATATATATATAGGATAGTAGAAGAAACCAGAGTTTATGGCTGCTGTGAACGGCTGTGCAACCGAGGTTAAAGGGCGGAAAAACGCTTCGACCAAGGAGATTGTTGTTGAAGCTTCAGCAGGGGGAAGGTATTCACTTTGCAAAGCGTTGTTTCTAAAAGGCAACAAAGACAAAGCCAGTCTATGAGGAGTTGAAAGGAAAAATAAGGGGCGCGTTGTGCGAGTCTCTAAAGTAACGGAAAGTGACTTGTTTCAGCCTGGTTGGCCGGTGAACGGAGGAAGCATGCGCTGTGAAACGACAAGTGGCAAAAGGAAGAGGGTGAGCTGCAAGGGAGTTTAGTGCATTCAAGGATTGAAAAAAAAAAACAGCGTTTTTGCTTTATTGCCGTCGCCGTTGTTGCCGCGGTGGAGATGAGCGAAAAATACGCGTCCGATTCAAGAGCGCGGCGCCGTTTATCACAAAGAAACGCCACTGGGCGGCTTAAATAAGTTTTGTCCAGGAGCTTGGAGCGCAACGAGTGCGGGTAACTCTAGACTCTCCTACAACTTTTAGGTGAAACAGTTGTTTTGTCGAAAGCCTGTTGCCGCATCACGCACGTAATGTTGAGCAAAAGAATGTCAAACGAAATAGGAGAACGAAAAGAAGTGACAAAGAGAATCTGCGAATAACAACAGAAACAATAGAGGGATGTCAGTGACGCCAGCGCACTCTGGTGTATTTACAGCCCTTTTCCGAGAGGAGGAAAAGGAGACACGGAAGACGTTGTCTCGCCATCGTTCACCCAATGGATTCGTAGCGGTGGTCGCGCAGGCCGTTAGGGTGTGGGCGGAATTGCAATGAAGTCACCACAGAGTCTGTGCCGATGTAGCGCTCACCTTCGGCCACCACCTCCAGGCCTTTCGCCAGCACCAGCGGCCGCTCGACCCCGTCGAAGTAGGCAGCAGCCTCGCACGGTCTCAGCGCGCTCTGCGCCGCCAGCACCCACTCCAGCAGCATCTGATCCTGCTTGAATACCTCCTGCGCCGCCCTCGTGAGCGTCGACTGCAAACTGTAGTGTGTGCCCAGGGATGGCATGGCGCCTGAGACGACGGGGGTGGGTAATGACACTGCTGCTTTGTCAGTGTCTTTTGTACCAGAATTAGGCACTTGTGCGCTGGTCGGTGGGCGGCTTTCCATCACGTCGGCGTATGCCTCCAGCAGCTGCGGCACAACGGCGAGCCGTGGACGGACGGATATGCCGAGCGGCACCGACGACGGCGAGGGATGCTGGAGGCTTCCGCTGTTGTTGACGTTGTCGTCTTTACTGCTGTTATTCTGTCCACCGTGCAGCCACGGCAAGTGAAACGACGGCTGCTGTGGTGCGTGTTGCGATTGCACCTCCACAGAGGAGGCAGAGGATGAGTGGGTCATGCTTGCTACTGCAGCTGCGTAAGCTTGCGTGTGCGGTGCAGTTGCGTACTCCGGATAGGGCGAGGGGGACCCGCACGAGGCGACGGAGGTGGGCAAGACCGGGTCTACACCGGCCGGGTAGTCGCCACTCCCACTGCTGTTATTTGGATTCTCTTTTCCACGCAGTGGGTAGGTCGGAACGCATGAATGCCACTCTACCACTAGGGCAGGCGTTGGAGCGTGCAGCAGACGCACCAACCACTCCACAAACTCAGCGAGGGACACCGCCCCACAACCGGGCACAGCCCACAGTGGGTTTGGGGAACGACGTGAAAATGAGGAGGGCAGCCCATTGCTTGTCAAGCCGCTACTCCCATGACTCGCCCCCAACGCACCCCCAGCAGTATTGAGAGGACGGTGGTTTTGGGTGGCACCGGTCATGTCGCGGCCCTGCATCTGCGCGTACAACACTGCCGCCAGCGCTCCCGCCGAATCAGTGCGGAGGGAGGCGATGCCGGCGTGCGGCGCTGGACAAAGGGCGGTGGTTTCCAACCAAGGCCACCCACTGCTATGTCCAGCAGAGTCGCAGAAGGAGGCGCAGCCCAGCAGCGGGGCCGCCGCCTCGAGCCACTCCCGCTCCTCGAACTGTAGGTGAATCAGCAGCGGGCCCGTGGGGCCGAGCAGCAACGCCTGCCCAAGTACCCCAGCCGCTCTGCACGTCCCACAACACACTGGCGGGAAGTGTGCTATATTCACCGTGGGGGTGTAGGGGTGGTAGCAGGAGGACGGGGAGGGCGGCGAGGCATGCGGCATCGCAGGAGTAACATAGGAATTGCTGCTGCTGCTGTTGTTGAAATACGTGTACTCCTCCTCGGTGTGGTACGTGGTGGGGGAGGGTTGGGCGGGCCATCGCCCACTTCCGCGTTGCTGCGACTCCTCCAGCAAGGCCTGATGCATGGCACACAACCCACTTCGAATAGAGCCCTCACGACTTTCACTACCACTATTAACTACCGTTTTGTCGTGTGGGCCAGCGCGTTGTGCATTCTTCTTTCTAAGCAATCCCAGCTGTTGCTGCTCTGGTACACAGCAGGCAATACCACGTCCATATTGGTAATGTGCTGTGAAGGTGTCACGGGACGAGGCAAGCCCTAGCGACGGCACCCCGCCCTCCATCACAATGGTGTCGCCTAGCAGTACCGACGTGCTCGCATCACCCCCAACCATGGCAGAGGAACATAATGGGCAGGCGGTGTGCCAACCCAGCGCGGCGTAGCGCTCGTCCTCCAACAAGCTGATGAGGGCTTCGCGTGCTTGGTAGAGGCGGCGATGACTGCGCTCGTACTCATCTGTGCCGACGTGGTCAAGCCAGCCGAAGCTGTGGCAGTTCAGCAAAAGGACGCGTGAAACGTTGTTTAAGGACGGTGGCGAAGAAGAGCCGCCACTAGCGTCGGCCGTCACCGGTGATGGGATCGGCTCGGCAAGTTCGTTCGCACCGGCGCTATCAGGGCTTTGGTGTTGTTGCCGTCGGTCGGCATACGACTGGAGAACGCCATAAAGACAGCCCACCCACGGAAGCTGCTCCGCCCCGCCGCGCAGCACTACGTACTCGCCATCATGTGTGATAGTGTGGCGACCGTAAGTTGTGAGGAGGTGAACAGTGATGGGCGACAGCAGCCGCACCGGTTCGAAGGCGTCGTGCGGAGCACCGCGGTACTCCCAACAAGCTCGGAGCACCCGCAGCGTGTCCACCACCGCGGCATCGACGGACATGTAATGGGTGGCAATGAGAGGGGTAACAGAGCTGCGCAGTCCTGAGGGAGATGCAGCAGCGGCCGCATTTGTAGTCGTAATGTCGCTGTTACTGTTGAGTATCCGGATGGAGACGCTGCCGTTGTCACCGCCACGCATCCGATCTTTCTCCGCCCGGACATCCTCCTCAGCGCCACCTCCACCCTGGAAACGAAGCGTACGTTTTCCTTCCTCTACTTCCCTCATGTAGTCCTGTTGCGTTGCAGAGACGGCATCGAGGTACATGAACACCTCTTCGTAAAGAGAGGTGACGCTGACCTGCTCGACGCGGCGCCGCTTCTTACGGTACGACTGTGTTTGTTCTTGTTGTTGCAACTGCGGTGGCGGAGGGGTGATGGCGGACGAAGATGCTGCCGCTGGACTCCAGCCGTAGTGAAACGACCCAGTAACGTTTGAGTGCAACCCCTCTTGCTCGGCTGCTCGGCACGTCGCCGTGTACATCCGCGGTGACAGGGAGACCCCCCAGCTACTCACATCGCTCCCTGTGGACATCTGCGGCGGGTCCAACCCGGTCCCGCTGCTGGCGTTGTTGTGCGTGTCGAAGGGTATTGGCAACTGTGGCGAAGAGGGAAAGGGTGGGAGGTTGTTCAGCGAGACACCGGATGGGTGGTTCTCTGCGTTGTCCCGGCGAGCGCTTTTGCGAGATGCACCGTACCCCGCCTCTCCTCCGGTAGAGAACAAACGCTGAGCATAGGGAGGCTTCAAGCTTGACTGTGAGTTCATTAATCAATGAACTAAGATAAGGGTGTATGTGTGCGTGTGTGTGAAACCAGTGCGCTTTCGAGCGTTTTTCAGACATGAGCATACTCTATGAAATAACGGCTCTGTATTTTACCGTTTTCTCCTGCTTTATAAGTGAGAGCGCGAAGGAAGTGGAGTCAAGAGCAAAGACTAGGGTAAAAAGCGCGCGCACAAGGAAAAGAAGACCGCGAGAGACAATTACCCCTCCCTAAATCACGGTCGCTGTTCACGGAACGAAAAAATAGCCTTATGTTTTCGCGAACAGCTAATTCGCTTCATGTATGGTAGTGGTGTTGTGCTTCTCTATCAGCGATGAAGCTTGGCTTGAAAGCTGACATATGATGCTATCAACAAACAGCTGTCTCCTCTGCGAGGACTCGCGTCGTTGTTGTTGTTGTCAATAGACAAACGCACGCTAAACACTGCATGAGAAACAAAAAAGTTGTTGCTTCCGTGCAGCAATGCAAAAGCACTTAAAGTCCTTCGACACTTTAGAATCCAGTTATTTTGTTGTTGTTGATGGGCTATGCTTACACAGATACACGCTTACTCCAGATACGAAGAACAAAAAACGACAATGCACGTCACAAAGTGTAAAGGCGGGTGCTGACAAGACGGGAGGTAAACCAGAAGAATTCTCTCTTCTTTCCGACGCGGTGTGCCGCTGTTGCTTTCTCCGGTGGCTCTACTTTACATGCGTTAAAAAAGCAAAACTAAACACACTCCCCAACTTACCCTTCTCTCGCTCTTCCTGTGTCATGTTGCGTGTCCTCTTTCGTCAACTTGCTTTCCGTTGTGCTTGTAATACGCACGCTCCACATGGTGCAAGGAGTACGAGAAGAAAAGATGAGTTCGTTGCTAGGTACATACATACAAGCTCTCTCAAGACAGAACACACTCTTCTCATGGGTTTAGTGCTGCTGGACATGGTAGTTCTCAATCTTTTCAATGAAAGTCTGCGCATATTCGGGAGAGTAGTACTCAACAATCTCCGGCGGGAAGCAGCTGTTGATGGTTTGAATCGACTCTGCCAGCGTGCCACCGGGCTCTGCTTTGATACGCTGAATAGTGGCCAGGCCGCGGTTCGCCACGAACTCACGCTTCGCCGCCACATCAGTCGGCAGCACCTTCGCGTACTGTGCACACACGTACTTCAGCACGTCTTGTGGCGCATCAGGGTGCAGCAGCGGCTCTAAGGCAGGCAAGTAGACGCAGTGTTGGATAATCACCTTCAGTGCCCGCTTGCTCTTCGTCTGCAGGTCGTCGGAGCTGTTCGGATTGAGATACGCGTCCAGCAGCCGGGGCACACGTTGCAGTCCGCGACGGACTTGGCATGATCGGCGCTGTGCCGACCCAGCTGGCCAAGTGACCAGGCAGCGGCGGCGCGGATGTGGTCCTCAGACTCCTTCTCCAGTGCATCTGCCAGGGGAGCAATGCCGTGTGCCACGATGACGGCCAGCGCGAGCGTCTCAGAGAAGGCGGCGAGGTAGCCAAGGGTCATGATGCCTGGCAAACGCGTGCTGCCCTTCGTGGTGCTCGTGTACTCAACCAGGGCACCGACGCCACCGGCGTTCACGACGAGTTGCGCCAGCTCCGGCGTATGCTTAGCGATCTCGCGGATGCACGTCGCAGAGTTTTTCTGCACCACCTCGTCACTGTCGGCAAGCAGCAGGAAGATCTTCGGGAAGATCTCACCCTCCACAACCAGTTCCGCCAGCTCTACGCTGTGCTTAGCGATCTGCGCGAGGCATTGGCATACCTGTCGTTTCAGTTTCGCGTCGCTGCTCGTGATGAGAGGGGCGAGATGGGTGATGGCATCCTGGTCAACGATGGCCTGCGCCAGCTCGGGGCTGTGCTTTGCAATGTCGCCCAGCGTCGAGGCGGCTACTCGCTTCAGCGACAGCTCCGGCTCCTGCACACATAGAACCAGCGGTGGCACCGCTCCTTTATCCACCACCTCCTGCGCTAGGTCTGCATTGTGCCGAGCGATGTAGCCGAGAGCCCAAGCGGCGCTCTCCTTTACGGTTGGGTCGAACTCTTCAAGGCAGCCGACGAGCGCTTCCACTGCTTGACTATCCACGACGGATTGTGCCAGCTGTGGGGAATGACGGGCGACGCTGCGCAGCACGAACGCCGCAGACTTTTTATAGAAACGGTTCTGATCACCCAGCGAATAGACGAGCTGCGCCAACACATCGCCCGAAACGACGTTCTCGGCCATTTCCTCACTGAAGTTGGCGAGGCGGCCAATGGCGAGGGCAGCGGATTGCTGCACGGACGGCACGCTGTCTAACAGCAGAGGGCGCAGCAGCTGCATAATGCCGGCCTGTTGCAGGGGCTCAATGTTCGCTGGCTTCGAAGCGAGGTCGGCGATCGTCTGCACAAACTTCACGCGCGCCTTCTGGTACTCGTCGAAGGTTTGCAGGATGACGCGGTTGGACATGGTGAAACTATTTCTGGAAAACGGGTTCTTGGTGTTTTGTTTTACCAGTGTATCCGTTGGGTGTATTGAAGGGTAGGACAAGGAGTTTGAGATGTGGGCGTTCCTGCAAAAATAAGAAACAACAGTGAAAGTGATCGGAATGTGTGACTCACCGAACTTGCCTTATCACACCCGCAGCGGAGGCAACGAGATGCAAAGATATTATATGAGATGCTGCACAGAACTTTTCCTTTCCTGGCATACAAACTGCGTTGATGTAGAGAAGAAAACAGTGCGGGCAATCAAAGAGTTGAAAAACACAAACGGACAGGACGAACACACCAAGCCGATTACAAACTGCGCAGGTACACCAGAAGGCTCTTTCAAATCCTGATTGAAAGACTCGATTACCGTTGTGTGAATAACGGTTGGTCTTTCCGAAGCACGTAACAAGTCGCCCAACCTGCTTGATTCATTGCCCATAATGGAATGCTCACTTGCTCCCCGTTGTACTTTTCTTTTGATTTGAAAAGCCACAAATAGAAACTTGCGTTTGCACACATATACACGCACACCGACACGCGATTAGCAGCAGCTCCAAGAAATGCACATTTGAAACTGTAGGGGAAGTCGTCCTTTTTTTTATATATTGGGGAAAGAAAGCTGACCAAGTGTTGTGGAGCGAGTCACATCAAGCCACGTCGACGCTCGAGTTGATAGAAAAGCTCATTCATGCGTGCACGTTCCGCAAGCTGCTGCACCGCATTTGTCACGAGCTGCTCCTGCATCAGCCGGAGCATTTTCTGCACCTCCGCACTCACTAGCGCCGCTGCCGGCGGATGCTGCCCACTTGCCGGCGCACAACGTTGCAGGAGCGCGTCCAGCTGCAGCTGTGTGGCCTGTTGTGTGCGTTGTTCTGACGCGGCAAGGCGATACTGCAGCTGTCGGACGGTGTCACGCAAGAGATAGAGTTCATTTTCGTGGCCGCCGGCAACCTCATCTAAAGCTGATGGCTGCGATGAGGCACCTCCTCTTCCCTCGTTGTGTGCGGACGGGCTCCTGCTGGAAGGTGCTTGATGAAGAAGCAAAGGTAATGTGGTCCCTTTTTCCCCTCCTTGCCGATGCCGCTGATGGCCCTCGTGCAGCTGTTTGGTCAAAACATCTTTGTCGGAAGCAAGCTGGTGCACCTCTCTTTGGAGCTCCTCTGCGCGCCGCTCGGCCGTTCTCAAAGCCGCTATAATACCCTCGGTTTTATACTCACTCTCATTGGTGCCAGAGCCTTCGCACCCCTCAGACGTTTGCTTTAGCTGTGGTTGCTGCTCGTTTTTCTGCATTTGATCCGCACACTTGCTCTTCCACTCCTCCACCTCTCGCTGCAGCTGCTGCGTGCGACGGTGTAACCGTTGCGTGACGGCGGAGGCCACCTTCAACTGACGCCGCAGCTGGGCTACGGACATGGACGAGATTTCTGCGTCGGTGTACATCAGCGGTGCCGTGGTGTCCGACGATGCCGATGAAGTTAGCGCTGCACGATAGGTGGAGTTTAATATGGTGCTACTGCTGGGATGTTGCTTCTGTGAGGGAGAGCCCGTCAGCTGAACGCCGTCGTCGGCGGAGCGAGGAGCCGTGCGGGGTGTGTGCGCGTGCGTATCTGACGCGGAAGCGCGTCGTGTAGTGACACCGTTTGTGCTCGTAGCAGCTGCATTGGTACTAATGCTCGGTGCACTTGAGGGGGTCGCAGCACGCGCTGAACCGAGGTTAGCTCTCAGGTTGGCAAACAAGGAGAGGGCTTGATAAGTTTTGGCGGTGTTTGCGGAGTGCCATGAAATGTTTGCGTCACTCGCGCTCCCGTACCGCGATGCGGTCGCCGAGTGTGTTTCAGAGGAAGGTTGCATTGTTGCTTTCATGTTGTTGCATTCAAGTGAAATGATGGGCAGATTTGAAAGCAGCAGCCAATTAGAACTTTTCGTGCGAAAGAGCAGAAGACGTATAAAGCGAGCGAGAAACAGAAAAAGATCAAAGGTCCATGTGTGTGCGTGTGTTTGTTCGTCAGCAGTGCGCTTTTGCAAACGCACTGATTGCGGCACCAACAAATGCAACACAACTGCCACGAACGCGCGTCTCTTTTTTTTTGTTTTTCGTAGCGTGCTGCCGCTCAGCACAACAACGCATTTGTGGTTTTTTTTTTTATCCCTCCGCACCGTGTTTTTCCGCTCGACGAAACGGGGGCGAGAGGAAAAACTGTACGGCTGCCGCGAAGGAGAATCCCTGTAGCTGTCAGCAATCATAAACAAAAAAAAGCCGACAGCAGTTGTCTGATAAAAAATCGAACGCGTATATTGTGCGGGGCAGCGGAAACATATAAGGTTGATGCGCGAGTCCTTCGGGGCGGTCTGCGTTGACAGAACAATAGGGAAAATCACTCTCTTTCTGTAGCAGGTTAGCACACCCATTGCCTCTTCATTTTTCCACCGATGTGAAACCAGGCGTCCCTGTTCTCTCTCATTCTCAGTAGTGATAGATAATCGGAGACCGAAACGCGCGCGGCGACGAAGACGAAGTTGTTGGAAGCAGGTCGTGTCGCACCGGTGTCACCCGGGCAGCCGGCAGCGGCCCAGGCGAACCCAACTCAAACTGCCGCGCCGTGGAAGCTGGCAAAGACAAAGGACGTCCGTACGCGGCAGCAGAAGCAGCATCGACACCTCTTTCCCCTGCCGTACTGCTGCTGTCGATGTTGCTGTTCGCTGCGTACACCCGCACTGAGTGCGGGGCTGCAGCGGTAGCGGGCTCAAAGTAGGGCTGCCGGTTTTGGTTGCCCCTCACGCTGCGATTGAGTGAGAGCATCGTCGTATTGGTTGTGGACGTGATGTTTGTCCCGGTAATAGAGGAAGAACCGTTGCGTCGGTATGGGTAGGAAAACAAAGAGGAGGAAGCGGACTGTACTGCTCGCCGTGGACGCAGGTCAACGCGACTGTCGTCAAAGCCGCTGCTCATCTCGTCAAACGGTGCAGCGGGGGCCGTGATAGCGGAAATGGTGATCGGGCTGAGGTTGGTCGCCTCACTCGTGCTCCACGCCGCGACAAGGGCAGGGGGCGCTTGCTGTTCATTCTCGTCGTCCACATTCACGTCCACGTTCTCTTCTGCGTACTCCCCCACGTCAACATGATTGCTGTCATTTTCATTGTAACCGTCCGTCATCTCATCTACAGGCGGCAACGGCGCACGAATGTGCCGCAGCGGCGAGAGCTGGCTGCGCTGCCTCTCAACTCGTGATGTGTCGCCGGTTGGTGCAGCAGACTTTCTGCCCTCCCATACATTTGAACCACTTCTGTCCTGCAGCGCTGCGGAGGCGGCATTGAGGAAGCGATCGGCCGCGGCTGTTGTGGCGGTGTTGGGGCTACGGTGTGCTGAAGAAGTAGCCACAGCAGCGCCATCAGCGGTAGGTGTTCCATAAGACCGACTGTGCATCCACCCTTCTTCGCTTTTCTCGTTACTCAGGAAGCTGTCTGAAGGGTCAACGGGAACACTCGGAGCCTGGATGGCATGTGAGGAACCAACAACTCTCGGGCCGTCAGTGACGTTCATCACCGTCTCCACGGCGGGTGCCCCGACGGTGCGTGAAGGGCTGGTGAGGCGACTTGCGCGATCGCGATGTGAATCCGGGATATTTGCTGCAGCCGTTTCCCATGCTGTCTCTGCTTCTGCTTCGCTGCTGTTGCCTGTAATTAGCCCCGGTTCACCGCGTGCAGCTGAGGACGGAGGACGAAAGGAAAGAGGAGAGGTGTGCGTCGGCTCTCCTGCAGCTGCTTGTGCTGCCGCTGCTGTTGACATCGACAGCTCAGCCTTTTCCATGTCACTTCCCCTTTGGTCCTTCGTCTGGGACTCGGCAGCTGCTACGGCAAATTCGCGCATCACTGCCTCCCGCACCCGTCGCGCCATATCCTCCTCACGCTCTAGCGTCCGTAGCTGATAAACGAGCAGCTCCTCACGCAGAGCGTCATTACGGCCCCAGCTTTCCTCCAACTTGCTGTGCAGCTCCTCCAGCAGCTGTTGAAGCACCCGCACGTGCATTTGCGTGTCGCCGTTGTGACTGCTGTCATCGTTGCTGCAGAGGTGACCGTGTTGTTGTGTGAGTGTCTGCACAGCGCCGTCCGTCGCGGTGGGGGGCACGAGCTGACCGTGTGAAGCGGAGTCGGTGGACGGGGAGCTGAGCGTGGAGGCGGCCGACTGCTGCGACTGCGAGCGGTCGAGATGCTCCGCCACTTCTGCTACATCACGCTGATTTACTTCGTTCCCTCCATGCGTCACCTCATCAGAGTTTTTGTCGTCGGCGTCCTCATTCCCCTCATTGCGCAAAGCGTCTTGCACATCAGGCGTTTTCAGCGACTCGCGCGACTGCGGTGCAGGCACAGACGGGGGTGTCCCAGCAGGTGAGGTGGAGCGAACAAGGCCGTCGGCGCCGACGCGCTCGAGCCGCCCGATGGCCTGCTGCAGCGCCGTTGCTAACACCTCGTTGCGCTCCTGCAGAGCCGACAGCTGCGCCTGCTGCGCCGCCCACTCCAACCGCTGTGCCTGCTGCTCACGTGCGTAGGTGTCTGCCTTGTCCTGCAGGAAGCACTCCACCGTGTACGCATCGAGTACCTCGACCGCTGATGTTCCTCGGTGCTGCGCATCAATGTCTTGTTCTTCTCGCCCTTCGTCGTCCCCATCTACATAGGAAGTATTGCCAGCGGGTAGGAGCCATGTGCGCACGGTACCATCGGTGGCTACTGACCACGCCCGCTGCATGCACACCACCTCCATTGGCTGCACAAACAACGTGAACCCGCTCATCTTCTGCCGCCACGGTGAAGGTAACAAGCCAGATGCAGCGGCGGTGTGCGGAGAAAGCAAAGTTGGTTGGTGGCGAGTGGCTCGTAATAGGTCGACGGCGTCGCGCACCGTCACCACAGCATCGCCTGCCTCTCCGCCGTCCTGCGAAGACGATGATGGCGGTGGCGGCGGGTAGCTGACCGGCAGCACCTCCACCACCGCATAGGTGACGGCACTCCAGGCCACCACACTGCCGTCTGCCTGACTCGCCCATACAAGGGGATCACCGCCACCACCGACACCCATACCGCTGCCACCTGTACGATACGCCTTCTTCCTCCCCCTTGCAAAACCGTGTGCTGGCACGCAGGTGAGGCTGTGGATGGGGGCTGTCGAGCTGCTGCGGAGGCACCGCACAAACTGTCCTGTGTGGACCTGCCAAATGAAGAGGCGGCCGTCCGTCAAGCCGGCCCAAAGCTGCGCCGGCTGGGACACTGACGTTGTGTCGTTGTTGTCACTGCCTTGGTCACCCCCACCCCCGCCCTCTCCACCTACTAGGCAGAGAGAAACAATGGACAATGCCTTGTTTTCTGGGCGAGTGCGCAGCCCGTCAGGAAGGTTGTACGCACACAGCACCTCCCAACCATACCGGAGTTCTGGAGCCACTGAGAGCTTTTGAGCAGCAGCAGTACCAACAGCAGCGGCATCGGTGGACGCAGACACGACGGTGTTGGAAAGAAAAGTCGACATGGCCAATGTAATTCCGTCAGCGTCAAGCAGCTCATCTTCCTCTTCCTCTCCTCCTTCGCCTGCCTCATCATGCAACCCGAAGTCGATGAGGTACACAAGCGCGTTTTTGCCGTCATCAGCGTAGCTGTCACTGCTGCTGCCGTCGCCGCTGTCCTCCGCTGACGATCCGTCGTCGGCGCCTCCTGTCGAGTACACTGCCGCCGGATGGTCGGAGAAGCGGTGAGTTGAGAAGACGGCGCACGAAGCAGCCGCTCCAAACAAGGACGCGGCGGACACCACCACGGGCGGCGCTGCTGGCCCTTGTCGTTCATCGTCAATTTTTTCTCCACCCCTCCCCCCGTCCCCTGCTTTTTCTGCCGCAATTCGGCGTTGCCCCGATACATGCGACGACGCATAGCTGCAATGGAGCAACTGCACAGAGAGGGCCACGGTGCTGCCCCTCGCTCGCCGGGCGACGCTCAGCGACCACAGCGCGATCACACCATCCGCATCCACTGTCAAGAAGCAGTTTTGGATACCCTCTGCTACTTCAGCGGAGGAAGAACTTGGAGCGAGAGGTGCACTCGTCAAGCGCAACGGCAGACAGAAAAGGATCGGCGCTTCGTGAAGCACGCACGTCGCCGCCAACTCCACCAACGACTCCCCAACGAGGGCATAGAAGCTAATGAGTCCGCTCAGCTGGCCCACCACCACCACTCTCTGCAGCGCCTGCGTTGCACTAACATCGTCCAACAGCATCGTCGAGGGTGCTGCCCAAGCGAGACACGACGTCTCATTGCCGTCCCGCAGCTGCTGCTGGTGACGGATGACGCCGGTCCGCTGTTCCCGCACCCGCAGCCACCCCGCACACTCCGCCGTCACAACTAAGCTTTCGCGCCCGCCCGTGGTAGTGTAGAGGGCCGCTACGATGGTGTCCGGACAAACAAAGACACCTGTGTCGACGACGTCGCTCTGCGGACCGAGGGTGCTGCGGACGCGCGGGGCAGCGCGGCTGGCCCGACCTGCCGCCGAGGCCCAGCGAGTGGCTGCGGGCTCCAACAAATCCAACGGAAGTTGCGAGACGTTTTCGCTGACCCGCGGCGACGGACCGGCAGCAGCGGCCATGGAAAGTGAAGGTCCCCACGATGGGGACGGAGATACGGAGGGGCGGAGAAGGTGTGCGTGTGGAACATTTTTGGCCGGCCCGCTGGTGTGGTGCACAAGGAAAGTGGAGGCTCGCCCGAGCGACGTGGATACGGATGCCCTGTTGCACCTACTTGACGGCTCCATTCGAAAATCTAAGTCTATGCAGCTTACTTTTTTGTGTGCGTGTTTGGGTGTTTTTTGTTCGGAGTAGGAATAAAAGTAGTGTTGTGCAGATAATTATCTGAGGTCCTGTTCTTAGCGGGCGGAAAATGAATGTGTCCTCTATATGAAATGATCACTGTAAATTTCCCGCGTCTCGGTAAGTACCTCCAGTTCTGCAGACCCAAGTATTGATACAGAATTGCAGATAACTGAAGACACAACACAGCACGGGAGTCAACGCGATTACTGCACGACGAGAGTGTGGGAAAAAAAAAAAACAGCGATTAGAACAAGAAATGCATTCGGAACATCGGTACGACCTGCAGCCAATCAAAAACTGTACGAAGCCCAGATCCTTCTCACCTCGAACGTTTTTGTTTTTGTTTTTGTTTGCCCCTCGCGCCTACCTTCGCTACAGAGAAGGTAACGAGAAGTGTCGTATTCCCCATTGCGTGTGTGTGTGTGTGTGTGTGTGCTGCTTTGCACTCCTCCTCAGCATAGTCCGTGCATGCAAACACTCGTAAACTTCGGCCAATATACTACGAGCAAAATTCTGACAGGCCACCTGTGCTTTTGTATTGAGAGGGGAAGGACGACTAAATTGAATGTACAAAAAAGAAAGCTGTTATGAAAGAAGCAAAAAGAGCCAACACGTGTGACGGGAGAGGGGGAGAGAGAGGGAGAGGGGGAGAACAAAAAAGAAAAATGTGCCCGTGTGTTTATTCGCTGACCGCACCGTTCCAAGAAAACAGGGACAGCACTAGCCCAGATTCAACGGAGGCAGCTCCTTCCACTCGGTTGAATTGGAATCTGCTGGCTCCGCCATCCCCACCGGTTCCAGTGCGTCAAAACTGTACGGGCTGTGGCGGTAGCGCCCACCGCTGAAGAAGCGCGAGCCCATACCCGAGTTGCCGCACCGCTCCGACATCATCAGCGGCGTCGGAGCAGGTGTCACTACCAGCGATTCTTCTGCCAGCACCGACAGAGTCACTGAGCGTTGTTGCCGCGAAACTGACAGCGCTGTCGTGAGCCCCGCGCCGTCGCGCTCCCCCACCGGCCCTTCTTCCTTTTCCTCCTCCAATTTTTGACTCTCGTACTCTTCTGAGGTAATCGGATGCGGAAAGGAGGGCAGCACCACTCGCGTCACCAACTCGCGCCGTCGTGAGGTGAACTTTGCCCAGATATTGGTGGCAAAAGGCGAGTCCGGAAGTACTTGCGCCAGATTCTTGCTGATCCACGGCAGGTCGCGCAGCTCCGCGACGACGGAGAGGACGGACTGCACGACGAAGTTGCCGTACTCGTCTTGTACGAGCCGCTGCAATGCATGCGTGTCGAGCAGCAGCTCACTGAGAAGAAGGCGGTTCACACGCGGGTCGGTGCCACACACGCGAATCACTTTTTCCACGACGTTGCTCGCAAACTTGTCGCAGCACATGCGCACAAAGTGACCCGCGAAGTAGCTCACCACGTACCCGACCACGAGGCTGCGGCTGGTATGCTCGATGACGCACTGTACAAAGTAGTTTGCGTGCATCTCCAGCGAGAGCGCCACCAGCGACGGCAGCACGCTGTCCACCAACCTTTTTTTCCGCCCCAGGTCCAGACGTTTGTAGACGCGAATGATGGCCGGACAGCCGCGCTTCATCACGGCAATAAACGAAAGGTTAGCGCTCAGCAGCCGAATCACCGACCACGGGCACTTCGCGTTCGCCATATCGTAAAGAGCCACCACCTCATTGCACAAGTTGCATAACTCATCATCAGACGGGCCGTCTGGAGCCCCCTGAAGCTCCGAGACGCTCTGCGTGAGCCCGTTTGGAGTAACGACGCAGCTGGGGGTGTTGCTGTGTTCGAACATGAGATGCGGGTGGTAGGGCGCGTTGGCGTTGAACGCGGACGTGCTGAGGGTGGTGGTCGGCGTCAGAGCGTCCCAGTGCCCTCCCGTCGGCCGCTGCTCTGCGGCGCCCAACGACGACAGCCCGCTCTCGTCCAACGACTTGCGGGGAAGCGTCAGAGTGAAAGTAAGCGAGCTCATCTTGTCTTGCGTCGCGTCTGGAGCAATTATATATCATTTGAGAGTAAGAAGGAGAAATAAAGTGAAAGTAGACGTAGAAGATGTTACGAGCATAAAAACAGTGTCACACCTCTATCTTTAAACGCAGAAATTAACTAGGCGTTGAAAACCACTCCTACGCCAGCACGAAAGCTATTATTCAAAGTGGCATTTACAACTATATTGGGAACGATACCTGCGGTATGCAAGGTGGTCTCTCGAAAAGCAAAAAAAAAGAAAAAAATAGAGCCTGTAGATAGGAAAAGGGAAAAAGAAGCACTGGCGCTGAAAGCAGTCACTCCTCTTGGCCATTCCACCACACAATCATCATTCGCTCAGGCTTTGAGGAATGGTTGACGTTGATTACCGCAGCACGTGAACCTTCCTTTCTCACATTGTTCGACACGGGAGAAAGCGCATAGAAACCCAAGTTGCTCTGCTTCTGGAACTGTAACTCTGCCTATGGAAAAGCTGTCGAGAACGAAGGGCGATCTGGGGTGAGACGCCTCAGGTAACGCAAGTCCTCGCTTTCGTTACGAATATTTCGTTAATACGCAACACTGCATTTCGTGCAGGGAAAACAAAAGAAATGGGATAAAGCGAAAGAGAGAGATAGGACGAGTACAGAACGACTGCTACCAATAAAAAAAGATATATATATATATAATATAAAAATATATATATATATATATATATATATATACACTTATGTTTGTGTATGTTTGTGTGTGTGTGTGTGTGTGTTGCTTTGGAGCGCACAGCTTTTGCTTCCTTCAGGCGACACCACAGATGCTACTACAAGTTCACGAGTGATAGAGGCCAGCAAAACCTGCCCTAGAGACGATGTCTCGAAGAAAGACTTCGGACAGGCCATCAAATAAAAGCTCGTTATTTGGGAAAAGGTGTATCTCGTCTTTTTTTTCTTGGGTGAAATGACTTTGGCTTACCTCCAATCCGCAGCAAACGCTGTAGCCCTCACGTTACATTATACTGACTCGCACCGCCGCAGCAACGTGCTGCACACACCTCATATACTTGTACCTTCAACCCTTTACGAATTTGAGCAGTGACCTCGCACACACGCATGAAATCACCAGCCACACTAAACTAGAAAACAAGCACCAAACAAACAAAAGAACTATCTAGACAAAGAAACTATAACTAGGAGACAAGGCAGAGGGCAAATAAAGACAAAGGTAAAAGAAACAAAACACAAAGACAGGACAAGCACTCTTGATGAAGATGGAGCCTGTAGCGTACACAATTGTCCGAAAGTCGAAAACATCTTAAAGAGGCTTCTTGGAAATACCCTTGTTGCTTTTAATCAAAAGTGAAAAAGTCTGACGCTCAAAAGGCTCTCTCTAGTACAAAAGTGATCTCGCCTTCTTTCGTTTCACAGGGCTCCGCTGAAGGGAGGGCGGAACTGCTGCTGCTGCTGTTGCTGCTGCTGCAAGTGGCGGCGTGCCGCTGGTGATGGGCCGTACACCGGACCGCAATCCTCGGCCTCCGCCTCCGGACCACCCATCACCGTCACACCCACACGGCCGACCATCACCGGAAGCTTGTACGCCTCGGCGGCGGGCGTCTGCGCAGCGCTCTGCAGCGTCGCCGTGTTGCGCAGGTGCGCGTTGGCATCGTGGAAGCGCGGCACCGCTTCGACGGTGGCCAAAGGTGTCGCGCACAGCGCCTGCGACTCGTACGGGCGATGACGGAAGTTGTTCAGATTGTTGCCGTTCATGTTCCTGTTGCTCTTGTTGTTCACACTGACCGCGCTGACCATGACCGGCGCCACAGTGATCCCCTGACCCTCCATCGTCCGGTAGGATGAGGAGCGCTGCGTTATGTCCTGGTGCATCTGCGCCTGCATTCCCGCCGGTACACCGTAGACGTTCATGTTGATTGGCTGGTTGTTGTTGTTTGCATACGAGGTGCGCCGTTGCTGTTGCTGGAACTGGTGGTGTGCGCTCCCCGCAACGTGGATCGGGCCCGGGCGCTTCGCCTTCAACTTCGCTTCGATCTTTGCCGCAAACGGGCAGCCGACAATCGCCGGGCGGAGGCGGTCCTCGACCCGCTTAAGCTCCATCGCGTTTGTCGTCGCTTCAATTACCGATTGCACGACGAAGTTGCCGTAGCCGTCCGACACGAGCTCTTTCAAAGCAGCAGGGTTGAAGACGAGCTCGTCCAGCAACAAGCGCCGCACCGCCGGCACTCCACCACACACGTGGACCACCTTCTCCACGACATTGCTGGCGAACTTGTCACAGCTCATCTGCAGGAGGTGGCCTGCGAAGAACTGCACGACGTACTGCGCCGCGGTGGTGCGGTCGCTGTGCTCGATGACGCACTGCACCATGTAGTTCGCAAACGCGTCCATTGAGAGGGCAGCGAACTTCGGCAACAGCTCATGCACCAGAGCAGACTTCTGCTCCACGTCACAACGCTCAAAAACGCGCATGAGGGAGATGCAGCCCTGCTGCGTTGCGGCGAGGTAGCCGGCGTTGGCGGCGAGGACGTCGACGACCGGCCAGAGGTCCACCAGGCGGCGCTCAAAGAGCGACTGCAAGGTGAGGCGGGTATGCTGCGAGGTTGTACATATGTTCAGCACAACTGAGGGGTACATGGCGGCGATGAGGGCCTCCGTTTGCTCCGCTGTGCAGGCCTCGACGAGGGTCCGCAAGACGTGGCAACCGTGCGCGTCCACCGCGACGTCGCGCAGCCCATCGCACAGCTCGGCCACCACCGGCGCCAACACCTCTTCCCGCTCCGTCTCGAGCGCCGCCACAAGCAACGCCTTCCCCTGAGGCGTACACGCCGCCTCCACCACATGGCCCACACACGACGTCAAGAAAGCGGCCACGATTTCGTCTTCGGGGGTCGTGCCGGGCACAACATTTGCAGCAGCAGCCGTCACTGGCACACCCGCACCGGGAGCAGCACAGGCGAAACGCGGACGCCGCCCAGTCCACCTATCGTCTCCACTGTCGGTGGTGCACGGCGCGGCTCCTCTTCGCAGCCTATCGAAAGCACCGGAACATCGCTGACTGACCGCAGACCCGAGCCGCGCTCGCAAGCGGCGGTGCCCGGGTAGGGCAGCAGGTCCGACACTCCAGAAGGGAGGGAGGTATCGAGGTCGCCGGATGTCAACGAATAGTCGGCACGGTTGACGCATGGGTTGTATCCCGAGCGTGCCATGGCGTCCTCGTTCTCGGCGACCCTGGCGTTCACGGCAGACATCGGCGCGTTGCCGTAGCCTGCACTGCCGTTGCTGTTAGTATTGTTTTTCTTCACTGGCACAACGGGGGTGTTCCGCGGCGGGCTGATGAAGGTGGCATGGACAGCAGGTGTGGTGGACTTGGCAGAGCTGCGGTGCGGCGGCGGGGCGGCTCCTTTTTTGAGAGCCATGCCGCGTAAGTCGGTGGTGTTGGGACGTCCCAAGTCACGAAGGCCGGTCTGAACAGACATCTGTCTTGGCAAGTGTGTGTTTTATTGGCCAACTTCGTTCTTCTTTGGGGTAAAGCCGTGTTACAAAAACAATACGGTTGATATGCAAACAGCGAGAACAGAAACCAAGAGTAAGGCTTGATCTGGCTGCGCTTCAGACTTGCTTTGCCTTGCGGCTAATATGCAGTGATACGTCGATTGATTTTGTGAACGAAGGCAAAAAGGAATACAGGGAGGAAAAAAACTGTAGAAGCGAAGCTATGCCGGTGCGTCAGAGAGTGAACAAACCAATCTAATGTGAGTGTTACACGGATGCGCGCAGGTCCACCGCTGGATCTAGAAAGAGGAAAAGGAAAACTTCAAAAAAAGGGGGTGAACTTCAAAAACAAGAGAAAGTGAAGAAGGAGATCTAAAGTACGCACCTTCGTCTATCGGCACGCAAACAGCTGAAGCGCCAAAAATGAAAAATAAAACCTGAAGTCTTTTCCCCGCTGCGAAAGAAACCCTGTAGGAACACAGAAGCACCGCCTTGCGTCTAACCAGGACACACGGATTGCAAGCGAAAAGGGCAAGTGAAAGAAAGCAGGGAAGACGTGACACCAAACTCGTCTTTCAAATCTAAAACAAATAAAAACAAGAAAATAAACGGTCCTTTCTTCTCTAGAACTGGTCTCGCGTTGCCGATCGCCAAAAAGGGGAAAAGACGACGCCTATAAGCTGATAGAGGGTTAATTAGTCGAGGGTGGGGTAGAGGAAAATAGGAAGCTCTTCGGCTGTCCTTCGCAGAGCCGTGTTCGAAAAACGTAACTAACAGCAACGGGTGCTGAGAGTGCCCGCTGCGAAAAACAGGGAAAAAACAACAGAGAATCGAAAAATAAATGTCTAAGGGATCTAAAATCTAGATTTAATGTCCTTAAGTGTACGGGAAGCGAAGAAAGCAGAGGAGCTTTTTGCGGCACGCGCGTTGCCAACAGTGGTTGTGAATGCAACGTGAAAAGGGGATCTCCAAGAAGATAAGGGAAAAGGAGAAGTAATAGAAAACCTTGAGCTTAAAGAGATAATTCCTCTTGCACTCCACACCGGATTAGATCTCGAGATCTATCCATAGTCGCAAGTGAAGCACTCAATGATCAGTAGCGACTTACTTTAAACCAACTCACCGGGATTGTAACTGGAGAGACAGGAACACCTTTGCGCTCAGTCCTCTTCACTTCAGCCTTGGAAAACATGGTTGAATCATCCCTTTCATTCTAAGCGGTAAAACACTTCGTTTACTATGAAGTACACGGTAACAACACCACACACAGCTAAGTCGCAGTCACTCCTTAATCGCTTAATAAAACCGTCATGGCAAGACTAGCGGGCGCGTATAGTTCAGACATCGCGCACTTCCATTCCCTGATCACGCACGCATTTCTAGTCACCACGCACCCAACTATTCACGAACCTTGGAAGTTGACGGCGTCATTGGGAGCATCAGTACTGGTCCTTCGGGCCGTGAAGCGCCTCCTCGCAGTCGTGTATCATCGCCTGACAGACGTACACTGCATCCGACAGCACCGCCCAGCAGTCGTTCATGTTCAGGGCGGACGGCGGGGCAACATAGGTCGAACAGCCCTCCGCGTCCTCCTTGGCGCCGTCGTGTAGCTGGTAGCAGTTCCCGCGACGCGACGGCAGCTGCTGGTAGCGGAAGTAAAAGACCTGCCCGTCCGCCCCAGCCGCCACGTGTATCTGTTGTGGTAGCGCCCACTCCTCACGTAGGGTCGGGTCCACTACGTAGTGGCCGGTCGGAGAGACGAGCAGCACGCACAGCAGCGGCAACTGCGTCCAAGACACCGGCTTGCGGTACGGTTGCGAGCGATCGACCTCGACCGACACACTGCCGCCGTCCCCAGGTGCTTTGTGCAGTGTGACGGCGGGAAGCTTGACGGAGCGCAGAGCGGCATGAACGGCGTAGGCAACGGAGGTGAATAGGTTACCGCCGCTACATTGCAGCACGTGCACATCAACGTGAATCATAAAGCCAAACCCATCGCCGATGTAGAGGTCGGCAGCGGGAAACCCGCTGGCCAGACTCGCCTCCCCGCTGCCGCCAGCCCCAACCTCACCTGCAGCAGCGACTGCAACATTAGATGATGAGGTTGTCGCCCCCGCCCCCTCCTCGGACTCCGCTGTGTTCATGTCCGTCTCCGGCACCACCTCCACCTCCGCCACGCCTTGCTGTTCCTGTACCTGCACCTGCGCAGCGCCAAATACCTGCCGAATAGTCGAGGCGAGGAAGGCCAAGTAGTCGCGGCGGTAGCGGCTGACGTTGCGGCCGCCCACGGCGCTCGCGTAGGCGTCCAGCACGTTTGGCACAGCGTCGATGGTGATGTGCAGCTGGCCACGCCCGTTGTCAGCGCTGCTGCTTGCCGACCCTGGCGCACCGGCCTCCGTGTTCGTGTCCCCGCTGTTGCCCAACAGAAAAGAAATAGACGATGGTGCATCGTTGTTGCGATTATCATTCGCACAGCCGTCCACAACGGAGGGAGTGGCAGCCGCCAGCACCACCGTCCCACTCGCGTTCACCTCAACGTAGCTCCCGTTGTACACTTCCTGTGCATCTCCGATGTACACGCCACCAGCGGCGACACCGCCGTCTGCCCCGCCAGTGGCGGCTGCAGAGGAGGGGCTCGAACGGGAGACTACGTGCACCGGGCGGCGCTGCAGCAGCGTGCGGCCGTCCTCGCGTACGTCGTTGGCGACGCCGTCCTGCACCGTACGCACCTCGGCAAGACTGATGGCGGCGGAACCGACCGACATGGAAAAAGGAGAGCAGTACTTCAAAGGGTTTGAGATAGCAAGAGCTTACTCTATTGCTCGAGGCCAACGCAACACCAGACTCTAGTTTTCGTTTGTTTGTGCGACTGTGAGGAAAAAAGCAACGTGAGAAGAGGCGAAGCTGTGGAGAAGAACGGCCTGATGAGGTAAACGAGCAACACCACGCTCTTTCTGGGAAATAGTGAATGTCAATTTCGATTTGTCCAGGCACACTGAATTAACGTTGAAGCTGATGACTACGTCTATGTGCATTCCTTATAGCGCGGGCTAAGGCTTTTGTCATCTCCCTGCCTTCCACGTGGATCTGTCTCAATCAAGAGATGAACGACCTCCTAGATCAAGTATCACGCATAACGTTCACCCACCCCGAAAAACGGCTTGCAGGTGGGTCTAGGTCTTATTTGACCCTAGTAGAAGCACTTTGATTTCAAAGAAAGTCATTCGTTTGTGGTTTTATAAACTACAAATATAAAACTCTCAGGCGAGTACCAAGGTCAAAAGTGTCAGAAAAATACACAGGCATCGTGTTCCCCGTCAAGTAACCCAAAAGAAAAGCCCAGATATGCAAAAAACGAGCGGACAGGCTTGCTCCCGCTGAGCCAAGCGTTACAGTGGCTCAACAAATAAATAAAAAAATGGAAGCAACCATCAATGCAATGACAAAAAAAAAAGGCCCTACAGCTTCCCGGACTTCTGAAGCATGTTAAGCTTCTCACCGATGCCGTAGGCAATGGTCTGTGTGTTGGAGCGGATACGAATCACGCCGCTCACCACGCCCTTGCCGTCGCTCTCCACACTCACGTTTGCCAGCGCGTCCTCGCCAAAGGCGGTCTGGGCATAGAGGTTGCACGACACGTACGAGCAGCGCTCCTCCTCCTCCGATGTGGGTAGCTGATCAAGCTCCGGATCGCACTCCTCCTGCTGCTCTACTTCGTACGGCTCCAGCAGCTCCATGTTCAGCTCCTTCACGATGTACCGCACGAAGCTCGGCAAGTCGCGTTTCGTCGTCGAAACGGCAATCTTGTTTTCCCAGTCGAAAATGCCCCACTTTTCGCGGAACTCAGCCGACGAGCACGGGCCCGGGTGGATGTAGTTCATGATGTCAACATGGATGTCGTTCAGAATGAAGCTGCAGCGCTGGTTGTTCGGCGCATCGTACAGCACCGTGCCGTAGATTACACCCGTCTCCGTCGCACTTACCTTCAGCGAGGTGCACACGGCGAGGGTCTCATACGGAGCTAGCGTGTACATCTGTGGCCGCTCACACAGCTTCATCCCGCCCAGCGACACTAACTCAATCGTCAGGTTCGACAATTGCTGCGAGGTGCAGTTCACCAGCAGCCAATCCACAGCCACATCGAACTGGTTCACCGTAATGCTGGCCTCGCAGTAGACCGGGTCGTTGAAGCCTGAGAGCGGTGTTATGTCCTCCAACTTTTTCAAAAAGCGTTCTGCCTTGCGCTCACTCGTCTCCTCCTTTGCACCAAGGGCGGGGGTGTCAGCGGCAGCCTCGAGCTCGAAAACGGCGTCTTTGCCTTCGCTGAGCTGCGAGAAGACCACCGGAGCATCGATGGCGCTCAGTTGAACGCCCCCCTTAGGTCCGGCCGCTTCAGGGCTGCCCGCCCTCGCCCGCGACTCTCGTCGTTCGGCGCGGCTCAACGCGCCGGCGGAGGCCTGAAGAACGTCTACCATAAAAGTTGCCTGCGGGTTCGACAGCAGCGAGATGTTGAGACGCAAATGCTCATGCGTGTCGGCGTCCACTGGGTACGGCGTGTTCGCCTCTGTGCCGTAGCGCAACACCTCGCGCAGGATGGCCAGAGCGTCGGACTGCGCAGTGTTGCTGGCGGCCGCGTCAATGGTGCCCTTTGCCTTGCCGATGTTGAAGAGCTGCACGACGAGCTTCGTGAGGGTGCTGGCGAGAGCAGCTGCGAGGAAGTAGTCGCCCTTCAACAACGCCTGCCGCAGACCGCTCGAACTCACATCCGCGTTGATGGCGTCGGTGACGGCTGCGTCGACAGACGGCGGCGGCGGCGAGGCCGAGACCGTCGTATACGTGGTCACATACGTGCCGTCCTCGCGCACAGTCGTGACGGCCCGCACATTCTGCTGCATGCTGTTGCTGTTGGCGTTGTTGTTGGCAGCGGCGGCCGTCGTGAGGTTGGTTGTGTCCACCAAGGCCACTTTTGGTGCCTCGAAGGGTAGCGGGGAGACCGCGCTCTTCAGCGTCTCGAAGGCATGGAGCACCTCATCGGAGCTGTCGGTATAGGCCCCGAACATCCACAGTGTGGTGCGCATCACCGAACTCGACGTCATCATCGGGAATATGTCAGCGAGCTTGCGTAAGGTGTCGCGGCGCAACTCCGGTTGCGACAGCAGAACGTCCTTGATGAGGGTGATCACCTCCTTGCTGGTGCTGGAGGAGTCGCAGACGTAGTCGAGCAGCACCGGCAGCATCGCGGGCGCCGACGGCGGGTGGCGCAGCAGGGCAGTGTTCATCGCCTTAATGATGAGGAGGCGATAGGCCATGGCGGCGTTGCTGTCCTCCACCTCGGAGTCCATGCGGCTGGCGCGCAGCAGCTCCTTCTTCATCGCCTGCATAAACGTCTCCGCGTTGCGGCGCGTCACCAGCTCCACAGCGAGCTCGATGATACGCTCGCGGATCGTCATGGTGCCGTCCTGGAGGACACTCAAGATGTCAAGCAGTGAGTCCTGCAGCACGTTCAGGTAGAGCCCACGCATCTGGTTCAGCTGCTCCACGACAATCAGGCGGACGCTGTTGTCGGAGTGCGACTTGATGAGGTCGACGTAAGTCAGCGTCGCCTGCCGAATCGCCGTGGGCGACGAGGACAGGCTGAGCAGCGTCGTGGCACATTGGAAGCGTACCGCCGCACTCTTGCTCTGCAAAACGGAGAAGAGCACCGGCACGTAGCGCGCCTTTTCGTTCGGGTTCGCGCGAATCATCTGCTGGCAGAAGTCCACAACCGACATCAGGAAGGGGCCGTCCACCGAGGACAGGTTGTGCGAATCCCGAAAATCGCTGAGATAGCTGGCGGCCCGCTCCGGCGCATAGACAGCGAGGAAGTCGAGCCCGTTACGGCTGGTCGACACGTCCGACTCCTGCCGGATGGCGTTCTCCACAAGCTCCGGTGCGTCCGGTAGCAGCTTCGGGAACTTTTTGAAAATGTAGTGCACCGCCAACACGGCGTTGCGGCGGACGTAGGCCACCTTGTGGGATAGGTTCTGCACCACCGCAGAGACGAGTGGCTCGATGAGCTCCACCTCGTTCACCTTGCACAGGAACCGCAGGGTGAGGCCGCGCACGTACTCGTTCGGATGTAGCAGGTCGTTACGCAGGAAACTGCAAATGAGGATGATGACGGGCAGCAGTCCGTTGGCGTCGCGCTTGTCGATCACCTCCCAGAAGTAGAGCACAAGCTTCTTGATGAGGTGATCGTCAATCGGGGTGATGTAGCGGATAACGGTCATAATGAGGTGATTCTGCGGCTCTCCGTTGACATGAAGGCGGATGATCGCCTTCAGCGCCTCGGCGCGGGCGTGCATGTCTCCCTTCTCCAGCGCATCTTTAATCTCCTTCGACGACATCGCACTTGCCACCTTCTCCACGCCGATCAGCAGGGTGCTGCTCTCCTCCTGACTTGAGACAACGATTTCAGTGGACATGGCGGAAGCAGAAAAAGTGGATTAGGTTGCAGCTACAATACCAATACACAAAAAAGGTGTGGAGGATGTACGTGTGTATGCTGTGCGTGTTTGCGTATATATATATACGGCAAAACCAGATCAACAACTGCAGATCGACTTGGGGGCAGCACGTGTAGAGAACAGTGACAGTGTCATTTAGCGGCAGAGCCAGAGAGGGAAAAGGAAGAAGGAAAGCAGAGAAGCGAAGTGAAAAGAGATTCGTGAACACTCCCGTTCATTGTTGCACCCAAATCTCACACATCAACAAAGTGCTGTCCATTTTTCCGACACCAGTAAGAAAAATGAATGCTGCCATTGTAAACGTGTGTTCGTCAAAACATGTGAGATCTATTATAAACAATCAGCAAAGAGTCGTTGACTTCAGAAAAAGAAACCCCTACCTTGGCGCCCTGCACGCAAGACCATGGATCAAGTATCAACCAGAGCAAGTGGAGCTCTATTTCATATATTAACAGATTATCGGCTCCTTCTAATTGCCCATTGGCAGCAATGTTAATCATCCTATGTAGCATCGCTGAGGTAAAAGACAAGAACAGTGAGCAGTGTCACAATTAGGAAAGAACACCTCAAAAGTGCACAGGGGCGTTAACTGCCTTAACTAGAGGAGGCACCAAAAGGGAAAAGAGCACAAAAAAGAACGGTTGGGAAGCGTCCGTCCCGAGCGGAGAAGGCGAGAGACGCGTAAAGGCGGACGAGCAAGAAACGGCTTCCCTTTAACTGTATTTTTGTGTTGTTGTTTTGCATTTTTAACAACGGACCGAAGGGGGTGGGAGGGATACAAAAACTAAACAGCGCCACTGGGTGAAGTAGCACTTAGCTTAAAAGATGTAATTGCAGAAAGGAAATAACTTATGTACCTATCTATATAGATAGATAGGCATAGAAAGATATTGATAGATAGTATTGAAAAGTAGGTGTTAAGTGTGCAAGCACGGCTCTCGAAACTGTAAAACGGGAATACAATAAAGGTGACAAGCGAGAATCCTATATTTTACAGAGCTGCACAAGCTGCCGCCCGCTCTATGAGCTGCTGCGATCGGCTTAACGTCGTTGGTGCAGAGTTTCGCTTTTTTTTTTTCACGCAGCATTTTCGATATTGATGTTTTTTTCCGTGGCCGTCGCATCGCTAAGCGGCGGGCACCGCAGATGCGTCTCCTCGCTGCCGATGCCACTCACGAAGTGCACGGCGTGTTGGCCATTCGCGCACATCTGAACATAACCGCTATGCGGGTACACCATGTGCAGCCACCGCGTCATGCACACCGAGGGCGGTTGACTACTCTGCGCACGCCGCAGCTGCGGTTGCGCAAGCACACCGCCCAGCAGTCGCTGCGCGTGGGACGAAAAACAGGGTAGTGAGTTGCACTTTGGCATGATACGCAGAGGCGCGGAGGGCAAGTTGGGTACGTCCACTCTGCCGAGCACGAGAAACGTGTCTCCTCCCAGCAACTCCGCCTCAAGACGCCCCTGCGGGTCCACTCGCGCCGTGCGGTACACAGGCAAGCGCGCGTTTGGACGGCACACCCGCATACGACGCACAGACAACACGTCACCTTGCGAAAGGTTGGCTGGTAGTCGAGTCGCTGAGCACAGCTTGTACAACACCTTGTTGATACTGTACCGTTGCTTGTAGTCGTACTGCAGCATCCCCGATGCGATCTGCAGCACCAGCGTGGCCTCTTTCGAGAGCGGGACGCCAGAAAAGTTGTTGGGTGACCACGCCAGGTACGTCCTGCCGTCCGCGATCCTGAAAATCGGTAGCGTCCCCGTTGCGAGGATGTAAAAGGTGACGCCGAGGCTCCAGACGTCCCGCGCGGTCGGCTTGTCAGCTCCGCCGCCCTCCACGAGCGCCTCAGGGGCAATAAACCACGGTGTCCCAACATTTGGCGCCGCGATGCGGGCATCAGTGACGACGCAGCTGAGACCGAAGTCAGTAAGCCGCACCAGTGGCGGCTGCGCGCTGTCGACCGAGATGTTCACCAGGTAGTTGCCCGGCTTCACATCACGGTGCACTACGTGTCGGGTGTGCAGGTGCTCCAGGGCGAGGGCGCACTGCGCACACACAGATAGGAGAAAGTTGGGCGGCAGCGTACAGCGGTGGCGGCGCAGCACGTACGTCTCCAGACTTTCGTCCGCCGCGTCCATCTCGAGGTGGACTGACCAGGTGCGGCTGTCGTACCACCTGTTCGTAATTTGCATCACGTGCGGTGACAAGCTGCCTTCCTGGCTCAACAGTGCCTCCCGCGCCGCGTGTGCCGCCAGATACTCCGCAGAGGCAAGTGAATTGAATCGGTACAAAGGTATTGTTTTTACTGCCACACGGTGCCAGTAATGACTGGCAGCGTGACGGTACATTAACTCTACGTTGCCGTACGTGCCGCTCCCGAGGTAGTGTCGTGGCCGAATGTAGCCGGGCATGTTGTCGGTGTCGCGATCCACGAAGCCGACCTCTTCCACCTTCGCCGTGAGGTACGCAGCCACCGTCTGCGCCGCAATCTCTTGTGGTGTCGCATCCTTTTGCGACTCTCTTGCGAACGACAAGCCCACATTATCCATTTACGTTCTTTTGTCGTTTTTATATTCGAGTGTGGATGAAAAGCGTATAAAGGGCGTATTATACTTGCTGTCGTCTTTTATTTTATGGTAGGAAGGTGCTTGACGCACAAGCCAAGCGGCGAAGCAGGAAACGTCTAAATTAAAAAAAAAAAATAACGGCAACGCGGTGATACAGACGATTCTACCTGAGTGGCGATGGAAGTGCCAAGTGGGTCTAAAAAAAAAAAAGTAATGAGCGTCGAGTCCCAAAAAATCGAACTCTTGTGCTTTCTCTTGTCTCTGACTCAGAAGCGTGTTGATGTGCGATGAGATGAAGAACGCAAATCGCAAAAGCAAGAGCCAACGGAGAAGGGAAATAAAAAGCGTAAAGTGCATCTCAGTCACGTCAACACGAGACCAGCTGAAGCAAACAACGAAAGAACGCCACGTGCGCAACAGCGTTCATGTGCATCCTCTTTCTTTCCAGCGCCTTGTGCTTCTGTCGTCAAACAGGTTTGCTGGCTCCGTTGGCTTTGTTGGTGTTCTTCTTGTTGCCGTGAACTAGTTCACTCGCAACAGTCGTTTGCGCGAAACTCTTTTACTTTCGATATCAGCGATCAAGTGTCAGTGACACAGTTCACAGTCTTGATTTGACAGCGTTGGAGTCTGTTGTACGTTCGTTTTGCAGGCGGCAAGACCAAACTTAGCGATGTGGTAGAGAAATTTGCGTAACTCTTTGCCTCGAGTGCATAGTTGCATTTACTGACGAAGCTGTTTTCGTTTTCTCTTTAGTCACTGCCGGGCAACACACTGCAATGTAGCACAAATTCTGAGGAAGACGAGTCCAACATATTGAACTTCACAGCCGCACCGCCGCTGCGTCACCACAAGCGCACGTAAAAGCACCGTTTCAAGCACACCTTGAACGCACAGAGTGAGGCCCAATACTCCTCGTCATGCCTCAAAAAAAGCTCTAAATGAGAGAAGATTATCACTCACGCGTACGTACACGGCAGCACGGCCCTACATGTACATGGTCAGGAGGTAGTCGCGGTAGTTGTAGCCGCGCTCGCCGCGCCGCCATGCCTGAAAGCACGTGTCCGGGTGCGCCATCACCGCCGTGACCCCGCCACGCGTGACCTCAATCCCCGTCGTGCCATTCACGACGACGAGGCGAGGCAGCGGCACAAACGGGCGCACCATCAAACCCGCATCACGTGTCACCCACGTTGCACCGTCGCGGTGGGTGCAGTGGAAGAAGCCGAAGGAGCGCGTCACGTCCATCATCTCCTTTCCGCCGAGCGAGATCGCCACCACGACAAAGTCCGGGTTGTGCTTCTTGTGAAACGGCTGCAGGCGCTGCATGAAGGCGCGCGACCGCTCCGATTCGGTGAAGAAGAGGATGCCCACCAATCGCCCCTGCAGCACCTCACGCTGGCACACCGCCCCGCTGGGTGTGTGCAGCTGGTCCATGTTCTTGAGGTAGTCGTTCAACAGGTCGTCGTGCTGGTAGGGGACGATGCGTTGGTCCATCGTCTTCAACTCCTCACGCTGCTCCGCCAACTTGGTAGCGCCGTCACCGCCGAAGGCTCGGCTATCCGCGTCCCGCGGCTTTAGCGTGGCATCCGCCATGAGCCGCAGCAGCCGCGTCAGCGTCAGCTTCTGCCGGTCCACCATTGAGAAGTCGCCGGCGCCGAACGTGTGCTGCATCGTAGCGCGTTCCAGCGTGTCGGGGATGGCCCTGCCGCGTTCCCCGCCCAGCCAGTTGGTGGTACTGCTGCTGCTGCGTTGCGTACTCTGACCCGCCTCGCTGCCCTTCGCCACATCCTGAATCGGCGGGGCGATGTTCTTCACACGCTTTGCGTTGTGCGGCAGACTGCCATGATCGTCCCCGCGCAGGCTCATCGGGCCAAAGTCTATCTGTGGCGGTGGCCGGTTGAAGGACGGATCCGCCTTCCAGCTGTAGCGAGATGGGTGGTCGGCAGCGCCGTGGCCGCTGTCAATGCCACGCGCACTCGCGTACTGATACGCGTTGTCAGCCCCGTCGTAGAAAGAAGACGAAGAGGAGGGGACGGCGCCGGTGATGCCACTAGCAGCACCGCTGTCACGACCCACACCTTTTCGCTTGAAATTTCCCCCGAGTGTGGAAGACGCCCCCACGCCTTGGGATGACTGCCGCTGATGTGGTTGTTGCGGGTTGCGCTCGCTGAGACGGTGGCGTGAGTGGAGGAGCGTCGGCTCCGTCCAGCTACCCGGACCTTTGCGAGACGTACGGCGTAGAAGGCTTGTGAAGCGCATCGCGTTTGATGTGAAGCGCTAGTGTCACAGTGGCTTTTTACGAGGAAAAAAAAAATGAATAAAACGTGGTGCTGCCGGTGAGAAATGTGGCGGCATACACGCAAAACGCGGTTGCGGCAAAGAAAGGAAGAATCCAGGAATAGAAGAAGTAAAAGTGGTGAACATGATTAAAGTGCAATCAGCAAGCGAGACGCAAGGACTCATTTAATTCTCCGTTTACTCGACGGAAATACTGGTGTACCTGGGTTTACAGACGGGAAAAGGCAAGAGACGGGTCTCTTCCCTTTTCCTATTCAACTCTTCAGTGTTCCAACGACATAAGAAGAGGAAATTTAAGAAAAAAACTCCTTTGCAGGTCGGCAGAACACCCTGCACTCCTCCGGAAGAGTCCGCACATCGCTCACGCTTAAAAGAGGAATAGAACTGACAGGAGTTGCGAGCCAGTAGGCCTGTATTCAACACTGTATGGTCTGCGCATCGGAGATCTCCACCGCTCTTTTCCGTCTGAAATCGTCATGCGTGCTCAAGAGGCGACAGAAGAAACACCTAACGGTACTCCTAAGCGAGTGCAACAGTGTCCAATCGTTCCCGCCGTTATTTGCAATGCCGCTGCACTGTCATCTGTACTTTATCTCTTATTATAATCGCAGGTGAGCATCTCCAAGTGAAAGAAAACACACTCTCGGGAAGAAGAAAACAAAAGAACAGAAGACGAAAAAGATAGACAATAAGTGTGGACCCTTTTTACATTCCGTTACAGTTGTAACGCTCCTTTCAGTGTTCGATCCATCTTTCACGTTCTCTCTCTCCCTCTGTCTTTCCAGCTCCCGTGTTTTGTTGCTGTTGTTCTATTTCACTTATCACTCGCTTACCCCGTTGTGACACCTCATCGGTATTTTTGTCACAAGAAAGCCTCCATCCATCTCTACAACAGAAAAATGAAAACGAGATAAACGGCTCTGCAAAACCCCCTCTTCTCTCCCTCTTTTTCCTTTTCTCACTTTTCTTTCCCTAACTAAAAAAAGGCTGTTGCTGCGCTTCAGTTTGATTTATCAAAAACCAAATGAGTCGCTGAGTTTCTTTTTTTTTCCTTACGTTGTTTGTTTGTTTCTAGAGGAAGGGAAGCGACAAAAGGAAGAGCTGAAATGCAGGAAAAAAGGAGAGAGCATCGGAGAAGAGAAGAATTTAATTCAACCTTCAAAAATTCGTAGATAAACGAAATGGAGGATACAATGTACATCACAGACTCCGAAACACACAACAGGAAAAAAAAAGGGAGCAAGAAAAGTCTCATTTGCCGACCAAAGGGTAACTTGGCAGGATCAGAACAGGTGGAAACAATAAAAAAAAAAAGGGAGAAGAAACAGAGAATTGAAGGCAAGGAAACAATAATTAAAACAGTTTTTTTTTTTCCTTTTAAGCTGTAACACGTCACAGGGTGAAACCACAGAAGCACATCTAAAACACACGCATCTGAAGTTTTGAACGAGCGAGAAAAGAAAAGGGGAACAACCAAAGGAAAAATCGAAAACCATCACGACAGAGTTAACAACAACATTTGAAAAGAACAAGAGAAAGGGTCAATTAGGTGCCAAAGACACACATAGATTCACCGGGTTTTTTCTTTTCTTTTTAAGCGGACCAAAAAATTTCCCCTACGTTCAACAGTATCGTCTCACTCTGTCATCGCGGTCCTGTTGTTGTCGAGCTTGCACAGCCGTTGGAACCTTGGAAATGAAAAGAAGAACTACGCAACATAGCGAGGTCTAAAATGACAGGGCTCTACAATAAAGAAATAGAGAACAGAAGACGTGGAAAAGAGAAAAGAAGATCTCTTGCCACACAAAACTCCGAGAACAAGATCTGAATAAAAAAAAACGCCTATTTCGAACAACGAAGAGAAAAATAATATAGAAAAAACACCACGACCAATCAGTGGAAAAAAAAAAAAGAAAGCCTGCGAAGAGAGGACAAGCTGAGAAGGGCGCGTGCACAACGCAGCACGAAAGGGGGTATATAAAACAAAGAAGCACATTTTTGGGGGCAAACGACGTACACAGACTAGCGTGAAAAGAAGTACAACGCTACGAAAGCAACAACGACTCTAGCACTATCAAGCACTCTTTTCTCGCTTTTGAATATGTTGGGCTATTGAGCTCCGGTCTTATTGTGCCTTTGCGTACACACCGATGTCCACGTTGACATTGTGCCTTCCTTTCTCTTTTCCCTAGTAACAAGGTAAAAAGAGACATAGCATGGAAGGCAGAACAAAGGTACGGGAAATCGCGTACTGACTTGCACGACCGATCGCAAGTTTAAGGAAGACAAAGAGACAGTTGGAAAAACAAGTACGAAAACGAACAGAGGTAGTGTGTGTTGAGTCAGCAATCACCGTTCAAGCTAGGTATTATGCACACACGCACACACACAAATACACGCACCGATATTTCGGGGTTTTTCATCTGCGTCTGCGTACTCTTCTCCCGTCCTTCCGTTCTCGAGTGCTGCGTTGCAAAGAAAGCTGCGGGTCAGCTCCCCATCCCTTTCACCTCTTTCCATCCCAACAAAACTCGTGTTCCTTTCGCGTCTCTTGACTTTCGTCGTTCGCGTAGCGCTTCACTTTGACGTGTGTGAGCTCCGTCGTTTCACAACGGAAAGCACAGCCCCATGGTGGGAAGGAACACAGCGCGGCAAAGAGAACAGTTAAAACAGCTCTACATATACACAGGAAGAGAAGAAAATAATAGTAGTAATAATAAACTGGCTACGGTGTGTTTTTCTTCCCTTTATTACACGTTTATACGTCCTCAATTTTACTTCTTCTCCTTCTCCTCCTGACGCTGGCGGTATTCGTCCGAAAGCGGCAGGGCGTCCATCTTCGAGCGGAAGCCGTTCACGCGGCCCTCGATGAACATCTCCGTCTCGCACGGGTACACGACCACGGTGGCTAACCACTCACCATTATCCTGCTGCACCAGCCGCGTCTTTCCAAGGGCACGAATGTCGCAGTCCTCGTTGAAGGTCACGGACACGTGCATCTCGTACTGCTTTGTGTCGTTATAGTACGCCCACTGCTTCTTCTTCTTGTTGACGATGCGGAAGAGCAGACCGTTGTCCTTCTCGAAGCCCTTCGTCACGTCATCGCCTTTGAAGGTGGGCTTGCCGTTGAGGTACGTCACGTTGGCGCTCTCAGAAGATGCTCCGCAGCCCATTATGAAGAACGGTCTGTGTGTGTGTGTGTGTGTGTGTGTGTTTGGGGGGTTGTTGAAGTATGAACTGCAACCGTAAAGCAGTAGATGGATCGCAGTTGAGCTAAGCAGTAGGCGACAACCGAAACGTAAACGTTGATTTTGTAAAGGTATAGCTGTGTGCGCGCAGAGAGGGAAAACCTAAAAGAGAAAGCAAAACTCAAGAAAGGTGAAGAGTGCGTAAAACAACAGTTAAAGCGAATGGCAAAGCAAGCAAGTAAAGAAAACTGCGTCGAGCCGAGGATACGGATGCACAATTTCGTTTGCCCAGCACGCGAGGAAAGAGCAGTTAAGAGGATGGCGGACGCAAAATGAGATGAAGTGGGGAACAAAACAGAAAAAAAGAGGGACGGTTTAGAAGAATGATGTGCAACTGCAATTGGTTGTGTGACGAAAATAGCTAGCGACCGAGTACAGTCAGTGAGGTTTGATGAGCGGGGATGGGAAAACCGCGGAATTTAAATGCTGTTCTTCTTGTTTTTTACCTCGCTTCCGTCACGCTGAAAGTCGGCATTTAGTACCAGGGTGAAGGCTTCTGCTATTTTTATTGTGAGGCAGTAAAAACAGTAGCCATTCTGTTGCCCGATCAGGCTGATAGCAGGTTTCTGTTTTCTCTATGCACACTCACAAGTTATGTGAGAGAGAGTGGCGTAAGTAGAAAAGATGCTGAGCTCAATGCGTGCCCGTGCATCTTTCAAGTGTCCCCCACGTTGCCAGTTTTAATACGATCCACTCTTAATGAAGCAGAACAGTAAAATAAAAATAAAAACGCTACATTCAAGAAAAAGCAGCAGCGAAATCACAGGGAAAAAAAGGGTAAGTGAAGAAAGAAATACGACCAGCTTTACTGCACTGCATCCTAGAGGTAATGAGGTCAACTCGTTTATCCTTCATTTACCAAACAAACAGGAAAAAAGGAACCGAGCGTTTTTCCTCCCCTAGCTCACCGCAATGAAGGGGTGCGTTAAGACGTAGATGTGACCGCGTGCAAAGCCAGCACGGCGACTGCTGACATTTAGCGAAACAAGAAAGGATATTAAAAAGAGTATTGCAGTTTGCTGAGTGCGTTTGACGGAGAGAAACGGTAACAGAAAATGCTCCAGAAATCGTGTGATACGGGGTAGGTACAACAAGAGTTACGGGGAGTGAAACACAAGAGAAAGAAAAAATAACGGGGGAGGAGCCACAAGACTGTCTCAATCACCTCTGTCATTCAAATCTGGCAATGCCATTTTGGCACCATCACTTTTTTGCAGAGAGCACGGACAAAGGGGTGTCGCTGACATACAGCGCATATGGCGCACTCGCGAACTCGAGAAGAATGGTCAACAGAAAAGTAGAAAAGAAAAAACTATATATGAAACACAAGAATTTGGTTTTTGAGGTACAGCACTTGAACAAAAAAAAAGGGGCCTGACTGTGTCGACAAGGTGCTGACTTGTACTTTCTTGCTGTGTGCGCGAACTGCGGCCGCCCGTACTACATAACCCAGCTAAACGAAAGAAAAAGAAAGCGTTATTTTTCGATAGAGCAAAGGATGCGCTTTGCTTATCTCAATGCCGATCAAAACGTTAAAAAACGAAAACAGATGGAGGAACACAAACACTTTACCCACCACGCTGCCGATGCACCCCACCACCACCACCACCACCCTCACCATGAGTTTCGAGAGCTTGTCAATCTACAATGGCTGACACCGGCAGAACAAAACGCCGTCTCTTTTACGCCGTCACCGCAAGGCCTGCGCCGGGTTGCTCGCCCACGATGAAAGCGTCCATCTTCGAGCGGAAGCCGTTCACACGGCCCTCGATGAACATCTCCGTCGCACCGGGCTGCACCGTGACCATCGCCACCTTCTCCCCCTTGTCACCCTCCTCCAACTTTGTCTTGCCAAGGGCCTTTATTTGGCACCCGGCGTTGAATGTGACGCGGACACGCATCTCGTATTTCTTCGTGTCGTTGTAAAAGGCCCATTTATCCTGCTTGTTCTTTCCTTTCTTGACGATGCGGAAGAGCAGACCGTTATCCTTTTCGAAGCCTTTTATTACCTCATCGCCCACGAAGGTGGGCTTACCGTTGAGGTACTGCAGTTTTGTTTTAGACGCTGAGCAGCCCATTGCGATGCTTGATTAAGTGTGAATCGGGGGTACTCTTTTCCTGTCTATGTGTGTGTGTGTGTGTGTATGAGCTGAAGCAAGTTTGCTGTTGGTGCGTGGATAGCCGTGGTTGTGTGGCTGATAAAAAAAAACTAAAAAACGTGTACGAATCCCGTGCAAGGAGGAGCAACACCGCACCAGCGAAGGGGAGAAGTGGAAAGGTAATTCCGGAATGATGAACGAGCAACGCCCTTTTCCTTCTATAGACCGTTTTCTAATACACAGTCTTTAAAAACGAGCAGTAGCCGGTCAACCGGCACTCGCAAGACCGGTTGAAACGCATCCGCGCCGATGAGAACTTGTGGGTAAAACAAATGTTCTTGGCAACACCAACATGTACACTGCGTTTAAGTGAAGAGGGCAATGAAACGTTTCGAGCACCTCTTTTCATTTTTATCAGAGTATTTTACAAGCAATGAGAAGAACTAAGGGAAAAGGTACCAGGTAAAGGGGGAACGACGAGAGCCTTTTCCCGCGAAGACGCCGTACTTTGAAAATTTGATTCGTTTACCGTTATTCTGTGGGAAACGCAAAAAAAAGAAAAGCGATGACGGTTGTAGCTTACACTTCACTCTCGCGGCCCAACTGTGTAGTCTGCTTTTTGGAGAGGAATGGTGTGCGTGTTCTTGTTCGTGGCGTTCTCCTGTGCCACCTATACATCTCCCTCCACCTCCAGTGAACCGGTCAAGTCGTCCACGGCCACTGTTCTGCAGCTCGATACACTTGGCATCCCAGTTCGGCGGAAGCGCTCGGAATGGTAGCTCGACTCCGGTGTTAGGGTATGCACCTTCGGCTGCCACGGCATCGTGCTTAGCGTGGCGGAACTCCCCGGCGAGTGGCACGACTCCGTCCCCTCCAACGACCTGGCAACCTCTGCTGGGCACGGCACGTTGGCCAGACACTTGCGGCCGACGCGTGGCGACAGTGCCTCCGGTGCACACGGCGACAGATGCGACTTGCGGATAGGGGTGGCAGGCAGCAATTGCTGTCGCAGCTGTTGCCGTCCCTCCCCGCTGTCCGCAGCAGCAGCAGCAGGGCAGTGGGTATTGTTCCAGCTGTTATTACTGTTGCTGCCGTTCGCCATGAAGAATGGCATGGCTGCGTGGGTGAGCAGGGAGACGCTGGTAGGGTCTATGCTGCGTATGGCACCGTTACCCTGGTCGCCTGTGCTCTGCCGCCAGGTGGACTTCGCGGGGCCAGAAAAGATGGCGTCGCCGCGGACGGGGGCGGGGCGCTGCCTATCCGGCCTCACTTTGGCGAACTCCGCACAACTGCTCTGTGCCTCGTTGCCGCTGTCCATATCTTTCTCTTCTTCGCCTGCGCAACTATGGTCGTTGTTGCCGTCCTTGTGGTGGTGGTTATCGACAGCTAGTTTGACCACTGAGGAAAACGGCGGGGAAAAGTGTGGGGCTTTTCCAGCCCCGTTTTCAACACAGTTATTGGTAACGTAGCACCTTTCATTCGTCGGAGTTACCGCGCGGTTGTCTGCACTGTCGACGTCACCACGCTTTTCTTTTAATGGTATCCGGTCCACGGCTCCCCGCTTACTTGTGCAAGAGCAATTTTCGAAGAGGTCACCGCTTATTAGCGCGCCCTTCATGGCCATCCTGCTGTCAACGCTGCGAGTGGAGTGCTCCTGATGCGACGCTCGCCGGCTCGATACCGCGGACGGTGGGTGCGTTGCGAGGCCCCGTGTGCTCAACGCAAGGGCTGCCGCGGCATCGCCCATTGCTGCATTCGCGTCCGTGCTAAATACGCCTTTCCGTTCCGAAATGTAAGGCAGCGTTCGTAGCCCAGTCTCCGTGTTCGCGCTTGGGAGCACAGCTTCACGCACAGGGGAGGCGAGCGAATAGCCATCATGCGCGGCAGCAGTGTCGGTCCGCAGCGGCGGCAGCAGTGATGACGGCGTGTTTCGTAGCAGGACTTCTGTCACCACCCCTGACCCTGCACTTTTCTGCAGCGGCCCCTCATTTCCCTCCTCCGTCAACGAAAGTGGGCTGCGTCCCGCACCGCTACCGGCTGCAGTAAACCTGTCGTCCGCGGCGTGCAACGTCGCCGCCGCAGAGTCCGTGAGTGACACCGCGGCGTTACAGAGGTACGTTTGGCGTGTCAGCACTCCCTGTGACTCGATCAGCGTCGAGTGACAGCCAATACCGAGCGCTACCTTCTCCGTCGCCGCGGCCGACTCCTCGAACGCGCTCAGACTGGCGTTGTTTCTTTCTTTAACGCTACTTTCGTTATTGTTGTTGGTTGGGGAGAGGGCGCCAGCGCCGTTGCTCTGCCGGTGTGGTGTGCGCGGCACCTTCTGATAACTCGGAAGGCGGCTATCGGAATGCGGTGTGGGCAGGCCTGTCTGATCGAGCCCAGGTGACAGCGACGCAGGTGCTGTTGCCCCTTTCCTTTTGTCTTCCTCTGTTGTCTCTGCTTCCGCCAGCGGGTATTGCGCTGATCCGACGGTCGTGGTAACTGCTGCTCTAAGTGAAGCCGAATTGCGACCGGGTCGACGCAGACTGAAAGGGAAACGGTCGGTCACGTGCCGCGTGCTGCGCTTCTTTGCCACCGTCTGCGCCGTCGTCGTCGCTGCCACCAAGTCGTCGAGGTCGAGGCGGGTGCACCGCATTCGATAGGCACCGCGTACCTTTCCTTCCACAAAGAGGCGGGTAGAGCGCGATGGCACCAACACCTCCGCAATCCACATGCCACGTGTGCCAAAGATACGCTGCCGGCGGCGAGCGACACTGTCCGGTACCTCCGATGACGGTACCGCCTCTTCTCCACCCTCATCGAAGAAGAGGCCGAAAAAAACGGGCGGCGGTGTGGGTGCCTCATTGCCCTCGTCAAAGACGCTGCTGGGCCACAGTCGGGTGCTGTCCCGCGGCTCCAGTTTCGAGGCGCGGTCGAAGAGGGTGTAGACGTGCATAATGTACTCGGAGTCATTATAGAAGGCCCAGGTGCGCGTCTCCGACGTCGCGAGGCGAAACATTCGCTGCGGCATAACACGGTCCCTCCAGCTTTTGTTCTTACCCGCCTTCCCGGCCGCTGTCACAACGCGATCCTCCACCGCGCTGTACTTCACCGGCACACGAAAGGTGCGGCTCGGAGGGCAGAGGGCGATGGGCACCGCCGCACCGGCCTTCCGCTGCGCCGGTAGGGCGGAATAGTGCTCCTGTGGGAACATCTGATAGTCCTGATTCTCTTCAAAATCCAAGTCGAAGTTGCCGTCATCGACGGCCTCCTGTGCTATCTTCTTTCCACGCAGATGAGGGTAGTTGCGCCGGCCACTGTGGTTAGAGGAAGATGTCGAAGTGGGGAAGGAGGGCGTGTTTAGCAACTGCAGTCGCTGCGTTGCATTCATGTGAGAGGAACCGTTGGCACTATTGCTGTTATTTTTGCTGCTTTTGTCTGTGACTGCTGCTGCAGCCGAAGCACCCGTTGCGGCGACGATGCGTGAGCGGCGTCGCGATGGCGCTATCGCAGAGGCATCCAAAATTGTGTCGGTACCCAGCAGCGCCACCACGTACTGCTCCTGCAACACCGCCTCCCGCGACTTGTCAGCCGGGCGGCGTCGTGTCGTCACGGAGCACGCCACGAGATCCATGCCCTGCTCCCTCTGGAGTGCCTCCGACTCCGACAGCGTGTCGGTGTGCCGCCGGCCTTCCTTGGCGGTACCACCGCCGTTGATACTTGCTGCCGCAGTTGCCTCCTCCTCCTCCTCGCCGATGCTCACAAGTTTGCTGCGCACGAGGCGGTAGAGGTTGCCGCCGTGCATGCCGACGTCGTCCAGGCACGAGATGATTTCCTCTGCCCCTGCGAAACCGACTGGGCGGCCGTAAACAAATTTGTACTTCCTCCCGCTTGAGGTAGTGTACGTCGTGGAAGCAAGCCCGATACCGTCGGCGCCGACGTCGCCCTGACTCTGTACGCGCAACGGCGGTGCCTCGCTGAGGTTGTCCGACTTGTAGAAGTTGTTGCTATTGTTGGTTGCGGTGCCCCGCTGCACCCCACCCCCCATGAATGCCCCAGAGATCTGGCGGGAGTAGACAAAGTCGCTGCCGCTCTGCACGCTGGGCCCGCTCACCGCGGCAAGGGAGACGTCGTCGTTGCGGGGGATGTGCTCCGGGTAAGTGGAGGACGGAATACACCCCATTGTGAAACCAGCGGGACAACCTTTAGAGCAAATTCAGAAGAAAAGACGCTAAATCTAATTAAACGTAGAGCGCAAAGGAGGAGGAAAAAAAGACGCAACAGACATGGGCAGAAAGTCTCTTAAAGGAAAAGAAAGGAGGCAGTTTCAACAACGCGTGACTTGGGATGAAAAAAGGGGGGCAGCTTTGTAGAAGCCTACTTCAGACCGAAGATTAATTTTCTAGGAGCCACACACACACACACACACAGCGTGTTGTGCGAGGAATAAGTCTCGCTCTGTAAAACTATCTGAATGGATACAGCACAACGGTCTGCCCCACGCAGAGAGTTTGAAAAAGTGCTTATGAGTTAAACAAAAAAAAAAGATAAAATGAATGCGCTGATACTGCAATGGAGCAAGAGACAAAACGAGATGTGAAACTCAGTTATTTACGAAACGTGTTGCCTGCCCACACAGAGAGCAGGGAACAACTGAAAAGAGCAGTAGAAAAATGTGCGTGGGATAAAGAAGTTCGAAAACGAGGAAAAGCAGGAGGACTAAGGGAACAGAAAGAAACAGGCATTTGTCAGTAAAAGCAGTAAAGGAAACTTGCGTCAGACTTTGTGAAACACGTAATTTTGTCTTTTATATTTGTCATCACACACGCTGCTTGGAAAAGAAAAAAGGTGCTGCAGGAACGGAGTTGGAAAAACGCCGACAGAAACACGGTTGACTCCTCCCAATCACCCTACAAAGTTACAAAGTGAGAAAGAGAAGACGAGAGAATGGCACCCACAAGCCTCTTCAAAAAAACGATCCGGACAGCTTTAGGCTTGCTCGTAAATAGGTGCCTTCCCGCGACAGCAAGGTGTGTGTCTTTTGATTTGTGAATTATGACTCACTATGGCCGTTGTCTGCAACGCACAACGCAACAACACGTAATTGGTTTGCTGTTACAATGGGACTCGCTCACCTGTCGAAAGGCAACAACGAGTATTATTGAAGAAGAAAAGAGCAAAAAGGGAGCTTTAAGAGTCCTTGAAACCTGATTTTGAGTTTAGTGTACGGTCCTTGGCTGGGGAACGTTAGGCTACCGTGATCCGCAAGTGTGGGAAAGTACTGCCACTTTCGTCTACGAAGGAAACCAGAAAGAGTTGAATTAGGTTATTGCCTCGTGAGCAAAGTTCGCCTATCACCAACACATCGATAGCCTCCCACGGTGCACCAATTTTATAACACTAAAAACTGTGTTGTCTTTTTCTATGCAGCTGGTTTGTTAGATCTTACTGATCATCTGACCGTTACTGGAGATCCGGCACCGATAAATTAATAAAGCTCAACGAAAATGATAGGGACGTCGCACCAAAAAAAACACGTGAATAAAATAAAAAGAGGGAGCAACGGAAATTAACGCGCTCTTCTCTCACTCCGCCTTGGCTTTCTTTGCAACTGCCTCGCCATCTCCATCAGTGGCCGCGCCCGCAGCAGCAGCAGCCTCCTGAATCGCCTCCACCGGGTTGTGATGGATGTACAGCTCGATGAGGCGCAGCAGCATCTTGCGGTCGTCCATTTCGGCCTCCCACTCCTCGATCGCATCCGCCAAGACGTCGTCGTCCTCCTCATCCAAGTCCTCGTCGTCCTCTGGATGCGGCGGCATTTCCGTGAACACCTCCAACACGCTCGGGCCGTGCACCGTCGAACCTGAGGAACCCGCCGCTGCGCCACTGCTGCTGCTGCCGGTGTGAGGCCGCTTTTTGCCCGGTGCCTCGTCCTCTTCACCCTCATCCTCCTCTTCCTCTTCAGGTTCCATCTGCGGCCCGTGGCCCTCTTTCCACGTCACGCCGGAGAAGCGCCAACCTTCTTCCACTGAATGTGCGTCGCTCTCGCCGCCGTCCTCCGCGTTGTCTATCATCTCCTCCGACTCGGCCCACAGTTCCGACTCCTCGAAAAACGGGTTCGGCTTGAAAGTCAACGTGATTCGGTGGCCTTTGTCCGTGTACTCAACGCGTATCTCTTCCAGGTAATCCTTTAGCAGCTGTTCATCGTACGGTCCGAGGAAGTGTGGCATCGTCGTCGACTCGCGATCTTTTCGCTGCAACAAGCGAATGAGGGCGAGGGCCCAGAAGTTGGCAGGAACTTCTTTCTTCGCGATAAGATCAGCCACGGTGGCGCGGCGAGCAGCGAAGATGGCGTTCTTCTGCTTGTTGTACTTCACGTCACATGCCTCTACCTTTGCGTGCATCTCTTCCTGGAGGTCGTCCAGTTTATCCTGAATTTTCTGCGCCTCCTCCATTGTGCTGTGTGATCTCCACTGGTTGTAAAAGGGGAAACAGATGAGGGTAAAAGGGTAAACAAAGAGACTCAGGTCTGCTGTGCTTCTCTGTGTGCGCGTGTGTGCTGTTAAACAATGAGAATCCGAGTAGTTACGGTGTAGCATTCGATAGGGCATGAATTTCGGGAGGCGACATTACAAGCAGAAGAAAGGGAAAGAGAAGGATGCAGACAAAGAAAGGACTATTCAAATACCAAACTTGACTTAGAACTTAAAAGGTGCATCACAACTACAATGGCCTTCTTTTTTAACGACGCAGCTTAGGACAGTTTTCTCAGCTAGCTGCCCAAGAAAGCAGATGTGTTACGCAAAACACTGCTGCCCAGCACTTTTCTAATTTTTATTAGTAATGAAAGTAGGGGATCAAAGCTTCCACTGCTCGTTATGAGGTCAAGAAAAGGGAAAAAGACACTTAGGCGAAGCTCGCACAACAGATCAGGCTCTTAATTGCGCACCTCCCCATTCGCCGAACAACACACTCGGTAAGCCTATCACTCTTCCCTTTCATGCACATTTCCAATCGAATGCGCTCACAACAAAGAAACGCACACACTTTAATTATTTCTTTTATTTCCCGATAAGTGGGTAATTCCTTCCATGCACACTTGCAGACATATGCACACGCACGTAATTTCGGAGAAACGCGTGTGATATGAAAGGAGCAGAAGAGGAAAACACGATGTTTTCTGTTGTTGTTGTTTGTAGTGTGTGAGAAGAGACGCGCAACAGAACGTGCGGGTGTGCAAGGCGCTCATCGCAAACACAGCCATCGAGAAAAGAGAGCAAACACTAGATGCCTTCAGCGAACGGAGAAGAAACTTAGTCCAAGAAGGCCTCTACCATGTTTTAACTCTACGTTTGGCCGAAACCGCTGTCATTGTCTGAGGCCTCTGGTTCAAACACGCTGCCTACCTTGGCAATGTACACAAATAAAGAAAAAAAAAACACCCACACATCTATAGTTCGTTGCTTCCTTAAAAACAGGATGCGGAGAAAAGTGCCAAACCAACACGGGTGAGGAAGAAGCCTGGTGACACAATTTATGATACAAAACGCTGTTTTTCTTTTTTCGAGCCACAATCTCGCCTCGCACGTGTTTGAGTTCATATAACTGTTTCTTTCGCTGCTTCACGTGCATTCTTCATTAATTACGCTTTGACGAATCACGGCCAATTCGCTTCTGGTTCAGTTTTCATATAAATGAGGTAAGAAGAAAGAGAAGAAACAGCCTTGAAGCCTCTCAGCCCATTCGTAGTTTGTTCTCTAAAACTCATGTTTTCCTCCAACTGAGCAAAACGCTGGCGCGCCGCTGGGATTTCTCAACCTCCACTGCCTCCGCGCAAAACGCAGATAAAAAGAGGCGAAAACAGAAAGGAGGCCTGAAGAGGTGAGAAGTGCATTTAATTAAAAAACAAAGTAGCATTTTCAGCTAAGATATGTGTTTACAACAAGCTGAATAGTCTGGCTCTACGTATGTTCGTGTGTGCGTGCGCGCGCCGACACGTCTGTTTGCAGAAGCAGTTGTCGTCGAGTCACGAATTGAGAAGAAAAAAAAAGAGAGTCCACCGCTAGCACCCAGAGACACACGCACACACAAAGGCAAACGTGTGTTGAACACGAGATTGTGTAAAGAGAGAGCGCAAGGAAACCATTATGAAGAAAAGAAGAAGCGGATTAGTACACTCTTTGGAAGAAGTAAAGCGCTGGAGAACAAGCGGCAAGACAGACGCGGGCGGACGGAGATGTACGCTATAGGTGCAAAACCGCACCGTGACCTCTTCACCCGGCTTTCTTAAACACCGAAGAAGCAAAAAAAAAAGCAAAAGGATAACCGCCACACAGATAAAGCGATTATAACAGCGAGTTGCCAACATACTAGAAAAAGAAAGGGAGACGTTGAAAAGGAGAGCGCGGATTCAGAAGAGAAGAAAAGCAAGAAGGGACAAAAAAGTGAGGGGCGTTGGACAGCACCTTCCCACTTAACGCTATCTCCCACTGTTTCCCCGGTAGAGTTACTCACCCCGAGTACTATGTCTCTCTTTTGTTCGTTTCTTGGAAAGGAATGATGACGGCAGTCTCTCTTTCACTTTTTCTCTTTAGTTCGTATTGCTGCCGAGCTCATCGCAGGCACCCCTCTCTGCATCGGCGGCTGCCTTCTTCTCAGCCTTCTTCTCGTCTTTTCTGCGTTCCTTGTATTCCGTCGTCAGGAGCACGGCGTTGGCAGCCAGGTCAAAGCCTACGACATCGCCCTGGATGAACGGCTCTGTCATTCCCGGATAAACAATCGTCTTCGCGACCCAGCCACCATGAGGATCCTCGGCGAGGTAGGTGTTCCCGAGGGCGACGAGATTGCGTGAGTTGGGGCCAAAGTTGACCGTCACGTGGAACTCAAACTTCTTCGAGTCGCTATAGAAGGCCCAGCTCTTCTCGCTGTTGTTCACGAGGCGGAAGAGGAGGCCGTTCTGCTTCTGGAAGAGGGGGAACTTCTCGTCGTAGGAGAAGTTTTGCGGGCCGCCACAATAGAACTCGCCGTCGGGCTTGGAGGAGTTGGAACCCATTGTGATGTGAAGGAGAAGGGGGACGCGAAAAAAGCGAAGCACGAAAAAAAGAAGAGTTACGCCGGTGGTGGCTGAATGCGTAGACGTGAGAGAAAACAAACTGCACCTACTAACGGAAACGGAAAAAAAGGAGAGCAAAAATGAAGATGTGTAACTTGAATTTCGGCGGAGGGACACAGTACGGCGAGGTAAGCGTAAAGTAATAGCAGTTCAATTAGGAGGAGAAACGACAAAAGGGGGATCGAAACAGAGTAGTGACAGTAGAATGAAAACAAAATCTGTTTTTCAACATGAGTATAGGTGAAAGTCTCTCGAAGAAAAAAAACAATCGTTGCAGAACAAATGCTGTCCGAAATACAGATACAGAAGTGAGTGTCTCATCTTCCACGCTTCTACGCTTGCCTATAAGGGCCCCAGATCCTGAAGAATGTGAAGCACGTCAACGTGGAGCATCCAACTGTTTATTATTTCTATTTTTTTTATGTTTACCGGTACTATTCTGATACGTTGCGTTATCTTCTCATCGACTCCGGAGGACATCGGAACAGCGGCTCGTGAGTGAGCAAGCATTGAAAGTAGATGATACAATAACAACGGCGAAAGTAAAAAAAGGGGGCATAGAAAAAAAAAACTGAGCAGCCTTCCAATCTGCGAACTGCTGCGTAGACAAGAAACCAATAATTAAAAAAGAAGAGGCCGCTTGATTGGTCTCTGTTGGAAACACATACAAGAAAAGGATGAAAGTTTCACGTGGGTGATTCTCTCTCCCTTTTTTCGCCTGGAAGGAGTGAGGATTTTATTTCTCTTCTTTTTCTGTGTGCACATGAGAAAGGGTGGCTTTTCCTTCTCACTACTATATACAGGTTGAGGTAAGGGTTTTACTAAGCAGTCCCCCGGCTGCCTAGTCCCACTCAGAGAGCTGTTGTTGTTGTTGTTTTTCTCTTGTTTATTTTTTATTGCTTTCTTGCTGTTGTCGTTTTTTGCACATTAAAAAAGAAAGAAGACAACGCGCCTCGACGTCCGTCACAACCTTGCTGAGGTGAAACGCATACACGCGCACGCACACGGCCATTTCAACACACGCCTTCACTAGAAGTCCGTTGCTCTTCCCGTTCACGGGGCACGCGTTTCAGCTTACATCACGAAGGTAACAAAGGAGGAGACCCCGGAGACGAAAACGGGCCTTACCAAATAAAGGTAGATCAGGAGATCACCATTGTTTCCAACAGTGGAGCATTACATTCAAGTGTCGCGAAAATGTGTTTATCCTCTTCCCGCTCCATTGCCTAGTAGGGAGGACCTTTCTACCTGGCTGAGGCTGCGAGTTCAAAGTTGTTCGTCTTCGGGTCGTGCACGACACACTTATATATGTAGCCGTTGATGGGGCCCTCTACGAACGCAACTGTGGCACCAGCCGGAATGTCCACCGACGCCCGCACAGCGCCGTTGTCGAGACGCACGAAATTCTCGCTCTCCTCGCCGTCAGCACTACGCAGCTTCTCGGCGTGGAAAAAGGTGCACTCAAGCTTGGCGTCGCTGTTGCTGTCGTTGAAAATGAACCAGCGCACCTCCTTTACCGGCTTCGCTTTATTTTCTTTTTCGGCTTCCGCCGCTGCGTCATCACCGCCTTCCCTTTCTTCCTTCCTTTCATCTTCCACATCAGCGTCGCCGTGGTGGTGGTTATGCTCCGGGCGGACGGAAGGCGTTGTGATGATGTAGATGTTTGCAGACCGGCCGTAGACGAAGGCAAGATGCGCTACGGCCTCGTCCTTGTAGTCGCCCAGCACGTCGGAGTCCACGTTGGCGAAGCGCGTCTTCATGTCCATCGAAAGGGCTTTCACCTCACCGCTAGGGTCGGCGTCGACGTCCTTTTGAGAGCTGGCGATGCACCCCATAATAGTTATTTTCTCCTCAGAGAGCGAATGTGTACGTGTGTGTCTGTGTTTTACTGAGTTACGATTTAAACAAGTAGGAATGTAGAGAGAGAATAAAGCTGCAATAGAATACGAATCCTAAAAGAACAAGCACAAAAAAGAAAAGAAATGAATGAAGCGGACGAGCAGCCCGGGTTTTTGCGGCGACAGGTGCGAGCAAGCGGAAGCGTCCAATGTGGGCAATACCGAAAGAAACCGCGAAGGCAAGGAAGGGGGAGCGCAAGAGGGAGCTGCCACGAATGAAAGAGAACTATATATCGCTCAGTGGTCAAGGTGAGAAACGGTTCAGGCGGAAAAACAACTGCACTTCTCCTCAACAGCGCAACATCAGCATTGTCTGTGCAAAAGATGCTTAAGCACTGCTGATGATTTGGACAAGAGCAAGAAACAGTCTACGATGACTGTGAAATCACTTGTGTTCGGTGCCACAAGACAGGGACTCAACCCACTGCAAAAGACAAAAACGAAAAAGACGAATAACGCAGTGCCCTCAAAGAACTCTTTTGTTTAGGCGAACGAGTTCTTTTATCTTTCTTTGTTTTGGGAAAGCGGCAGTTTTGTGTTCGAGCTTTCACACACTCCTTACCACCCACGCACATTCAGCACATGCAAGGAAGAGGTGCACTTAGGGGAGTAATCAGAAAACAGGGGGCATGGCGAGAACAGAAAAGACGAACATTCACGAAACGCTTGTCCTCGGCGTAAAAGAGAATGAAGAGGAGAGGGAATAAGAATGAATGCACGCGCAGAAACACGTTGCACACACCGTGTTATCAAGACCAACATGGATAAAAACAAAGGAAAGGGTTTAAGAGGGCCGAGTTGGCTGATATAAACAGAAAGGGGAAAAGGGTTAGGTGTACACGGAGGGCCACACATCAGTGCACAATGGTACCACGTGGTAGAACGTCAATCTCACCGATAAGGTGCAACCTCAAAAAGGGAAAGGAAAAAAGGGTAAAAAAAAAATGCACGCTATTCGCTTTCCGTGTTCCAGTGACTGCGTACTTAGGCGTGCTACAGCAATGACAACGAGGGAAAGTGCATTTCATTCGTCAAAGTGCAAAACGCGAGAAAATGTTTCAGTGAAAACAACAACAACAACAACAATAATAGTGGCAAAAATAAGAAAAGCGATGAAAAGCAGAGAGGAAAAAGGGAAAAAGAAAAACGTCTTTACATCTAAAGATTCGTAGCAACATACATAAGCACACGTATTAGTATATATATATATATATATATATATATATAGCACCACCAGGGAAACGGATTTGATAAGTAGAAAAAAAACCCTGCCTTCTATGCGAAGGCAAGCCTGTGGAAGCCGGTCAACAAACGGACTAGAAAAAAAAAAGTGCTGTTAACGTACACCATGTACGATGGTTATCGATTAACAGCGGTTACGGCGGAATTTACAGAAAAAACTCTGAGAAACTAAACGCCTCCATCAAGCATCCACATCAAGAGAAAAGAGAGGTAGTGACCATACAGATGGTCATATACGCTTTTGCACAGTCGTAAACGGCTTGGCGACACTCATCTCTCTCTGCTATCTAACTCGCTTTTTTTTTTTGTATGCGTGCTAGAAGGAGATGGCCAGCGAATTGGTCGACGGCAGTTCGCGATGGAACGACCGCTCCCGCTCATCGTCCTTCTCGGACATCGACGCCACCAAATCCGGGTTCCGCAGCATTGACCCGATTCTCTTCCGACGCAGCTGGGTGTCGTTCTGCTCCTCCGCATTCGCCACAACTTCCCCTGCTGTGTTAGTTGGGGTGGCGGACGGCGAGCGGTGGCTGAGTCGTTGTTGCGGGTGCGACGGCTGCACCACCGGCGCCGCGGCTGCCGCTGTAGACGGTGCCCCGGTTGGCTCGCCGGAGGTAGAAGCAGGGTTTGTTGCGACAACAGCGGGGAACGAGAATGGTTTGGGGGCTTTTATCGGCGGCAAGGCAGTGTTCATGTTGATGGGCACGGGGTTGACATTACTGTTGCCATTGTTACCAGGTGTGTTGCTACTCATCCGTTTTCTCGCGTTGTTCGCGCCATCCAAGCTGCCGCGCTGCTCCGGCGGGGTGGGCAAGTTGCCTCCAGGGTGGGGAACTAGCATCGAAGGTGGGGGGGTGACAGGGACGCCGCCCCCCTCAACCGTTGTCGCACCAACCGGCAGCACATCTCGCTGATACGCAAGGTATATCAACTTGTGGCGGTAGCAGTCCTTGACAAGCGCGGCGTTCTTCTGCTTCGTCGATACGACCAGCTCCGGCGTCAGCAGGCGACCTACAACAGCCATGCTGGTTGAGCTGTTAAAAGGCACCATGTGCGTCTCCACCATGTACCCAGTGGCCTCTCCTTCGGAGAGGAAGACCGTGGCGCCAGGTGCGAGGACGACAAAGATGCACACCGCCGCCATCCGCAGCGTGTTCGCCTCGAACTTTGCCAGCTGCCCTAGCTGCGGCTCAGCTGACGGAGTGGGCAGCGCCGCCACGAACTCACCCACCGTCAGCGGATTGACCTCAACAAAAGACCGGCTGCTGCTGGAGATGTTGACCAGCTGTTTCTTTACATCCTTCGGCGCCATCGCCGAGTGGGACACTGGCGTGGGCACGCACATGAGCTTCATCTCACCCGGCACCGCGGGGTAGCCGGTGGTCATCTTCGATGGAGACCCGCTGGCCCCGCTCTCCTTGCAGTCGACCTTCGTGGAAACCCCTCCGCTCCCTTCCTGCTTCAAGTAGCAGAACATCACCTTCACTTGCGCCTCATGAGTGCTACTGTCGTTGAAGAGAAACCAGCGGGTGCGATTTGGCACCTGCACCAGCTTGATCCGCGAGTTCTGTCGCCGCAGCCGCGTCGTCGTCGGGTCGCCGTGGGCGGCGACGGCGGCCACCTGCACCGTGTTTGTCTCAGCCCCCTCGCTACGGCGGAAGCGGCTGTCTTTGATTAGCAGCGACCGCGTCGAGGCGCTCATGAACCCGTTAGAGTCCAACTCGTCATTATCAGAGACGGTGGCAGGAGGCGGGACAAAGATAGTGGGGACCGTCTTGGGGCCCACTAAGGGCGGGAGTGGTGTGGGGCCGGGGCCTCCCATGCCCTGCTGGCTGGGGCGCGGCACGGCGGGCGCGTCGGTAGAGGGTGGCTGCGGCAAACGCCCCGCCCGCAGGGAGGGCGGCGTCCCCGTGATATTTCGGTTAGCATTATTGTTGGTGTTGTTAGGGCTAAGTGCTTCCGGATTAGGAGGGGAAACGATGGTGAGCTGCGGTGACTTGCGGCGGACGGTGAGCGGAGGAGTGGGGATGGCACCATCAGCACCGCTACGACATCCACTGCTATTCCCCGGTGTGGGGATTTGACTATTGTTCGCGGTGGCCTCGAAATTGAAGCCTTTTCGGGCCGGCGGGTGCGCCTGCGACACCGGCGCGGTCGAGCCCGACTCGCTGGCGCTGTCAGAATCGCCGTTGTTGTCGCCTAGGTTCACTGCGTCTGTCAGGCCCGCCGCACCATCCGTCGACAGCGGCGCCAGGCGTCCCTGCTCGTCCACCGCAATGTTCAGCAAGAAACATGAGCTGATAGCTGGCGTAAGACTCGGGTCGTGCTGAATGGACTTCGCGTGCTCCTCGGCCTCTGCGAGCTTTGCCAGCGCCACCTCATCACCTTGCTTTGCCTTTCGCATCTTCGAGACGTTTGCAAGAAGCTCCTTCGCCTCTCGTTTCGCGTCGGCGGTTACAACGGGCAGGTGGCGCAGGGCGATGATGCGAGCTGCGCAGCCGCCCTGTGGACGCCGCATGTTGCCACAGGCGTCGCGCGTTGGCAGCGTGGAGGGCGGGATATACTGTGCGTTGGGAGAGAAGTTGTAGAAAACCGGGCACGCCGGCGCGGAGCCTTTTTTTGCTGAACTAGACCCAGAGCCCATCGTAGCCACTCCTTTCGTCTAAGAAAAAGAGGACAAGGTGAAAACAGTGCAGCCAAAACGTGCTTGGGAAAGGTAATTAAAGCAAAAGTTCCGGTAAAATCTTACTTGCTGGCATACGGGACAGCAGAAACGTGTAACACGACAGTCGGGGTCCTTTACGTGACTCTCGTTAACCACAATTGCAAAACAACCAAAAAGAAGTAAGAAGGATTTGCTTAAGGAATGAATGGCAACAGAGGGGAAAAGGGATTCAATGGCTAACGTGGAACGGTTATGAAGATAACGAAGAAAACAGTTTGTTACGCAATAAAACGCAAAATAGGGATTTCCAAGAGGGATTAATGTACACGGCAAAACACAAACAAGTTCAAATGAGACGTGCTATGGTAGCAGACTGCGATGTCACACGGGCCATTAAGCACAAAGGCTTTTCATTCACCTACACAAACGTGTCTATTAAAAGAAAAAGTATGTGAAAAGTAAAACAATAACTTAATAAAAGAACTGATGGTTAACAGAGTGTTGTTTGAAAGCTTGCACTATCAAGGTACGGAAGCGAAGTTTCGCTGGAGAGCAGATTGCAGCGAATGCTGTTGCTTTTCTTTTCCTGCTACTGGTGTGCACCTTGCTGTGTCGGCAGGTCGAACAACGGAACCAGGAAGATGCTCGCGACTCCTGATAATTGGCAAGCTGCGAAGAAAAGAAAAGAAATGAAGGAATTGTTCAAAATACGAAGTGAAATTCAAGTATCCACAGAGGTGCATGCCACTTTACCACCCACCCTATTCGACGTGCATTTGGCATTTTGCCACCGAAGAAGTAAGAAAGACAGAAAACAATATGCGGTCCTGCAGTGGAGTCGAACCACAGCACCATCTGTCTGACCGCTTTCTAATTGAGATTTTTCCGTCGTTCCATTTCTAAACCGCTTTCCATGAAAAGGCACTTTTCGTGCTCACGTGAAACAGACGATGATGCACCACGTCTGCGATCCGATAATTTACGTCAATCATTTTTGGAGGCTCTAAATTCTCGAGATACGTAGATAACGACGTAGATTAGCTGGTGTATACTTCTGTAAACGAATAAAAAAAAAAAAAACGCTAAAACAGCTGCTTTCTTCCTCGTCGTACCTTTTTTCCCACTTCCCCTCTGCGCGCACTGGCACGCTTGCCAGACACAGATACTCACATCCAGGCTTCTTTCTACCGCGTGAGGAGGTACGTGAAGAAAAACGTGCCTATAGCTCCCCGACTTAGCTCGTAGTCAGCTCCATGATAAAATAGAAGTGTGGCCAAACAAGGTACCCACAGCCACTCATTGCGAATTCCAATAAACTCAATGTTTTCTGCAGCTGCGCAACCCACCGTTTTCAAGCGCAAAAAAAAAGGGACCAAAGACACGACATTGCGGCCTCAAGACGATGAGGCGGACAACAAGGTTTCACGAATGAAACGAACCCCTCAAGTCACGAAAAGGAAAAGTGTATTAGCGACCACAAAAGAGTAAAAGCTAGAGTTGACAAACCAGGTCAAGGGCAAGGCGGTGAGTGGCTATTTGCCACAACGCATGCTCACTATTACCTGACTTATCATTAAAACTGCTCGACGCGTTCAGAACACCCCCAAATTAAAAAACAATAGTACTGGTACGTGCGGGTGGGGCAACCAAAAGGAAAGACAGAACGAAAGACGGATTCGCAAACAAAAAAAAAATACTTACCAATAAAAGCAGCGGCGTCCTCTTTGTCAACGAGTGTAAAACTGCTGATCCGCTGGCTCACTCCTGTGAGGGGTTACTTTTTTCATCCACTTTAAATCAACAACAAACGCGCTGGGGGGACAATTCACACTAATGGCAGCACGCTGCCGCACGCCCCCATACCTTTACGCCTCTTCACGGCGCTTCTTTAGGTCGTCCTCGGGCTCGTCCTTGCTGGGGTCGAACTCCATAAAGTGGACGCGCGTCCCGTCATCCGAGTTGTCATCCAGAGTCACGTTGGCATTCGCGTCGTTCACGTCGTCGTGCTTGTCTGCAGCGAACTCAATCGGCTGCGTCAGTGGCACATCCGCCAGCGCCTCCAGCTTCTCCTCAAAGCTGTCCACGGGTTCGGCGTCATAGCTGGTGGTGAAGCCGTTGTACTCCCCTCGCATGAAGCGTTTTGTCTCGCCCGGCGGCACCGTCAGCATCAGCGTGCATTCGCCTGTCTCCGTGTTGACCGCCGTCGCCGCGGTGTCGTCGAGGGCGGTGACGGAACTCTCGGGGCCGAAGGTGACGGACACCCTCATCACGTACTGTGTCGTGTCGTTGTAGAAGGCCCACATGTGACGCTTTTTGCTCACAAGGCGGAAGAGCAAACCGTTCTCCTCCTCAAAGCAACGGTAGATGCTGTCGATCGGAAACATCTCCGCAGGGCCGGGACCAATGTAGGGCGAGTTCGGGTCCGCTGCGCGCTGCGTTTGGCTCTCCTGGTGGATCGGGGTGGCGGTGGAGTGGCGGCGGTGCCCGTAAGGCGAGGCGTCGTCCTCCTCCACTGGGGCCGTGGCCGCCTGCACCGCGGGCTCCGCAGCCGGGGCGACCGTGGCGGCCAGAGACGCCGGTGCCGTCTCCATCAGGTCCGCAGGCGGGTTGGCCACCGCCGCCACCTCCGCTACCACGGTGGGCGCAGACGGCTCCTCGGCGGGGTCCACAGCAACCACCACATCCTCCGCGGCGGATTTCTCTTCGGTGACCTTTGCCTCCGTCGCCTTACCGTCAGCGACCGCCTCTTCCGCGACCTCGCTCTCCTCCTCCTTCTCCTTTGCCGACTCAACCTCCAGCGGGTCAGGAGCAGCCGGACTCAACACCGCCGGAGTGGGGTTCACCGTGATGTGTGTCGCGTCGTCTGCCGGGGTGCCGGCTTTCGGCTTAGCTGCGGGCTTCTGCGCAGTGTTGTTCTTGGTCCGCGACACAGCCTTCTTCTTGGCGTCAGCGCTCTTCGCCGTGCTGTTCTGGCACCCCATTGTTTTGTATTACTTGTTCTTAGTCGTTAGATACTTATGTTATGATGTTTGCGCACGTGTAGGTTCCGTAAAAAAAAAAAAATAGAAAAAGCGGGCGCCGTGGGAATTGAATCCAGAAGGCAGTAAAGAGCAAGAAAAAATAAACCCTGGATAAAGATACACTGGTTTGTTGAGTACAGGAAGGTGCGTGAATAATTAGAATTATTATGAAAGTATACGAACCTATCACGGAGTTCGAAAGCAGTCCACGAAGCTCGAACTGGAAAGGTGGACGGTGCAAGTTGTACTCCACAAGGAAATACGGTGTCCGAGAGGAAAAAAAACTGAGCGGAAGAAAAGACGCTGGAAACGACCAATAATAATCGGTTGCGAAGAAAAGTGAGTTTCAGAACACCGTTCCCCAGCAGAGCAAGAAACTACATACAAGCTACAGCAGTTCTTAGAAAATAAAACCCAAACAGCAGGCTCACTCTTTCGGTGGCGCCGCGTGAGAGGAAAAAGCAACCTTGTTTTAAACACGTGTATGTGCTAAGCCAAAGTGTAGTTTTGGGCTGTTGTTTTTCACTGGGTAGTGAGCTTCAAGGCTGCAAGCCATCCAGCAAATTAGCAGATTACACGTCCATGAAGTTCACAAAGAAAATGCCCATTGTGTGTGTGCGTACGTGTGTGGATGTAAGAGGAAAGACGGGAAAGTAAAAGACGAGATTCAAGTGCTGCGGGGTAAGCATACACTCCCCGTGGGGGTGGACAAAGAGTTCCACATCTTCAGTTTTGTAAAAGTACTGTATTACACCGTAACGGCATATAAGTTATTTGTGAAAGGTCCCGTTGCTCGGCATGTACAGCTACAGAGAAACCCGAATTGATCAGTGCAGGTTGAGTATTTCAGGTTTCTGTTTTCAATCTCTCTTAGTAGGAATCGGTATCAGCACACTCCCTCGTTACGCACGTAATATGTGGCGGATGTAAAGAAAGGAAAAAGAAAACAGCGTAGTACCAGACCCACTGACCGCAGACTTTATACACCGTCAACGTCCATGTACGTTGCCATGGTGCTGAGGTGCGAGGTGCCGTAGAGGCGTACGGACCCACCAGTTCCAACGCAGAGAACAGGGCTGAACTCATGAAAGCACGCTGCACGAGGCTCGCAGTTCACCCTTTCTGCGTCAACATCACCAGTGCTCGTCACGAGGTCGTAGTTCTGTATTACAAACGCAGGTAGTGAGCGGCGCTGGTACAGGAGTGGAACATCACTCCCACTGCCACTGACATTTCCCCCATCGGTCGCTGTGTCATTCCAGCCTTGGCACAGCTGCAGTAACTGCAGCGTTGTCGGTGTCGTGGTGAGGGTCAGGAAACGCTTACTGCAGGAGTGCACATCGAGTTGGCGTATCATCGTTAACGATCCATCGCAGACACAGTCCAACCCGCCACCGTACCCACGTCGGTTCGCCGTACCGCCTCCACTGGTGGTGGCGTCATTGAGCGCGTTGCCAAAGAGTAAACTCGGCCGCTTCGGGTAACGGCGGTCCCACACGGCCACCGTCCCGCAAGCGTAGCCCGCCACAACGGCATTCGGGTAGCGTCGGGGGTAGCACACACGCACGCAGAGGGGGGAAAGTGGACCTGTGCTGCTGGTGCCGTAGCGCGACGTCGATGAGGAGCTGGTGAAGGTGAAGGAAGAGGACGGGTGGGCGCAGCCGAGCCGCGCGGCACTACTGCCGCCGCCGTCGCGCAAGTCAAAGAGGCACATCTTCTTGCCGTAGCTACCAACCAAGTACTCGTAGGGCGTGTACGGGTTTGCCTTGAGAGCCGACACGCTGCTAGCCCCCACCGCTGCAAGCGAGTCTGTTCCGGCCAGCATGCCGAGAGTGGCCATGCGCTGCTCGTTGCCCAAGTCCCAGGCGCTCACTCCGCCGCTGCCGTTGCTAACATACAGAAGGCCGGTGCACGACTGGTAGTCCGACACGCACTGATCCATCCCCTCGTTCTGATCGAGCCGGGCAGTCTCAAAGGTGACGACGCGACGCACGCGGTGACGGTCTGTGAAATGGGAAAAAACCTCCACCGCGCCAAAGCGGCGCACCGCACATATCAGGGGGCGGTACGCCGCGTCCACAAGGTGAAGGTTGCCGACACCGTGGTAGAAGTGCGGGTGACCGTGCCGGTAGGACGAAGGCAGCGCCGCAATCGCGTTGGCTGCCTCCGCGCGGTCGATCCACGCACCAGCCTGCCTGCCTCCGACACAGCCGCCCGCCATCCCATTGCGGCAGCAGAAGTTGCCAGGGCAGCCGTCAGTGTCGCGTCCGCGGATACCGCGGCAACCATTGTTGCCGCTGCGCGGCGGCAGTGGTGGACAGCGGCGACCACCTCGCGGCCGCGGCACCTCAACATTTGGGTTGAAGCGGTCGTACATGAAACGTGGGCAGGCGACGTCGCAGAGGTCGGAGCGGCTGCGGCCCACCACGTCGCGCAGGAAGAACTGCGCCTTGGCGTGTAGACGGCGCACCGCAGCGGCAGTAGTGGATCCATTCACTGCGGCGGGAGAGCGTCGGCGCGCGCGTGGAGGCTCCGCGGCCCCGCCGTCGTGTCCACTCTCCTCTTCTCCCTCCTCCCCATCGTCTCTGTGGCTGTGATCGCTGTCGTCGTCGTCGTCGTGGCTGTGCGACCGTTCCCCCTCCTCGTCGTAATTTGTGGTCGGCAGACCGAGGTGGTCGTACGACCAAACACTCAGCAGTCCGCCAGTGGTCGACGTAATGATGAGTGGCTCGGAAGGATGAAAAAGTACCACGTCGACGCTGCCGCTCACCCGCGAGCCGCCCTCCGCCATCGCTGCCTCAGACGAGCGAGCACCACGACCACCATTGCGTTGGCCGCTTCGACGCTGACTGTAACCCGGGATGCCAACGTTACCAATATGTCCGACGCCGAGGTAATGAAAGGTCATGGGGGCCGGTGGTACCGCCGCAGCACCGCTCGAAAAGCAGCCGCCCGACGTCGCGTCATTCACCAATTCCCCTCTGTCCGCCGTCACCTTTACCGTCGACGAGAGGTCGCAAAGTCGCGCACCCATTCCCTCAGAGGAGTCGACGCTGGGCACCTCATCTTGCCCAAAGGCTCGTAGGTTGCGCTCTACCCGTTGGTAGTAGTGGTGCAGCGCGTTTTCCTTCTCCAGGTTCATCGGATGCCTCGGGTCGTTGTCGTCCATCTTCTCCAGCATAAAGCGCTCCAGGAAGCTCAGCGCGCCGTAGGCGAAGTTCGTCATCGAGGTACTGTCCACTGCCCATAGCGGGTGCAGCGCCAGCGTATCCGAGTCCAGCAGCTCACTGTTCAAATCCCTCTCCGAGTCCCCGCCGCACGAGTAGTAGCCCTTGCTGTCTTGCAGGTCCCTGTCACGCTCACCACTCACGCAGTGGCGACGACGACTGCCACGGCGGTGTCGGCTGTCATGCCGGTAGCGGCCCTCGCGCCGCGCAGCGCAGCTCCCCTCACCTTCGCTGGCAGAGCGAAGGTATCTGTCGCGGTGGCCACGCCAGTACCCGCCGCGGCGGTCACCGCCGTCACCCTCGATCAGCCCACCGCCGCTGTCATCGTCGTCCTGCAGCATCATCATTCCGTCGTCCCGCTCACCCTCCAGGCGGTGCCGCGAGACACTGCGCCGAAAGGGGGAAAATGAACCGGCTGCTTCCGGCCCACTCGCCGAGGCAATGCTGAGCAGCCGCCCAATGAAGCGGCGCAGCTCCGCCGGCTGCGGATCCGGCACATCCTCGATGTCCACCCTCATCAACGCAGGCGCCGAGGCGGACGTCGTTTCCAGGTCGACCGTTATGGCGTTGTTGCTCTCGCTGTGGGGATGGACGCAGGAAGCAGAGCGGTAGCGGCCCAGAACCTTCGATGGGTCACTGCCCACCGCTGGGCCGCCCATCGAGTCGTCGAAGACTTCGACGGCGCTTAGCATCTCACGCAGCGGGAGATAAATGGTCAGGTCGCCCCCGCCGTCCACCGACGACACCTTGAGAGGGTCTGGGCTGGCCCAGTCCTCGACGCCTCTGTCTCCTGTTGTTCCTGTAAATTCTGCATCGCCGCTTAAAGGGCCATCATGGTTACGCTCCTGCCGCACGCCGTAGATGTGTTGGTGCGGTTGCTGATGATGATGACGATGGGCACTAACAGCGTCATAGCCCTCTTCCATCGACGAGGCGCGCAGCTCCCGCACGGCGTAGTCGCCGTACCACGACTGGTGCAGAAAGCCGAACTCCTCCGTGACGACTTTGCGGGCGTAGGTGCGAATGTACGGACAGGCGTCCTGTGTGTGCTCAAAGTAGATCCGCACAATGTTGCTCAGGGGAGGCAAACACGCCTGCAGCCGGCGGTGGTCCTGCTGCGTCAGGTGCTGGCGCAGGCCGCTGCCGATCGCGTTGACGAGGCCGCCGGAAACACCGCCGCCCGATGCACCGTGCATGGCACCGCCGTAGACAGACCAGGCGGTGGGCACCTGCACGTTGCTGCAGCGGTGCGAATAGACAGAGCCCCGGTTAACCACGCTGGACTCGCGGCATGACATCGAGGTCGGCGGTACCGATTGTGTTCGCGCAGCGGGTTGGTAAGACGTGGACAACTGCTGCCGCTGTTCCTGCTGCTGCTGCGCGACTGGGGAGTTCTCACCGCCGTTCCCGCCACGTCCACCGTGACCACCAGACGCGGCGAAGGGAGACGACACGGCTCTTCCTTGCGCATTCAGCCGAAACCACTTGTAGATCCACACGGCAACGTACTGCCCGATCTCCTCGATCGGCAGGTCTTCGCGTAGTTGGTCCAGCAGCCAGCGGAATGTGGTGTAGGCCATGGCCAGTTCCTCCAGCCGCAAGTCCGTGTTAAGCTCTCGGCGGTGGGAGGTCTCGCCCTCGATGAAGCGCAGCGCCACCTCGACGAAGTTGCTGCGCGACAGCTGACTTGGTGCGGGGGAAATGAGCACTATCATGAAGCAGCGCAACGCCGCCCCGCGGAGGATGGACGTGTCAGAGTATATGAAGTTCAGCAGGGCCGTCGAGACCACCTGCAGCCCGGCTGTGAGCACGGCTGCTGTCGTCGGGGGTAGCTGATGCACCTTGCCGTCAAGCGGTGGACTCAACCCGTTACATGGGGTGGGCCTGTCGTCCTCCTCGCCTTCTTTATTGTCGCCGCCCTCTTCATCATCATCCTCTGGTGCGGGGTTCGCCGGCTTCCAGTTGCACAGCAGCGACACAAACAGCGTGAGGAGTGTGACGTGGTATGTCGTGGCGATGCACGGCGGAGGTGGCGCCTCTTCAGCCCCTGCTGGTGCGAGGGTCGAATTGTCCGCGGCGCGGCTCTGCGCCTGCTGCGGGGAGTAGAAAGAAATGTTCGAGTCCATGGTGGAGCTCGGTGGTCGGGGCAGCGGCGGCATCGACGGCGCGGGACTCGGCGCCCCGGTAGCGGCAGCCGCTTCTAAGCTGCGCATCAGCAGCAGGGGTGCATCCTCACGCGCGCACTGCAGCAGCTGGCAGCAGAGCTGGAAGACGCCGTAGCGGTGGCACGCCTCTCGTCCGTCGTCGCTGTGCAGGGCAATCAACGTGAGCAGCGCCGCCGCTAGCAAGCGCTGGCCGTATGGGGTAGCGTAGGGGCCCAACGTGGAGTTCTGCCACGCCCCAGGCTCCTCCTCCACCGTAACGCCCGCCGTCGACGCCAGCGGGGGCACCTTCACAGGACTCTGCAAAATCTCTGCGCACGCCTTCACGGCGACGTCGCGCTGCTTTGCGTTGCCGATCAACTCCGGATCTGCGTAGCAGCTCTTGCAGTAGATGAAGAGGGTGGCGGGCATAAGGAAGCGGAGGTCGGGCCGGCTCCAGTAGCGGTCGAGCACGAAACGATAAATGTTCGCCTCGGCGCACTGCAGCACTGCCGCAGGGCCGCAGTCAACGAGGCGGCACACGAGCTCCGTGGCCTTCTCGCGGTGGACGGCAACCAGCAGCGCCTGCAGCAGCAGCGGCATGCGGTCCATGAAAGGAAAGGTGTGCTGTTGCTGATGTTGAAGCCACGATGGTGATGCGGAGGCCGGCAGGCCCAGAGGTGGCGTAGGTGAGCACATGAAGAGCTCGTTGGTTCCTCCCGGTGCGACGAGCCCAGCGGTGTACTGAAAGGAGGTGGCCTGCACCGCGGCGGTGGAGTTTGTGTACAAATTGGCAACGTACTCCGCATTGCGACCGGAGAGGCGGCTCGGGCTGCGCCGCGCTGCCATGCGCGCAAAAACGATGGCGGCTGGATTCGAAAGCGGCGTGACCTTCGTCATACCAGCATCAACCCCACCACTGTCCCCCGCAGTCGCAGGAGAGGTAGCGCCGGTTACACCAGTGATGTTTCCCTGCGAGGTGCGCCGGCAGCAGCACGTTGGCAGAGCCGTCTGTGAGTCAGCCCGCACCTGCATCGCCCGACGTCCTTTCGATGTCGTCCCTCTTCCACCACTGTCCTCCGTGTTGCCACCACCGCCACCGCTGTTGTTGCGCAGGAACTCGCCCATCGAAGCGGCGGAGACAGCCGTCGACACGCCACCACCACTACCGCGCGATATGTCCGGTGTGAACGCCCCTCCATCCCACTGCTGCCGCTGGGCCGGGTAGGAGGAGCGCAACGAGTTCCTGTATTCATCTGCCACGTTGCGCAGCAGCAGCAGCGTATCGGGCCGCCGCTGACCTGCCGTGGCGTCGCCCCGCGCGGTACAACCGCAAGTGGGTGTCTGTCGGTGCAATGGCTGACCGCTGTTGGACTCATCGCCGCACCCGCTCTGTCCAACGCCGGAGCCCCGGCTGGCGTCCAGCATTGCTGAGCCCGGCGGTGACGACGACGGCAGCTGTAGCCTGACAAACTCCGCGAAGAAAACGCGCGGCCGCTCGAAAGACTGCTGCGTGATGCCGTCCAGCTGCGCCTGCATCCCTCGCAGCGACTCCGTGAGTAGCGACGGCATAAAAACGGCGGTTTCGTCGGGAGTCGAAGGCAAGCAAGCGTGGGTGCCGTTGGTCGGGACCATGGTCGTTGCGAGCAGGTCAGGCCGTGTGTACTTCCACGATGTCACTTGCTCGTCCAGCCAACCCCGGAACTCCAACACGTTGGCGCACCGGGGCGGTGCGGGGTGCACGGCGCGCAGGATGGAAACGCAGGCCCGCTCCACCAAATTGTCCCAGGTACTCCAGAGGGTGTGGGAGTGAGTGGGCGCCACCGGGGGGTACACAGTGAGGCACCCGCCTAGCCCGCCAACAATGATGCGCTCTGCCAGAATATAGCCGCGGAAGAGTGGGGCAACATAGACGTCCTCGCGAAAGAGGCGGGAGTAATCGGACAGTGACAGCGTGGACCACGCAATACACTCGATAATGCTCTGCAGGTACCACTGCAGCTGCCCCAACGGCGTCTTCTTGTCATTTAACTCACCAGGGAAGAGGCGCAGCAGCAACGGGTGCAGGTCCTGAAGCTCCGGTCTCTCCGCGATAAACCAGAGAACGGCTATGCGGAGCGGCGTAGTGAGGCAACTGGTGAGTATGTCGGACGGCAGCCGCACGTGGTGCCGCAGCGCGCCAGCGTCCCCACTCATCGGGAAAGCCCCGACTCCGCCACCGCCGCCTGCAAAGACCGGCCTTGACAGATTATTAGACCCCATGTCGAAGTCGTCGTACCCGCCACCACCACAACCGCCACCACTGAGCATAGACTTGTCGCGCAAAGAGTTGCTCCCGACAGCGCCACACTCCCCATGCCGCTGCTCCCAGTTGCACCAATAAAGTAGAAGTCCTGCAAGACGGAGCTTTGTGCAGGCGGTGTGTCATCCGTCCCACCCAGTCCGCGTCCGCGGCGGAGGTTGTCGCCTGTGTTGAGGTCCGCGCCACTGCCCACGCGGTCGAGGCTCCCGGTAGCTGCTCCAATCGGACCGTCCACCAGGTTGTCCAGTTCCGCTGCACTCACCTGACGGCTTGATTTCAGCTGGTACTCCCGCGACGACGTGAAGTAGCGCTGCTGGTGCTGTTCCTCGCACATGCGAATGTAGTAATTCAGAATCTCGCGCGCTTCAGCACAGTCGGCTATGAAGACGAGGGGAAAACCGACACGATTGCGGAAGGTCTCCAACGACAACTTGCTGTACGGCGGTCCCGCATATCCGCCCGCGTTGGCCGAAGTGTTCATTAGGTACAAATTGCCTCCGCGCGGGGGCGGCACGCCGCGGGCGAGATAGTGAAAGATGACTTTCGCCTCCCCGGCATCCTTGCGGGCATCGCTCAGGGTCTGCACGAGATAAGACGGCCGCGCGTTAGCGCAACACGACGTGGGCAGCGGGCGCGGGGCGAGACCCTCGTACTGCTCGCTCAAGCACTCGGACAGATGTGTGAGCACCGTCGAAGCGTCACCCGGAGTGAGGGCGGGCGAGCGCCACATCAGCAGCGGTGACCATCCTTCCGCCTCGGGAGAGTTCATGGAAGGCATGCAGCTGTACTCTGACGCGCCGGCTTCGCCGCCTTCGGCCACCTGCGCTTCCCCGGCGTTTTCGATTATGGCCACGTTCACGTTAAGAGCGATACAGAGACTTTTCGTGTGCGTCATCCTCACAGCTGTCCGTGCAGCAATGGCGCGGGGGCGGTAAGCGGCCCCATGCTTCAGCAACTGATGCTCATTCCAGCGGACGTTGTGCAACTCCTGGTGCATCCAGCACTCTTGCACGAGCTGCACGCCCCATCGCTGCCGCTCCGCGTCCAGCACCGCCGCGTCCGACACGTGCTGCAACAACGGCAGGCCAGTAGCGACAGAGGAAAAGGAGCTACTAGACCGCCCAACTCTACCTGCCATGGATGCAGTGTCTGTCTGCATGGGTGGGGAGATAATGCTCGACGCGGGAGGAGACGGCACGCCAACGAACTCAACGGCAATGGACGACGGTCGTGCGGAGTCGCGCCGGGTATCGCTGTGAAGCGGCGGGGCGGTACCAGTACTCTCGTGGCCACTGTGACTACACCCACCGACGCCGCTACCGCTGTCTGTGCTGCTGAACGACGCCGCCTGGCCAAGAAGGGACTGTGGCAGTTCGGCGGATTCGTGTAAAGACCACTGAGGTGCGGAACGTGGGAGGACATCTGTACCACCGGTGCCGGACCTAGTAGGTGCACCACAGCTACCGTCACGGGCGGTGGCAGAGATCAAATAGAGAAGCTCCTGCACATCATCATCTGTGATTTCCTCCAGCGACTCCAAGTCTGGGACGGAGAGGAGCGAGATACCGCCGACATCACTGCGGAAGTACGTCGAAGATTGCGAGGCCTCCATGAATGGTACCTTCTCGTTAAGACTAATTGTGAATGATTACGCACAAATGCCGCTTCAAGCATTCGAGACGCTATCTCTAGACAGAAGCAAATTAAGTGATATTTGTTGTTTTCTTTCTTTGGGGGTTACGGTGTATCATTGAGTGTGAGCTTCAGCTGAAAGGAGGAAGGAAAAGAGAGACAGATGCACTTCACCCAAATAAAACCACTGTTCGGAGAGGAGAAAAAAAAAAACGAGGAAAGCAACTACAGCACAGTGAACAGAAACCAGAAGGGAAAAGAGAGTATTACTCGTAATAGTGGTGGTGGTAACAAGAGTAATGAAAGCAAGGGGGGAAGTGTACGCGCCAAACACACATGCAAAGGGCAAAAAAAAAAATGTGCTCAGAAAACACTTCGTCACAGCAGCAGCTAAATAGTACGGCAAAATGAGGCAACAGAAAACAAAAGTAAAGAGTCGTTGGCAAAAAGGCGCGGAACAATCGAAGCACTCAGCGGCACAGCCAAACCCGCTAGAAACAAAATTAAGGAGGATTGTAGGTATTGAGAAGAGGGAGCAGATAGCAATTGATGAAACACTGTAAAACAAGAAGTCCGTAGAGTGCGTGTACAAATTGAAAGTGCACTTTAACACGTAGCCCCCAGTTTAAGAAAAGGGAGAGAGATGGGGCCAAACCCTGCAGAAAAAAAAAAAGAAGAGTCATGATGTATGAAAAAGCGGAAATAGGCGCAGTAATCAATAATTGAAATGGTGCAAAGTGGTAGAGAATGTGAATTCGTGTAGTTTTTTTTCCTTTTCGCCGTCTCTGTTATTTACACGCGAAGAACACACGTCGAGAATGGAACGAGAGACAAACTCTGATGATTCGGAAGCCCCCCAACACGAAGACTAGCGTTCCAACTTCCAACACGCTCTCAAATCCTTACTTAGTCACATCACGGCAACACCTTAGCAAACGCAGAGCTTGAAACGGTGCGATGGCCGTAAAAGTGACATATGGAGACCGCCTTTAGCAGCCTATTCTCTCATATTAGTTTTTTTTCTGAGTTATGGATAGCATTCACAGCGAGATAGAGACGGTTTGCGCGTCAGAACAATAAAAGAAACAAAACAGCAAAACTAAGGCAATGAGGAAAATTTAGTCAGAAAGAGAAATGCCACCTGATGTTGCCTGAAGAGCAAGAGACCCACCAGTAACAGCAGATAATAAACAGGTGAGTTAATGCAAGACAGACTTTGCTTTTTACTTCTTCCCTATGACCTTGGCGAAGAGAAAGCTCCTTGCAAAACAAAAGAGCACATACAGAACTACATGAAACGAGACACCAAGAAACATGCGTTAAGCTAACACCCTTGCGCGGCTGTGCTTCTACCACAAAGACTTGTGAAATTACTCCCAGTAAGACAGAAAAATACGTATCGCCGCAAAAACAGAAGAAGACAAGAATGTTAAACGGCAAGCCTAAGATCAAGAAGGTCAACAGCTCCAGACACTCCAAACTATGGTAAACTTCTACAAAGTTTGGCTTTCGTCAAAATAATCTGAAAACAAGAAAAAGGGCAGCTGAACTCAACGCCTCATCAGAATGAAAAGCAGTTCGATGACGAAACTTCAGCACGCCGCTCTTTTTTCTGACTTCCTCTGCTTTTTGCGGGTAACAGAGCAGTATACATCGTGAACACACCAAAGGCGAAAGAAAAAAATAGCAAAGAAAGAGTGGGAGAGGCCAACTGGGAAACATAAAGGGAGATGCACGCCGAGGTACATAATGAACCTACATCTCGCGCGGATTTACACAGGCACGCTGCCGCTTACCCTTAAGATAAAAAAAAAAAAGACGACGATGAAAACAACACAACGGGGAGAGGAAAAGATGAGTCAAAAGGGACAAAAATGAGTAAAAAGAAAAGTGGAACATGAACACCATCCAGCTGATGACAGCTGCAATAGGCAGCAACAAATTGCCAACCAAACATCGAAGTAAAAAAAGAAACGATGAAAGACACATGAACACACAAGCGACTCAATAATTGTGAAAAACAACAAACGACAGGGAAGCAAAGGCGGGCAAAAAGGATATTGCCTCAAACGTTTGATATCAGAACTCAACAACAAAAAAAAACAGCTTGACTTTGGTATTAATTCTATCATCAGCTCCGCATTCATTTTTCCCCACTGAAAAGTTCTGTATAAGCTTCAGAAACAAGCTTTTCGCACTTCGTGATCTCTTTTTTGGTTTCAAGAAAACAAGGTGCTCCCCTGTCCTCCCTTTAACGGCTCTGTTTTTTCACAGACGATACTCGCGCTCGTCTTCCGCAGTTCGAGCTTCAAGGGTATCGACACGCCAGCCTGTTACAGTACCCTCCACAAAAAGCTGTGTTTCGCCGGGCCGCACATCAACCTCGCACAAGTACTTACCAAAATCATCCTCGTTACCCTCCTCCGGATCGTCGATGCGGAAGGCGGTGGTGTCGCCGAGCGGCACGATCTGTGAGTCGTAATCAAAGAGGACCGCTACATGAATGATGAGGTCCTTGCTATCGTTGTAAAATGCCCAGCGCTTTGCCTCGGTGTCAGCTATGCGGTAGAGGAAGTTGCTGAACATCGGGTAAGTACGGTTGCCCTTCACAGTCGGCTTTCCGTTCTTGAAGGTCACCGGCGCCATACCCGCCTCCTTGGATTTGCCAGAGCCCATTGCTGCGGGGTTGTCTGAGTGTGTATGTATGTATGTGTGTGTGTGTGTGTGTGTGCGACTTCAAAGTGAAACACACCGAACAAAGAAGTTGGTAAGGCTAGAAAAAACTGTACAGAAGGAATGTGAAAAAACTATGCTGTTAAATTTGACAAATTACGCGCAACGCGTATGGTAGAAAAAGATGTACGGCTGAATGTGAGATGAGAGCCCAACGTTAGTGAGGAAGAAATAAGAGAAATTGAACAGCTTAGATGAAAGGACAGGAAGAGTGGAAGTAGCATTGGATCTTGATAAATTCAAAATCGGTTTGTATTTAAGATTCCAGTTTGTTGTGCTCTATAACGCGTGATATCGTGCTCAGTGAGTAGAAGCAACGGACCACCCAGATACTGGGTGTTTACGTGGTGAAAAGAAAGGGTCAATAGACCAGAGCGTTTGTTTAGTTGCCTCATCAAGTTCAATCTACGGAGCTCAAAAACGCATTTTCCTCAGTTTTTCAAATACACTGTTTTTTGTTTGAACAACAACATTCCACTTGAGCAGGTATACGTACTCCGGATCCGCTGCTCGCAGTATACTTTGCCTTAACCCCTTTTTTTCTTACCCTCACAGAGTTTCTGGAATGTAAACGGAAAAGAAAAACGTAAAATAAGAAACAGCGCATAACTTAGCGGACTCACTGGAAACAAATACATCTAGTGACCCACTCCTCCTGGTACTTCCTCTCTTTCTATCAACTTTCCTCAGACCAAACCGATATAAAAAGAGTTCTGGAAGGGAACAGCAACAAGAACAAAGAAGTGTAGAAAGAGAAATGAAGTCGAGGAAAAGCAACATACATGTATATATAGATATATATATACATACATACACCTATATATATATATATATATATATACGATTACAAACCGAGAAGTAACTCAAGACGCCAGACACTACGTACATTTGACTACAAAGATAAGCATTCCTTCCTCACCGATCCTTACTCCTTAACAAGGAAAACAATACACAACCCGACGGCACGCCCTCTGCACGCAACCGAGGTTGCCGAATTGGCTAAGAAAACAAAGCAGTACACGTGTTTGCACTACACCAGGGGCCGGTTCATTACTCGGGTTCGCTGTTGAGTCCAAAAAAGTCTCAACGCGCTTATTTCTTGTCAGGGAAGTGGACTCCTTTACCAGTATGTGCACAAACTCAAAAGGAAAACAAAGTTTCGTAAAATAAGAAAGGCGAATAAGGAAAACTAGAAATTAATAGCGGTAAACTACGTAGACTCCAAGGCGTAAAAAAAAGCGTAGTGGCGTTTCAACGTGAAGAAACCAAAAAGTAAAAAGTTGAGAACATCTCTTGCATTTTCATTCCATCGACACCGTCTTTCTAGCGTAATCCAACACGACAAGCTCTGCATTTTTTGTTGAGTACAAGCCTCTTCTTGCTTTCATTCACGCAACAAAAAAAGAAGGGGGTCTAATGGACTTTCCATACACACTGGAACACTCACAGGTAAAACAAGCAGCGAAACAACAAGCAAGAAATGAGGTATCCACGTGACTGAATAAGAAATAAAACGGGGAAAAGGACAAAGCTAAGGGGTTCGGCGTAACCTTGGCGCGAAGAGCTTAAAACAACTAGAACAAAAGAAAAAACGCAACGCACATAAATTATACCTCATTGTTTTCTTCAAATAAGGAAAAAGCAATGCGCCTCGCGACAATTTGGAACGAAACAGCTCGATACACCAACGTGAAAAAGAAAAGCTGAAATCAAAGGGAACAGCGAAACACTGAAACAAAAAAAGAAGCAACACCGCCAGCGTCGCCGTCGTGATACGACCTCTACTTACATCTACAAGGGGATCTACGCTCTCCTTTTCATGTTTGTACACACATAGTAATGCCGAGCTTAGAACTTGCTGCTCTTCGGTGCCTCAAGACGGCGGTAGTATGCCTCCTCGTCTAACTCCGGGTGCTGCGCGAAGTACTCCTCCGTCAGCGGCAGTGCCTCCAGCTTGCTCTCGTAGCCGTCGATCGTGCCCTGCACGAACTTCTTCGTCTCCAGCGGGTACAAGACCATCTCAGCAAGAATGCCGTCATCCTGGGTCTCCATCGTGGTATCACCGAGCGCCTCAAGGCGGCTATCGGCGCCAAAGAGGTACTTGATGTGGAACTCGTAGTCCTTTGAGTTGTTGTAAAAGGTCCAGCGGCCCATCTCTTCGTCGGAATAACGGTACAAGAGGCCACCAAAGAGGGCCTCCTTGATGCCTCGTGCATTTGGCTTGACGTACATGAACCCCTTTGTCGGGTCCTGGTCCGCTGTGCTGGGGTTCGAGTTGCAGCAGCCCATGGTTGATGGCAGAATAGCTTCGAATACTATGAAGAGAGGGGTTAGATAAATACACAAAAAAGGCTGGAAAATGACAGCAGCGGTAAAACTGAGTCAAATAGATGGAGTGAGTTCGCGATGACCTGACAAGTTATAGAAAACAGAATAAGAGAACTATGAACCGTGACGGTAAACCTTACGGGAGAAACAAACGTACAACAGAAAGCCCCGAATACTGCTGCAAAAGCTGAGTTTGGTAGTAGTCTGAAGCTGCTGCGAATACTAGCGATTTCTGGGAAAGAAAAAAAAACAAGAAGAATGTTGTAGACAGAGAACAAATCATTGTTTTTTGTTGTTGTTGTTTTCCCAATGGCCGCAGCGTGGGGAGCGTCATCATGTACGTACGTTGTTGAACCAAAGAAGATGTGAGCGAGCAGTAATGACAGTAGAGAGGCACACACGAAAATGACGGGTCAGACGCAAATCCAAAACGAAGCTGAAGAGGAGTGCTGACCTTTTTTCCGTTCTTCTTTTGCTTACGATAGATACATTTATATTTCCAGTCCCTTTCAATTCAAAAATGCATGCCGTTATAAAGTGGCATGCACCCAAATCATAGCTCGAAGATACCCTTTGTTCACATTCCAGCCGGAAGACGTGTCAATAACAACAACAAAAGAATAACAAAAATAAGTGCAATGATTCGAATTGAAAGCGCACAGATGCTCTTTCGTGTGTCCTGTTGCTGGTGCTTTGGTAGTAGAATGAAGTCGAAAAGTCGCTACGACACACCATTCGCGAAACAACAACATTAATAATAATAGAAGAGAATGAGGACGTAATGTACAAAACAAGCTTTAGAGGAGCAGCTACACAAGATTAGCAAAAGCAAATAGTGAAAAAAGGGATCTTCCAAGATAAAAGGTCTACAAGTACGAAAACGGAAAAGAGAGTAAATGACTACAAACACGCCGATACAAAGCTCTTCACACTGGAAAAAAAAAAAGGCGCAGCATTGAGCAAACACCGCTCAGCATTGGCAACTGTGGTGACCTAGACACGCCCTGGTGCGTGGAAGGAAACAATGAGAAAAGTGTCGCCTTTTTCCCCCGTCATTTTCGTTTTGCATAAGTGGATTACAGAAACCTGAAGGGTTGCTTTTTTCTTTCTTTTTACAAGCACGCAGCCGCTGCGTTAAAATCATCGTCTGCCGGAGTGCCCGCCTCTTCAGACACCTCGGTGTGGATGTACGTGCGTGGGAAACCAGCCTGAGGCGACTTCACCTGAAACTTTGCCTTCACCGACTTCGCGCCATCGCCGAGGGAAAAGTAAGTGCTGTTTTGAAAGGCCGGCGACGCCGCGTCCAGCTGCATAAATTCCACTCGAGACCCGTCCTTCAGTCCTGCCGCGTCTTTCTGGAAGTACCCCAAAACGTACGAGTGGCGTTTCACAGCAGATGTCATCGCTGCTGCAGCATCAACGGAAGAGGCAGAAGAAGACGGGCTGGGGGCGGTAGCCAACATACGCGGAATCACCCAGTACGGTGAGTCCTCCGGCGTCAGTAGGGAGAGGAGGCTGATATCACTCACCTGCATGAAGGTGAAGAGCGGTGTAGGGTTGTCAGGGTCTAGCTGGGAGTTGCGCACCACGTATAGTACGTTCGCCTCTTCCCGTGCGAGGCTAATCATGATAGGTGGGTGTGCGCTTGCGGCGCCACCGTTGTCCATCCGCGTTGCCTCCTCCTCCCCCGCCTCGTCCACGGTGCTCTGCATCGACAACGTCAAGCCGACGAAGCTACGGCTTGTCACCGTGACGCGCAGGCACACCGAGGGCCGAACACCTTCGAAAACGCCCTGCACACGGTACTCGTGGTGCAACGCGAGGCGGAACATGACACCGCACCCAGAGAAGTACCGGTACACTTCACTCCACTCCATCCAGATGTACTTATCGCGGCGGCAGGTGCACTGAGACGGCGCAGAGTTGCTCGACCCTGTGCCCACCCGCTGTGTCGCCGTCCCCATCGCCGCTGCTTTCTCGTCCTCCGCAACGTCCTCGTCCGTCAGCTCGTGCGTTGGGTGGATGGGCATGCGGCAGGCTTCCGCGACCTTGGGCCACTGCGCCCAGCGATGGCTGCCACAACGCCACTTCCCCCGCCACGCTGCGACATCACCCCAGATGTTGCGCACTTGCAGCAACGTCAGCTCAGCCCGAAAGGGGTTCGTGCTGAACTGCAAAATCTGGAGGACGGCGTACACCATCCCAGGAGCCAGTCCATTTCCACCGCTCGCGTAGTCCTCGTCAATGGTGCAAGAAGCGGGGTCGGCGACCCTCCCCGGTTGTGACCCCGACAGCTGGGGGGCGGTGTGGAAAATGATCTGCAGTCCGTGCCGGTTGTAGCGCAGCATCCGCGATGCGAAGGCGGACGAGACTACCGCGATATCCTTGAAGTTCGCGATGTCGTATCGAGCACAGGGCCACCCCGTGAGCACGCGCAACGCGTCGAGCGGGTCGCCTGCGACGATCCTGGCATACCCGCCGCGCAACTTCGCAAACGCCTTCTCCAGCAACCCCATCCACAGTTCCCGCACGTCGCGGCGGCTGTGGGCATATTTGGGGTAGTTGCCTTCCGTAACAGGGAGGAAGTCGTCCACCACAACGCTGCGCCACCACCCCTGCACGTTGAGGGTGACGCGAAAAGCCCCGATGACGCGCTCAATCTTCGCGTTCTCGGTCGACTTGGGGTGGCGGAACATGCGGAGCAGAATGACCGGATGTTCCGCGACGACGGCCATCGCACCAATCAGCCAGCTGTCCCCCAGCTCACCGGGCTCGATGTAGATAGGGTCGATGATGGGTGTCAGGGGCTGGTGCATGCGGGTCAACGGTACACAGGAAGGGCCGACGAGACGGGCGACGATGTCCGACGTACGCAACCACTTCACCGCTGTCGGAAAAGAAGTTGACGCGGCAGCCGATACCCCTCCAGGCAATAACGACGCCTCCTTGGCTGTGCCTCCACTCAGAGAAGCTGTATTTGGCGGAAATTCGGGGTCGACGAAGCGCCTCCATTCCTTCAGCGCAAGTCGCAGGCCCTCTTCACTTGAAAGTGACTGATGTTTCTCGTCGAGCTCTCTGGCCGAGATAAAGGTGGCGCGCAGCGCCTCTGGAGGGCTAGGAGGAACTGGGACGCCTCGGATGGAGCTCTGGAAGGCCCCGACACGGCCCATAACGAAGCCGACGGTGCTCAGCGGTGGGCAGACCACGCGTGCTATCAACCAAGGGTGGTCCGGTGCACCAGAGGAAAACCTGCCAACGGCGCCCGTCGTCTTCTCCCCTGGCCATGACACCGTCGTCTCGCCCCAGCCGCGCAGCGGTGCCACAGTACCGCAATCCGCCGGTACCTCAAATGTCACCTCGATCTCCATCGAATAGCACGCGGTGCTGTTGTGATAGCACCACACCACGTGCGCGTAGCCGCCTGTTTCATCGGGCAGCTTGTGCTGACTTCGCCTCCGCCACTCAATGCGGTAGAGAAGACCCTCCTCAAAGCACGGTGTGATGGACGGGAACCACCGTGCCGGGTACGTCGCCGCCACCACCTCCGACGCCTCCGGCGGTGGATTGGAGAAGAGGAAGGCGTGCACACAGGGCGACCCGGCCCACAGTTCGGTCCTCAGCTGCGGGAAACGCCCATCGCCGTCGACCTCCTCCAAGCGCGCCAGCCGCTCCACCGCACGCGCCGCAAGCGGCGAAGAGCTGGAAGCGCACGTTTTCCTGCTGCTGCTACTGCTGCCGTCCGTGTTGACGAGCTTGCGGCACATAGTATGGTAAGGCTTCATGAGCGCTGCCGCCATCACCGCCATCTCCTCCATGCGCGGCACCCCGTCCCTCATGCCTTGAATACCGGAAGAGGAAGACGGGCGAGCGTATTCCTCTCTTCCGAAATGATGCGGGTCATTGGTGCTGCCGCTGCCGGACGCCGCGCTGCTGAAGTCTCCGCGCGACCTGCCTCTGTCAACGCTAGAGGCGCCCCCGCGCTGCGTAGCCGTGTCCATCGGTGTGGCTCTCCCAGGGGATGGGGTCACCATGGGTGAGGCGCGCTCCAACGAGCTGATCGAGGACGGGATGGACGACACCGAGAGCAAGCCGTGGTGTGTGAGGGGCACCATCTGCGGGGTCTCGTCCTGGTTCCCGGACAGATTAATTGTGGTCCCATGAGATGGTGTGTGGCTTCGCGGCAGAATGAGATTGGGAACGGGGTCGCGTTCTGATCCGCGCTCTGACCAGCGAACTGACGGCAGCCCTCGCCCTGCATCTCTGTTCTCGATATTACTTTTGAGTGACACAGCAGACCCATTACGTTGCGACGCTTCTGTGGACATGCGCGTGCAAACGTACACAGAAGCGTAACGCAGCGTCGGTGCCTGCGTTTTCAGAAACCTCAAGAGGGAGATGCCGAGCTGCACGAAGCTTGTAAACGCAGGGTTGGTGGTGAGTAAAGAGAGAGAATTGATTTTTTTTTCGTTGTTGCTTTTTGGATCTACATACGTGTGTGCCGACGTTGTGAAAGCAAGAACAAAAAGAGAGTTGCGGGGCTGCTGAATAACCGCCACCAAAAGCAGTTTTACTCTCTTTCGCTGCCCCTCAAACAGCTGCTCTTTTTTCGTTTCTTTTCTTTCCTATTCGAAAGTTCTGCAAAACGTTAAGCAGCGACACACGAGAGGTGAAAAAAAGTAAAGGCGCCAGGGAAAGGAAAAAATAACTGTGGGAAGCGATCAATGAAATTACATTCCGTTTCTTTTCTCCACCGTGTAAACGGTGTAAACCGAATGATGCAAATTTGTACTTCAGTGTCGGTGGCTGCAACACAGTTTTTATTTTTTCTATACGGTGAGCACAAGTATCGATTACTGGTAAGGTGAAACGAACCAGCACAAGGGAGCTCTGGAAAAGGTCTAAAAAGTCTACAACATATTTTTCCTTTCGCAACAAAACTCTATTGAATTCAAGCTTCCGTTTGAGTTAATTCACGTTACTGCAAGCGGTAGCAGCCGATGATTGAGTGAGGCAACAGAAAAGAAAGGATTGGAAAGTCAACCATTGCCTCGATTCTTTTTTTCATTGCCATGCAGGCGTGGCAAACCGAGAAGGGTGGAAACAAAAAAAAAGAGCAGAAGGAAGGTAATTTAGGGTAAATACAGATGTACAGAAAATTATAAAATGAGGGGAAACCCCCACACTGAAAAGAGCCTTTGTTTTTCTTACGCCACGTCGTCTCGGCAAAACGCGGCGTTCGTAAACAACGACCAGCAAATGTTGAACGCTTTAGTTCACAACCAAAGAATCGCGCACTATATTTGTACGTACACAAACAACGAACATCCGAACATGAGGCATTTACTGGACAACGAGAGGAAGGGCAGACACAGATACACGCACACACGGTCACAACAAAAGAAGTGAGAATCTAATAGCGCTTGAAGATTGCACGCACCCAACGCAGCGGTGGCGGGGGCCCAACAGATGCGGAGCATAGGAAAACCGATGGAATTATATCACGGTGGTGTATACTGCTTTTCAGCACGCAACAGAAGTAGGAGTAGGGGGAAAAAGTGCCGAGCTACTTAACGCTGAGAGAACACAAGTGCGTTTCTCTTTGCACCGATTTATAATATAGAGCGGTTTTGTTCTAAATGTTCTTCTTCGTGGATACGCAACAAACGGAACCAAGAAGAAATTGACAGAATTTAGCTGCCTAATCACGAAAACATAAAAAAAAACAATGAAGCAACCGAAACTGGTGATTAGCCGTGCTCGAAAAGTGCCCCTAAGCTGACACCCCACCCAGTGAGCAAAAGCACGTCGCACCATATCACGAGTAGCAGCTCTTTTCTTTTTCCCTCAGATTTGAGGTAAAAGGACGTTAAGAGGAGGGGGAACCCCATAATTGAGGAAAGGGGAAAAAACCAAGTAGTTTTCGCACCGCCAACTTAACAAACAAAAAAAAAAATCAGCTTGTCAGAGTAGAAAATAGGAAGCTCCGCATTACAAGCCAACCCTATCACCGTAAATGATAGAGGAAAATGGATCAAGAAGAGATGAAAAGTCAGAGTACGGCGACGAAAACGAAGTGGGTGGAAAATGAAAAAGTGAGGGCAAGGGATATACGCTAGGTTGTTGATCGGCTCGACCGTATGCGATGAGGCACACGAACGTTAAATGGAGTAACTGTGTCGTCAAGAAAAGGCATCTCGCACCGAAACTATCGGAAAGCACAAAACAAATTTCATCTCTTTTTTGTGTGTGTGGTGAGAGAGAGTGCCAATTAAAAGGAAAAGCAAGCGAATAGGAAGAAACGAAAGACTTCTTTTTCACTTCGAGAACACGCGAAATGCGCGCAAAGGGCAGCAGCGCACACACGTATCCTTGATTACTGCCCCGCACCTCTCTCTGTAAGAAAGCTTCTCGTATGTGTATGTTGCTTTTCAGTTTCAATCGGCAAACGGGCATCACAGCAATTTTTTTCGAAACGGAGAGGATATTGTTCCACCGTTAGGTGCTTTATCCGTTTCACAACGTTTTGGCATTCACCTCAGTAAAATAGCTCTGTGTCCCGCTGAGACAACATCTATGCCCACGTGGAACCGGAAGGTACTAACAGGCCGTGAATCATCTTACAGACGAGGGGGACACACTGAAAGATACAATAGTTAACAGACAATGGGAGGTAGAGACCGCTAATTCAAGCACGAAGAGGGGAAAAGGGGAAAAACAACACCGATGACAAAAACAGAAATAGAAGAAAACCGTTTTTGATGCGCCAGTTGCTCACCCTCCTCTGCTTGAATTGTTTCACACTTGAGCACTGTTGAGACCTTCTTAGTACAACGGACACGCTGGAGGAATAACAAAGCTAAAAACACTCATGGCAGCTTTTCAGTGTCCTATAAGCAGAAGAAATAACAGATCTTTTCTCGGAATTGGGACGGCAAAGAGATTTCCGTCAGCACTCATCTTTCCGAAACAAAAGAAAGACAGGTTCTCTGCTGTTACACCACTGCTGAGTAAGAAAGATGGTAGAAGGTAAGGAGTACACCTGCAGAAATCCTAAAAGCTGAACTCAACGAACACGCTGTTGAGATTCTGATACGTAGAAGATTTACTCCACAACGTATGTATATATATATATATATAGCGGACAGCGAGCCAAAAGGAAAAAAAAGACACAAAGACAAGTAGTGCGTGCGAAAAAACGTGACAGAGCAGCAACGAACGAGAGGGAAAAAAAAAGAAATGGAAAAATGTCCCCCAACCCGATCTTGATAACAATAGCATACACTGGCACTTTCCCCTTACCTGAAACCTGGTCCGATCCACCCTGTCCTTTTCATTGCGTTAACCTGTTCACTCTTCTCGCGTAGCGTTCTAGCCAACAGTAAATGGAATTGCCTGTTGGGTTTGATAAATCAACAGCCCTTCTCGAATAATGCACAAGCAGGAAAAGCTACACGTCGCACACCACCGCGTTTGCTACCTTTTTGCAGTCGCCATAAATAGATCTCAAAATACTTTGTGTGTCGTTTGGTACTGTGGGAACACATTAGTCACCGACAGCTGGCCATTGTAAAGAGAAAAAAAAAGAAAAGGAAAAACAAAAAAAAAGGATCATTACACGAGAGAGAAAGAAAAGAAGAATTAACTGAGGGAACACAAATTGCGCTTGTCTCGGAACCGGAAAAAAAAAAACCTGTCAACAACTTCATGCAAGCACGTCTACTCGTCACTGGTTACCCCACAACAGGTAAATGGAAACGAGCAATCTTACGTTACCTTGTGGCATCCGAAGTCAGATGACCAAGACAGTGACGCGTGCCGCAGTACCCCCCAGTTAACTCCTACAAGAGCTCAGTTCAGCTCCGACGCCTTCCGCGCTACCACACTCGATCCAGATCGTTTGGCGTAGAACGTCTTTTCCACCTCCTCCGAGTTGTTAACGAAGGTGAGATAGTTCTCAAACACAAGGTTTTCGGCTGGAAGCTTCCGCATCCGAACGTGGGCTTGACCGTAGGGCGTAAACGCCAATTGAGCAAGAATCCCAAACACGCAGGTCCTCGATTCAACACCGTCCACAGTCACGGAAGGCTGCCTGGCCGGCGCGGTGCCGTTGCTGCCGGCTGGCTGCTGCAGTAACAGGCGAGGCACAACGAGGTACGGCGACTGCTCCGGTGTGAAAGTGTATATGGCGCTGATGTCGCGACCTTGCAAGAAGGTGAAGCTTTTTGACGGCGTCTCGGCGTCTGCAGAGGAGTTTACAAGCAGCGAGTACTCCCGCGCCACGATGTGCGAGCTGCCCGCCATGATCGAGTGTGCCGATTGTCGCTGCTGCGTGTGCAACCGTCTTGCGATGCCGAGCTGGTGGTCGCGGAGGAGGTGCCGGCGATGGATATCATGATGGGGGCGTAGTCCTCCGCCTCCTTTGGCGTCCCTCTCGAGTCCGCCTGCGAGAGGATGAGTGTGAGCGTCGTCGGTTCGGTGACGTGGATCTCTAGACACAGGTTGGGTATTGCACCCTCAAACTCGAAGGGGATGCGGTAGTCCACGTGGCCGAAGTGGTTAAACACCACCCCACAGCCAACAAACGTCTCCAGAACCTCAGACCATTCCATAATAAAGGTGCCGTCCTCGCCGTCGTGGTTGGGAAAGGCTGTGCACGCCCCGGGGTTCTCCTCCCACATCGCCGACTGCGCTGACCACCGCCCGTTCCACTTTGTCGCCGACTCCCACGCATTTCGCAGCCGCAACAGCCGCAGTGGTGGGACCTTCTTGCGCTTCGGCGTGCGAGGTTCGATGACGCGCACGTTCAACACCGTGTACGCGTACCCCACAAATATGCACTTCTCCCTGTAACTGATGTGCGTGGAACGGGGGTCACTGTTCCCAGGGGTGCTCAGCAGCACCACGTGGCCGTTCTCGTAGTCCTGCACCATGCGCTGGAAAAACAAGTCGCTCTTCACCGGGTCATTGGCGCACTCGCGGAAACGGACATCTAGCCGCGAGGTGGGGAAGCCGGTGAAGTCGCGGATGGCAAAGAGAGGATCGCCGCCGGCGATGTTGCTATAACAACGGTTCCGCTTTGCGTACGCTTTCTCAAGATACGAGACCCACATCTCGCACGGGTCGTTCGCGCTGCGCGCATAGCGCTGCTGCTTCCCCACAACAGGAAGAAAACTATCGATGAGGACAGACTGCCAGAGTCCATCCTTGTTGAGCCACACCCGATACGCGCCAACCGCTTCCTCACGCGCCGTCTCGTCAGGGCTGACGGGGTGGCGGAACATGTCCTTGATGAAGTCGGGGTGCTCTGCGATGGCCGCCATTGCACTCATCACCCACGAGTTGCCCAGCTCCCCGCGCTGCGTTGCTGACGGAGTGACAGTGCGGCGGAACAACCGAATCTGACTCTGCAGATTGACTGGCAGGTATGCCTCGGGTCGCCGCCAGCCACTCGACGCAATTAGTTTACGTCCACCGTCCAACGAGCTCTGATCGGGCGGAAACGACGGATCGATGAAAGCGACATGACGTGCTTTGCACACTTTCAGCACCTCCTCCGGGTCCGTGAGCGAGCGGACGTACTTGGCCAGTGCAGCGCGATCCTTGTCGACCTCGGTGTGAGCCAGCAACGACTCACGTTGAATATACTCTTTCGAGAGCGGCTTTCCGTCAAAGTGACATCGGTACCTCGACTTGTCGCCGCGCGCAAACTCAATCGTCTCCATTGGGTACACAATCAGCGAAATCCTCAGCTCGCTGTCCTCTGCAACTGCCACGACGCGATTCTGGGCGTCCGCCTCAACGCCGCCGGTTGACAGAGAAACAAGTGGCTGCATGTTCGACCCAGGACCAAAGGTAAAGGTAGCGTGCATCTCATACACAAAGGTGTCATTGTAAAGGGCCCAAAGACGCTTCTTTGAGTCAACAATGCGGAAAAGAAAACCGCCTTTGAAGCACGCCGTGGCCTCACCGGGTATTGACGGCCCCCAATTTACCCACGGCGTCGTCAACGTTTTCGAAGAGACACTTTTGTGCAGCGGCTCTACGCTTTCCTCCCGAAATTCGTCAATCATGGTCAGGGTTTGGCAGTCAACGGAGGATCAGAAAAAAAGGTTTGCCTCAAGTCAATCGCGCTTTTGACTCTACTACTGCCGTTGTGCCGTCCGGCCTTCACACAAAAAAGCCCTCTTGCTAACGGCGGTACTCCTCTTCGGCGATACCTGTCACCCGGACCGCTTTTCCGTCTTCCTTGATAAAAGTCGCTGTCAGGTATACGTGGAAAACACAGAGGGAAAAAGCTGAGGCTTTAAGGGATCAAAGGTGAGTATACACAAAAAAAAAGCGTGCTTACAATTCCTTACAATGAAGACGAGAGTGACCAGAAGCACACGCTTCGTCCGGCAGGTTCGGAATAATAGAAAAAAGGGTAAAACGGTAATGCGGTGGCGTGAGAAACAGCACGAGGAGAAACCTGTCAACTTATGAATGTCGTGCTGTGACAAACAGAATAGCACTGAGCTAACGCGTCGCTGAAGCAGCAACACGAAACACACGGAAGTGCGACTGTTTTCCGCTGTTGCTATATTCGTGTGTGTTTGTTTAACTGCACGCTCGATTCTTGCAATGCGTGTGCTTAATTGGCAAAAAAAAAAAAAACAATGTCGAGAGGTGAAAAGAAAAGAAACGGAAACGACGAAAACGTCTCGATAAGGGGGGAGGGGAGAAACAAAAAGAGGGAAAATGAACGGAGTTGAGTGTGTTTTGCTATGTGGCTTGGATGATGAGAGGGAACGGAAACGGCCTAACGAGAAGTGTTGTCACTTGACTCGTTGCAAACAAATGTAAAATAAACTATGTGATTATACGCTCGTTACCAAAGTAACGACGTTGGTACTAGGCAAAACGTATGAGATTGTAGTCAAACGAAATAAAGGAGAGTTAGCGCAATTGTAAACAGGAAATGCAAACGGAAAGGAGGAAAGAGAAGCTTGGAGGGTACGTTGTTAAGGCAGGCAGCAGTAACAATCGTGTTCATATTGCATGTGTGAAAGATAGGTATAACGTTAAACCCTGTATTGTACGCACGAAAAAGGGCTACAATCGCTCTCTTTCTATATGAAAACACTGGACTTGATGGATTATGGGGTAGAGAAAGTGCCGGAAGAAAAAAAAAGGACTGTGCTTAGATGAAAGTCTCTAGGGATTCTCCGATCTCAGCCATCATCAGATAAAACCCTCGATAGTTATTTAAAAAACAAACACTAACCAAATCTGCCAAAATTGGCAGTATTAGCACATGAACCTGTGAATGTTACCGTCTTTTTTTCCAATGTTACCTAGAGAAGAAAGAGTGAGGCAATTGACAGAAACGATGTGGAAAACATCCTGAGACAAAAACAAACAATCGTTACACAAAAGAAACATTAATAAAAAGGTTGCCCTAGCAAAAAAAAAAACTAAGAGAAACAAACAAATGATGAACAATGCACATACGAAGAAGGGATAATAATAAAGAACGGATTTCGAGACCATGGGAAATTAAAAAAAAAAAAAGACTTGTCCTCCTCGGCACTCTTACGGGTTACTTTCTCCTGCCCTCCTTTAGCCTTCTCTGTACAGCCCCTCTCCTTTTTCCTTGACGTGTAAAAGGAAAAGAGAACGCGTTTACCGCTCACTTCAAATCGTTTTCCAGCGTAAATGCTTTTTGATGTACCATTACTTAGCACTCAAATGTTAACGTGCACTCCACTAAAACGGGTGCTGAGTGTGAAAAGCACCGATTCAAGTTGATAAAAATCAACTCCGGGAAACGCAGGACTCGCTCTACGCCTACTGAGAACAAACCTCCAGCACGGCTTGCAAGAAAAAGGAAAAAAGAGATGAGCATTTGAGGGACACAAAAACCCGCTGTAAGACTGACAATCCGGTAAAAAAAAAAAGTACAGCAAAACGTACTCTGAGAACAAAAACAGACACGCTCAGCACGAAAAGGGGGAAAAAGAAGAAGCAAATAAAACAGTAATGCAGGCCAAACCAATAATGACGGTAGCGACATAGAAGAGAAGCAGAGCAAGCGGTCCGGTTTAAGGTGCAACACGAACGCATCTAACACGTGTACCGAAAGACGACGGCTCACTTCTGTCGTAGTGGCGCTGTCGTCCACAACCCTGGCAACTAGATGAAACGGGAAAACACGCAGCGGGGAAAGAAAAAGAAAACGGCTAAGTAAACAAAAAAGAAAGGAGCTGTACGTAAAGGACTGCAAACCAACCTTCCTTATTTGAAATCCGCTTAACACATTTCATTAGTCTTTTGACCTTCTTGTATTTTAACACTGAGAAACTCCTTTTCTGGTAATCTGAAGATTATACCTTTTTCACGTGTGCTTCGATTTGGAGCCTACAGCAGACGACGCTACATGTATTCAGAATTCACATACAACCGACTAACATCCAATACAAGAAAACAGAACAAATTGGCAGGCACACTGTTTGCATTTAAACACAGCTATCATCTTGAACGAAAACGGCCCTGGAGACGGCAAATAGACAAAACAGAAGAACAGTCGAACAAGACTCTTGAAGCCGTAAAAACGTGGCGAACGCACTCTACAATAGGACACTCCAAAAAAAAAAAAATGATAAGCGAGAAAGGGAAAACCAGGTGAAGCATCAACCTCAACGCAGACAAGAGAAGATACATTAACTATGTAGAGTGAGTGAGCGTAAACCCACCTTTGCTGTGGAAGACCTTCATTTTTCTTTGGTGAAATTGAGGGCCACATTGTCACTAGAAGGCATGAAAGGAGGAGACCACACAAAAAAAAAAAACGACTCTCGACAAGGGAAAAGAGGAGCGAACCCGGCACGCGGCAAGAGAAAAAACTTCCGGAAGAAAGCAAAAGTGGAAGAGAATAAAGGGCACGTCAAAGGCAGCGAGCAGCTTCTTCTCCGCATTCACAAGCACGAGAATACATAAAGGATGAAAGGGGGAAAGAGAAAGCTTGGTCCTCGCAATTCAAATCCACTTTGCGGATTAAACAACACAGAAACGGGTGCTGATGACGAAAAGGATCTCCAGCCATTCCTTCCTTTTGCGTTCGTTTTGCAGCTGCCACGTCACTTAGTCGTCGGAAGTCTGAATGATCGTGCCAACGTAAATGTCTGGGAAGAACTGCTTCGTACCCTTGGCCTGGAACTCTGTCTCCGTCGCCACCGTCTCGCAGTTGAACTTCTGGAAGTTGTCGAAGATGCGGTTCTCCGGTGCCAAGGCACGGAAGGCGACGCGGACCTCGCTCGTCTCCTTACCGATCTCGTGCGGGCACAGGATGCCCAGGGTGTACGGCAGCTTTGCGAACTGGCTCATAGCGCGCGGCACCACCAAGTACGGCGAATTCTCCGGCGTAAACTCGTAGAACATGCTGACGTCACGGCTCTGCAGAAAGGTGTATTCGGGCGACGGGTGGTCGTTGTCGAAACCGCTGTTCATATCCACGCGCATCGGCGTCATCGCCCCCATGCCGTGGGCAACGCTGATCATTATCGGCGCGTTCTCCGGCTTGTCGGTGCCGCGCTTGTCATCCTGAGAGAGGATGAGGTTAATTACTGTAGGGCGCGCCACAGAGATCTCCAGGCAGGTCGTAGGCACGTTCTGGAAGAACGTGCCGCGCACACGATAGTCGTACATCGGATGCTGGATGAAGCAGACACCGCAGCCCACAAAATAGTCCTGCACATCGGGCCACTCCATAAAAAAGGTACCGTCGTCGGTACTGTCAAAGTTGAAGTAGTCCGCCACCTCAGAGTACTTGTCCCAGTTCTTGTCGCGTTTATTCCACGGGCCATTCCAGTCTGACGTCGTCTGCGACCACGGGTTGCGCAGGTGCAACAGCCGCAGGTCGTGCTCCTCGAAGTAACCCACGCGGATGACCGAGTAAGTGTGGCCTAGCAGGAGGTTTGCCTTGTCGTACGCGCGTTCGGCCTGCGCCGGGGAGCCGCAGCTGGCGGCACCGCGTGCCGTCATGATGGCCTCCCGCGTCGGCGTCGTAAATACGATCTGGTAGCCAATATCGCTGTAGTTTTTAAGGTGCGTGAAGAGCTCGTACGTCTCATTCACTGTAGACTCCATAAACGCGTTATCAAATGAGGAGCACGGGAACCCGGACATGTCCTGCAGGGCGTGAAGCGGATCGCCGGCAACAATAAAACCGTACCCTCCAAAGACCTTCGCGTACGCCTTCTCGAGGATCGATGGCCACAGCTCTGCTGGATCACCTTTAGCGCGCGCGAACTTTGGGCGGCCACCAGCAACCGGCAGGTAGTCGTCCACGATCACATTCGTCCACCAGCCGTTCTTGTTCAGCGTAACGCGGTAAATGCCGCAAGCGCGCTCGTCCTGACCTTGCTCCACGCTCTCAGGGTGGCGGAAGATGTCACGGATCTTGTCAGGGAACTCTGCGAGGGCGGCCATCGCCCCGGTAAGCCACGAATCACCTAAATCGCCCTCATCCAAGTTAGACGGGTGCACGCCGTTGCGGAAGAGACGGGCCTGCTTGGCGTTTTCGTCCGAGAGGAACATGCTCGGACGCTCCCACGGCAGCACCTTCAGCTTCATCAACGAGCCGATCTGCAGCGACTTCTGCTCGGGGGGAAAGGCGAAGTCAACAAACTTGATCTTGTTCTTCACACACACGCTCACCATCTGGTCCGTCGTGGCCTTTTCGTCAACCGCGTTGAAGAGCGTCGCCGCCTCCTGTTTCACAAACTCGTGGTCCTGACGGGCCATGTCCTTTAGGTATTCCTCCGTCAGCGGCAGCGCACGGATGTTGCTAGTGAACCCGTTCGTCTCGCCTTCAACGAATAGCTCTGTCTCCATCGGGTACACCGTCACAGTGGCTCGATAGGAGCCATCGGGCAGCTGCTCCATCTCGGTGTTCTCCAGCGCACGCAGAGCAGAGTTTTTCCCAAAAACGAATTGCACTTTCATCTGAGTGTTCGTTGTGTCGTTGTAAAACGACCAGCGGTTGTTGTTGTTCTTTTCGATAATGCGGAAGAGAAGGCCGTCGTCGAAGCACGGCGTTGCCTCGCCCTTGTACACCGGCTCACCGTAACGGTAGTCGTTTGGTCCGTACTTCTTCTGCACAACGGAGCCCTCATCGAACTCGTCCACCTTACCGTTTGCAAGAGCCATTGTGAATGATTGTCCTTGCCGTTATTTTCGCTTGTTTGTCCTGGTGTAACTGTAGTAGTGTTCAGTAAAACGCGTGAAAAAAATAAAGAAGCGTGACAAAAAACTGGTCAAATCGCCACGACAAGAAAAAAAACTATGGAGCCCTCGAAAAGCGAGGGTTTTTGAGAAAAAAAAAAAAACTGAAGAAAAGAAGATACCGGCCTTCAGGAATGTTAAAATGGACACAGTAAAAAAAGCTGCTTGTTGCTCTGTAAGAAAATTGATTGTTTATCATTATTATTATTGTTTGACCGAATAGCGAAGCAGAGGCGCAGAAAAGCAGAGTGCAACGTGGCAAGGGGGAGGGTGGGAAAGAAGAGAAAAGTATCTTCACAAAACCACCTAAAAAGTCATTTTGTCCATAGGCACTTCCTCTTTTTAGACGTAACTCAGTTTAGCTACTAGTACAGTGTAGCAGAGACCCAAAATAACGAGCTTACAATTTGGCGAACACACTACACAGTCTTCCCGAGTTCAGCGCCGGCCTTTCTTAATTGTCGGTAAGTGAAACAACCAGATGAACGTACTCAGCCTATGCAAGAGGGGCGCAGGGAGCAGGGTTACGAAAGCCTCCAAAAGAGCATCAACTTCCTTTTTCGGTACGTTATCTCGCATTTGATTCTGATCACTACTACACTTTTTCTTTCTCGTTAGTTGTTTGTCTACCAGTTCGAACTCAAAAATTAAGTGCAACATGCTTGTACAGGCCAGTGAAATCACTCACGATGCAAGATGTCACACAAAGAAAACAAAAACGAACTTCGATGAAAATACATAGGGATCGGAAAAAAAAAAAACTCATGAGCAAACACGCACGTAAATACGCGAAAAGGAAAAACCCCTGAGGTGTTTTTACTGTTGTCTTATCGCAAAGCGGGACGAAAGCAAAGCAAAAGCCCGCCTGAAACATCTTGGCGTGTCTGATGAAGTCCAACGGAAAGGAAATGACCAAGGTTACAGAGTTTTTTTGTTTCTGAAACCAGTTTAAGGTCTGCCTGACAACAACGACATTCTCCATACTCCCTTTGTACAAAAGAGCCATGCAATTCTATTTGTCGCACAGACTCGTTGCGACAAAAACAAGCAAAAAAACATGCATCCGGGGAGAGGAAAAGACGTCAACGCCTCTGTGATAGAAACACAGAAGCGTCATTGAGACAAGGCAAAAAAAAAAAGAGCTTGCAGCTGTCAGAAGTGACAGGACCTTTCCGGGTTCAACTCTGAGGAAGAAAACGGAGGTGCCGCACTAAATAAACTTAACGTAGAAAACAATAAGGTAAACAAGACAGACGCTCCCGGAACACTGTGTGCTACCTACTCTCTTCCACTCCTTCACCACAAGCTCGGTCCGCACTCAAAGGTCACTTTTCAGTTTATTGTTTCGCTTGCTAAAACACAAACTGGTGACCCGAAACCGTGTGATAACAAAAAAAAACTTCAGTCTCTGAACGCTCACCCCCTGCAGAAGCGGTTACGGTGAAGCGCAGACTGAGAGCGGGTTACACTTGGTGCCGAAAGCAAAGAAAACGAGCGAAAAAAAAAAAAACAAGAAAACGACACAGAAAAGAGAACCCGCTCGGCCAAGTCGAGGGGGGGACGAGAAGCAACACATAAATAACGACAGGAAACGTGCCAACAGCAAAGCCACAAAAAAGACCAAAAACCACAAGCCAATCCCCAGCCTCTCCCCACGAGCCAAGAAAACAAAACCTGGAATAGGTGCTACTCCAGATCCAGAATGAAAGTGGGATACAAGAAAGCAACTCTTGAGAAAACCACCCGCCAAACGCGCACGCCGTTTCACGGAATAAAACCAGAGCCCGAAATCCACAGCGTACAACCAACCTGTGCTCTACTAACAACCTCGACATAAAACGAAAACCAATCACCTAACACCTAACAGAGAGTCAGGTCGCGTCGGTCACCGCACTTCAACTGCACTGGGTACGTAACCGCGTTTACACCAGTTCCTCACCCATCTGCGTAAGCGGGAAGCCCTCGCCAGGAGCGCGCTTCTGGAACTGCACCGGCTGCTCAACCTCTTTCAGCTCAGGCTCGAACTTCGGGAAGTTCTCAAACACGCGGTTGCTCGCGTCCAGGCGCTTGAACTTTACCGACACGTCGCCATTGCCAACCTCCTTGTTCGTGATCATGCCAAGAACGTACGGCACAGACTCCGTGTCGGAAGGCATACTGCGCGGAATAACGATGTACTTACCGGCCTCCAGCTTGTGGATCAACGAGATGTCGCGTGCCTGCAGGAACGTCCACTTGTCGGGCGTAGGGTGAACACCGTCAGCCGACGAGTTCAGCACGACTTTGAACATACCGCCCTCCACAGGCTCTGCAATGCTGATCATCACGGGCTGGTACTCCGTCGCGTGCTCCTGGCACCGCTTGTCATCCTGCGAGATCACGAAGGTAAACCATGTCGGCGACGACACCTCAATCTCCAACACAGCTGACGGCACCCCACTCGTGAACACAGAGTTCATGCGGTAGTCATACGCTGGCTGGTGCGAGAAACACACGCCGCCGCCATTGAAGTACTTCAGCGCGGCCTCCCACGGCATCCAGAACGTGCCGTCAGCAGCCTTCTGGAAATTGCACGCGTCAGCGACCTCCGGGTACTGTTCCCACTTGCTGTCGTTGTCGTTCCAGTCGCCGTTCCACTCCAGACCGCGGCCCCAAGCGTTGCGCACCTTCACGATACGCAGGTTCTCGTTCTCGATGTATTTTGCGTCGAGAATGGTGTATGCGTGGCCTGTCACCAACCCGACCTCAGCATAATCGGCAGTCAGCGGTGCATTTTTGCCGTCCTTGCTCTTCGGGTCGCTACCGGGAGTGTTGCAGATGACTGTGTAACCGGCAGCAATCCCGCGGGCAAGATCATCGAAAAGATCCACCTTCGACTTGTTGGACTCATCCAGCAGAACGTCATCAAAGCGCGAGGTGGAGAAACCGGTCATATCCTGCAGCGCATGCAGCGGGTCGCCAGAGCAGATCTTCGCGTAGCTGCCGTGCAGCTTCGCGTACGCCTTCTCCAGAATCGCGGGCCAGATCTCCGCGGGGTCCAAAGCGCTCTTCGCGTACTTCAGCTTACCCGCAGACACAGGCAGGTAGCTGTCCACCAGCACACTGCGCCACCACCCGTTCTTGTTGAACGTCACACGGTACGCGCCAACGGCGTGTTCGCGCTGAGCCGCAGCCTTGCCCTCCGGGTGGCGGAACATGCCCATGAGGCGCGCGGGGTCCTCTGACACCGCAGCCACCGAGCACATCACCCACGAGTCGCCAAGGTCGCCGGCGTCCACGCATCCGGGCCGCACACTCGAGCGGAACAAGCGCACCTGCGACGCCAGCTCCTCCGGCACACACATCTGCGGACGGGCCCACGCGAGCGGCTTGAAAGGCTTCGTTGCCCCCGCCTCCAGCGACGCCTGGCACGGCGGGAACTCAGGGTCCACGAACGGGATTCCGTTCTCAATGCACACCTGCAGGACGTCCTCGGCATTGTCGCTATCCGTTACCTGCTGGATCGCGGCGGTCTCGCTAGACACCTGCTCCTCCGTGATGCCGCGGCGAGCGTTGTGGTACTCGTCGCTCAGCGGCACGGCGCGCAACTTGCTCGTAAAGCCGTTCACACTGCCCTGTACGAACATCTCCGTCTCCGTGGGGTACACAACCACCTCCGTTACGTATTGGCCCTCGTCGTTTTGCTGCATCGTCGTGTTCTCCAGCGGCCGCAGCTTCGAGTGCTTGCCGAAGGTGAACTGCACGTGCATCTCGTAGTTCAGACTGTCGTTGTAGAACGCCCACGTCTTCTCCTTCGGGTCGATGATGCGGTACAGCAGGTTCGGCTCGTCGAAGCACGACATGATCTCACCCTGGCAGTCCGGCTCGCCGTTCTTGAAGACACTGGCGTCCTCGTTGCCAGCCTCGCCCTCACCCTCGTACACGGGCGCCATGCAGGTAGACAGTTCGAACTCGTCGTCGCTGTCCTCGCGCGTCTGGTACTCGACAGGCTCCCAACGGGCAACGCTCTTCACGTTGCGCGACTTCGGCTTCACGATCGCACAGAGCCGCTGACGGACGACCTGAGGCGGGGGCATGGAGCGTGCCTGTACCCCCGGCTCCTCCTCCTCATACGCCGTCTCCGCGGGGGCACGGTCATGCCCGCCATGGTGGTGGTGAGGCTGCTCGTCGCCAGCTTCCGCCCACTGATCCTGTTGTTGCTCGGGCGCGGCCTCCTCCTCGCCGTGCAGGTGGTGGTGCTCCTCCCCGGTCTCCCCACCGTGGTGGTGCTGCCGCATGTGCTCGTGCTCCTCCGGGTAGTGCTCGTGCTGATGCTCCTGCGGCTGCTCGTCGCCAGCTTCCGCCCACTGATCCTGTTGTTGCTCGGGCGCGGCCTCCTCCTCGCCGTGCAGGTGGTGGTGCTCCTCCCCGGTCTCCCCACCGTGGTGGTGCTGCCGCATGTGCTCGTGCTCCTCCGGGTAGTGCTCGTGCTGATGCTCCTGCGGCTGCTCGTCGCCGAGCTCCTGCCAGTCTTCGTTGTTGGACATGGCGCGTGAAAAGTGAGCTATTGCTACCGGTGACTTTTACGACGCTATTTGGGATTTCTGGTGATATGACCGTTTCCGGAGACAAAGAGTTTGATGTATTCGGATGTAATGTTGCGCAGCTTTCAAGCAAGAGATCCTTATGAGATAGAGTATTGTTTTTTAAATAGAGAAGGCTATTATTACTTTTCGTGATGGTTTGTTCAAGCCATAATCAGAGGGTGGTGACGGAAGGAAGAGATAGTGGTAAAAAGGAAACGCGAGCTAGAAAATAACAAAGCCATCGTAGTGCCTACTCACAGAAAGGCGGTTGATTGGATTGTAAATCACACGTGCTTCGACTTGCGTATTGTGTTTTTGAAGCTTAAGCCGCTCACAAATACACACTTCTTGAGAGTGGTAAGACTTATTACATTGAGAGCAACTAAACCATCACATACAAAGGTATTCGCTCTCTCGTACAATTTCCCCTTGTTAATGGAGATCACGCCCACAGCACGAGCACAGGTGTATGTTTCAAAACGTAACACTCAAGTTGGCGTTTTTTTTCCTGTTAAAACGATGGCTTCACAGAAGCTACATAAGAGAAACATCGGAAATTTGGTAACCTATTTTTTTTTACCAAAAAAAAACTTGCGCGAAACACCCAATAAGCGGCAGTTCCGTCACCTTTTGAATATGGTGCGCAACGAATACAGTGCGGCACTGTCATCTTTTGTTTGCCCCCCCTGCTTCCATGCCTCTGCAGACCCACCAAGTAGTCCGCGTCGTTTGGATTCTTTTTATTGCACCGGAGTAAAGCATGGTCAGGGAGTAAAAAAAAAAATTGAGTCTTTCTCACATCAGAGGTATTCTTTTTCTTTTGAGTCCCATTCTTTTGACGAAAACCAAAGAGAATGGTACACCCAATTCAGTGATGCAACTAAAGAGAAAAAAAAAGAAACTAAACGAGTTACATTTATATAACAAGTCAAAGGAAAAGAAAGCGCTCATTGTAAAATAAATAGTGGTAAATTAGTAAATGCTTCACCGGCAGCGAGAAAAGTAAATACGATGATTGGAAGAGCAGAGCATAAAGGGAAGCACAGAAGTAGAGGCGATTCAAAGCTTCACCCACCGGCGGCGTTCTGGAAAATGAGAAAGTTCACAAAGCTTTTACTACTGTGACGCTTGGCCATTTTCTCCGCTCTCAGACACCGACTGAAAGAGAGCTTTCAAGGAAATATCGTCCTACAAACGGTCATCGTAACGGATGCAGTACAAAACAGCACTTGAAAACAGATCAAATGAAAACATGGTCAGAGAAACGACAGCGACACTCAACAAAAGGGTCATTGCCCTACACGGAGTCGCGCAGCGTCCACGGTCAGAAAAGAAGGTTTGGAAACAAAAACTAAAACCACACATTTGCAGAACAGCTTTCAGAACAAGATCGTGTGCTTTCAGCTTTGGAGTTCTTTTTCACCGTTAACCCCATTACAAACTTGACACCGGCGTTTATGAAAGTCATAAAAGGCGGTTTTTCGCGAACAGAAAACGGTGAAAGTGCAACGTGGTGCTGTGAATCAAAGAAAAAAGAGGCTTTTTTTTACAAGGATATTAAAACGTGAGTATTAAGAAAAAGCAAACGACGTTTCCTTTTCATAACTAGAATGGCATAAGTCCGTTTCCAAACCACCGAAAGATCAAAAAAGCAGAAATCAAGAAAAAAAACGAATGCGGCTCCTTTGATATCACTTAAATGAAACTTGGAAGCAATGAAGCGCCTACAGCACTTCATCGCTGTCCTGAATGCTGTACAACGACAACAGTCAAAAATCGTAAAGCCTGGATTTGAGCAAGAAAGCCCCGCCGCAGAAATACAGAGAAAGAAGATAACGGGTAAAACCGCCCAACAGTCACGGACACGTGTCCCTGTAAAACCTCAAACACTTCTGCGCAGGATTCCCACCGTTGCACAGATAAGATGTTGCGGAGAACTGGGCAGCAGTCTCTCAACACACTAAAGCCGCAAATATAACACGTGTAGAATAAAACCTCCTCTTCTTCTCGCTGTAGACGCAGATGTAGCATTACTAGGCGAACCACCAACACCGTATCGTGAAGGGGCAGTCCACCAGCAAGTGACCCCGATAGTCCAACGCTGTTTTAACTTTCCTCCGTAGGTGCGTACTTTGTTTCCAACACCAACACCTAAGGAAAAGGTAATCCTCGATGTTACCTCTGTTACCTCGATGTTGTCGTTACACCCCTCACCGTGACCGCTGTACGAAAAGGTACGAAAGCGATAACGCAGAAACACCGTCATCACGCCAGTTCCTCACCCATCTGCGTAAGCGGGAAGCCCTCGCCAGGAGCGCGCTTCTGGAACTGCACCGGCTGCTCAACCTCTTTCAGCTCAGGCTCGAACTTCGGGAAGTTCTCAAACACGCGGTTGCTCGCGTCCAGGCGCTTGAACTTTACCGACACGTCGCCATTGCCAACCTCCTTGTTCGTGATCATGCCAAGAACGTACGGCACAGACTCCGTGTCGGAAGGCATACTGCGCGGAATAACGATGTACTTACCGGCCTCCAGCTTGTGGATCAACGAGATGTCGCGTGCCTGCAGGAACGTCCACTTGTCAGAGCTCGGACGCGCACCGTTTGCAGAGGAGTTCAGCACGACTTTGAACATACCGCCCTCCACAGGCTCTGCAATGCTGATCATCACGGGCTGGTACTCCGTCGCGTGCTCCTGGCACCGCTTGTCATCCTGCGAGATCACGAAGGTAAACCATGTCGGCGACGACACCTCAATCTCCAACACAGCTGACGGCACCCCACTCGTGAACACAGAGTTCATGCGGTAGTCATACGCTGGCTGGTGCGAGAAACACACGCCGCCGCCATTGAAGTACTTCAGCGCGGCCTCCCACGGCATCCAGAACGTGCCGTCAGCAGCCTTCTGGAAATTGCACGCGTCAGCGACCTCCGGGTACTGTTCCCACTTGCTGTCGTTGTCGTTCCAGTCGCCGTTCCACTCCAGACCGCGGCCCCAAGCGTTGCGCACCTTCACGATACGCAGGTTCTCGTTCTCGATGTATTTTGCGTCGAGAATGGTGTATGCGTGGCCTGTCACCAACCCGACTTTGGCGTACCCTTCCGATAGCTCCAGATCCTTTTCGTTCGGCCCGCGCCCGGGAGTGCTGCAGATGACTGTGTAACCGGCAGCAATCCCGCGGGCAAGATCATCAAACAAATGGAGACTCTCCTTCTTATTGGCAAAGGCTTCGTCGAAGCGCATGGTGGAGAAACCGGTCATATCCTGCAGCGCATGCAGCGGGTCGCCAGAGCAGATCTTCGCGTAGCTGCCGTGCAGCTTCGCGTACGCCTTCTCCAGAATCGCGGGCCAGATCTCCGCGGGGTCCAAAGCGCTCTTCGCGTACTTCAGCTTACCCGCAGACACAGGCAGGTAGCTGTCCACCAGCACACTGCGCCACCACCCGTTCTTGTTGAACGTCACACGGTACGCGCCAACGGCGTGTTCGCGCTGAGCCGCAGCCTTGCCCTCCGGGTGGCGGAACATGCCCATGAGGCGCGCGGGGTCCTCTGACACCGCAGCCACCGAGCACATCACCCACGAGTCGCCAAGGTCGCCGGCGTCCACGCATCCGGGCCGCACACTCGAGCGGAACAAGCGCACCTGCGACGCCAGCTCCTCCGGCACACACATCTGCGGACGGGCCCACGCGAGCGGCTTGAAAGGCTTCGTTGCCCCCGCCTCCAGCGACGCCTGGCACGGCGGGAACTCAGGGTCCACGAACGGGATTCCGTTCTCAATGCACACCTGCAGGACGTCCTCGGCATTGTCGCTATCCGTTACCTGCTGGATCGCGGCGATCTCGCTAGACACCTGCTCCTCCGTGATGCCGCGGCGAGCGTTGTGGTACTCGTCGCTCAGCGGCACGGCGCGCAACTTGCTCGTAAAGCCGTTCACACTGCCCTGTACGAACATCTCCGTCTCCGTGGGGTACACAACCACCTCCGTTACGTATTGGCCCTCGTCGTTTTGCTGCATCGTCGTGTTCTCCAGCGGCCGCAGCTTCGAGTGCTTGCCGAAGGTGAACTGCACGTGCATCTCGTAGTTCAGACTGTCGTTGTAGAACGCCCACGTCTTCTCCTTCGGGTCGATGATGCGGTACAGCAGGTTCGGCTCGTCGAAGCACGACATGATCTCACCCTGGCAGTCCGGCTCGCCGTTCTTGAAGACACTGGCGTCCTCGTTGCCAGCCTCGCCCTCACCCTCGTACACGGGCGCCATGCAGGTAGACAGTTCGAACTCGTCGTCGCTGTCCTCGCGCGTCTGGTACTCGACAGGCTCCCAACGGGCAACGCTCTTCACGTTGCGCGACTTCGGCTTCACGATCGCACAGAGCCGCTGACGGACGACCTGAGGCGGGGGCATGGAGCGTGCCTGTACCCCCGGCTCCTCCTCCTCATACGCCGTCTCCGCGGGGGCACGGTCATGCCCGCCATGGTGGTGGTGAGGCTGCTCGTCGCCAGCTTCCGCCCACTGATCCTGTTGTTGCTCGGGCGCGGCCTCCTCCTCGCCGTGCAGGTGGTGGTGCTCCTCCCCGGTCTCCCCACCGTGGTGGTGCTGCCGCATGTGCTCGTGCTCCTCCGGGTAGTGCTCGTGCTGATGCTCCTGCGGCTGCTCGTCGCCAGCTTCCGCCCACTGATCCTGTTGTTGCTCGGGCGCGGCCTCCTCCTCGCCGTGCAGGTGGTGGTGCTCCTCCCCGGTCTCCCCACCGTGGTGGTGCTGCCGCATGTGCTCGTGCTCCTCCGGGTAGTGCTCGTGCTGATGCTCCTGCGGCTGCTCGTCGCCAGCTTCAGCCCACTGATCCTGTTGTTGCTCGGGCGCGGCCTCCTCCTCGCCGTGCAGGTGGTGGTGCTCCTCCCCGGTCTCCCCACCGTGGTGGTGCTGCCGCATGTGCTCGTGCTCCTCCGAGTAGTGCTCGTGCTGATGCTCCTGCGGCTGCGCGTTAAACCTGGCACACTCTTCAACCTGCGGAGCTGCATTGTCACTGTGGTGTGTAAGATGGGGATGGCTCTGTGGGGTCTCGTTATGTTGATGCTCTTGGTGCATACCATAGACCTCATTAGAATGTTCTTCACGCGGTTCGGCTCCGGTTTCCTCATCTCGGGTATCTTCATCAGGGTATTCTTTTTCCTCAACCGGGGGCTTCTCGGTGGGATACTCGTTCACGTGGTGATGGTGCTCGTCAGCGACATGTTTAGCTGCCCCAGCACCTTCCTCCTCGTAGGCACAGAGTGCAGAAGCTTTCTCCTCCACTATATAAGGCTGTGCCGCAGCGCGGGGGTCCTCCTCATGGTTGGCGCGAAGCTGTTCACTGGGCTCGTGAGCCACGTCCCCAGGAGCTTTCTGGTGGTGGTAGTGTTCGTCATGGTGCACCTGAGCGGGCTCCTCGTCGTGACGGTCACCGCTAGCTTCTTCAGGGTATGCCTCCTGAGGATACTGCGCTGCGGCTTCCGCCTGCTGTGGCTCTTCGTCTAGCTCCTGCCACTTGTCTGCCTGATGCGCCGGTAGGGCTTCATGGCCTCGCTCTTCCTCTGTGTGGTGATGGTGATGCGATTCCTCCTCCCCGAGCTCGGTCCACTGGTTCTCAGTCTGATGTTCGTGAGACATGGCAGTGTGTAAGAAGGGTAAACCGTGAGAAAAAAAGAATGTTGTTAAGGAAGCTGTAAATAAAGGAGATTGGCGAGCTCAACATAGAATGACTGAAAGGATTACGTAGTGTGTGGATCAAGACACAAATATTTTATGTTATTATTATCAAACCGTAGTACAGAATCCAAGAGAACAAGAGAGAATATTGAAGGTAGTAAAATACAATTTTTTTTGAGTATTTTTGGTTTTCAGTTTACCGCTGCCCCTTTGCCCCGTGGAAATTTGTCCAGGAGCCAAAAAAAAACAATGTGGGTTCTTCGTATTTGAACTTGCAGATGCACCAATAAGGTGTGTGATTGACAACCTGCGACAGATTCAATTAGATAATGTTGAATTCCGCATTCACTACTCAAATGTTGCCTCGTCAGCTTTCCGTGCCAGAAACGAAAGTTTACAAAGTCAATATTCATAACATCCTTCGTTTGTATAAGCGTGAGCTGCGCATAGTGACTTACATTCCTGATCCTGCTAATTTCAGATTGGACATAAATTAAAAGTGAATACTAATTTGTGTTCTTGAGGACGTCTAAGTGATGCGAATAAGGGTGGCAAGAAAAACATCTATCTGGATCAGTGAAGACGGTAATTCTGTCCTAATCTCTCAATTTTAGCTTTGATCTTGGGCCTCAGATCCGGCGTCTCCGTGGCGTGTTATTTACCAAATGCAACAGTATCCTCTTGGGAGAAAGAATCCCATGACATTGCCAAAGAACGCTCAAGTTGAAAAGGCACAGAATAGGTCCACTTCCGCTTCTTAAATTCGTACTGCAACATAACAAGTACACAGAAAGAGAGATAAAAATATATACTTTAGTTTCCATTGTCAAATTGAAAACCCAGCTTTGCAGTATAAAAAAAACAGGCGTTCTTTAGCATCCACCTCGTTCAAGTGGCTACATTTGGAGCTGCGCCTACCAACGCATGTTTCCTTAAACGTATCATTTTGAATATGCGTTCACCCGTACGTTCATCAGGAATTTTTTTCACTGAAATAGGCAATCAAAAGCTGCTTCAAAGCAAGTTTCAGAGAAAACAAGAATACTCTTTCAAAAGAAAGTAACTCAATAATCAGATTGAAAAATGCAGAGACTTCCGAATTAAGTTCATTTCCGGCGAACAGAACCGACAAACCACCTACAAAACCAGAATCCTCTATCCCACAAGACGGCGAACGAATGGAAAAACTGTTGTAAACTTGAGTGTGGGCGGCAGATTCCCGCGCATCACCATTGGTGAAGGAAAAGAACAGTTATACCATGAATAGACAAAACACTTGTCTAAGCAGTGATGATTGATAATACGGATTCTCTTAAAAAAAAAAAAGACGCAAAGTCCATAATGTAGAGCAGAGCAACGACCCTCAGTTTATGACGACTACATTACACAGGAAAGAGAGGCACGCAGTATCCCCTGAAACGATTTACTTGAAAAAATCATGAGCAGCGAAAAAACAAAAGAATATATATATATATATATATAACTTTTACGATATAACAACAAATGCAAAGCGCTCAAAGAGTATGTAACCTATGTCACTGCGACTTGCTTATCCCAACTTAACAAAGAAGAAATAAACGGGCGCTTCTTTTTAAAATGCCAGATTAGTATTCTGTTGCTCCTAAGCTAAGGAGACCTTAGTGCTTCCCCTCATTTGTGACTTAACCAATATTTTTAATAAGTAAAGAAACTCTCCGTTTCTTTCTCCCAGTACATTTTTGTGACCAACACCCATAAAAAAAGAAGATACACAGTACCCAACTTAGAAAAGAAAACTAACAGAGTCATTTTAAAAAAGTTGGTTTTTAAGAGTATTTAAAAGTAACCCTTTAATCGAAATTTGTCGAAAAAAAAAGGGTTTGCGGAGTTTTATCTAAAACTTTTTTTTCTTGACACGTAGACATACGCACGAAACGCCGTTATCACTAGTTTTTGACGAATTGGCGTAAACTTTCAACAACACAACATAACTCTTCGGCAAGCAGATGCTGAACATGTTATGGCGGAAACACTTCAGATGCAGCGCCGATGTGAATCAAAAACTTCAAGTTTCGTTTTGGAAGCAAATTAATAACACTTCAACCGTAGACTTCCAGGCTTTGTCTATTAAAATACTCTTTTTAAAAAATGCAAATACGCCTATTAGGCAGGATACCAGCGCTGATGTATCCATCGGCAAATAGCATCTACCACTTATCCAGTTTAAGGACTTTTAAATATATAAATCAAGCATTTTAAAAGACGAAAGTGAAGTTCCCACGTAACGCCGTGAACCTTTTTTTTCTCTTAGACAAGTCTACTCATGTTTTCATCAAACCGCTTAAATGCCATCTCTAATGAACAGATAAAAAAAAAAGTCAAAAACTTCTGTATTGTTTTGATTTGGTCCGCAACTAATTGTTTCCAGTTACGAAAAAGAAGTGCTTTCAACAAGCACTAACCCAACTACTTGACAAAAAAATTTTTTTGGCAACGGCTGGTTCTCTCATTCCGATTCGGACAACACGGACAAGAATTTATAACAACTGGGAAGTGCCTTCAAAACCCACAATACTACACGTTCACTAGCTAAAAATACTGTTGTCATATGGCAGAAATAGTAGCGGGAGCGGCACGATCAAATAAGAAATCAAAGTTCTCAATCTTGTTTCGCTGTGAATGTGGCTTTCAGTAAATGGAAGTCAAAGAACGCTACTGTCTCTGTAAAGGAGAAAAAAAAGGCAGCCAAGTTTCCTTTACCTTTACTGTTACCTTCAGACGATCAAAAAAAAGGAGAGAAAGCAGTAATTCCACTGAAAAAAATTTTGAGTGAGAAAGGGATAACCGAAACAGCGCGCTTTTTCCGCGTGCAGGAATCATTTGGACGCCTTATTTCGAGACTTCCTTTAGTGTCCGCCAGAATTCATCAATCGTACTGAAAACAAATTTAAATTCTTGACAGCAAACAAGCAATTCCAACAAAAGGAAACAAGGACACTTTCCCTGAAAGGCGACTCTCGTTGACAAAGTTCCATATCTCAGTAACTAGACAAAACAACTACAGGGTACTAAGTTTGTTGGAAGTTAATTTAACACCACTGAGTACGCAAAAACACAACAAACTTTAAACTTGCCCCTTACTCTTGTGCCCGTCTTTTTCCTTCCAGTGCTGAAAATTATACACCACGTCGTGCTTTAATCTGCTACCACTTATTACTAAAAAAGTTTTAATACCGAAAAGCAAAAGCGAACTCTTTATATAAGTTCGCGCTCAACGTGTAACAACAAACACCTCTCGCAAAGTTCTCGCCGCCGACAACAACATTCTTCACGCGGTTAAAAGCGCCTCGACAGCATCTTTTCAAAACCAACAGCCATGCTACTGCTTTATTTCGCAACATGCTCCCTCCCTCCATAATTATTTCTCAACAAACACACACTAACAGTACTGTAACGCAGCTACGAACCCAATCGACACCCTCCCCCACACACCCATCTTTTCACGCAGTGCTTCTTTGCCCTCTGCTTCAACAACTGCTAATACCAGCGCATGAAAACCCCTGACTACCACCGACAGCTCCACCCACAACTTCCGTAGCGCCCGAAGCGAACGCACTAAAAGGTAGCCCCCCCCCAAATCACACACCCCCACACAGACATCATCCACACCCCGTTTTCATAAGCATCCCGCTCCTTACACACTCCATTAACTCACGGCCAGCGCAAACGCACCGACAGCCGACAGGCCTCATCAGAACAAACCGAGGAGACACGAAACTCAGCCAACTACTTTTACCGGACACCACCTATTTCCCCCTTTGAATTCGCCCCTTACGACTCCAGCCCCAAAACGGCACGCAGTCCGCAGAACCAACTGTGTCCGCTCCGTAAGTTTTGACACGGTGATCTGGAAAACAAACAAGACAAACAATGCACCTTTTCCGAAAAGCTATAAACTGAAAATATACACCTTTCCTCCATCCCATCTAACCATCCGTAATAGAATACCAGAAAAACCACTGACATGAACGAAGCCTCACCGCCACGAGTTCACTCGAAGAAGAAAAGCAACCCTCCGGGTTCCAGTTATTTCTCTGAAACCCTCTGATTCACCGCTAAGAAGTAGATCAACTGCTCAAAAAAATATCGCGAGTAAAACAAGCACTTTGCTTCCTGTTGGCGAAGACTTTAGAGGCAGCAAGTTCTTTGACATACTCTTTCGCGCACGGAAGCACCAGAGCTACCAACGAGAAGCAAATTGTTGACCGAAACTCTGCCCACAACTTTCCGGGAAACAACAGGTGAATGACCCACCGAAAAAGACGACCGCTTGCACTGCGAGAAAGTGATAAAGGAGTGAGTTCTACTTCCCTGTTTCCTCAAAGGCAACAACAACGCACTTTCGAGGACGAGTAGAAAGTTTTCCATTATTACTAATAGCACGAAAGCAACCACTGGTGGACACCGGCCGAACGCAAACCAATACAAACAGTGCCTCCCACGACAACAAATCCGCCGAAGAAGAAACACCATTAGGATAGGTAAACACGAGGACAAAATACGTAAGCGATTCATAAACACACTGGTATAACACCAGTGATGGCAATCTTCCTTCAGAAACGGAGGTTTCCCTCCAAAAAAAAAAATGTTGAATTCTCTTCAATAATCGCAGTTTCGGCAAACTAGAAAGCCAGAGAAACACCCCTCAAATGGTGAAAAGTGTAAAAAGCTGCTGTGGGGAAAAATAATACCACGCAATTCGAAGAACTCGCTCCCGAGTCACTTTGACCACCGAACCCGCGTTACTCATCTATTCTTTTTTTGAAACCCGAGGGGTTCCAGGAGGGAAGCCGAAGGCGGTGTAGAGGGCCCGAAAACTGACTTCGCGGCCTCGACCACCATCTCCGACAACGAAACTCTAAAATAAACCGTCAACTCGGATCCGAGTAAGCGAGAGCAAAGACGCTTTTTCTCAACCGACGCCCTTAAGGTGGGTTCGGTTTCTCCAATTCGTGGACCCCCACAAGAGACACCACTTAAGTGTTCAAACAACAACAAAAAAGGGCGCGGCCAGTCCTAAAGCAGAACTGAACGTCGAAAGGTCTAGCAAACCCACCAACACAAAAACGGTGGAAAATTACGCATTACGCGACAGTAGGGCTTTCCAAAATACCCACAACTTCGAGAAAATTAACCCTGTTCGGGAGTCCTGTTGTGCGCCCTCCTCTCCGCTTTCCAAAGAGTTGGTATTCCGGGCGACACCTAGAGGAGACACGGCGACCCGCAAGAAGTTCGTGGCAGCATTTTTTCTCTTTCCAGCGCACGCAAAGCAGCACACGCAGAACGTTTCACAATAGGTTTTTCATCCTCCTTCTTAGAAACCATGCCGGATCAGAATTGCAGTACCTCACCGTAAAGCGACCCGTAGATACAGGAGTTGACCGTTTGGACTTCACAAGGCACCTACTTCGACACTTGTGGTCCTACCTCTGTGAGATGAGAACCTGAACTGAACGAAGGAACACGAACGTCACGTAATGTCGACCAACGTAAATGAGAAAAGCCACCGTATGGTCGGGCACCGGCAAAGCTACTGACAACGCCTCTGATCTAAACTTCGGCAACCGGGATTGACACGAGAACTGTTTGAGAAACAAAGATTATTTGTTTTCAATCCTTCACATGCGTTGTACAAACCAATAAACCCCAGCAGCGTACCACGCCGCTGGTCACTGCTGTGAAAAACCACCCTAAGGTGACTTTCTCTAACCGCCCGCATGTTAGACAGCTAGGTCGTCTCCAAACACAACACACATAACTTTTTTTCGTTATCTCCTCAGCACACCTCAACCCCCAAAGTTTCAGCACCCACGACTCCTGCAGGTCAACCAACCCTCTGATGATCTCCCGCAAGGCTGCATTCTGATGGCGCGCATAAACACACTACCCCTCTAAAAGCTTGCAGGCCGCAGTCAGATAAAGCTGGGATAGGGGTAGTGGGAGTCGGCAAATTGCACCCCTAGTCTCACCGCTGCTCCTTTTCCTTACCTTACGATTGGCAAGGAGGAGAGGGGGGGGAGGAAGCGGCGTTCACTCCTAGGTTATACTAGACCCAGCCGTGGGCGATTTAGACCGCAGGGAAGGCGCAAAGCAGTGTCAACTTGGTGCAAGATAGCATATGTTTTGTCATTACTGACGCTGCGGCTGTTCTGGTCACTCGAGGAACTTCGCCAGATCATCGGTGAGTTTCTCCAAGAGGAAACCGCTAAGGGAGTATCCCTTTCGTTTTGATGGAAAGGAGTATGCGTACTTTTGCTCTTCGGTCAGAACTTTATCAACACGCTCTGGGTGACCTCTGATGCGGCACGAGCATCGGATTGCCTGAGCAGACTACGTCATCTTATCCCGTCAAAGCGTATTCCGGACACCGAGGTAGGGAGTGCGCTGCGGTTGCAACGCTCGTTTTCGTGACCAGAGGGCTTTGTTTAACTCGACTTGTTCGTGGGTTTTTCAGTTCGGACCACCCTTTAAGGACAATATGGTCGTAAACGAAAAAGGATAGCGCGAATGCTGAAGTTGCCGGCAGCTAACATACCGTGTGGTTCCCTACTGGATGGTGCCGGTCGTTATCGGCCGCTCTTCACGTCTTTTAGTGGAAACGTGCGGCTGAATGGCCGGAGGAGAGTGCTGATAACCTATTGGGAGGGTACGTGTTGGTGAAGTCTTTTTGATCATCAACTTATTCTACCGTTGCTAAAGCCGGCTTTCCCTCGGTTTTTTTTTTGAAGGGGAGATTTTTCGTTGTTACTTTTGGAAGAAACGTCGTTTTTTCTTGTTCTGAGGTGGTCGTCTTAACTTACGGGTTTTATTACTAACGGAGTACTCTCCTCTGCTTCTTTGCTACCGGGGCTCCGATGCCATAGCGTTGAAGAGGTGGCCGTCGCTTTTTGTTTTCCAAATGGCATCCCTTTTTCCAACAAGGCTTCATCACCTGGGGTAAAGTAAGGTCGGGTTTTTGTGCGCGTTCAAGTTCGTTGTAGAAAACACTCGGGGCGGATTTGCTATTCCTGTTACTTCTTTCGTCTCTTTTCTTAAGACTCAATCAGTTATCGTGATGCGGCACGATCGAATAGTTTCGGTGGGTGTCAAAGCTTTTTTTTTTATTTGACACCTGTGTTTTGGTTTCCAGAAGCGATTCCGTGCCACCTCTTCGCGGGAGTCGGGACTTTGAGGGGCGATTTTTCTTGGAGAAGTAACAGCTTACGACGCGAGGTTAACCTTTTCTCTTCTTTCAAAGTCGTTGAAAGGTCAAACGGTTTTTCAGTGTACGCCTTGTTTCTCATCTTTCTTTGTGTTGAAAAGTTCTTTCTTCCTCTTCGATATCACCGAAGAAGACCCTTAAAGCTGTTGCCAATTTATGCTGTTGGTATCGCGACCGTGTCTTTTAGTCGGTCAGGTTGTCCGGTGGGGAGGGCGCTGAGCTTTAAGTTGTGTTTTCCTTCGTCTTTGGGGCTCTTAAAAACAACGAGGTGGGTGGGCCATCTTGCCCGGGTTGTTTCTCTTTGTGCTGGTTTTTGGTTCCAGGGGTTGGTCGTCGATAGTTTTCCTTGTTCTTCAAGCGCCGACTACAGGCAGATCGACCGTCTTGTTTTTGGGTATGAAAAGAAGAGTTAACCTCGTTTTGTTGCGGGGTAGTTTTCGGCTTTTCACCGAACGACTGCTTCCTCAAATGGGTTTAGTTTCTTTCGGGTCCCCTGTTTCTCAAACTTAGTCGGTTGCAGCCATTAGTGTTTTACAGGGTGTGTTATCTTTCTTTCGCTGCTGCCTCAAAGATTTTCATCATTTACTCGATTAGGGTCATGCTTGGCTCGGATATTTTATATTATCTCGCAATTGATTTTGTAACCTTGACGGTGGCGAAGAAAAGGTGAGTAAACGCTCGCTGGGATGGTAACGGTTTCGGCCCGACTTTGTTTCGTTCTACCACCCGTGGAGGCACCAAAGGCCAACTTTGTTTGTTTCAAAGGGGGTGGCTATGGAAGCCCGACGGGGCAGCCAGCGTGATACGCAGTGGGCGGTGATTCGCGCCACTTGCGTTTTGGCGTTCTGGTTGTTCGCTTTCCTTTGGGTGGCCCGCGGTTGTGGGGATGGATTCTGTAAAGGAGGGGGTTGCCTTCGCTCATCGTTCGATAATTTGCTGCTTGTAATAAGGGGGATTTTCTTTCTCTTGTACTTTCGTCCTTTTGTTTTGAGGTGGGGCTCTCGTTAAGAACTGCGGGGTTTGGTGACTTTCGTCCCGGCATGGGTGTCGTTCACCTGCGTAAGCTTCAGGCCGGGGCAGGACACCCATCTTTAGATCTCTTTCGCTTTCGAGGAGATTGGGGAGGGCGGGGCGTTCCCTATCCTCGCCGGATGATGGGTCCGGGAGGTGATTCCCTTTAGGAGATGGTGGCTGAGGATGGCTTCGGTTAAGTTTCCTGACGGGGGTATCCCTGAAGGGGAGGTAGGCCCGTGCATGGGGCTCTTTGCTCGTTAAGGAAATTGGGCCCTTTGATGGCTTCCTTCCATCGTAAGGTCGGGTTTTCGTACTCACTAGCGAGGAGATGGGTGTGTCGGGGAAACGCATGTCTTTCTTGCGCCGCGTGAAGTAGAAATAGAGAAGCCATCAGGAGCGGTGCCGCTCAGAAAGTCGTAGGGATGGTTTCCGTCTAAGCAAGGCGGCGTGGGCGCCAAGAAAACAAGGTGGTCAACCTTCGATCCGTGGAACCTCCGTGGCGCAGATGGCTAGGAGCTCGGGGGAGGGGAAGGGACGCGGCCGGGATCCCTTTGTCTACGCAGGGTCTTGGCGGAGAGGATGGCTGGGGTTTCTTAAGCTGGTATGGTCTATGCGGTATTTCGCTTTAGGTAATGCTAAAAACCGTGAGGGCTCGACGAATCAATTCTCGAGTGGAATCGGAAGGGGTCAAGTGCATACTTCTGCTCTGCGTTCCACGTTTATGTATCCTTGCAGGCGTTGTGCACACCTGCGGGGTCTGTTTCAGCTGGGGTTCAGTTTGTCTCTCTGGAGTGGTCGCACTGTTTTGGGGCGAGGAGAGATTCGTGCACACCGAAGTCTAACAGATCAATTCCATTACGCCAGCGAATTCTCGTATAACCTGCTTTCGTGGACGTCGTCAGTGCAGTATTTTTGTTCTCCAGGAGAGGCGCGGAGAACCTGGTAAAATTCTTGTGATGGTAATTGCCTTCGGTCGCGTCGTAAGGGGGGGGGGGTGATCTGCGTTTTACCCTTGGGGAGGGCAGTTGTCTTCAGGCATCTGAAATTAGTCAGGAGGTGGTAGTTGGCGCTCGCTTGAGGGGTCACTTTTTTCACGCGGCCCATGTAACTGAGCGCGGCGGCGGGATCACATCAGTTGCGCACCACGCCGCTTTACACCATGATGGCGATGTTCGTGGTTTTTCCGCCCTTAGTGAGGCAGTCAGCGGTGAAGTTGGCTTTGCTTCGGTGTACCCACCCGCTCTTTTCCTCGCCGAGGCAGTGGTTAGGGTGGAGCAGCGGGCCTCTGCTGGCAGTGTTGGTTTCGCTGCCGGAAGGCGAGGCGAGATAGAAGAGGAGTACCCTCGGACGAAATGGGGCGGTTTTTCACACGGTGCCTTAGCCGATGCCGGGCCGCACGGCGCACAGGCAGCTCAGCGCATCGGGCGTCGGGACGCCGATGCAGTAGATGGAGCAGAGAATCGGGTAACCAAACGGGGGTGGAAGGGGCGGATGGCATCCCTGAGGGCCGGTGTTGTGTGGAAGGAAAGAGGGGATCCGCCGGGTCACGCAACACGCAGTCGGCACCACATGCTGGCGCCACGCTCTTTCCACGCGCGGTGATGGACCACGGCGTTTCGCCCGGGTGGTTAAGGCAGAAGTGCATCGCACCGTCATAATCACCGTCCCACGCGGCGCCCTCGTCGTGTATGTCATTCTTCGGAGTGCCGCAAAATGCGATCATCTCCATTGCCGTGCGGCAGATGTCCTTGTAGAACGCAAGCGCCGGGGAGACAAGCGAGGGGTTAAGCACAATCGTCGTGTCGTTTGCCTCAGGCTACTCAAGAAGAAACGATATCGGACGATCAAACGTTTTTTTTTTTTGGGGGGGGGGGTGGGGGTCGAGTAAACGCTGTATCGTTTTGTGTTGAGCTGTGACTTGGCGGGGGGAGAAAAGTGCCGAAAGCAGGGCGAAGGCAAAGACACACCTCCGTTCACGTGCATAGAACGGATTGAAACCAAACAGAAGCAGTTACACTTGGAGATTGCTGCGTTGTAAGTTGCGAGGTGGGGGACCTCCTGCTTTCTGCGGGGGCCCTCTGCACGCAATGGGAATTCTAAGAGGATTTGCACTTAAATCCTCTGAGACGTGAATTCCGCTTGATCGCTAAGGTGAATTTGCCAGGCATCAATTTTATAGAGAAAGTAGTCGATAAGCACGCCGCAGGATAGCAACCACTGGGCGGTAAGAAGGAGGGAAAAAGAGGAGGCTTAAAAGACGTCACTTTTTGAAGAGGAGAGGCAGGAAGTCGATCGCGCACATGCGCCACACCTGCCAGCAATGAGACCCATGATACGTCTTGCGCACGTCCTCCTTGAAGCCGAGGTCGTCCAGTATTTTGCTGTCCTCTTCAAAGATAGGTAGGAAAGAGTCGGTGTCGCCGATAGCACGAAAGATGATGTTCATGGCATCACGGTACGCCTGCGGGTTCTCCTTGAACTTGGCGAAGTATTCCTCCCGCTTGGTAATCTCGTTGCTCCAGTTGGGTTGCAAGAAGCCGCAGAAGATGCCAACGCCAGAGAAGAGGTGGGGGTTCTCCATAGTGACACACGTGGCTTGCATGGAACCCATGGACAGGCCAGCCATTACGCGGTGTTCACGATCGGCCAGGGTGCGGTAATTAGCGTCCACGTACGGGATCACGTCCTTTACGAGGCGGTCAACGTAACCGAAGGGATTCACCTCACCGTCCTCCGTGTATATCATGCCGTTTCCCATCACGATGATCATGTCCGTCATCTCACCGTCTGCAAGGAGGTTGTCTGCAATTACGTTCAACTTGCCGTGCTGTACCCACGCGTTTTCGTTCTCACCCAGGCCGTGCTGCAGGTACAGCACCGGGTAGCGGCACGAGGCGCTGGCGTCCTTGCGGTACGACGGCGGCAGATACACGAGGAGCTGTTCCAGCGTGCCTTCGGAGGTGGTGTAGAAGTCATGTGCCACGGTGCCGTAATCGATTTTGTAGCGCATAGCGTATTGACAGCGCTCCAGGTTCACCGGTGGGACGTCGATGTAGTTTATCGGGCGGCAATAGTTGTACGCAAATGGGAGGTATGGGGAGCAGACATCATGGCCATCCACGATGATGTTAACACACTGCAAGCCTGGAGGGTAGCGGCAGGTGCCAGTCCACACGCCTTCGTCGTTTTTGCTGAGCGTCAAAGCGGAGCCGTATGTTGTGACGGACACCGTCGACGCGTTCGGGAAGTAGAATTGGTAGTGCACGGTGCCGTCGGCATCGCTATCGTAGGTGACGCCCTCCGTGACCTGGTTGGTGGGCAGCCCACACAAGGCGGTGACCTTTTTCGCCATGCGGCACGTGTCTCCGCGGAAGGCGAGAGCCTGAGAGAGCACAGAGGGGTTGGGCATCATGTTGAACACACGCTCGCAGGAGGGAGTAGGCGAAGAACGGTTTATGAAAGCAAGAGATGGCGAAGGAAAGGGTGAGGACTGTCGGTGAAATCTGCGGAGTAATGCGATGTGGTGGTCCGTGTTTGTGTGGAAATGTGTGACGTCATGTATTCGAAAGATATGTGGTAGGGGGCGAAGACGAGGGGCAAGGCAAGAGTGGAGTGGTTGATTTGAAACGGTGACAAGGGGATCCGCACACGTGGTAGTTTTCAGCGAAAGGAAAACAATTTTCACCTTGGAATGCGATGTTTCTGTCTTTAGAGAGTAGAATGATTTAAGAGAAGCTGGGCATTCGAACACGCGAAAAAGGAAAGCCGTTGGATATGATTGTGTCCGGTGAGATGATAGACGCTATTTATTTGTTTTGAAGATCAAAAGCTCATGGCTAAAAAACCCAAACCAAGACACAGGTAATCGTTCTCTCAAGCTGTATTGCGAGAGAGAGCAATTGCATGAGGCAAAGCATGTGCTTAACAGAGATGCATGCACTCTTCCTGCCTGGCATCGTAATAGAGCAACAACCATGTGGTGCAGGCGATGGTGAGAGGGTAGGCATCTGCATCGGCGCTCCGTCGCGCAAGTGCACAAACAAAAACACTTTTGCTTTCTAGACTGTCTTCAGTCCCGCAAAAAAAAAAAAAACAGATGCGAAAAGGAGAAAATACAATCAAAATAGCTGGAGAGTGTACGTGTCGTTTTGCGGTGTTTCTAATAAAACGAAGGGGAAAATTACCATTTGGAGTGACCGTGTATGGAAATAGCCCGATGGCTGTTAACAGCCGAAGTAATACGTAGCCAGAAAGACACTTCCCTTTGTTGATGACAGCGTTTCGCCGCGGGACGCACAAAGACAAAACACCCACCGATCTATTTGAAGATCAGGGTGAAGAAGTCAGGGGCCGCCTGGCGCCACACGTGCCAGCTGTGCGGTCCCTTGTAGATGCGCCGCGTGCATTCCACACCCAGCTCCGCCAGGATCGCGTCGTCCTCCTCGAAGCGCGGCATGTGTACGTCCTCGTCACCCATGCAGCGGAAGAACACCTTCATGGCGCTCTGATACGCAGCAGGGTCGCGGCGCAGCACCTCCATGTGGTCGTCGTTTGTGCCAATGGTGCTCCACGTGGTACGCAGGAAGCCGGAGAAGATGCCGGCGTAGGCAAAGAGGTCGGGGCGGGTGATGCTGAGACGGCTGGCCTGCATGGATCCCATGGAGAGGCCGGCGATGGCGCGGTTGTCGCGATCGGCCTTCGTGCGGTAGTGGTTGTCGACGAAGGGGATGATGTCCTCCACGAGCTCCCGGCAATACACCTCCGGGTCGACGGAGCCCTTCTCAAAGATCGTCCCGCTGCCCATCACGATCATCATGTCTGCCATCTTGCCGTCCGCAATGAGGTTGTCGGCGATGATGTTCACCTTGCCTGCGTAAACCCACCCGTTCTCGTTCTCGCCCAGGCCGTGCTGCAGGTACAGCACCGGGTAGCGGCGTGTGGCGCTGCCGCTTTTGTGGTAGGACGGTGGAAGGTACACGAGGATCGTTTCCACCTTATTCGTCTGCGTCGAGTCGAAGTAGTCGTGAGCCACGGTGCCGCGCTCGATGTGGGGGCGCATGGCGTAGATGCAACTTTTCGCGTCTGGTGGCGGGACGTCGATGTAGTTCACCGGACGGCAGAAGCCGTAGCCAATTGGCAAGTACGGGACCAGCACATCCTTGCCATCGACGATGAGGTACACGTACCGGTAACCAATTGGGAATTGCGCTGTTACAGTCCACAGATGCGGCTCAACGGGCGAGCGATGCATTGGGACTTCTAGCTCCGGCGTCCAGATCGTCACCGTCATGGCGTTGGGAAACGCGAGGGTGATGTGGACGGTGCCGGCCTCGTCGCCGTCGTAAAAGACTCCTTCTTTGCCTTTTTCGTGTGTAATGTTGTTGAACTGCATGCAGAACTTGCTGTGGTCAGAGTTCACCGGGTCGTGCGAGAGGGCTTGCAGGTGAATTGCTTCATTGTCGGCCATGGACATGGTGACAGTTACAACGGTGAAAATGACGATGGTGTTGAGAGGAAATGAACTGTGGGTACTTGGTTCCTCAAGTAAGAAAGGCGGAATCAAAACTGCGTGAGGGAGATGGCGATAGAAAGGGAGGGAGGGGAAAATGAAGCGCTTTGCTTAAAACAGCTCTGCAGTTTTTTGAGCGGCAAGGGTGTTTGAGGGTTGCGGTTCGTGGTTTTGGTGCGATGCTTTTTCGGAGACGAGCAAAAAGAAAGACCAAAGAAAAAAGTGGAATAAAGGGAAGAGGGTGGTTTACGTGCAGATCAGAGACGAGTTAACGATAGGAAAGCTCAGTGTTCTAATACGTCTTAATAGGATCAGCTACTGAATTAACTGCCTGTCGGTAATGCGTAGCAATTCATAAATGGGAGGGCGACTTCGCAGAGCTCGTAATGATGGTGAGGGGATTAGGCACCTTTATTATCTACCACTCGTTTTTTTTTTTCTGGAAAAAACGTCGTAAACAGAGTCGCAAAGCGTGAGCCAACTCAAAATGAAGTAAGTAAAGATAGATAAAAATACAGAGAATTCAGGAAAGCACTGAACGACAGAGCGGGAGCAAAAGCGCAATAAGAAAAGAGGAGAGAAGAATCACTGCGACGTTTTCGGCTCTTTTCTTTTCTGCTGTGTTTTGTGCCACGGAAGAGACACCTCTGTGAAACTTGCAAGAAATTCATGGTCGTGAAGTCCATCACACTCGTCATGCCTCCCCCCCCTCCCTCTCGCTGCTTCTAGAATCCAATATTAAAATTCATGAGGAAATCGGCTATACCTGCTTCAGCATCCGAGCGTGTTGAGGTACGTAGCGGAAGAAATCATCCATCCGTTATTCTCCCTCTTCCTCTCTGACACTTTCCGTTCAAAGGCATCTGATAACTACTTTCATGTAGAAACACTACCGTGGACAGCCTCAGATGCACTTCCAGTCAACGTGTGCTTGAAAACGTGCAGACACTGTGTCCAAGACGACAGTGCACTCCGGTACTGCTTGATGCATTGAGCAAAGAGGATAAGAGAGAGAGAGAACACAGTCACAACGAGGGAAAGAGATTAAAGGCGAAATATTGCAGGGTCTTACAAGGCTCATGAGCCTTGTAATAGCGACACGTTTTCTGAATTGTGCTTCGCAAAGCCAAAGAGAACTTCCTAGGGCCCTTGCGGCGAAGATAGCCTCCTTCTTACGCAGAGAAAGCGAAAAACAATGACTCAAAGCGGAAGAAAAGACAAATTGTTGTGCGTTGCTGGTGCGGAGAAGAAAAGTGAACATGGTGGTGGGCTGTTACAAAAGAGCGAGGAGGTGAATAGGAGACGTTTTCCAACAGCGCAGAGATCCTATTCTGATTGCAACGAACTCTGCAACAGAGAAGAAAAAGAGAAACGGACGGTGCACTAAGCTCTTGTTTACGATCTGTCAAGGCGTTCCAAAGCGAGTTACGAACAAAAAAAGGAGCTTCTTTACAGAAATTAATGTAGAAGCAGACAGGCACGCTTGCCCAAATATGTTCCCCAATATAACACAAGCAAAACGAGGAGAAAAAGCGAAAACCACAACGATGGCGGCTCAAGCTTTCATCGACCTAGTGTCTCAGTAACAGCAAACCAACGGGGAAAAACAGGCAAATACACATTATATGCCCACGGGGAAAGAAAAACACAAAAATGTAGGAGTTTTCTACCAAGTTAAGTCTCCCCTTGCAGTGTAATGTGCAGGAATATAACGAAAAGAAACGTAGCTAAAAGAAGGTAACGAGTATACGCAGGGCATGAAAAGACGTAATGCGAAAAAGAGAAAAGGCGAACTTCGTGGGTGCGGTGCACCACGTTGCAACAACGGTGTAACGAACACAGAAAGGACGCTTCGAACAACAAGGGAAGAAAGTAGAGTCAGCGCTCACTAAGATCGTTGGGTAGCGGAGAACGTGAGCACATAAAAACTAAAACTAAAACGGATAAGCTTACGAGAGACACGCTGTTTTTCAACAGACGCGTAGGGTCCTTTTGCAAACGAACAGAAAAGGAAGAATCGAACTTATTATTTTTTAAGAGAAGGGGAGGGGGGAGCGAAGGGAGGGGCCGGCATATGTGTGCGCAACACCTGTGCACGGTAAAGGGAGAGGAAGTTGGCAAGGAGAAAACAATAAAGGAGAGGAAAAGTGCAACACCAGAGGTGATAAGCAATACAGGTACAGAGAGAGAGAGAGAGAGTTCAGAAGTAGGAGACGCAGTTGGGGGTTCCGTGGTCCACTTTTCCCAGCTCCGTGTTTGTGAAAGGTAAGCACAAAAGACGTGAAAGAGAAAAGACCATGAAAGCGCAGTCCTTTATTTTTCCTGGGTGCTTTATGCACTCAGCGTGCTGGGAGCTGGAGGAATTCAGGGGCTGCGCAAGTAGGACTTTGATTTCACTGAGTTCGACAAGCTACCCTAGAAACCAAACTGAGAGCATGGTGAATTTCTTGCGCTCCAGTTTAAGGAGGATGGGCAGAAAGTCAGGGGCCGCCTGGCGCCACACGTGCCAGCTGTGCGGTCCCTTGTAGATGCGCCGCGTGCATTCCACACCCAGCTCCGCCAGGATCGCGTCGTCCTCCTCGAAGCGCGGCATGTGTACGTCCTCGTCACCCATGCAGCGGAAGAACACCTTCATGGCGCTCTGATACGCAGCAGGGTCGCGGCGCAGCACCTCCATGTGGTCGTCGTTTGTGCCAATGGTGCTCCACGTGGTACGCAGGAAGCCGGAGAAGATGCCGGCGTAGGCAAAGAGGTCGGGGCGGGTGATGCTGAGACGGCTGGCCTGCATGGATCCCATGGAGAGGCCGGCGATGGCGCGGTTGTCGCGATCGGCCTTCGTGCGGTAGTGGTTGTCGACGAAGGGGATGATGTCCTCCACGAGCTCCCGGCAATACACCTCCGGGTCGACGGAGCCCTTCTCAAAGATCGTCCCGCTGCCCATCACGATCATCATGTCTGCCATCTTGCCGTCCGCAATGAGGTTGTCGGCGATGATGTTCACCTTGCCTGCGTAAACCCACCCGTTCTCGTTCTCGCCCAGGCCGTGCTGCAGGTACAGCACCGGGTAGCGGCGTGTGGCGCTGCCGCTTTTGTGGTAGGACGGTGGAAGGTACACGAGGATCGTTTCCACCTTATTCGTCTGCGTCGAGTCGAAGTAGTCGTGAGCCACGGTGCCGCGCTCGATGTGGGGGCGCATGGCGTAGATGCAACTTTTCGCGTCTGGTGGCGGGACGTCGATGTAGTTCACCGGACGGCAGAAGCCGTAGCCAATTGGCAAGTACGGGACCAGCACATCCTTGCCATCGATCAGGAGGGCCATCTCATGCAGACCGACAGGGTAAGCAGCTGTGTCGCACCACGACACACCATCCATCTGTTTCTTTAGAGAGGGTGGCTGAAGTCACCGGCCTGCCGGTGGCTTCCACATCACCTCCCAGGGCCGTCGCGCTCGCCGGCACCACGGCGACGGAGGCGGCGTAAGGGAAGTTGAAGCGGTGGTGCACGATACCGGTGACGCCACCGGTGTTGGTTGTGCCTTCGCTGCGGTGGATGGGCGGAACAACTTCTTCAGCAACAGCAGACAGAGTGATGCTGTGGGGCATTTTGCGCTTCGACGTGCTGCGCGGGGCCGCCTTCTGTAGCGAAACAGGTGTGAGAGTGGCCGTTGACATGTTACGCAAATACAGGCAGGACGGATAAAATTGAAATACACCATGCGCTTACATGCCTGGGTTCGTTGCCCTTTTCGGGGCTCGATGCGTAACTTCATGAGCTAAAAAAAAAAAGGAACTCGGTGGATGGGTTGTGAGAGGAAGAGTAAATGATAGTGAGGCTTTATTGGAAAGATTAGGGAGACACGAAGGTCAAAAGGAGCAAGAAGTCTTCATGTAAATAGAATACCCTACGTTTGGTCAACGAGGAGTACACATTGAAGTGGAGTTGGAGGGTAAGTTTGAAGACAGACAAAAGAACAGGAAGTCGCGTTGTGAACTCAGAACCCCTTTCAAACTTAAAAGCTTGCGACATCAAAAGTGCGCTAAGCGCATTTTAGCAATGCAACCGCGGTTAAGCGTTTGTCATAGCCGTTGCTCGCGAAGGTGCCACCTTCTACAAAGAGGAAAAAAAGGAATAACAAACTTCTCGAAAAAAAAAAAATCTCATACGGTTCAAAGGCCGATGCTGCCCGTTGGTGTTGCCGCTATGTGAAAGGCACCTACGTTGTGTCAATAAAAGTGTTGCGAATCCTTTTACAGTTTTCTCAGCGGCGCAAGGTTGCTGCGGAAGTGCTCCTGTTAGGCATCCGAAAAGAAACCTAAAGAGAAACAGAATATCATTATGCAGACAAAGAAAAACACCAACACCGCAAGACTATGCAAAACACGTCGCAAGATTACTTCAATTCTGCTTCGGCTTCTTATGGAGGCGGCTGGTACGTGTCCGCAGTTCACGCAGCTCAGGGCGGTCCTTGTATAACACATCCGCTGTGTGGCCCTGGATCTCCCGCTTTAGCTCCCGAATTTCGCGTCGAATCACTGGGGCACCAAACGACCACAGGGTTGCCAAACTCAGCAGGAAACTCACGAGTGTTACCCACACCGGCCAGCGGTCTGGCTCATTGCCGTTGAGGAGGAGGGCCTCGTAGAAGTTGGGAAAGAAAGCGACTAACGCACCAAACATACCGGCTTCAAGCGGGTGGCCGGCGAAGAGGACGTAGCACCACATGCACACGATACCCGCGTACTGGCCGGCAAAGATGAAGGCCGTCGGTGCTATGGACCACTGTAGCAGCGGCGGGTACATAGCGGTTATGTTCTCCGAGAAGCCCCAGATAGGATGCGGGCGAATGGCCTGCTTCTGTATGGGCAGCGTGTGCAACAACGCGAGGTCGGCCAGGGCAGAGACGTTGGTCTGCTGCACACCGCGGTAGTGGTTCTCCGATACTTCACGCAGAACATTGCAAACGGTCTGCAGCGCTAACACCGCCATCCAAGCTGCCATGATTACCGAGAATGACAGTGGTGTGGTGTTGGCGGTAATGAGGCTGGCGTTCGTGCGGCGGTGGTTCTCCTGCATCATCTTCGCGAGTTTGGCGAAGGGCTTTGTACGAGCAAGGAGGGGTGCTACGAGAAACAGTATAGCAGTGACGAGTGGAACGCCGGCGAAGAGGGCGATGATGTCCGTGACGGCGGCGGCATATGAGCTGTGCAGGTAGGACAGCGGCGGCACCGCATTTGAGCTGTGCGAGGTAGCCTGCTTCGCCTGCCGGAGGCGCAATTGCTGCTCAATATCGAGGTGTTGCATGGCTAAAGAGTTCTTTTTTATCTAGTATGTAGTAGGGCTGCAAAGTGCTAAGGGTTAAGGAGGGGAGAGGGGTTCAGTGTTTGGTGTTGCGCGCCGTGAAAGGGTGGCCTCGGTTAGAGGAAAAGTGCTCCCAACAGGGGTCGAACCTGTGACCTTGGGCTTATTAGACCCACGCTCTAACCGACTGAGCTATGAGAGCTACGTGGATCAGCTGGGGACATGTTTTAGACCACATTGCGTACATAGCCGCTTTCTGTTACGGTCTCTTCACGAAAAGCGAGCGACAGCGACACCAAGAAGGAACAGCGACGTGCACGAAGACAATTGCTAACGTGAACACATTAAAGGGGCTAAAGAAGCAACGCAGACAACCGAATTCCCATAAAGACGTGCGCAGGCAGCGTTTGCAAGCAGCTAGCGCTGCAATCTGCCACGGCTGACAGTGGGGCAGTACCGAAGAGGTAGTCGGTGAATTCATCGAGGTGCACCAGCCAAAACCGGGGCGGCTGCGGTGTATAATCGTCCTTGGCTTCATCTTCGTGTGCATCTGCGTCTGTGCGTGGGCGTTTGTGCTGCAGCGGAAGTAGCGAAGACGACAGCGTGCTGGCGTGATTGCCGGCATGGCCTGCTGAGGACGCGGCTGCGGTGGCGGCACTGGTGGACTCAGTCCATTCCTGGGCGGGATTGCTGCCGTACAGGCACAACTTACGGTAGTCGTCCCAGCCTGTTTGGAGCGCCGCTTTCTGCAAGTCGACGTGTCCAATAAGGCGGATGAGCACGAGGGCGGCGGCGCGCATGTACTTGTGCACGTCCTGTTCCAGCATGACCCGCACAATCGCAGGGGAAGGACAAATCTGTAGTAGCCGTGCGACAAGGCAGATGAAGTAGTCTGGTGAATGAAGCGGGCCGGCGAGGCCGCCTAAGGAACGCAAGTTGCACAGCTCTTCGAGTACCCACAGGAGAGGCTTGTTGGCGCACCGCGTCATGGTGTGCGAGTTGAGGATGCGGTGGCGGGTGGGCGGGTCGAAGGCAGCAATGGCGGCGCGGCCCTTTAAGTTCCACGACATTTTTCGAGCAATATGACTCGAATCTTCCTTTTTTTTTTCTGAATTACGCAACGTGGGGTGGGGAAGGAGAGTAAACGGGTGAACAGTGTCGAGAGCCACTTCTGTATCGGAAATTCACGGTACGACAAGGGAGAACTGCCAAATTTGACCAACAAAGCAATTATTGAATCTACGGAGTGCGGATTTGATCAGGAACTCACATCTCTACTTGAAAACTGGATTGCTATGGAAAGGTACTTATTCGTAAGGGGGTCGCATTTTCTGAACGGTCTGTTGGTTGCATACACCATTCGCAAAATGCCAGTATTCAGTGCAGTAGCACAACAACAGGTGCGAAAAGAGGAGAGAAAGATACCGGTGGGGCGAGTTTATGTAGTGATGAAGCCCTTTTATACACCTACACCACACCACAAGTAAGACAAAGGTCAAGTAAGACCTTCAGCGACCATTTACTCCCAATTTAGTCACCACATCAAGCACGTAAAAATGAAGATAAAGAAGCCTCTAAGTACAAGGCAGCTTCCCTTGATAGTCTTTTCAATCGCTGGTATACAGCGGTCGTACGAACATCCACACAAAGGCGGGTATCTGCGTCGCTGCGCACGCATACGCATACACACGCGACCGCGGTGGCACCCGGCCGTCATCGCGGACGTGGCGAAGACCGACTACGTGCAACGTAAAGAACCCGTGCGCTAACAACCCGTACAGCAGCACCAGCCCACTGTAGAGGCGACCGGGCGGAAGCGCCTGGGCAATGAGGACGCCGATGCAGAGGAGAACGTACTTGTACCCGCACAGCGACGCCACCTCACACAGGGGCGAGTGCGGCACCACGCGGAGGGCGTACGCAAGCCCTTTGATGACTAAAAACTCGAGAAAGAACCAGAAGCCGATCACCCACGCCGTAGACATGAGCGACTCTGCAGTGATTTCACGCTGCAGAGAGTTTGCGCCGTCGATGAAGGCGGCGAGGACGATGTACGTAATGACGCTCATTAGGGGAATGTACAGGTCGAAGGCAAAGACATCGTTAATTGGAAGGGCCGGCGCCTGCAGATAGGCGCTGTCGGACCCCGGAGACGGGCCGAAGCGGGTCGCCGGTGAACATGCCGGATGCATGGACGTCGGTGTGCCAGGAGGACCGCCGAAAACTTGCTCGGAATTCTCCCTGCTCGCCCCCCCGACAAATTCGCCTTCGCCGCCAGACGGCGGCTTGCGCACAAACTTGGTGAAGAACGGTATGGTTAAGATGACCAGCTTGCGCTTCACGTAGGTGTTGTCGACGGCGAAGTAGTTGCGGATGGCGCGGATGAAAGGCATGTAATGCATCAATCCTGCCTCACCCTGCTGGAGGTGCTGTTGCAGGATGTTCTGGCCGTAGCTGAGGCCCATTTGAAGCACCATGGAGTTTGTGTCGCTGCGTTCCAGGAACGCGCTCCCTGCCGGACCGCTGGTGGAGGCAAAGTTGATGCTGGGTGACTGCGGCGTAAAAGACATGGCGAGTTGAGCTGGTTGTGTGGTATGAAATGACGCTTCGTATCTGCACAAGGTAATTCTTGTGTGTGTGTGTGTGTGTGTGTATGTGCAGCGGGGTGGAGTGGGTGGGTGGGGGTTACTTTCGGTGTACTGGGCTCTAGAATGAAGAAAGGAAGCGAGCAACAGAAGTGCGTAGGAACGCGTTAAAGGAGAATGAGGAAAAACCATTTTTGCATTATTACGACGAGTTGCTTGTTGTACGACATAGTGTGAGCACTGACAGGCCTGCAGAGCTGTCGTGTGGAGGCAGAGAAGCACTCAATTCCGCTCTGGTATCGCTAAAAAACAAATAAAGGGCTGCTGGCTCTCAAAGCACTTTGGTGTCGGACACGTAAATGGGAACACTGGTTGAATGCTATATGCGTGTATATGTACGCATGTATATTTTCAAAACGCTTTTTTTTTTCTTAACCGCGCTTAGGCTGCGTATGAGAAGAACAAGAGTTTCATTTTAAATTTAGAGGAAAAAACCCGCTGCACGAACGAAGTAATTTGGTCCGTAGAATAACATCGACAAAAGAGGTACGACGGCAAATACTCCGATCCACAGCTTACTTCTTTTTGTTGACAGCGCAGAGGAACTTGAAGCGGTCAAAGCATTCCTTCGCAGTCTTCCCTTCCACCATCTTCGCAATCTTCTGGAATTTGTCTTTCTCCTTGTAATCCTTGAGGTCACGTAGGCCTTGTTCGAGCTGCTTTTGCTGCTTCAGCGACCATTCCTCCACTGCCGCCAGACCAGACGCGGAGGCGGGGGGGCCGCCGCCCGCCGCAGACGCGTGCGAGACAGACGCCGCTGCGGTAGCTGCTGTAGGGTTGCCGGACCCGGCATTGTGCAGCGCCGCTGTCAGCTCGCTCACCTTTGCCATGGCCTGATCCTCCGTGAACTTGTGCCGCAGAACGTCGCAGATCTTGATCCAGCGGTCCACGGAGCCCGGTGGATACTTCGCGGTGGCCTTCTGCAGGCGACTGAGGTCTTCATCCGTCCACTCAGGGCCGGTCGCCACCGGTGAGGCCGTTGCCGCGTCCTTCTTCCTCGCCGCTGTTGCCGCCACATCGCCGCCCTCTTTCACCTTTTTGACGGCCTCGCCGTAGCGGTTGACGCCGCAGTGCTGCTCCATCTTGGCGACGAGGGCATTGAAGCGCAGCACCACTTCTACCTCCGCGGCGCCCTCGAACTCCTTCGTGTGCAGGTCGTCGCTCCGCGGGCGCCGCTCCGGACTGGCGTCGAGGATGGTATCTTTCAGCTTCTGCGCCGCCGCCGCTGTTGTCACCTTCGAGAAGATCCACTGTACGTTCAGGCGACGCACACGGTCGGCGAAGAGCTTGTTGGTGGAGATCTCTTCCAGCAGCCCGTGCTCGCCGAGGAAGCTAAGAACAGCCGTCTGAGCATCGCGTATCGCCTGCTTCTCTTCTTGCTGCGCACGGGTCTCCGCCTCCTCTTTTTCTTTTTGCTTGCGGGCCTCCTCGGCACGGCGGCGCTCCTCCTCAGCGGCCAGCCGCAGCCGGAAGGCTTCCCGCTCCTGCACCTCCTTCTGCCGCTTCTGCTCTTCCTCTTCACGGCGACGACGCAGGCGGGGGTCGTTGCGGCGAGCCCGGTCGACAAGGGTGCGAATGCGCTTCTGCTCCTCTTTGTGGTAGTGGTTCAGCTGGCGCTGGTTCTCGCGCATATAGTAACGTTTCTCCTCGCGGCACATGCCCTCGTCGATCTCCTCCAGATCAGCCAGGTGGGAGAAGTCGCGCCAGCTCTGGAAGCCTGTCCAGCGGTCGTAGAAGCGGAGCACCTCAGCGTGGGACGTCTTGTCGTTGCCCAACGACGGCATGCCCGGCACGCTGCTCCACTTCTTGTTGCGCTCGAACACCGGACCAAAGGAGGTGTAAAAGGCGCTCGCTTCCACCACTTCGCCGGGAATAGAGTCGTCGAAGGGACGAGAGGAGTCGTAGGTCTGACGTGTGTCAGGGTCGCCGAGGATGTCGAAGGCGCGCTGCACCTTCTTGAAGAGTTCGTCAGAATGGTTCTGCTGCTTGTCCGGGTGGGTCTCCAGGCAGCGCTTGCGGTAGGCTGCTTTGATTTGCTCTTCGGTAGCACCGTCCTGCTGCTCCAGTTTCAACACATCATACCAGTCCACCAGCAAGTCATCGTCCGTCAGCTTGACAAATTTCTTCTTGCGCGAGGAGGACTGGTAGCGGCCGCCCTCGCCAGTACCGTCATCGCCGTCGTCGGCGCCGTCGCCACCTGCGGCATCTGCGCCGATCGCCCCGCCGTCCGCCTCTTCGGCAGCCCATTGCTTCGCCACCGTCGGATCTGCGTGGGCCTCTTGGACACGCAAGTCTTCGTGGCGCAGCCGGGTGGCAAGGGCAACGGTGCGGCAGAAAGCGTCGCCCTGCGGGATAACACGGTATGTCTCCATCCACGGTTGCAGCTGCGGCGGGTCGTCGACTCGAAACTCGAGCACCGGCTCTCCGGGCTGGAGCGCGGGGAGGGTGAGCGATAACATCCGCGTGGTCTGTAAAGGAAAGGTGGCTTTAAATACTTGTTCTTAAAGGTTAAATGCACTACGTAAGTCGGTATTACAATGCGAATCGATGAGTAGTGATTCTTCTTAATTCTTCTGCGCAAAGCGAGGTATAGAGACGTAGTTGAGGGGAAGATATGAATCACGTAAGGGTTACAACGGAAACTAGAAAGAAACGTTCGAGTCTGCAGAACAAGTAAAGTACATTACGTAATTAACTCGATTAATGCGTACGCAACCGTTGAAGCCTTAAACTGATGAAGTGTTCCACAGGAACCAGGAGGCAAAGAGAGTTAAAGCTGCCAATTTCATTTAACCGATTGACTGAAATGTGCAAGGCAGCGCACGATGCTACAGAGAGTACAGCGCATTAGTGGCTTTTACGGCTACAGTTGTCTCTCCTGTGTTTTCATTTGGTTTCGTTGACAGGGCACCCTTTAAAGGTGCTGAAAAGCAATCTTCAACAATTGCCGCACCAGCTATCGGACACAGACACACAGACTAGACACCAAGGAATTATGTACGGCTTGACAAACAAAGAAAAGAAAAACCGTTGGACGACAAGCAAGGATTGTGGGGGGTGGGGTGGGGAAGAGATGAATGCAGCAAGAGTGGAATACCGGGTGTGGGAAAGGAATTGAAACAAACGTAGGGGATATGAACGGCGGTATTAGCGTTTTCAAGGGTCAACGGAAAGGAACTAAAGCGGTGACGGGGGAAAAAATAGTGTAGCAAGGGCAGCAATACGCTGTCGGTGACACAAAGACAGAAGGCAAGCAGTAGGCAACGTAGGAGGCACTTGGCGCGTTCCACCAAGAGTGAAAAAAAAAAGAAGCAGCTTTTGTACGACAGAAAATACTCAACAGCACACATACAAACACACACACACATACATACACATACACAAAAGGGGGCTACTGCACCGGTACGACCAGCACAACAACAACTTTTTGCTGACTACGCTCGGCTCCCTACAAATCAGAACAGAGTATACGTAAGAACCAAAAGATAATCGGCTGCGCGGGCGGAGGAGCTTCGTTTTCACCTATTTTAGTGTCACAGGAAAAAAAAAATTGCGGTTTTGGGCAGCATTGGTAGCGGCAAGGTTGCACACCACCTCAACCCATTAATAGGTGATACTTCGCATTCGGAATTCTCACAATGTTAAATTCGGAGAGAGCGTTTTATCGGGATTCCATGGCTATTCGTATTATTAGTCAAGCCAGGTAAAACGAAAAGGCAAGGGGAGCACAAAGGCTTAGATTTGGAAAGACAATTAAGAAAGAAGCACGATCTGAAATCTACTGATTACTCAATTAGGAACTTTGGGGTTAAAGCTCAAGTGGAGGGAACTGATAGGAAACGGTAGCGACAGAGGTCTGAAGTTTGAAAGACTGAAAAACGTTGAGGGGAAAGAAAAATACTGACCAGTTTAAGTGCCATTCCAAAAATCATCGAAGAATCCACCGAAAAAAGAAAGATCAGGTAGGTACAAATCTACAAACGAACAAAGCAGATAATTAGCTCCACATCCGCTTGATGGCATATATATATATATATATATATATAACGCCGAAACGCAGCTTCCTGAAAGCACCCAAAATGAGTGTAAGTAATACGGCTGATATATTCTGTGACAACACCCGCATCGAAAAAAAAGAAAAGAAAAGGTGTAGAAGGTCAGCGACAAAAAAAAGGGGCGAATGCGATACGGTAAAGAGAGCACATCTATAAAACACAACTACCACAGAGGGCCCCAGCCAAAGTACAACGTTGTGTAGTTATCCAGACGGGTCGCTTCGTCAATCAGGAAGCTCACTTGCTCTTCCGACGACATCGCCAGCGATTGCTCCCGCTTCGCCGGGTCATCGAAAGCGGTGGACATGTACAGCAGGTCTGGGCGGCGGCAGCTGTCCTGGGTCGTGTTGAAGATGTTCACCTCGCTACGGTTCACCGCCATTTCCATACCGCGCAATTTGTTGCGAATGCGCTCCGCGATGTCCTGCGGCGAACGGCTCTTCTCCATTACGTTCTTCATCTTGCCTTTGTACTGCACAATCGGGTCGTAGACGAAGGCTGAGAGGAGAGCCATGATGCTATCGCGGTTCTTGTGCAGCGTTGTCTGCGTCCGCGTGGCAGAGGACCTGAAGATGCCGTCCACACCGAACACCTCCATCGCATTCGTCAGCATCCGCGTCAAGCGGAAGGGAATGGTCTCCGGTAGGACGTGCCGCAGCCGGCCCACATCGAAGCTATCACCGAAGTCGATGTGCACCACCTTGCCGGTGGACATGGAGATAAGGATGTTGCCGAGATGGCGGTCGCCGAGGCCCATGATATAACCTACCATAGACATGGTTGCCAACGACACGGTGAAGGCTGTGCGGCGGTCTAGCCACTGCTCCGCAGCGTTCGCGCGGTGCCACATTGCTCGCGACACGTCCACGGCCTCGCAGTGCTCGCTGTTCATGACGTAGTCGAGCACCTCGGTGCGCTGAATAATACTGAGTTTGTCCCAGTTGCCAAAGGATTCCACGTAGGTGCGCAGCGCGCTCGACTCCTGGTGCGTGCGCACGTTCGAAACGTTTGCACGGTAGTTGCAGATGGTGTTGTTGATCGTGTTCGCGTTCTCCACCCAGCCGAGCAAGCCCACGTTGGAGCTGATCGGAATGACAGGAAAGCGATGAATGTACGCGCTCGTTGGGATGCGGGTATGACTCAGCAGCACGTTCACCATGCCAAAGAGCTGCATGACGCGCTCGTCCATGCGGATGTCCTCGTTGCCCTTGAGGCAGTACGTGTAGAGGCAGCCGTCGGAGCCGTTGAGCTGGATGCGGCGCGGACGCTTTTTAGACGGAATGACGTCCAGCTTCGAGCTAAAGGATGCGATGGTGGGGTAGTTGTCGCGATTGTGGATGTCGTATTCGCCAAAGACGGCGACAGACAGGTTGCGTAAATGCAGCAGCGGCTCCATCGCCTTCTGTGGCTCGCGACCGAGCTTCTCCGCGACGTGTTTCGAAATCTCCTCGACGAGCTGGCTCACCACGCCGGCGGCCTTCTCGCGCTGCCCGCTGCGGTCATCCGCCATGACCATCTGCACAAACTGACCAATATCGCCGACAGTGAAGAGGAGGTGGCGGCGGTTCGCGTGAAAGATCTCCATCGTGTTCTGTAGGCGGCGGTAAACCTCCTCTGGGTCCTCCTCGTACTCCGCGTTCGGGTTCCACGCGGCGGCCACCTGGCTGAGGTTCTCGCGGATTTTTTCTATTGGGATGGCCGAAACGTCCACAAGCAGCTTCGCCACCGCCTCCGCCTCGTGGAAGATGCGCTTCGGGCAGTGCTGGATGATGCTCTGCACGATTTCCTGCTTGCGCGTCATTGGGTTTCGACTCGTCGCCGTCGTTGAGCTCGCCGTGCGGGATCCAATGTTCACGTTAACGGAAAGGCCCTCGGACGAGTTCGTGATGGACAACGTCGTCGAGTCGCTCGCCGCCGTCGTCGGGCTGCAGGTCTTGCCACCGCTGCTGCTATTCGAGTCGGACATCATCACCACGAGCAGCGGGAACACCACCGCCTGTGGGTGCACCTCGCACAAGGAGCGGAGGATCATGCAGATAACCTCGCGTATGTCGTGGTCATCGTTGCCAAGGTGGCCGATAAGCTGCGGGATAATCTGTACCCAGTGGTCTATCGGGATGCGGGAGATGCTGTCCGCCACCGTTTCCTTCAGCAGCCCCACCCCATTGTGGATCACCCACAGCTGCAGCAGACGCATCACGGCCGGCAGCGCCTCGGAGGAGTCCTTGCAGCGGCAAATGGCACCGACGAAGCCTTGATGGGCGGCCTCCACAAATGTGCGCTGGTCTTCTGGGGACAGGTTGTGGTCGCGCTGCTGAATGCGGTAGTTCATGAGGCCCCAGCTGTGCCATGCCTCGTAGCTTGACGGCATAGCGCGAATAGCCTTGTGGAAGTGGCCGAGTTCCTCTTCGCGGAAGCCCGGGCGCCAGAAGGAGTCAGCGTGCTGGTCCTGCTTCCACGTGCCGAGGCGCAGCTGCGCGTTCCCGTAGCATGAGGCGTGGTTTTCTTCCAGATCCTTGCCACAGTCACGCAGGAACACTTCCATCGCCTCCACTGCTTCCTGTCGTTTGCCGCGGCTCCATAGGTGGGTGATGAAGCCTACCGCCACGTTCGGGTTGCTGTCGACCGGAGTGAGTGTGGCCGCGGGGGTGACATCGATTGTCAGCCCGGCATGGTCGATGGAGGTCGGCGACGAGGCGCACGGGGTGGTGACATGGCTGCTTCGGCCGCTGAAGGAGCCGCGGCGCAGCCAGCTCATAGCCCACTCCGTCAACTCCGGGTAGCTGGCCTGGCGCGTCTCGCAGAAGTGCAGAATCATATCCGCCATCTCGTTAGTCGAGAGGACGAGGGAATGCAGCATCAAGGACCTTAGGCTGGGCTGCAGGGAGTCAGGCTTGAGGCGACGGAAGCGGTTGTTCCACCGCTCGTACATCTGCTGCCGCCCTTTCGACGAGCGACAGTGGCAATAGTCGATCATCTCCTCCATCTCGGTGAAGTGCTGCAACATCGTCACGTTCTCGTAGGCGTGGGTGTAGCTCAGCGGGAGCAACGTGCGCAGGCTCTCGTCGATAACCAGCTTCGACTGTGTGATCATGTGCCGCAGGCTCTCATAGGCGCTGTGGCTGTGTTCCGTAATTGCGTTCTTCAGAGCGACGCCGTTCAGGAAGAAGAGACGTAGTGCAGTGGTGTGCCGCTCCGACACGGAGAGGCGCTCCGCGAGGTACTGCACGTCTTCCCACCGCCCGAGCAGCCACGCCGCGGTGGCACCGCAGCGGGCCACGGTCGACGAGACGTACGCCTCCCGGCGGGAGCTGACCTGCATGGCGATGCCGTAGGCTCGATTCCACTCACCGCAGAGGGTGAGAGTGCGCACATAGCCTTCCAGGATGTGTGGTGGCACCGACATGTCGCGCAGCGCCTGGGTCGTGATGGACTTTGCGTAGGTCTGCTGCGCCTTACTCCACCAGCACAGCAACTCGTAGCCGAAGCCGGCCTGGTCCTCGCCGCCCTCGTAGCGAATCGCTCGGAAGAGGCCGACGACGGAGTCTTGCATCTCGCGTTGGCTGTAGAGCCACGCCAGAGGCCACACTGTCTTGTGAATCACATCGCGCGGCATCTTGGTGTAGCGGTACATGTTGAGCATAGCGAGGAGGCGGTTCTCCAGGTAGCTCAGGGCCTTGTCGTACATGCGGGTGTGCTCGGCGGCGCGGACAATGTCCTCTGTGGAGAAGAGCATGTTCGGCCGAGCGGGGATGTGCGAGCCCGTTGGCTGCAGGTCGGGGTCTCGACTGTCGGCGCCGAATTCGTTGCTGCTGCTGCTGTGGTGGCTCAAAGTGTAGGCGTGGTTCGACACCGACTTACGTACCACGGAGGAGACGAGGGGGCGGTAGCTGCCGGCGGACTGCAGGCCCGGCACACCGGAGGTGTCGTCCTGCGGGACGTCGGCGTGCGTCGGCGAGTTCACCTCCAGCTTGCTGTCGCTGTTTGCGCCGTCGAGGGTGTCGACCGGCGAGCAGCTGCCCGACTCGCTCTCTTCATCGTCCATCGTGGGATCCTCACCAGTTACGGGAGCTGTCTGCCGCTCTACCGTCTGCGCCTGCGTGTTGTTACCGGTGGTATCGCTGAAGGGGTAGGCATCGAGGTTGTTCTGGTTAGGGTCGCCGTTGCGGTTGCTAGCGGCACTGCGCTTCTTCGCGGAGGCGGTAGCGGCGATGGGACTGGCCGGGACCGGTGGCGGCTGCGCCACGCCCACATGTCGTCCGTGGATCTTTGCGGAGAAGATATGGTTCATCGGGACATCGACCGTAGCCGGGTGGATGTGGGACTGCGGATTTGTCGCTGACACCGAGCTGCGGCCGCGCAGGGACGGGGTGTTGTTACTGCTCGTGGTACTGCGCACAAGCAGCGACTCCGGTTCAGATTGATGGCCCATGCGATTGTGGTCGGCGAGGCGCATCGTGCGTAGCGCCTCCAGCACCTCGGGCTTCAAATTTGGCTCGTTGTGGTCGAGGTAGTCGGCAAGCGCGAGACACTTGCTCGACAGCTCGTGGTCGGAGCAGTTCAGCACAATGGTGAGCATTTCATTTAGCTTCTTGATCTGGTCTGCCGTGAGGGATTCGTAGAGGCACTTAAAGGACGGTAGGAAGAGCTCGCGGCGCAGCGGCTCGTGCTTGTCCAGCAGATCCACCATCATGCGGAAGGCCGGGTGCGGGGATACGAGGATGATGCACTTCTGAAACTCCATGAACCACTCCCGAAGCTTGCTCTCTTTCAGGCGGAAGCCCTGCTCGACGTGCTTCATGAAGAGCGAGACTTCCTGCCCGGCTGGGGCGGCTCCGGTGTGCTGGTCAGGGTCGAGGCTGAGAGGGACATCTTCTTCCTCTGCGCCAGGAAAGGTTTCCGGCACGGTGCGGCGCAGGTACGACCCACCTCCGCCCATGCCGGTCGGCGAACCAACACCCAGCGCGACCGGGCTGCGTGAGCCGACGGAGTTCGGCAAGCTCGTAACACCGAGGGCGCCGGCGCCGGCGCCGCTGCTGCCGTGGCCGGACAACGGGCCCAGCAGCGACGTGCTTGGGTTGGCGCCCACGAGGTTGACCATACCGCCCATCTGCATGCCGCCGGAGGAGTAGAGCGGGGAGCCGACGGCGACGCTCATACGCTCCTCACCCTCGCCGATGCGGTCGCGCAGCTGTTTGATGGTGCCACGCCCGCTCGGGTGCAAGGCTGCCAGCACCTTCAGCGACTCGCGCACACCCGGAGTGGACAGGCGCGGCCCCAGGTCCTCGTTCAACTCGCAGTGACGCGTCAGTGTGCGGATGCCGTGGAGGAGGGACGAGAAGAACTGCACCGCCTTGAGCTCGCAGACGATATGGACGGCGGCGCAGAGGGACTGGCTGCGGACGTCGACGAGCTGGTCGGACTGTTGAATAAATTGCAGTAGCATCGGAAAGACAATCGGGATGCAATGTGGGGGGATGTAGCTCGCGTTCAGCACAATCTCGACCACGCGGAGGCAGAACTCGCGAGACTCGGTGTGGTCCTGAAAGGCGACGTCGACGAGGCGCGGATACAACCACGCCCATGACTCAGACTGTTCCTTGCCAGAGAGCTTGCCAGGCTTCAGCGCACTGACCACTTCCAGTACGCCGCGGAAGAGCGGTCGGTCTGACGGGGTCCAGAGCTGCTCCAGCAGCACTACAATCTCAGGCAGCATGAGGCGTGCAATGCGCTCGTGGCGCATGGCTGTGATGGCGGCCAGAACGTGCAGCGCCTCCACCCGCAGCATGGGACTATCAGTGATGCGCTTCGTGATCTGCAGGACGGCCCGCACGGCGTGCACGCCGCCGACGACGTCCTTCTTGTCTTGGGTGGCGCGGATGAACTGCAGGAGTGTGCGCAGGGCCTGCGAGCAGACGGCGTCCGACAGGGAGGCGTCAAGCATGCGGCTGAGAGTACGGTAGACAATCACCGTGTAGTCGTAGGTGAGCTCCAGATCCGCCTCGTCCTGGATAGCGACCTCTTCCTTCTTCTTGACGGTGACTGCGCTGGACTGCAGCGACGGGTCCACAGCACCAAGTTGACCGAAGAGGGTGAGCATGTTGAGCGACTCATCCACGGTGCAGGAACTGCCGGTGTAGACGTGCACGACCGCGTTGATCAGCTCCTGCTGCTGCCGCACGTCGGTCGCCGATGCAGGCAGGCACATCTTGTTCATGTACACCAGCACGTTGATCGCTGCGTGGTTCAGCGCAGGGGAGGGGGACTGCTTCAGAATATCCACAATCGGGTTGTACAGCTCCAGCAAGTCGTCTTGGTACTGCAGGACAGCCTTTTCTTCTTTTGACATGGCTTCAAGAATAATCTCCATCGTTTTGAGAATCGACAGCAGCACCACGTCGGGCACCGTCGACTCGAGAAGGCGCTTACGAAAAGCGTAGAAGATGCGGCCGAGGTGGTTGCTGAGGGGGCGGATGCACAGGCGGGTGAAGGTTTGCAGGTCGGCCATGCTGCGCAGCAACATGTTCACGTCGTTGGTGAACTCGAGCACCACCACGCAGGACTCCACCGTGACGTAAAGACTCTGCTGCACCGCCACGACGGACGGTGACGGCTTCGAGTCCTGAGTGATGGCCACCAGCAGCTCCACCGTCTTCTCGCGTACCTGGGCAGTGCTGTTCAGGAAGCTCAGCAGCGACGACAGGATACGCTGCTCGGACAAGAAGACACGAAGGTTCGTGGCGTTCGAGAGTAGGGTGATCTCGTAGAGTCGGCAGCGCCAGTCCACCTCCAGCAGAACGTTCTTCATGTATGCCTCCAGTATTTCCGTCACACGAGTGGAATAGGTCGACGTCTTGTGCTCCTTTGCGTAGGCAATCCACTGCTGCAGGCTAGAGACGATCGTCTCGCTGCTCTGCTTCCGTACCTGTGGGTCATCGTGGCGCTGGAAACCAATCACGCAGCTTTTCAAATCGTCCAGGTGTTGCACCGAGGTGACGGGACGCGCCGAGAAGACTCTCAGGGCTACGGTGAGGTCGTTCTTAAGTACAACAGGCACTACAACCGGTGTGACGCTAACGGGTTGCGACGGCGGGGCGCTCGCTACGGGGCTGAAGGCGGCGCTGATGGAGGATGACAGCGGAGAGTAGCGCATGCCCGTGGTGCCGCCGTAGTGTTCTGGCAGAGTGCCGCTTCCCGTCGCACCATAGGGGTTGTCTGTGCCGAGGAAGCCGCCCTGGCCACCAGCTGGGCCGTGCGCCTGCGTGACAACGCCGGGTCGGCTGTTACTGCTTGCCCCGCTCGTGTGAGGTGTGGCGGGGCCGAGGTTGGGGGAGCTGCCTTCGCGCCTGTGCACGCCGGAGGCCGCCGAGTTGTTCGCCGTGTTATCGGGGGGCCTGAAGTACTGCGAAAGGCGGCCCATGGTGCCGATGGAGCTGCTGTTCGAGCCCGGCCGGGCAGCCACGGTGGTGGGCTCAGAGCTGACCAGCGGGTGCTGTGGGACGCGCGACGACGGTGCGGCGCCGAAGGGAGATGAGTTGCCGCAGTTGAAGCCAGGGCTGGGGCTCTCGCCGTCGCGACCGTGGGTGGAGAGGCCCTGCGAGCTTCCAACGGCCTGCACGCCTGCGAGGGTCGACGGTGCCCCACCGGCCGTTTCCTTCAGCGCGCTGTCGACGAGCTTGTCCAGAGCGATCTGGATTTCCGCCTTCAGCGGCGGACGGGACGATTGGATGACACGGAGCGACTCGACGAGGGGTTGCGTTAGAACGGCGTGGGTCAGATAAGGGAGACAGCGCTGAACGATGTAGTCGATGGTCAGGCTCAGGTGGGCGCTCGTAGTGCTAATGTTGAAAACGGGCGCCGACGGAGTCGCCGGGGTGGTGAGGAAGGAGCTCGGGTTAGGTGACTGTAGGACGGTGGTGGTCGAGACCGCCACGCTACTATGGTCGTCGCCCTCGCCAGCCGCGCCGTTACCACTGTTATTGTTATTGCCGCCCCCATCCTCCTCACTGGTCTCAAGCTGCCTGCCGTAGCTGGTGGAGTGCCCGTGGCGCGGCGTTGCGGCGGTACTGCTCGTGCCGCCTTTCGTCGAGTTCGTGACGCTTGCATTGCTGGCTCCGTGTTGCTGTTGCTGGCGCGGGGAGTAGCCTGCGATGTTGTCCTTGCTGGCCTGGTGAGACAGTCCCGTCACGTCGATGTTAGACAGCGACGTCGACAGCGCGCGTGAGGCGCCGACGGTGGTCGGGCTGACGATGGTGCCTGTTATATTCGTCGACTCGAATGGTTTGATCTGACCAACGTAGGGCGACATAGCGGTGGAGCGGTTGGTAGAGCGACGGCTGAGAGTGGCGAGGTTGGGAATCGTCACGGCGCCACCGATGCCAGCAGTGGACGCGGAGGAGGCGCAGATGGCCGCCATGATGGACCAGCACGCCTCCTGTGTCTCGGGGCGGGAGATGTAGCGGTGCAGGATTGATTCGAGGTTTGTGCGGTTGGTTGAATCGAAGACGCAGTACCCGACGCTCAGAATGAAAAAGGCTACGTTCTGCAGCTCGTGCGCCTTGAAACGCTCATCGCGCACATTCTTCACCGGCTCCATCACGATGGCGCAGTACGTGGATCGCCGCGGGGCGGAGGCGATGTCGACAGGTGCGATGATCGGGACCAAATCGCACACCGCGCCGCGCACGAGGATTGACTTGGACATGCGTTGCTGCTCTGTCACCAGCACGCACAGCTGCGGCAGCACTTGCTTGTCGATCGAGGTGAGGCCGCGACTGCTGAGGAGCGCATGCAGCGCCTTCAGAGCGGAGACGATGTGTCCCTCATTGTGTTGACTTGCGTTCAGTGCGCGCAGGCACTCCTCGCAGAGCCGCCGGTTCTCTAGTATGAGCTCGTTGGGTCGCATGCCGGTGGTGTTCCTAAAAATGGCCACCATGCACTCGTAGGCGGCCTTGCGAAGGAGCTCATCGGGGCTTCCAGCGAGCGTCATGCCCAGTTGGATCGCCTGGGCGCGGGCGGAGCCGGTGAGGTAGCGCGGGCTGACTTCAGCTGTTGCGGCGCAGCCCAGCATGACGGATAGGAACTGCGCCGGGAAAGCTGCTTTGACCTGCTGGACGCGTCCGTGCAGCTGCAACAGTGCTTGCTCGCAGTTCTCGCGGAGTTCCTTCGGCACAAAAGATTTGAGCGGGGAGTCAGGGAAGGGGTAGTGCGCGTCCGCCTCTAACAGAAGCTTGTAGACACGCTGTGATTCGCGTGCGACTTTCTCGTTACCCGACTGCCGCAGGATGGAGAGGCTGCGACACAACCGGGTAAACTTTGACAGTGGACTCGTGTAGGCGATGGGGATGAGCGCCTCGATAAAATTCACTGCCAGCAGCAACGACTTCTCATTCGTGGTACGGGAGAGTTCCGTCAGCACGTCGCGGATGCGCTGCTCGAGAAAGGTGTCACGTGACAGCGGGTCGAAGTTAGTCAGTGCGCGTGCCTCGATAGCGTCGACGGTGTCCCGCAGCACCGCCGCGGCGTGTGGCGTGTCTACTGAGCACTCTAACTCTCGCAGCAGCTGGTTCACCTCCTCGTCATTAGCATCCGCCATGATGTTGCCAGTTCTGTTTGGATTCGGTCCATTCGGTGAGCCCACCCCACTCGCACCGAGTCCGTAGCCTGCCGCGGCGCTGATGTCGGTGAAGTTTGTGCGCGTCCCACTGAAGAAGACACCGGCCGCAGCAGAGCTCGTATGGGCTGCCGCGGAGTTTGCCCCACTGATCGCCGGTGCCTCGCGGAGGGCTGCCGCGGCCGCCGCGTTCATCTCGACGACGTTTCGGCCGGTGCCCACGTTAGTGGGTGGATGCGTCGCTCGTTGTTGCTGTTGGCCCTGCTGCTGTTGTTGCTGCTGTGTTACTTGCTGCGCCACCGGACTCTGCGGGTCCGCCTGTGGGTTCGCAAAGCGAGACGTGTGGAAGACGTTGTTGCCGGCTGGGTTTGCGTGCACCGCAGGGAATCCAGCGGCGGAAACGACAACGTGGCCGACTCCGGGATTTGAACTGCCCGTCATCATCGGGAGGCCTCGATTAGTGAAGTGCGAGGCTGGTGGTGCCTGGGCAGGGGGTTGCTGCGCGTTTTGCTGGCTGGCTGAGACACCGCGCCCTGGTGCGGTCCAGTGAAGCTGCTGCATTGTCTAGATGAAGAGAATGTCCTTCGCTGTTGTCCCGAACAAACGAAGGAAAGTAGTTAACACCCGGCTGGTTCCCAGGAAAAGCTACTTTGCTCAGCTGAGTTCTCGCTAGAAAAGGGGGAAAAAAAAACAGCAGAAGTTAAAAATAAAAAAGAGAGAAAAACGAAGACGCCGTAGCAAATGTGTCCTGTTCGCTCCCTCTCGCAAAGAAGAAACGCGTTTTGCCTCGTTGACACTTTTATCTGACTGACTACGAGACAGCCGACAGAGGGAAAAGTGAAAAAGCCTGCTGCAGAAATACAGGCACCAAATAGCAGCTCGAAGAAGAAAAAAGAAAAAAAAAGGCGGACACTCGAACAAAAGACTGGGAGCGGTTACGATAATCGAATTCGCGCGAACAGCTTCACTCAACCTTTTTGACTTCAAAATAAATAAAACGGTTGGCTCAAGATCTCTTTCTCGCCTTTCTTTGTCGCACGGAAGAATGCACAGGCTCAGGTTTTAGAATTATAAATATCCCAAAGCGTTTTATTCGTTTTCAAGTTAAAGAAAAAGGGTGCTTCTCAGATACAGTTCGAGTATATACCGTTGCCAAGCCTTCGTTGAGACGACTCCTCCGTGCTTTCCGTAACTGTGTCTGCACGTTTTGTTGAGCTTTGAAGTACGGTGTAAGCAAGAGGCAGGGCAAGTACCAACGACGACAACAACAACAAAAAAAAAAGGTAAAAAAGAAAATAAATATCACGAACACAAACGTGCGAAGCTCGGACTTCTGTATGGGCGGAGTCTGCTCACATAAGAAGATAAAGAACAGCGGCACAACGAACACGGCAGGGAGAGGGAATCCCCAGAGCGGGCAGCTTGCCCTTGTTGTTAAACGAAAACAGAGTCTTTGATGTGAAGAGGAACGGAAGAACCACAGGCTTGGTTCGGTAGTAATAATGATGATAACAGTAGTAGTAGTGGTAGTGGAAAATAAGAGAATGTGGTGCAGTTTCTCTGCGTACTCACCATGAAGTACTGCGCAGTTAAGAGTAGCGTACACAAGTGCGTGGCGGTTGCAGCGCACAGATCCAGCTGTTAAAAGCGGGAAGTTCAGGAAAAGGCGCACTTGCCGACCTTCGTTGCCGAAGTAGAACCAAAGGTGGAAAACAAAAGAGAGTCCACACAGGTGAAAGCGTGCGTCTGAGGTATTGCCGTGAGTGGGGTTGAGAAAGTGATTGTGACAGAAAGAAGAGAGAAAAAAAAAGTAAAACGGTCGGAGCAAAGCAGCAGCGTGCTCTACTCTGTCGCTTGCTCGTGGTAGGTGATTTGCTGAAGCAAAAAGAAACGAAACAACAACGAAACAAAAAAAATGGGGCCGCAAAGAAAGCAAAGAAGAGCTGTCGACTGCCCCCGTTCAAAGCTGGTGCAGAAAGCGCAACGGGGATAGTTTATGTACGGCGTTTAATAAGGGAGCGTTGCGAGGAGGTGTGTGTACTATCCCGTGGGAGAGGGAAAGGGAAGCGTTTTGCTTCAGCAAATCAGGAAAAGAGAAAAAGAAAAGAGCCAGGGAAAACACGCAAATACGCACCTGCACAATAATATCAATAATAATAGAAATAAAAACAGAAAAAAAAACTCGAGTCCGCACCTACACAGATGGCGGCACACCGAAAACAACACACAAGAAAGAGAGCGGCAAAAGATGAGGGGCACTGCGCTGACCACTCCTCCACTTACTCTCCTATCTATCTGCCCGCAGCAGAAAGGTTGGATTAAGGAAGATGAAGATATTATTCGCTTTTCTAACACACGTCAACTCAACGGAAGCTTAGCATGCAAGCTTTATCGTTTCTTTCCCCTTCTTATTTTAGCCGTACGGTGGAAGATCATATATATATGTATATATATATATTTTTTTTTTTGTTGTTGCCGATGAATACAACGAGGTCGAGGATTATAGTGATGAGAAAAGCATTAGGCAAAATAGGGTTGATAGAATAGGTGGAGGTAAAACGAAGGGGGGGGAGGAAAGGCAGATTTCATGCGTGCGCTGCGGTCAGTGGGCGAGACAATGAGTCGAAAACTGGAACAGCATTGGCTATGAGGATGAGGTATATACCAGTCGAAGCAGCGCGAGGGGCAAAGCGCGGCATTCTGCTTCTGTTTTCATCAGCGGTGCGGCGACTAAGCAAGAGAGCTTCGCCAGCTGTGCAGTGAAAGAGCGGCTTTGGATTAAACTGCTTCTTTCTGCAGCTGCGTTCAAGCCACGTTCGACACCCACTCAACGTTGCGTTGCGTGAGACTGCACTGTATCCCCATTTTCATGTTCCGTAAAGTGTCTTGCTATCTATATGGTCTATTTCAGGACGAGGGGAAAGGTGTCTGATGAAAGAGGACGCAAAGCAATCAACAGCAACATATAAACCGACAAGTAAACACCCACTGTTTCCCGAGGGGGCGTCACACGAAATTACATTGCAAAACAGACACGACAGAAAAGAAAAAACTGCAGATCGCGTAAAACCCTGCAGGAGAGAGAGGGAAACTGCGCAGCTTTTTTCTTTTCTCAATTCAAAAACAAATTGCGCTGTGAAAGGCGCTTGACATCATCGGCATCTTCCGGTGCCAACACAGTCCGCAGCGATCGTCAATCGATGGCTTGCTGATAGCCTTTTGAGGCAAAGCCGTTGCGAAGACGTTCAACAAAACGTTCCAAGAAAGACAGCAAAAGATGATGCGTCGCGCCTTCCACAGCAATCAGCAACATCTATTATTTGAATCAAACAGGCTTTCCAGCATTCCAAAAACAGAAATGCGCTTCTTCGTTTTCTCAAATGTAAAGAAATCCACGTCGGCTTTGTTTGGAAGAGGTATTGGGTGTTAAAACACAAGAAACACAAAAGTATTATGTACACGCACACATATATATATATATATATATATATGTGTGTGTGTGTGTGTATGTGTGTGTACATACAAGTAAGAGGTTGAGAGTTTGCTTCCTTCCTTCGCTTTTGGGGGTTACAAAGAACGCGTTGATAGCATTTGGTACATCACGGATCCCCGGCGTTAGAGTACTTTTCTCCGCAAATGATTAGAAACGCCTAAATGGCACGTCGTGAAGAAAGGACACACACACACACGCACACACACTGAAAAGGGACAAAACATCTACGGTGTTTCGGTTGTAAAACAACGGTATTGAGCAAAGTGGCAGTCTGATCAGCAAGCTTGCCGGACAGTATTTGAAAAAAGAATTTCTAAGGTCAAGAGTAATTGCGTGTCATATTTAAGCTTTAAGAAATGAGTCTTGTGTAGTTTCGTGCAGGTGCGGTACGGTGAAGCAAAAGGTCGAGTCAATCAGAAAAGGTCAGAAAAGTTGACTGGTTTCGGCATTTTAAAGTGTTGGCACCGAGTCAGGAAACACCATGCACAACTTAATCGACGTCATCCCATGCATTCCCCACAGACTTCTTCTTCGTTGACCCCATCGTAGTGCTCTTCGTTTTCCCACGCGGCGAAGTTTCATTCATCGGTGTTGCGTCAATCGAAATGACGTTTTTGCTTGTCTTCATGCTCTTCTCAGTCTTCGTTGCCACGCTGTCTTTGTGCACCGTGGTGGCCGACTTACTCGCCTTCTCCACGTCGCGGCTGCGGCGTTGACGGCGCGGGGACTGCGCGGCAGTGACGAGTGGGTCTTCCACTATAATCGTCTCCTTCGCTTTTCTGACGTCCCCATTCTCTTCCTGTTTATCCTTGTTTTCACTGCGGCGACCGTGGATGTGCAGCTTCGCCTTCTTGCCCTTCTTTTCCTCCGCCTTGGGGGTTTCAGGAGTGGCAGCGGCAGCGGCCATGGCACTCGTCGACGTCCTCTGAGTTGATCGACGCCTCCGTTCCTTCGGCTCCGGGACAGGGGCGGCGCTCGAGTTACTCTCCTCTTCGTCCGTCACGGCGGTGGAGAAAGAGCTCTCGGAGAGAGGGGCGGTGGGAGCTGATACGGCGGCCGCGTATTCTTTCTGTAACTTATTCGTCTTGCGTTTCGCAGGGCTGACATCGGTAAACGGCTTCGCTGGAGCTCCTGCCGCCGCTGCGCTGTCCATCTCTGCCTTGCCCTCCTTCTTTACCGCCTCTTCCTTTGCGGATTTGCTGTCACCGTGTTCGGCGGGGGTCTTGGCAGGCGAAGTCGCGCCACACTTCGCGGCGGCTTCTCCGTATTTTTTCGCCTCTTCCGCGGTCAGCTTTGCCTCCTCGCCCCCCTTCTTCGTCGCCTCTTCTTTCCTCTTATCCTCCATTTTCACCTCGTCTGCGTTTTGGCGATTCTTGCCGCTGACGGCGTCTTTTGTACCCTTCTTCCCTCCACAAGAGCACAGACTGGCGAAGATGTTGCTCTTCTTCTTGTCACCGTCTTTCTCCTTCTTGGTGTCCCTCTCCTTCTTCTCGTCCTTCTTCCGCGAAAACTTATTCATGAATCCGGACATGAAGCCGTCCTTCTTTTCCTCCTTTTTGGACTTGCCATCGCTGATTTTCTCGTCCTTCGGCACGGCATCCGCATCACCCTTGCTTTCCTTTTTTTCCTCCCTCGCCGGTGGTGCTTGCTCATTGCCGTGCTTCACCTCCGCCTCTGCATCAGTGGTCTTCAGCGGTACCGGCGTTTTGATGGGTTCCTCAGCAACGACAACTTCTACAGCGTCCTGCGACCCAGCAGTAGAACTCTTTTTCCCTTTCGCATCTGCAGCAGCCTCCTCATCGCTGTTGCTGCTCCCACTGGTAGCAGACTCTGACGGGCTCACCGCCTTGGCTTTGGCCGCGGACTTCTTCTCCTTCGACTTGGGCTTTGCTGCAGGGGTCACGTCAGCGGCGGCATCGGTGACCGAGATGTTCGATGTCATTTCCTCGTTATCAGCCGCATCCGTGAAGGTGCTGCTGTCGCTGTCGCTCAATGGCGTTGCAGGTGCAACTGTGACGGCCGTCCTTGTCTTCTTCGTCTTGGCCTCCGCCTTCCGCTGTCGGCGACGCGAGACGCTGCCGGACGGGGCGGTGAATTCGTCATCGAAGTCGCTGGACTCTGCGGAGGATAATGACGACGTCGTGACGTCAGCCACGGCGGCTGTGACAGGCTCGTGCCGCACCTCGCCCCCTTCCTCCGAGTTCGCCACGACGTAGTCGCTTTCACTGCTCGCCGTGGCCCCATCGAGGTCGTTCACACGGCCGTAGTGCGGCTTCATGGCCTTCTTCGAGATCTTTTGCTTCTTGTCTTTCATTTCGTCCTTCGCTGGTTTGAAGGTGCCCTCGGTGTAGGGCTCGCCGCGCTTGAACGGCCTCTTCGTATCTTTCGACTTCGTGGCAGCTACGGCACGCTGTTGCTGTTGCTGCTGCTCTTCTTCCTCCTCGTCGCTTTCGGTGGGCTCGCCGCTGCTCCTTGACGACCGCTTTGAGTATGCATGATGGTGATGGCGAGAGACGCGTTCAGGGGTTGCGTCTCGGACCGGCACGATTGCCACCACATTTTTGTCTTCCTCGGGCTCTGCGGAGTGGGAGGTCACCGAGGAGGAGTTGGTGGGGGCGCTTAAATCCTGCTTGCGCTGATCTGCCGCCTCCACTTCTTCCTCCTCGTGATGACGGTGGTGACGTGGGTGACTGCGGCGCGCATCCTTCGTCTTGGCGGCGTTGCGGTTGTACTGGCGTTCTGGGCGCATCGACTCGGTAAAGTCCTTGTTGTAGTCGTTCCTCGTGTTCGCCCCTGCCTTCGGTGTGCCATAGAGGATGTCGTGCAGCGTGTTGCCGTGGCCGTGGCCGTCGATGATGTCGATGCGCGGTTCCTCTTCATCCTCTTCATCCTCCTCGACTTCCTCTTCGTAGAACTCCTCGTAGTACTCGTAGTCCTCGCGCTCCTCACCCTCTTCATCATCTAATCCCTCTTCGTCTTCGTCTTCTTCCTCTTCGTTCTCCTCGTCGCTGTAGCTGTAGCTGTAGCTGTAGCTGTAACTGTGGCTGCTAGTGGAGTAGCTCCCCTCGTCACTCAAATCATCGCCTTGATCGTGCTCGAAGTCCTCGTCGGTGTGGCTCGCGTCCCCCTCGTTCTCGGTATCCGTGTTGTCCTCTGCGCCTTGGTCTTCGTCCGCGTCGTTTATCGGGTGCAGGCGGCGGGTACGGTGGGGCAGCTCTGCGTCCTCTGGAGAGCTCCAATGACGTTTGCGCTTCGAGTGTTGCTGCTGCGGGGGCTGCACGTCGATTTCGGCATCTTCGTCACTCACCGGGATTGTCACAAGCTGGCGCTCTGCGGCAGAGGTGGGCGGGTCGACGATCACCACGCCGCCGGCCGACACAGCTTTGACTGTCCCGGGGCGGGTGGGTGCCGGATGACCGAAGAACTCCGCCTCAGGCCCTCGCGCCGCGTTGGTCGGTTGCGGCCGTGGGAAAAGGGCCTGCACATTGCTGTTGATGTCATTGTTATCAAAACGATTGCGCGATGGGTTCGTCGCGGATGTGGCGTAGCCGGCGTTGAAGGACGGCGCGTTCACTCCAGCTCCTTGCGAGATGGCATAGCTGTCCGAGAAGGGAAATATGGAACTGTTATTTGCCGTCTGCGGGGCGGAGGGCACAGGGGAGCCCTGCTGGTAGGGTGAGGAGGCGGCGGTGGTGGTGGAGCCACGCGTAGGCCCAGCAGCTGAGCGGCCAGGGCCGCCAGGTCCACCGACAAAATTGCTGCGCTGCGGCGAGTCGATGCTTCCGGTGAAGCTGACATGTGGCGAGACAACGGCAGTGCTCGTGTTGGTAGCGGTGGCCGCCACAATCTGCGAGACGTTCCCCGAGAAGGCGTTGCTGATATTGGGAGAGTGTTGCAGTTGCTGTTGGGCAGGGGCATTGGTGGGTGGTGCAGGCGCCACCAGGTCCGACGGCGACTCCTGGTAGGTGCATGTGAGACGCAGCGGCTTCTCAGTAGGATTCGACCCGTCGTGGTCATTACTAGTTGCAGTAGCGGCGGCGACTTCACGGGACGGCTGCACTGCGGCTTCGTCCTTGTGTGGGGTGACCGAGCGCGACGAGACTGACGAGGCAGAGGATGATGACATCGAAGAGGAGTGCGTGTCGGTGATCACCGTCCTATCCTCGCCGTCGCCGCAGGAATGGTTAAACTCCTCACCGTCCTCGGGCTCGTAGGGGTTAGTCGTCTCTTCTTCCTCACTCGCGTGCAGAGTCTCGCGGTTGTTGTCAGCCGATTCGTCGTGCTTAGGGTCACTGTTGTGGCAGGCGCTGACGTTGGCGGCGCTGGTGTCCGCGTAGCCGCGAGACGCGTTGGCCTCGCTTTGCATGAAGGTGCTGCTCTCGGTCGTCGTGTCCATTGTTGAAAGTTAGAGATCAGTCCCTGTTACGAAAAGTGTTATGCAGGGCTCAAACAACTTCTTTTGACTTAAGTCAGCAGTTCTCACCTTCGAAGGGCAAATGATAGAACGAAGATGAGTGAGCTAAACTCGTACGCGTTTTCAACCGGCGAGCTGTACCTGCTGGTGAAACAGAGCTCTGCAAGGCTAGCACACGCAGTGAATTCGCTGCTGGTCAGGACAAACGTTACGAGAATCGGGAAAAAAGAGAGAAAAAAACTAAATGTGGACGGGGGGTGAGGGCAATCCTAACGAGAGGTCACGTTTGTACTACACAGGTGGGTACTTTAAATGGCGGGCGAGAGTGAACGCTTGACTGCTCCTGCTGATGTGTAAACTCGGAGTGACCTTTGGGTTATCTACTAGGAAAAATGGAGAGGTGGCGGCAACGGTCACTGCAAGAGTACTGAGAAGGGCAACCTGACAGAAATAAATACTGGGAGAGAATAACGGTATGAAGTGCGAACGGACTGTGACACGGCACGACTTTGCCTCTACAATGAGCGCAGGGGCCGTTCTTATTTTCTCTCTCTGTATCTATCTATATCTATCTATATATATATATAGATAGATAGATGTATCTTTGTTTTTTTTTTTTACCCAACACCGCAGTTTGTGTTACAGCAGGAGGTCGCTTAGCAAAACGAGAGGTGATTGGAGCAGAAAACAACAGATGAAGAACGAAAAAGGGGAGAGTGGATTTCCTCTGAAGGCGGCGCGGTAGTTTGTATTGAAGCGGAAACATGAAGGTGCTTCGAACACAGCTGCCGGGGGTTGCCTATTCTCGTGCTTTGAAAGGAGAAGAAGCACCTTGGGTGATTCTAACTCGAATTCCAACTGCGAAGTCAGGGAACCATCGCTTTCCTGCCGGTGTGCTCTTTCGTCACTGGTGTTGAAACAGTTGACTACAGATGGAAGTTAGCAGATGAGCGAGATGTCAAGCAGCTGAAAAGACGGAGCACAGAAAGGGCAACAGGAGAGGAGTGGGCGACAAGGAGTTACAGTTGCTTTAAAGAAAAATTTTACCTTCGCCGTGCCTTGAGCAAACGGGAGTCGCTCTCCGCCGCTGTCGTTGCGCCTTTGCTCTCCTGCGTACGAAGCTCCACTAAGCTGCACACATGCTCCATCGCTTCAGAAATAAGGTGGTGCGTAGGGCCACCAACCGCCGTTGCTGCCGTGAGGTCTCCTTGCGACTCAGCTACACAGCCACCTTCATCTTGACGAACGTTACGCACCGTCAGAGTCCATTCTTTGCCCAACGGTACCATTGCGGATGAAGTTGCTCCCTCTGTGAAGACGGCATCAGGTCCTTGCAAAACCCGTTGCCGCTGTCCGTGCCGTTCGCGTGGGGAGGTAAGTGCGGTGGCTGGCACAGACGACTCACTTTGCGGTGGCTGCGGCGACGGAGTGCCAGCGAACGCCGCGGATTCGACTGGCGTGTATGGGGCGTGTGCAAACGTTGCCTCAGGGGTACCACTCTCTTCATTAAAGTGACGTTCTGCTGTTGCATCTGGCGGAGGCGAAGACACAGGCGAGAAGGTCACTTGGGAATCAGATGAGGAGGAAGACGAGCTGAGGAAGATGTTCTTCCTTCGGTCCCTCAGTGATCCCGTAGAGTGGACTTGTGGGCTTCCGCGTCGCCGTTGTGCGCCCTCGGATTTGGTACCCTTGTGCTCTGTTACAACCACGGTCCATTCCGCTGCCTCTTCATCCTCCTCGGCCTCGTCGCCCTGGAACACAAGCTGAGCATTAAATGAGAGGTCTACCCGGCCAGCTCTCGCAGCGTGTACGCCAGTGCCACGAGGTATACGTAGTCTGCCTGCGCGACTGCCGCACACTCCCTCTTTTCTTCCGTTGTGAAGAAAACGGCGTTGGTGAACTTCTTCCAGGTGTGGACATTGTGCGTTTCGGAGAGGGAAGCGGGAGAAGGAGGACCAGAGGGAGCTGGTGGTGGTGGTGGTGAGGACGCGTCCTGTTGCACAGGCTGCCGCACAGATGTGCTGAGGAGACCTCGTAGACAGCCTACCACCCAGCACATGAGCGGAGACGGCGCTCCTACAGTGTTACTTTGTTCATTACTGAATGTCGTGGAGAGCGTTTTCAGGGCGGGGATTCGCCCGCCCCAGTAACAGCGCAGTCGCGTCTTTAAGAGGTTCTCATTAACGCTATCTGTGAGGTTCTCGTTGCACCACTGCAGAACCTCAATGGGAAGCCGGTCTAACTGTATGGTAACGATAGAGTCATTTGCGCTGTTTGACGTATCAGCTGCTGCTGCTGTGGTTTGCCCATTCGCCTCAGCAGGTGAAGGTTGCGAGGCTGTTATCAAACGTTTCAGTGATGACGAGGAAAGCAGATAATTTGCGGCACAGGGGGTGAGAACGTATTCCAGTCGCAAACACAGCACATCCAGCGGATATGCGAGCGGAGTTGCGAGTGTTTGAGCGCGAACAGACGGATAGGTGTGTAAAAGTTGTCGAGCTGCGTAGCCCATGTCTTTCACAACACATAGCAGACGGCTTGCTGTTACTGTATGCAGTCTGTTGTTGTTGTTGCTTGGGTAACGCTGAAGTACGGGGTATTGCGGCGTTACACGGCCGCCTAGCACAAACGCAGCAATTAGCAGCAGTGCAAACGGGTGTCCCACCGGCTTTGCTTCACATAAACCAGAGCCGATTAATATCGATGACGGATGTGAAGTTGGGTCGGAGGCAGCCAACAGTAGCCACCGGAGCACAGCTTCACGTTGCGCCATCGTTACTCGCTGTTGCTGCTCTGCTATTGCCATGGATGCAGCTTGGGTGGTTGCAGAGCCCGTCTCATCCTTCCGATTCGTGTTAGTTTCTTCTGTTGTGTCGTATAGTAGACAGTATACGTCTTGGAGTGCATCTATAGCAGCCTCAAGGCTCCACTTGCAGGAACCAGTCTTTGAGTTCAAAGCACGCGACTGGGTGCAAAAGCAAGCCTCGAGCGACGCTATACACCGCTGCATTCGAGCCACCTCCGTGCATTGCCAATCTTCGTTGTCGGAAATTGGGAAAGACGCCTCCACCACATCTGCGCTAGTGAGCGCACGGCATCGCCGAAGAGCGACCAGGTAGTCCCGCAGCGTTTCTTTTCCCTCCGGCTGCCAGCCAGGACGCACTGCTACTGCCTGATCAAAACAACCCTTTGCATCCATTCCGTTGGCACCCTCGTCTTCCTCATTCAACCACACTCGATCCAGCTCCAACAGGTTCCACACCAGGTGCATGTCTGCCGCCGCCACTGCCGTCGCCTTCTCCTGCAGAATCGGTCCTACGTACTGGTACACAACGTCCCAGCAGTAGCTCAAGATGCCATCGTCGTGGGTGTTGTGCACCATCACGATCTCGCACAGGTTCGGGTAGGCCGCGAAACACGAGAGGAGACGCAGACGCAGTGAGGAGACCATCGCTGCAGCAGCGTGCATGGCGTGGGTGAAGGTGTGCGCCGCCGCGTACGGCACCAGCGCGGTCGCAGCGGCCGACAGCTGAGGGCGCTGCACTTGACGCTGTGGGATAGCGCCGCTGTTAACGTGTTTTCCTTTGCTGATGCTGCTACCGTGAGTTGTCGGTGCTGGTGCTTGTTGGTGCGTGGCCCCGTTACTTAACGGTTCGTGCAGACAACCTGCATAGCTGCCCTGCTGCGGCGTTGGCGTGCGCGCGGAGATGGGACAGGAGGCGAATCTGCTGTTTTCAGCGCAGAAGAGGTGCGCCATGCCACACCATGAGTGTAACGGGCACCAAGGATAGCCGACCGGCACGCCTGCTGTCATATTCGCTGATGTCGCCGATATACCTTTCACCAAGTGGACAAGGAGGTCATTGATGGAGGTATTAGACCCGCTGGCCTTTGTCTTTCCTTTACTAGCATTGGTGCCACTGCTGCAGCTGCTACGTGAGGTCGAGCTGTGCTGATCATCGAACTCATTTCCGCATGGAAACCCAGCTAGGTCCTCTACTCCGGCTGCCGGTGTGTCGTAACCGTAGATGCAGGCGAAACACGCTTGGAAGGTTTGCAGGGCAGTCACGCATTCGGGCGACTGGATGAGGTGGTCCATCACACGTCGTGCGTGCCTCCATGTAAGACTCTTTGAGGAGTCACCTGCTGGACCATCGGCAGCGGCAGACACCAGAAACTGCAGCGGAGAGTCGGCAGGCTGTCGGGCGTGGGCGTCCACGGCGCCAAAGAGCGGTTCCCACATGCCACTCAGCGCAGTAGGAGACTGGCGTAGAGTTGCAAAGGGGAAGGTGCCACCGCATGAGCTACTTCCGCTCTCCCCGTCTGCGTCTCCACCGCTCCTGTCGTTTTCTGCCCACTGCGTTCCTTGTAAAGTGAAGAAGGACGGGGTGGGAGCGCCAAGGACGCGTCCGCAACCGGCGGACGGAGGAAGCAGCACCACATTTACTGTCTCCTGTGAGTCCACCGCAACTGCGCCTTCGTTCAGCACGTCAGTTCGCGGCCACGAGCCACACACGACCACTTCCGTCGCCTCACTACCCTGCGGGCCGTGGTGGGTGCCCGGGCCGCACCGCTTCCCCCGTACGTACTGGCCGAGAAAGAGAGTTCGCCACGGGTACTGCGGCGGCCCCGCTCCAGCGGTCGCGGCGGACAGCGACAGTGGTGTACAGGTCGGGTCTATCACCCGCGTCCACTCTACCCCAAACCCGTGAGGTAGGCCCGCTGCCCACTCCCCACAGTACTGCATGCAGAGCGAGGACGTCAATGTCGGGCCGCGCAGATGGTAGGTGTTCTGCCTGCGCCGCAGTAAATTAAGACGGCTCTCCGGTACCCACAGCAGTGGATGGAAGGGGCTAAAAAAAGAGCCGCTGACGAAAAATGATAAAGTTGCAGGCGTGTTCACCTCCCTGCTGTCGCTGTCGTCGTAATAGCGGGCTTCGCCAAAGCCGGTGGGAAGCAATACAACGTGGTTGACCCAAGTCAAACCGCTGAAGGCGTCAGATCCTTCGACTTCAGCTGCTGCTGCTGCAGCAGTGGCAGAAGTTGTTGACTCCCACGTTGATAACGAATACTGCGAGTAGACCGGCGACGGGACGGTCAGCTGAACATATCTTGCACCATGTGCCTCTATCAGTGCAGGAGACACAGGCGTTGAAGATGCACCGGAAGCACTCCAGAGGCTCTCCAGTTTGCTGAGAACTCGCCTCGTCGCCAGGGTAGTCAGCGCCAGGGAGCCCATGTAGACTTGATTTGCATGAAGCGACCATGCGATCGGGGTTGTCTGCGGGGATGTGGGGCCGGCTGCTGTCGTGGTATGCGCCGGTTCAAAATTACAGACGTGTGCGCTGATGCGTCGTAGTGTAGGCGGGGGCACAGAATTTTCAGTTGGTGCTAGCGAAGTTGAAGTCGGAAACACGAGAGGTCGTGGGATGGACAGGCATGGCACGTCATGCACCCACGTACATTCCAAAACAAAACGACCGTATGCAGTGAGCCGACCGCGGCCGTGTCGCCGGCCATGCACAAAGTTGCCTTCGTACACTACTAACGACAAGAGGAGTAGTCGGGAGGCTTGCGTAGAGTCAGTCGAAGTCGGCGAGGTTGTTGGGCATTCATACTTCTCGAGCTCCGACAAGGAAGGGCAGTATGCCGTTGGAATAAGGCCAGACGGAAGGAAAGGCGCGGGTGGAGGTGACGGCAGATTGTGGTTAGGCTTGGGCATGGCGTACAGCACGTACGTCATCACGCCCTCGCCGTGTGGCACTATCATTGTGTTGTCTTTCAGTCGTAAAAATGAGTTCTTTTCCTCTTCAGGTTCTGCCTGAACAGCTGTCGTTAAAGACGCGGTGACAGACGGCGCAAACGGCTGTAATAGCGTTTGCATGAAGCGTGCACCGACAGGTTTGTCTGCCTCCGTACCCGTGGGCGGTGCTGCTGCTGCAACTGCTGCCTGTATCGCGGCCCTCGTTTCACGTCCATTCGCGGTGAGGTCAGACGCGGAATGTGTCAGAGGAGTGACAAACGCTTCTCCGGTGTATCGACATTGCTGCCGGACGTACACGAACTTTTTCCAGTCAACAGCATCGTATTTATTACTGGTGTTGCTTGTGCGGCTGCTATTTCCGTTATCAGGTCCACTACCGGCCTTGGTTGAGTTATAAGTAGCATTAGCAGAGCTGTTGAAGCGCTCCTTTAACGCGGCTACCGCGGGCGACGAAGTAAGCAGATTCTCATGCGCTGCAACACTCAGCTCCTCTACGCCACTGTTCGTGTCCATGTGGCTTCCATCGAGGGTGTTACGGACACTGAGGTGCAAAGACGAGTTTGCAAGGTTAAGCAAGGAGGCACCAGAGGAGGCAAAGAACTGATGGGCGGCTTGGAAAGGCGTTTCTGTTTTCCTTTGGGAACGAGGTGCTGCACTGCTGGACGCGGCGAGGGCTGCAGCGACGGGTGAGGAGAGGGGCTCTGCGGGTCCGGTGTTGTAACACGTAATTCGCGCGTTGAGCGCCTCAGGCGACGACAGAGGTGCTGTCGGCGTTGTTGTTCTTGCTGCTGCTGCGGTAGAGGGGGAAGTAACGATAGGCGGACCCGGGACACGCTTGCAAGGCAGCCGCACGTAACGGACGTGTTGAGTAGTGACGGGAATTCTGAGAATATTGTGAGTGGCCGGTGCAACTGGGGTATTGTAATCGCCGCTGCGCTGCGGAGGCTCAGCAGTGGAAGCTGGCCTCAGCATAAGGACGATTGGGAGAGTTTAGGATATAAATAGAGTTACCGGTAGGTGACTAAGAAAACAGCTCTAAATAGTCAAGGAGAGGCAGAATGGTGCTTTCAGCAAATGAAGGGGAACAACAGGAGAAATGGAGGTTGTGACCAAGAAGAGGACTTGAAAAAAAAAAACGACAGCAGGTGGAATATTGACATCTACTGGGCTGAGATCGATAAGCAGACGTGGCTGATCCGCTTTCTACTTCTTGCCGTCTCCCTGTTATTTGGAAGAGTTCTTGGAAACCGAGAGAAGCCAATAATACAGATAAATGTAACAGTAGTTGAGCAGGGTGAAAGAGAGAGATGGGAGAAACAGCAAGAACAGACGCAGAGGCAGGGAAGTCACGGTGAGGCAAGTAAAACAAACGACCGAGCCTCAACCAGAGCGGTAACTATAATCGCGTTAAATTGGCAACGTCAACTAGCAATCTTATGCTGCGGATACGAAAGTGCGACAACATAAAGCTTGTCAGCTACAACCAAGCAATCAGCGTTGTTTAGATTCCATAATTGGATGTGGTTGCCTGGATGAAAATCGTGGTAATCCAGAACGCTTTGCGGCTTCATGACAACCTCTGTGTTATTTCACTGTTCTTGTGTGTTGAACAATGAGTCCGTAAAACCAAAAAACAAAAACAAAAACAGCGACGCAATAAGAAACTGGCTGTCGGCTGTGATTGCATTCTATCTATATGTGTACCATCGTCGTCAACGTGCTTCAAGTTAATGAACGAGTTAGTACTTCAGAAAACCAGCTTCTTGTTAGGTGCTGCTGCCGTTGCCTGAGTTGGTGGCCGTGGACGGTGACAACAGGCAGCTGTGGCCGAGTATGTCCTCCAGGACCGCAGGTGACCGCCCAGCCACGACGTCACGCAAAGCCCCCACCTTCCGAGTCCGCCGCCACCAGCGGCGAAACACGCCGAAGCGCTCCTCCTGCGTCACGTGCACGCTCGACGGCAACGCACCGCCCATGTCGCAGTAATCACCCTCCTCCTCCACCATCTCAAGGCCGCCTTGCCGGTTCACAAAGCGTAGTGGAGTGTCGTGGCCTAGTAGAAGCGGCGATGGCTCCGCAACGTCCGGCACGCGAATTGACGTTGCTGACGAGGCAGAAGTGGCAATGGCGTCGTAGTAGGTCTGGGCGGTGCTGTAAGGCAGAATCAGCTCGATTGGCCGAAGGTGGGGGGTGGTAATCGGATGAACACCGCTGCTGTTGCTGGCGTAGCGGTTTGCCTGCTTGCATAGCTCGTGCAGTGTCGGCGGCCACTCATAGCGAGCAGGGACGTCGACCACAACACCTGGGGAAGCAGCTGGAGTGTTGGAGGGAACTTCTGCCGTTAGCGGTCCGCGCGGAGAGCCACAAAGAGTTTTACGGACACCTGCAGGCATGGGAGCTGAAGACGTCACTTTCGTTGTCGGATTGTCAGCAGGGCCAGCCACAGTTGCGCTTCCTTTCGCGCCGCCAAAGAAGGCCTTCCACGCTGGGTTTAACCCACTACAACTGCCGCCTTCGTTTGTGGTTTTATTCAAAGTCGGGTTGGGGTGTAGCGAAAGTCCTCTAACTGCAGCGTCCATTTGCGATCCTGCCCCCAATGCTGAGTGGCTGCAGCCTTTCCCGCTGTTCTTCGCATTGGCTGCTCTTTGAGAAGACGGAAGCTGTCCACGGCGCTGAACAGCCTGCGGCGACGGCAGCGCTACCTTTGTGTCAGGCTCTGGCGTGTAGTCGATACCCAACGTTGGGTGGTCCTGTGTGTTGAGCTCGCCGACGATGTCCGTCACATAGTCGACATGGCTGTCCAGCAGCCAGTACTCGTAGCGACTGCTGTGGAGTTCGTTGTGGGCCAGCTGAGAGACGTACTGACCAAGCGCTTTGTCCCACGCACTCGCCGCGAAACTGGTGTAGTGCTGGAACTCGTTCTCGAGGAGGCGTTCCGCCTCTCGGCCCTCAGGTGCATCCGTTTCACTCTGCTGTCGATCCTGTACTTCCTCTTGAATCTTGCAGACCGTATTGTCTTTTTCCCTGTTCTTGAGGGCTTCAGCCTCGGTTGGGTTCTGTGTCGAATGCCGCGACTTCAGCGCTAGCAGTAACATTTGAAGGCGGTTCAACCAGTAGCGGATGTCTGTGGTGGTCCTGCCGGCGGCGTCGCACTGAATTGCGGTGGCTAGCCCAGGTCCCGCAAACGGTGTTCGTTTTTGCGCCTGCGAGCTACATTCGTTCTCTTCATTTACAGCTTCCGTCACGTGTTCAGCCCTCATTTGTGTGGGGACACCAAAGAGTGCGTGACAGAGGTGTGCAGCGAGCTCGAAGAAGAGATCGGGGTCACGCAGCGTCAGAGAATCCGTGATGCGGTCCATGTCTTGCTGCCACGATGACGATGATGGCATCGGTGGCACCTGCGAGGACTGTTGCTGCGAGTTGGTCGTTATAAGCTGCGTAAAGAGAAGAGCTTGTTCGTTCGTTTCCATCGAAGCGTCGCCGTTTACTAGGGGACTGCGTAGGTTTGGCGGGGACTGCCACTGGAGAAGGTTCAGTTCTACGGCTCCCACTGCGAGAAGCTGCGCAAACAGTGCGGAAGGGGGCAAGGAGTTCACCACAGTGAAGGGCGTCTGCGACCCGAAAAAGTTTGACACTAAAGATGCATTGAGCAGCATATGGGTGTAACGTGGCGTAAGCGAGTTCGCAGAGGCAGCAGTACCACCAGTTGCACTCGGGTTGTTGTTATTGCCAAGACTGGTGGGATGTGATGAGCCAGTACCTGGTCCACTGCTTATGTTCCCTGCGGCTACTCCGCTTAACCCACCGCTGCAACCAATCGTTGTGTTTGAAGGAGAGAAGAAAGACATGAGTGAGACGGCGGTGTTGTTGCCGCTCTGCAGGGGTGGGTTTCCACCGGAGTAGTTTGAGACGTTATCAGGCCCACCACCACCGTTGTTTATTCCGTTCTCGTTTGTGACAGCGTTGCTCACACGATCGCCAAGGACGGGGGAGGCGTGCAGAGCACTATACGCAGCTTCCAGGGAGTCCATCGGCGTATTCAAACCTGCCGCCTCGCACAACTCCCAGTAAGTTTGTTGCAGGGGTGGCTTAAAATTTTCGGTCGTCTTTGTACCCGTGCTGGATGTTGCATTCAGCGTGGCAGACGAGACGAATAGCGAGGTGTCGTACCGTTGGGCCGGCGACGGGTCAGCGGATACAGTGACCACAATCGGCACTTTGCTGCGGTGGGCCAGGTCACGTATGGCGGCGTAAAAAGGCTTGGCCGATTCGTCACCAAGGAGGATGTCGGCGTCTTCGAAGAGGAGAAGGGTGCAGGTCTCGACGGGCGGTGCGGCGGTAGTTTGCGAGGGCGCAGGAGAGGCAGGTGACGAAAGCGAAGAATAGGAAGTTCGCGGTAGTGGCGGAGAGACGGAGGAGGCGGCAGACAGTGATGATAGTGGAGGGTCAGGAGGTGGCACCTGTACCACAGCGTCGTCCTCTGCACTTTCGTCTACGTTCGTCCGAACGACCGACTGTTGCTGCTTCGCTGTCTTTTCACTCGTAGCCCTTTTCCTCGAAAAGAAGTTGGCCACCGCCTGCGCGGAGATGCAGTTTGCTTTCCGGGCCTCCCGTTTCTTCTGCTCCGTTTCTCGCTCCACCGCCTCTGCCTCTGCTCTCGCCTTCTCCATCATCACTGCGTGCTGATGCTTCAGCTTCATCAGCTCCTCCTCTACGTTGAACCCCGACGGCCCGGAGCGAAGCCCGCTCAGGCGGTAGCTGCGTGTCAACTCCGCCAGCAGATGCTCCACCGTCTTCGGGCACCGCTTCACCGCTGCGTTCATCTCCACTACACGGAAACCGAGCAGCTGTGCTGCCACATACACGGCGGCGGTTTTGCCTGCTCCCGTCGGGCCCGAGACGACGGCGATGTTCGTAATTTCATCTTTCGATCCTGCTACCTCTTCTTCGTCCTCTGTTGCTGCAGCATCGCTACCACTGCTGCTGTAGCTGCTTTTACTGCAGGAGGAGGCATCTGATGCGTTCGATGGTGCCCGCCGACAACGCCCGTTTTCCCTTCGGCGATGGGTGTTGCCCGTTCCTGACGTCTTCACAGCCTCGCTGCTATTGTCTTCGTTATTGATGGCGCAAACCCGAGGAGATTCATCTTCGCTGCTCGCATCGCGTACGCGCTTACTCTTTCTCTTCTGCGTGTGCTTCTCGTTGTCACTTCTGCTCTTGCTGCCAGATGACGATGACGCGTCACGATCACTACTACCAAAATCAGCCGTCGGTAAGAGCATCGTCTCCAACATGGCCGCCGCAGACCGGCTAGTCATCCCACCCTCATCGTTGTTGTTGCGGTGGAAGTAGCCTCTCCTCTTCGCCAGCCGCCGCCGCTGTGCTGCCAGTTGTGCTTGTTTCTCCTGTTCCTTCTGCGCCAGCCGGGCGCTGCGGAGACGGTTGCCATAGACATCCTCGTAATAGACACCGCGTGCGGCAGAGCCGAGGGCGGTGCGCTGCGCCTCAGCTTGCATCTCTTTGTAGAACGGAAGGGCAGCACACACACGCGACACGGCGCCACCAGCCGTGCTTCCAGCTCCCTTTCCTTGCTTCAGTTTTGGACATAAGGCAGAGGCTTGGTCCCGCGAGCCGGCGAAGGCTTGCGCGGCAGTAGCGAGAGGTGTGATACCGGTCTTTACGGCATGCCGCCACGCATAACAGTAGAGCTGGTAGGCGTAGACGGCCGGGTAAATGAGCTGCGACGGTGGGGGACGCGGGTCGGTGCTGTGAAGAGGAGGGAACGCCGTAGTGCTCTCTGACTGCGTCTGCTGCACCACGACTTGCTCTTCGTCTTCTTTCACTTCCACCGCGTTATCTTGAACCTTTGTGATTCGGTGTCGAGTGGGAGACGATGCATCAGGTATTACCTTCGCAGCGGAGCTAGGGGCAGGTGCTTCAGCCGAATTAGCGCTCTTTACACCCCTTTCTGTCTTTAGAGTTTCCGCCTCGGCAAGTGTGGTGTCACATTCTTGCTTGATGGAGGGTGGGGCGACAGCAGCACCGAAAAACTTGAGAAATGCCGATCGCTTTTCCTGTTTAACCTGAGCCTCCAATAGCTTTTGTGCGCGCTGTATCTGCCTGTCTGCCTCCTCAATGGGCGATCGCTGAGTATGAGGGATTTCAGCGGGGATGCAAGATGGTGAAGAGGGTGCAAGTTCAATGGAGGTCGAGGACTGCCCTTTCACGCTGGTCTCTGTGTTTTTGCTGGTTCCTGCTAATGATTCCGTTTTCACACGCGCTCGCGGACGCCGTTCAACAGGCGTTTTTGGAACGGGAGGGGGCGGCGGCGGCGATGAGAAGTTGCCCGACAGGGAAGACCTGCTGTTCCGCCACGTTCGCAACCACCTCAGTAGTCGCACTGTTTCCACCGCGAAGGACGTGGTGCGCAACAGTGGAGCGGGGTACTTCATGTAGAGCAGCGAGCCGTCCTCACCGTACGGCGGGAGACTATCGACTGCGTCACTGATTCGTGGGATGGTTACTGCGGCAGCGGTTGCAGCTGTGCTTGTTAAGGGTGAAGTTGAATACCATGGTGAACATAGTGACGCGGCCCCACTTGGAAGGGTCGAAGGACTGCCGCGATCACTATTGTCTGTCAAGTTTCCTGAATTTGCCGTCATCTGCACGGATCGCTTCTGTGAGCGCTTGAGACACAACAGGAGTGCAGCGTAGCGGACAATGTCCTCCGTCAGGATAGGTAGTTCATAGAGGCGGCGGGCATGCACTGCTTGGTCTTCCGAATGCTGTACCGCCAATTGCTTCCGCTGCGCTTCTTTGTGGTGTTTTAGCAGCGTGTCCACCAGGATGTTTGGGGTGCGGCGGAGCTTGTACAGCTCAGACGGGTCTATCACCTGAAGAAGGTGACGAGAAGGGGCACTCACAGCAGAGGGTGTAGTTGCTGCTAATGCTGCAAAAGCACCCATTTGCTGTTTCAACGAAGTAGTGAACAAAGTTGTTCTACCATCTCGTGCGCTGAGCTCATCGTTTCGATTGTCGTCGTCATCCGCGACGTACAGCTGTTCTGCGCCGTCGCTCTTTCTATTTTCCCCGTTCACCAGCTTGTTACGTGTGTTCGTTTCTGACGACAAGGCCAAAAGCTGTTTCACGTCGGGTGTTTCTCCCGTCGACCCTACAAAGTGACCAATATTAGACAGAGAGGATGAGACCGTCTTGTTGATGTACACGGCCGATAGCTGCTTAGTATCCTGACGTGCAAGCAAACGACACCCAACTCCCGTTTGTTCCGCTTCCTGCTTTTCCACATGACCACACTCCGCTGAATTCGAAGTGTTAGCCCCGCTACTGCTGCTGCTGGTGTCGCCTTGTAATCTTGTCAAAGCTTTGATCAGCTGTGCGCGTTGGTTGTTGACTTCATCACGGCGCCACTGTCGCACGGCGTCTTCGCACGCGCAAGCGCGCCGTAGCGCCTCACCAAAACACGCTAGTGCACCGCCAGACCGCCAGTCGATTCCTTCGGACGGTAAAGCGGAGCTGACAGGGGCTTCATAACTTTGCAGGGCAGTGGTAAGTGATTTCTTTCTTGCTTCTGTCGTAGGTGCAGCAGTGCGTGGAGCCGCGCCGGACCACGACTCTCCACCAGCGGACTGTGAAAAGCTGGTGGATGGCGGCGCACGGTAAAGGGAGGTGACCTGCGGCTCGAGAAAGTGATCCACCGCTTCCTCTTTCGCCGTCGTCTTCTGTGTCTCGTTTGCCGTACGCAAAGGCCGCGGTTCGGTTTCAGTATCACTGTCGTACGTTGTCGCACTGCTGGAGCGGCTGGCTCGACCTGAAAGTGTCGTGTTCTCTTCCCTGGTATGAGGTAGCAGTTCCGTGAGAAAGCTGTTATGATAACGAGCCCCTGCCTTGCTGGGCAGAATAGTCCCACTGGTGGCCATCTCTTCTCCCTCGTCGCAGAAGTGATTCGTGTAATGCGTCATTGCGGCTTGAAAACCATACGCAAAGTAGTCAGTGAGGCGGGAAACACTCAAGATGGGTGCCATAGCAGGAGATGATGATCTTGAACCACCGATTGACGAAGCATTACGCGCTAAACCCCTAAAGGATGTTAAGTGAATAGGTTGATGCTGTTGAGGTTGTTGCTGCGTCTGCGCAATAATAGAAGCACTACCTTGTTCCTCCTCGTCGGAAGAGATGCAGGCGGCTCCAGTGTTTGTCGTCGTACCTGGTGGGCAAATGTGGACTGAGCTTGGTTTGTATGCCTTCTCATCGGGGTCTGACACGCACGTAATGCTTTCCTTCCTATCGGACGGATCACCACTGAGTTGCTGAGTTGTGCGAGACGGCTGGGATGACTGTGAGGCATCTTCATATGGTTCTGGCGTCTTCACGTCAACATCTACAAAGGATGTTGCTGCTGCGGCAGGAGGGATGCTAATCTTCGAAGACAAATTTACGTTATTTGCTTCACTGTCCGAGACTACGTCAACGCTCGCTTCGCTTTCGTTGCGACTGTTGTCACTGCTGTGAACGCTATTTGCTTCTGCATGAATCACATCAACGTGAGCCTTGCGTGACCAAGAAGTGCTCGTTGACGTACGGCGCGTGGTTTTTGGTCTCTTTGCATCTGTTCCGGGTGCTTTACGAGAGGCAGTCGCGGATACTCGGGTGGACGATGGCCGCGGGTTCTGTAGACGCCCCACCATACCCGATCAAATTAGTGTTCAAAAGAACAAAGACAATGCCTACAAGAGCACAAATAACAGAGGAAAAGGTGTTCGTCAGAGACGTTAGTTCGCCGTGCGTCTTTTTGACTGTTGTTTCTATGGTGTGGCCGTGTCTTTGCCAGCGTGGTAACAGAAAGGAGAGTCCACAAAAGTAAAACTACTAGTCTCAGTCAGCCGCAACGTGATGTATGGAAATGTTGTTTAGTGGGAAGGTATCTACTTTATAGTTGGTAGGTGTACATCAGAAAGTCAGGCATGGTACTCTTGGCCTTCTGTGGGAATATTATATAAAATTGATGCTACAAGCTGCTTTGTCGCGATAAATTAAAATTATTAGGGCGGGAGACATCAACAGCGTGTGTGCGTGTGTGTGGAGGACAGAGACAGATATGTCATTATTTCCCTCTTTGCATAACAAGAAATCCACCAACTACGGCGGAAGTCGGTACGGCTGTAGAGTTCCTACGGCACATCGTAAGTCCGCTGCCAATACGGGTAGTCGGTGCTTCAGCTTCCCAATAATACGCAAGAAACACAAGGAGAAAAACGTGCCGCTCGTCTTCGTTTCTCGTTTACGAAATAAGCGGCGTCCTAAGTGTGAAAGAAAGCCGTCCTCTTGCTCTACAGAAGTGCAATTACAGCCGTTGATGAGAGTTTGAATGAGCAAAGCACGCAATCCAGAAACCAAAAGTTCCCTCTTCTTTCCTGTTGTGTCTCAACCCCCTTTCCACGTCGCGGTGATGGGCGTCCCACACTTCGGACACTCCTGCGAGTATCGCAGCCACTCCTCGATGTGGTGCACGTGTCCGCCATGCCCGCACCCGCGCAGCCAGAAAAACATCCCCTCCACCACTTCCTCACAGATCACGCAGGTCATCGCGGTGCGGTTGAGGCAGCGCCGGCAGACCGCGTTGTTCGCCGTCGAGGCGGCCGCGTCGCAACCAACCGCCGTGTGCCGGTGTGCGTATCTGTGGCTGTCCACTGAGCTGACACACTTCCCTGGTCCACCATGATCCGTGTCATAGTTTTCCTCCCCTTCAACAGGACGGTGCTCTTCGCTGCTTTCGAAGTAAGCGCGATTGTCATCGAGGCTGTATCGACGGTAGCCGTTCCGTAGCCTTGGCATGCGACGCTGTGGCAGGTGCGTTGGGTGGTGCACCGGCGATTGAGGGTGTCGTTGTTGCTCTTGCTGATATTTGCGGTGCGGTAGTACGTCTGAAAGTGAAAGCAAGCAAGAGGAAGGCGGCGGGTGTGGTCCCTGGACACTCGCCCGTGAACCACCTGGTGTGCTTGTACAACTGCTACCACTTTCGCGACGGGATGCCGCGGCAGCAGCAACAGCTGCAGGGTTAAAGCGCTTCCTTGTAGAACCGCGGTCAGAGTTTTTGTCGCCGTTGTCACCCCGGGTACTGTGCTCCGAAGACAGGCTGACATCAGAGTTTGTCGGTGACGCGTGCTGGTCGCTCTCACGCGCTGCCACCATTTTTTGATCGGCCTCGTTCACGTCTGGGTCTGAAGACGACGTTGGTGATTCCACGAAGGGTGTGTAAATAATTGACGAGCTGTCGTCACTGTCTGCCAAGCTGCCTCTCGCTTCATGAGAGCCGCGTGTGTTTGATGCACAGCGCGTTGCATACCGCTGCCGTTGTCGCTGCTGCTGCTGCTTTTTTTTATTTCTCTTTAAGTGCTGCGCTTCGCCGGTTGTGCCTCCGGCAAATACGCCGCCTTCACCATCGGTGGAGTTGTTGCGGTACCCCCATGTATTTCGGTAGCGGTAATGTTGGTTTTGATCGCCGTGCAGCTCCTGCATTTTTCTATTCTCATCGCAGAGATTCCCGTCTTCCTCATCTACACTGTGATCGGAATCGCTCTCATTCTCGTCTTCCTCGCTGCTGCTGCTGCTGCTGCTGTGAAGACCTCTCCGCAGCACCCGGTTGTACAGCCGCACTGCCGCCGGCACCGTCTCCTGCTGGGGGCGGCTCCACAGCTCGGCCTTGGAGCAGTTACCGCAGTACACGTATGTCATCTGTTTCTCATAGGCGATGTCGGCTGCACGTGGCTGCACCGGGTTTGTCGGCTCGCGGAAGATCTCCGGCATCACGAGAAGGAGTTCGTTTAACGGGACGTAGAGCTGACGTGCATAGAGGTCCGCCGTATACATCTCGAGCCACTGCAGCGCGCGCAGCTTCCACTCTTCTGGGGAGCAGACGTCTGAAGAGTCGCACAGGTCCTCCACAGTCTGCGCGTGGAGGCGCACCCCAAGAAGGCCTTCGACATTGTAAAGGAGGCGGCGATTCCCGTTGGGGTGGGTAGTTGCGTTTGCTTTAATCTCTTCATCATTAGCTTGCTTGGTGCTGCTGGTGCTCTTCGCATCTGGTCGCAATACGGTGGAGCCAGGCGACGCGGTCGAAGAGCGATGACTGCTCGCAATCGCTGGCGTCCCTGGTGTATCATTCAACTTACGCGAGCTGCTGTTGTGACTTCGTGGCGGGAGACTCTGATTAGAGGCGGAGGTGCGCAGGTAACCTCCAAAACTGCCGCTGCAGCCGCCTCTGGCAGACAGCGGGAGGCCAGCTCGACTACCTCCTCCAGTAACACAACTAGCGCCAGGGGTGCCCAGCAGGCCGTATTCCATCGCCACCCCTCCACTGTTCGCATTTGATACAGCTGCAGGTCCACCGCCGGTGCTTATTGTCATTGTGGTGGCCGTGTTAATGGAGCGTGCCTGCGTGTCCGGCTGCATCGGCATGAGCGGACACTGCTGAAAAAAGAGGCGGAGCTGATGCAGCTGCTCCAGTTGCTCCATCAAACGGGCGCGATCGTGTCTAACGGTATTACTGTTGCAGTTGTTGCCAAGTTCGTCTTCCGCACACTAGCTGACCCGTACTGTCGGGCAATGCGGCAGTCGTGCATACCAGTGTGCACGCCAGCTGAAGTGGTCTCGCCGTGGCAGCTGTCGTTGATGGAGGTCGGCGTTGTCGCACGTAGCAACCCACGGCGCCGTTCCGCCGCTTCCACCGCGCGCGTCGACGGCTGTGATAAATGACCAGAATCGTGGTACGGTTGTCGTGGACTACCGTCTTTCCTATTTCTGTTGTCCTCGCTTGTCCAGCCCTCCTCTCGTGCACCCAAGTCAGTGTCTTGTATGGGGCTGTATGGCCGACCGTACTCGTCCGCGCCTTTGCCGCTGCCACGGCATGCAGCAGCCGTTGCCGTCGCCACGCCATACTTGGGCTCGTACAGCGAGCTCAACGTGGCCCTGCACGCTGCCTCCGCCACTTCGCAGTGCAGGCGCCACCACAAGCAGAATAATATGTACAGCACCAAACAATACTGTACGTCGCCCATTAAGGCGGCGTACTCGAGCTGTTGTGTTGTTATGGAAAGGATGAAAGAGATGTGATGCGAGCGCCAGGCGTGGGCGGCGGCGCGCCACCACTGCGCGCGTGGGTCGATCGTGTTTAGCTCCCCATCGACGTTGACGCTGCTGTTCGCAAAACGGCTGCTCGCCTCTCCGCCAACGGCGTTCCACTGATTACAAGTGGAGTTTTTCGCTGCCATCATCGCCGGATTATCTTCCTCGTCGTTGCAGGTAACGACAGCAAATTCCGTGCAGTGACTGGGATGGGTGTGGAGGCTGCGGGGTGCAGGGCTGGTGCCTGCTGAGCGGTACTCCTTGCTGCTCCGTTGCTGCCGCATCACACGCTCGCAGATGCGCGCGTTTTCCTCCATCATGGCGGCTACGCTGTTGTCCACATCTTGGTGTGTCGGGGCCGGTGCACCGCTACCCCAATCCAGCAGTGGGCGGAAGCGTCCGTTGTGTTCTGTGCTGCTGTGCTGGACGCGGCTGTTGCCGTCGACACCTTGTGCACCTTCTGAGCGGCCGCGCGGCCGTGTTGTTGGGAAGGCAGGGCTGTCTGCTACGTTAGGACTGCTCTTTTCCAGTGCGAGGATGTCGCGGTGTGAGCGGCGCAGGAACTGGTTGCTGTTGCTGTTACAATGCCGCTGCTCTCCCTGTGCGCCTTCCTTCTCGAGCACGCCAATTTTCGTTGAAGTCGGCTTCTCCTTCGGGTCTTGCGCGTACGCGGTTTCCAACGCAAGCGCGGCCTCTGCAGCGGCCTCGGCGTCTGCCCGGTCGTGCCGAAGTGCCTTCATCGACAAGGCGAGCTCGTAGCCCATGTCCCACTCAAGCGCAAAGCGCACAAAAGCAAACTCCTCACGCTGCTGCTCTGTGTAAGACCACCCGCACACGACCTCGCTCAGCGCGAAGCTCTCCAATATCGGAGTGACGTCCCGCTGGAGATCGAGGTAGGCGCAGACGGTGATGAGGTGTGTGCAAGTGCTTCCTTCCCTCGAAGCTGCTGCTGCTGTGGGTGAGTGCGTCCGCCCGGGTGTTCGTTGCACAGTTCCTGTCCCCGCCGATTTGCCATCGCAAGCAGTGGTGCGGCACACCGGCATGTTCAGTGGCTGTTGCAGCGGTGGTTGTTGAGCCGGGCCGCGCGTGTTGCTGTTGTCGAGGTGCGGGTGCAGAGGGAGGAGAAAGGTTGGTTTGCGAGCGCTGAGGCCAGCTGACACGTTTGCTTTTGTGCTGCGCGGTGATGGGACGCAAGGTCCTTTGACAACAACAGTAGCATTTTGATTCCCGTCTTCCGCACCTCGACGACTGTCGCCCCTCATAAGACTCAGAGAGGGAACGGAGGCTGAGCGCGCGGTTCGCCCGCTTCGTAGACTGCGATCACCACCAATATCGACATACTCCTTCAGCAGTGGAAACACCTTCGCTAAGACAACGTCGGACCGGAGGTTCTGGTGGCTGCCAGGCCCCTGAATGGAGGCGGATAATGGCGACGCAGGCAGTGACGGTGGAGCACCTATAACGGAGTTGCTCTGATTTGTGCTGCCCCCAGATGCGCGGCACAGTACGCCACCCTGCGAAGACAATGACGGAAGGCTTGGGAGCCCCCCTATGTCGATCGTCGGTGCGTTAAGTGGCGGATGGGAGGAACCCGCGCTCGTGCCGGAGCGTGGCACGGGGCTTCCGGCACGGCGGTGCGCAAAGTGACCGGCTGAGGATCTCCCACGAGAGGGAAACGCATAAGTGGCCCCTCCTCCACACTCACCGCTGTTGTAATTCACAGTCCCATCGAGGGGCTGTAATGGCGATCCACCCGCGGCGCCCAACTGCTGTGGGCCCCCAGCGCTGCCCTCGCTGTTCTCGATAGCACTGACACTGATCGGCGGGGCTGGTTGGCTACGCTGGCGCCGTCGCGCCGGCGCTGCAGTCCTTGCCGGTTGCGAGTGGTGGAGGGACGCCTCTACGAGGTTATTGCCTGCATTCTCCTCGATACGTGCTTCGTCACTTTTAAGCCGATCAGTACTGTCGATCATAGGTGGTACTGAAAGAGCAGCCGCCGCAGCAGAGGAGTGTGTTACAAACGCTGCGCTCGATTCGCTGACGGAGGCAAGGTAACGTTGCACGCGCTCGTGTCGTGCAAAACCCAGCAGGCGCGCAATCCACGCCTTAGCTCCCCCATTACCCAAAGCCTCAGCTGCTGCCGTCGTCCGCGGTAGTTGTGCTGCTGTTGCTCCCTCCCCGAGATCTTCGCCGTCTTCCTCCTCGCCATTGTGCGTTTCATCCTCGCGGGCTGATGCAAATCCCCCAAGACCGTCTTCGATGTCTCCACCAGGCTCTGTGCTACTCGTGCGACCGCTAGCGCTACTACTGTTCGGCATAAGACGTGGTTTCCCGCTTTGTGAAGTAATTGTGGTAGCAGCACTGTTGCTGACACCATCCCCCTCCTCGTACAGGCCTGTGGGACTCGCCTGCAGCAGCAGCGCATCGTTCACGTCATCGAGACTCCACACATGCGCCGGCGGTGACGAGGCAGCAATGAAGGCAGTTGCAGTAGCACCAGCAGCAGCCGAGGCGAGAACTGGGGGTGGCGATGACAGGGTGCCGCGTGTTGTTGCCGCCCGTGGGCTCATCACCGCAGTAGCAGCTGCATTGTTGCTGTACATCCCTGCTGCGGCAGGGCTTGACGCCGCAGGCCCTAAATTCGGCTGCGCGACCCGCGTGCTGAAGGAGGAGGCGGAGGAGGCGACGGATTGGCGGCGGGCCAGCATGCTGCGCCGCGGGCTTGGCGGGGTGGAGTCGGATCCCTGCGAGGAAGTCCCGCGTCCGTGGTAGTTGATTGTCTGGGTGAACGGAGAGCGCGGGCGACGAGTGCGCAGCTCCTGCCTGACGGCGAGTCCACTCGCCACACCAGGGCTGCCTGGCCCACCGCCGGGAAGTTGGTAGCGCATTTCCGACCACTGCTTGCGCAGCACCGCTTCACGTGACACCTGAATGGCTAGTCGCCGCAGCAGCTGGCCGAACTCGCGCCGCATCATCACGTTGTTGTGGTGGCGCATTGCAGCGTTGGAGTTACGGATGGTGAAGCTGCGACCAAAGAGGTCCGACGCGATCGACGAGGTCGGGAGGACGATATACGTGGCAAACATGTCCGCGTAAGGGTCGAGCGGGTAGGCAGGGAGCATTGCCAGGCAGGCTTTCTCCTCTGCGCGCGTCTTGGCTTGCTGCTCTTCGCAGTCATCGCGTGCCCCCGCATCGCTAAATTGCTGTCGGTGGTGCTTTTGTGATTGTAGAAGCCCATTTGCACGGGTCTGTGGCCCTGAGGAGCGAGCCCGGTATGCACGCGAGGGGGCTCTTCGGGGTGGTGGCCGCGTCGACTTCCCATCCACCTCGCCAGCTGAGAGCGTCTCTTTCATGAGGCTGTTCAAGAAGCTCGTGCATATCACCTCGCCGTTCCTGAAGATCGAGACGAGGGTGAGCTCATTGATCCAAGTGAAGTCGTTCGCCTCGTTGCTGGTGCTGCTGTCAGCACGCGTGCCGAGGTACTTGACGGCGCATAGAGGGAAGAAGCCGTTAGCGGCGTCCCACACGCTCAGATCAGAGTCCGTCGTCACTGCGGCGGAGGCGAACCACAGCTGCGAATGCAGTATATCGGCCCAGTTTGTCTCATCGCCTTCTTCGCTGTCGCCTGTCCTTCCGAAGTGTCGCGCTGCCCACAATTCCTCTGCGGAGGACTTGAAGGACATGTAGGGGTGGCACTTTGGCTCTGTGAGGCGGCCGAGGGACGGCGGCCGCCACCGCATGCGGCTTACGCACGAGTAGTTGTCGATGGGTAAAAGGTACGTCTGCTCCGCCAGGAAGGGGTATGCATTGGCTGGTACACCATCGCCGCTGCCACCAACACCACCGCTGCTCGTATTCTCCCCCGGCACCGCGGCGGGGGGGACGCTGTTCATTAGCATCGTCGGCGAACCGCGCTCTCTTTCATTACTACTGGTGGGAGCGGAAGCGTTGAGCAGGATGCCTTCCGGAACAGCGAGAGGGGCATCCGGGCTCGGTAGCACACTGCCCGAAGTTCCCGAGGCCACCCTGTGCACCGCGTTGTCCGTCATTACCTGTAAGAAGGAGATGCGGGTGTCAGGCTTCGTCTTCTCCTTGCGGAACGAGACGGCGAGTAGGTCGGAGAAGAGGGGGTGGAAGGCAGCAGATAGCCCCGGACCGCTCGTGTCGAACACCCGCATCGCCTCCACCTGGCGGCGGTCGTACAGGAGCACCTGCCCCGTGTTGCCGCACTCCGTCACAACGACGATGATGTGCGGGTTCGACGGCGAGAAGGCGATATCGCGCACGACGGAACGGGTGTTATGCGCCGGTGGCCGCAGGACGAGCTGCGGGCCGTAGACGAGTGCCTCCTCCGTCGGCACTTGCCACAGCTCAAAGTGCGTTATGGGGGAAGTGAGGGCGAGGGTGTAGGGCTGGTGCGGGTCCCAGACAATTTTCTCAACCCGCATGTACGTGATATCGATGTTCAGCTCAATCAACTCCTTTGCAGCGGGCCCTTTGCGCTCGCGGTTAACAGAGGGCAGGCTGCTCATCGCAAGGCCGTTAAGCCCAGGGTGACTGCCCCCGCTGTTTGGAGTGGGGAGGCTTGACTCATGCGGCGTCCCTCCGTGCGAGATGGTTGCGCCACTGAAGGACGCCCCACCAGCGAGGGAGGTCGACACCGGCGTGTACGTTCCCGACCGCTCGCCTAGACTCGCCGTCGATGTGGCGGGTGTCGTGCCCGCCAACCCGCCATCGAGGTTCGATACCACCGCCATGGCAGTTGAGCCGCCGCCGGCAGCCATCGCGGCATTCAGGGTTTTCCCTTTGTACTGCGACCGCGTCCACTGCTGAGGCAAGTAGGTGCCATCCGCCTTGAACTGGAGGGCGTCAAGGAAGATGGTCACGGTGCGGCCAGGTTGGATGAAGGCGAGGGAGGCTTCTTCGGTGCTGGGGTACCAGGCGACGCTCTCTACCTTGATTAGACCACCAAAGACTCCGGTGTTGCGCAAGAGAAAGGGAGCTGTGCCCGTTGGTGCCGGCGGCGGGGGCGATGGGGCTGGTGAAGAGGCCGGGGAGGAATGCAGCTGCTCACTGCAGGGCGAGCTGAGCAGCTGATTCGCTGCTGAGTGCTGGTGATGTTGGCTGCGGTTGTACCGCGCCGTGGCCGCAACATCGTGGCCCACCATCGGTATCACCTCTACCACATGGATCTGTCGCGTGCTGCCGATGGCGAGAGCACGGAAACCGGCGTGGTAGTCCAGCGAGCTCAAACCTTCACTCAGCCGCAGGTGGTTCGACAGCCCAGAAAAGGTTGTGTTGCTGGGGAGAGTAGATATAATGGGGGCTGCGCTGGCGGGGGAACCGGTCGTCGACGCGCTGCTCACACGGTCTGCCGCAGCGCGTGGCTGCGGGGCGGCAAATAACGGAGGTGAAGGGGAGGCAGCAGTGCCGCCATTGGAGGATGCCTGAAGCAGCACAGGGCTCTGTGCGGCACTGCGATGCGGATCCGTCACCGTTCCCGCAACCGCGCTGTGGGATTGTCGTGTGCGGGAATTGGGGCTGCCTTTGCGCAAACCCGCAACACCAGCGTCCAAAAAACTGACGCTTGTTTGCGTAACACCGCTACACCCACTACTAGTTGGGTTGGGGTTTGAATGCAGCGTGGATCGCGCGGCACAGGCGGCGGTGTTGGACTCCGTCATCTGTGACCTACCGCGATTTCCTCCAGCTGCCCGGCCGTTTTGAAGGCCGGAGGGTCGACGGAGGAGTGTTGTGGCCGGTCGGCTTAGTTGCACCGTGGCACTTACGACGGGTTCTGCCTTGTTGAGCTGAGCGACAGTGGAGGAGGCGAGTAGCCGATCGATGTGAGAGTCGCCTTCTGCGGCGAGACATGGGATGGGGCTTTGACCAACTGCCTGCGTTGCAGAGCTGTTTTTGAGAACGGGGGCGGTCATAAGGACAAAAGACAAAAAAGCAAGACGGAGTACTTCAATGCGCGGTTTACGAAGGGGGAGGGATCACTAGACGGGGCCGGCTGAGAAGACAAAAAAACAAAACGGAACGAAAAGTCTGCCAAAAAGGCGGTGGTGAAAAGCAACAGCGATAGAAGGCGAAATGCGTTGTTGAAAAGGGGAAAAGGAGTCACTTCAGTAGCACTTGATGGTGCGCACTCAAATAGTGTTTTCTTGAAGCTCGCAGGCCTGCTTTTGAAGAGGAACAGTAATGGGAAAGGAGAGGTAGGGCGGTAAATAAACACACGAAACTTATTTGTAAGCTTCTCGAAGTGCAGATAATGCTACGGGTTATTTGTATTCCCTTGGAAGTCCCGGCCGAGGGGAGGGAGAGGGAAGAGGTGGGGGGGGGGAAGAGGGGGGCTGAGGGAGGAGGATAAGCGTTTAATACAAACCGAAGTTCGTTTTGCTTATTTATTGATAATAACGAAAGGGGAGAGCGAATCAGAAAAGAGAAAGAAAAGAAAAAGGAGTATCGGGAGAGACAGAGAGGGAGAGAGGGAAAGGAAATACGCCGCAGAAGCCGCGTAATAGTAATCGGTGCGATGCAGATTGCTTTGGCGCTAGTGTGCTCTGACAGACACACATCCTCATTTGGCAAAGAAGAAAAAAACTCTCCGGTCACTGCTCGAAGTTCGACCAACCTAACAAAAATAAACTGTAGCTCTTTTTTGGTTGAGTTCTGGAAATTCAAAATCTCCAAGTCTGTTAGGGGGAAAAAAGGGGATCGTTCAAGGCGGTGGTACCTGCAAGAGCTGCGGTATGCTTCGCAAGCGACGAACAGACAAGGCTTACCTCTTCCTCTTTCCACCCCTCTTCTTCAGTGTGTTAGTTACAGCGTGCCTCACTGGGCTCTTCTTCACGAGACGCATACCTTTCAGTTGAGAAAAAGGAGGCCGTATCTTCGTGGCCCCAGCAGCTGTGGGCACCCTCCTTGCAGCTGTCTTTCCTCCTCTCTCCATGCTCAATGCTGCTGCTGTCCGAATTTTGGCGGCAGCGGTCCGACGCACAGTTCTTTTCTGCGGTTTAGATTTAAAAACACTGCTTTGTTTTCGCGCCGCCGCCGAAGGAACTTGCTTCGCACCCCTGTTTACGCTTTTGGAAAGCTTGGCTACAGTCCTTTGGTTTGGCGTGCTGCTTTCCTTCTTTGTTATTGCAGTTGCTCCGGGCTTGCCATGAGCAGTTTTGCAAGCTGCTGACGTCACGATAGCCTTCCTTGCTGCTGCGCGCGGCGATGAACGTTTTAGCTTCTGATCGCTTTTGTTTCCTGCACCTCGGCTCTCCACCTTCCGCGCGGCAGAAACGGTGGCAGACATCTTCATTCCTGTCTTTCCCTTAGCGAGCGATTTGCCGGGGATTGTGGCGACGTCTTGTGCTGCTGCTGCTCCTGCTGCTGCCTGCGCCGCGGCCTTCGTCGCGGCTTCGACTTCCGCTTTCTCAGTGGGTGTGAGCAGCAGCGGGTCGGTGGAACCGAGGAACTCCGTTGGGTGAGTGCAGCGGCTACGCACCGGTGGCTCTTGTGGTACTACGAGGGAGACCGAGATCTTATTCATTTTTACTCCATTCGGCGTACGATTTTCTCCTTCCCCGGGATTAGACATCGCTTTCGAAGTTGCTGTACGTCTAAGCAGAGGGTTGCGACGGCGCTGACGGGAGGTTGGTGAGCGGTAGAAGGGTTTTGCCTTCGGCTTTGGCGTTTTGCTGTAGCTTCGACGAGCCACAGAGGTAGCGGCTGATCGAACGGCCTTGCTGCGTATATTAAGGGGCGCTGCAATGCGTCGTGGCAGCCTTGCTGCAAGGGCGGTGACGCATCGCTGAAACATGACGCCTACTTTGTAAGCTAGTATGATATAAGGGTGATACAGAGGAAAGGGTGAAAGATGCAATTGAGAACAACAACAGACAAACTGAAAAAGGTCTAGGTCAGCGCAGTTTAAAGATCTATTAAGGCGAAAAGATATTCCACAAGGAATAGTGGCGACAACAGAAAGCTCAGGGGGGAAGAAGTGACAGTGAAATGAATAACAGCTCAGGGGAAAGGAAAACAGAAGTGCTAAAAAGACAGCTCTTGCAATTACGATGCTGAGGTAAACGGACTCTGCAGCTGAACCGAATAGTTATTCGCAACGCGATACGAATTTTACGAAGCACAAACACGTTAGTACTATTGTGGCGAAGAGAAGAAGAGGGAGGAAGGGTAAGAGGACACAACGTTGGAAGGGGCAACATTTAAGATAGCAAGATACAAAACTGGAAAATACCACTGCTATGTTGAGTCGTTTTGAGGCTTTGGAAACTACGAACTCGCTCTTCAACGGGGAATCGCTACCTTATTATTTTCGCACCTGCAGGGCCAGATTTACGCGGTCGTGGTTTACCGTAAGGTGCTTAATCGGGACGACGGCATCGGTTTACACAGTAAGCAAAGTGACTGCATTTGCGAGCCATTTTCCTTCGTTACTTTGAGGGTGCAAAAGTCTCTCTTGCTATGCTGATCTGCCCCTGTTGTTCTTTTCTTTATTAGTGATTGAAACAGATCAAACTTAAAGTAACGTAGTAGCGAAGGGAAGAAATAACGAAAAGAAACGGATTAACGCTAAGTAAAACGTGAAGTAAATCAAATGCAGTTCGCAAACAAAAAACAGAATTCAAAGCCAAAACCACCAAAAGAGAAAAACGGGACATCTGCATACGAACATAGAGGTGGTGTTGAAAGTACAGTAATATAAGTTAAACTCAAACCCAAACCCGCACCTAAAAGCAACGACGACAACAAATGGGAAGTAACGACTGTGCCGGTGCTCAAAATAACATGTAGTGCACAAAGGCTCGTGGACTGCTTTTTAGTTTCTCTTAGACCTTTTGCTCTCAGCAAAGGGAAGAAAGAGAAGGGAAAAGCTGCTGGACCAGTATTGGAAACAACCCAAATCCAACAGGCAAGGACATCACACACACACACACACGCACACAAAACAAAAGAATCAACTTCAATACGTACATCATTCGCCACATGTTCAGCAAAGCTGCGTGGACACCTGAAAGAAAAATCGGAAACCAAAATATTTTGTGTGGCGAGCATTCAATACAGTTCCGTTTACTTAAATGCAAAGGCGTGTAGTGGAGTCTGCTCAGCATAGCAAGACTTTCCTTTCATCACGTGACAGGTGGAGGAAACGAGGCGAAAAGTGATCCTTGAAGCAGCTGTAGAGCAAAAACATAACAAAACCACCAAAATGAGGAGATCAACACGAGCTGCACGGCAACAGTAAAATGAGAAACAGAAATTAGAAGCAAAGGGGGAAAACAAGCAAACAAGCAAACTATTGACATTCAGAGGGAAGAAGAAAGAGGATAAAAGGTCGACATTGAACACAAACCACCAAAGAGGAAAGCTTCTTAGCACGCTTTACATCGCACGAACAGAAAGACGTCTAGTCGTGCACCACAGCAGAATTCAAAACAAAACAAAACAAAACAGAAATAGGAAAAGAAAAAGAAGACAAGGTGAAGGACAAGTAAGCTATGTGGTGCAATAGGAGAGAATCCAACAGCAGTACATGCGCTGGAAAACCAAATCACGGTGAAGAATCAATATAGGGAAAAAGAAACTGAGACAGGGGTATACAGGGTGGGAGGTTCGCTGTACGCTTTTGCTGGCTGCACCCGCTCTTACCAGCGTTCTCCCCTCATTGCCATAACAGTCTGCTCTGCAGTCTTCGATTTATTAAGCCAGTTTGCGATTCGAAATGAAAACCTTTGGTCAATAAGATGGAAAAACCGAAAACACGTGTGCACATGAATTACATCTACTGCGTCATTTAGATCCAATGTCAAAAGAACAGCGCCTGAGAGCGGCGTTTTCCTTCCTTCTGTGTTTGTGCGTGTTGCCATGAAAAGTCCTTGCGAATACAAAATGATGCAGTAAACCCGATTGCAATGGTAGCGAAAAGAGGGGACCCGTACACATTGGACAGGTAGAGGAAAGAAAGACGGATGGGGGGTAGGACAATGTGAATATGGGAACGGGTTAAACGCTGAGGGCACACACCAAACAACGACGACAACAACCCAGTAAGAAGACGGAAGAAAGACGTTAAGAAACTTATCAAAAGGCTAAAAGAGAAAAGAAGATAAATGTGTAGAAAGCAAGCGAACGAGACAAAATCACTGGAAAAAAGAAAGAAGGAGACAGAACAGAACAGAAACAAAAAACAGAAAAGACTCGAGCCCCGCTAACGTTGCTTTCCAGATACACACACACACACACACACACACACACACACAAATGCACGCTTGCGTAGAGCAAAGTGAACTGCGCTTACGTGCCACAGCAAATTCTGCTGAAATTAGTGATGACTATGCGGCAACAAGACGGATTGTGAGCGAAAACAAAAAGGGGGATGGGGGGGATGGATCCGACAAGCAACAACGACAACAACCGGCCTCTTCTTTTGTTAGCCACGCAAGCGCTTATGTTGACGTGGAGCGTAATTGAGTGGGGTGCTGCGCTTGGGTGGCCGTTTTGCACATTCAATGAAAACGAGAAGACGAATATCGTTTGGCACTAAACGGGAAACGCGAAAATAGGTTATGTCAGCTTGTTTGTCTTCGGTAACAACTACTATCCCCACAAAAGGAAAGATGAAGGTGACGAATCAAGCGAACAGATAAACACGCGCCTTAGACCGTTCTCATCCATTAATGTTGCTACTTCGTGCAGATGAGAAGGAAAAAGGTAGAAGGTCGGGGAAACACTCAACAGACGTCAACGGAAAACACACACAAAAAAGGGAAAAGCGGAAAGGGCGAACGAAGAAAAAAAAGCTTTTTTTCTTTGTTGAATTGACATTTAGGTAATTATCATTTTTAGTTCAGATCATTCATGTAGATCGCAACGTGGAATCACTGGAAGACAACGGAAGACAACGATTCTGTAGAGGCTCTGCAGGAGTGCTGGGGATGCAAAACACACACTTGTGAAACAAAGTACACTAAATGAGCTTGGTTTGAAGCAACCAAAGAAAAACAAAACACCAAAGTCAAGAGGACAGGAACGAAGTAACGGGATTGCTGCCAACGAACTACACAGGCAGGCGGACGAATCAAACAAACAAACAGTACCGGTAATAAAAATCTGCTGACTTGCCGTGTAAGCGATTACGAGAATCGACAATGGCAATAAAAGTAAAACAAAAAAAACACATGAAGGACGAAAAAGGGGGAAAAAACAAAAGCAACAAAAACAGCCCCAGTTAGAACATAATGTAGCCCAAGTCCGCCAGCGAGCCTGCCGTCGTGGACAAACGCTTCGCCCCACCACGGGTTGGTGAAACGGCCGGAGAGGAGCCGCATTTCACCCCGCCACCACCAGCGGACGGTGGTGACGTCGACGCCACCTTGTCGTACGGCAAGCAGCCGTCGTCGTCATCCGAGCGACTTCGCCGGCTGTAATCGTAGAAGTCATACGCATCCGCCATCCACGCATCGCGAGAGTCCATGTCGTCGTCGACCGTCGTGTGTGCTGTATTTACCACGGTGGTATTATTCGGAAGAGGCGTGGAAGCTGCTTTTTTATCCCCTACCGCAGAGGGGGTCGTAGGAGGGACGTTGAAAGTTGACGCAGGCGAGCCGGTACTCCGCGGTGGTATCGCCACGGCAGTTGATAAAGATCCGTTGACGTTGACACCGCTCGGCACGCGAGTTGAGATGATGTTCCTCTGTGTACTGGAGAGCTGCACAGCGGAGTTGCCGCTGGTGTTCGATGAGTTTGTGCAGGCCGTGCCAAGGTTCGCCTCTGGAGATGCCGAAGAGGCAGGACGGTGCGACATGCTGCTCGTGTTGTAACTATTGTTATTACTGCTGCTTTCACGTGACCTGCTTATTGTCGCGGCGAGTGGTGATGTGGAGGTGGTCTTGTTGGAGCTGGCAGACCGCTTGCCCGGCAGTAGCATCACCTTCCCGCTGCCCATGGGGGCGGTGAGAGGGGAGTTGGACAGCGTCGTTCGACTGCTCCCCGGCTGCTGCAAGGATCCCTGCAGCGACTCCCGCACGCTTTGGATGCCGTTTGATGCGGGCGGCTTTAGCGTCGTCGCGGTTGGGGTCGTTTCCTTTGCCTCCTGCTCTTTCCGCAGTGCCACGCTTGCTAAACCGGTGGTGCTGCTGGCGAGAGTGAGGGGGTTCGAGTTGCTTTGCGGTGGGTTGCTAGAGGCGACACAGCGGGTCAGCCCTTTTGGCGCCGCTGACGTTGCGCCTCCATTCATATTAACGCCGTGGCTAACACCGCTGCTGAGCATTTCCTGTGCGTCTTCGGCGTCCTTCTTGCTGATGGACTTTCCAGATCCTGTCACGGCTGCCGCTGACTTTGTTAAAGGTACCTTGGCAGGAAAGACACAAGGAGGGCGGGAGGCCGTCGGTGACGACGACTGCAGCGTCAGAGCGCCCGTGCTCCCCGTGTTCGAGGTGCTGCCGGCGTGGCTGCTGGACGGGGTGGCGAGCTCCAGCGAAGTCTGCTTGGAGCTACCCAGGCCGGAGGAGGTAGCAGTGGTGTCGAGCGCCGGGTTGCCGCCCGACAGCGCGGCCTTGTCGGGCGACGACGAAGACGGCAGTTTCTGCTGCTGTTGCGGTGAGTGTGAGGTGGCTAATGGTGCCTTGCCGCTGCCCATTGACGGGGGCACTGGTGACTTCGCCGCCGCACCAGCGGAAGCAGCACCAGATCCTCTTGCCGGCTCACCAGCTGACGCTTTATTGGACGTTGCAGCCGCTGGTGTCGTGGCGGGCGACCCTGCGGGTTCCGTCACGAGCGGGCCGACCCCAGAGCCCTTCCGAACGCGCTGGAAGAACGGGGCACGCTTGTTTGTGGAGGATGCCTGCGGCGAGGGCTTGGCGGAGGTTCCACTGCTACCGCGACTCACTTCCTTGGTGTTGCTCATCACGGGCTGTAACGGTTGTGGCTTCTTCGCTGCTGCGGCAGAGGCAGAGGTTACTAATGACTTGCTGGTGTTCGAGACGGAGCTTTCTTTGTCCGAGCCGTTCCTCAGTTTGCGATCGTCGGTGGAGGTGGATGGACGGTTAGGCCCCATCACTGCCGGCAGCGCACGCTTTTCGTTCGTCCGGGCAGGCGTCAACTTGGTATCGGGTTTCTCGCCCTTCGCATTCGCTGCCGCAGCCGTAGCAGCGGCGGAACTCACTGAGGGGCTGTCGGTGCCACTGTTCTTTTGCTGTCGCTGCTGTTGGTGATTCTGTACGCTGGGCAGCGTTGTTGTTCCTGCTGCCGCGATTTCGTTGTGATTCGAACTACCGGTTCCGGCTGCTGCTGTGGGTTTCGTTGTGATTTTTGGTGGCACGCGTTTTCCGGCTCCAACGCGCTGTAGGCGCTCCAGCGGTATCTCGGCGCCCTCCGGTTCGCCCACTTCCTTCGACAGTGTGTGAATTTGATGCCCACGTTGCTGCTGTTGCTGATGCTGCGGGGTGTTCGGCTTGTTTATCGTGTACAAGAAGGTTTCGTCATGGGCGAGGGAGAGGCTGTACGACCGACCCTGCGGATAGGGCTGCGCCGATGAGTTTCGGCTCGCCGCTGCCGGAATGCCGCTCAGCCCATTGTTGCCGTTGTTGCGCTCCACGAGGCTCATGTCCACCATCATGTACGCCCGGTCGTCCATCGCAATGGAGTTGCCCGGCAGCGTGATGCTCGTGTTCGGGTATGACGGGCGGCCGCCCTTGTGCGAGGGCATGTCACTGTTGCCGATCGCGCTGAAGGATCCCATCGCGTAGCAGCCACCGACGCTCCTGCGGTGGTCTCCCTCGCCGCGCACCGCGTTCGGCCCACCGCCGACAGACACGTCGCGAAACGCACTGTACTCCAGAATACTGCGGCCCGGGTTGTTTACATGGTCAGGGGTGCGCCGCATCGTGCTGTAGTCCGCCTCGTCGTCGTCCTCACTCCCCTCCTCGTCGTCGCTGTCCTCGTCACTCTCGCTGCTGCTGCCATCGCTGTCGTCGTCCTCACTGTCACTGCCATAGGCTGCCGTACTGTGCCGCTCCTCCTCGTTTTCCCTTTCCTCGCTCTCCCCACTTAAGGCAGTGGCACGTCGGCTGTTGAAGTAAGAATAGAGCCTCTGGCCTTGTTTGCGCGGGTTGTTGGGGGATACCGCGGCTGGGTTCTTACTGTTACTATTCTGCGGCCCGATGTTATCCGTCGCCGACTCTGAAGTGCTGAGCCGGTTGAGTGAGTTGTCGCCCATGCTGTAGCTCGGACTGTCCACTGCGGTCGTGCTGTCGCGGCGGTCGGTGCGGTGGGCATCGCGGGTGGCGGCTGACACGCTGTTTTCGCCCATCACAGAGCCGGGTCTCCCTTGGCCCGGCCACGTCGCCGAGTCGCCGAGCAGCACGTTCTCCGCGTTATCTTCGTGCGCCTTCGCCTTCTTGTTCAGGTCATCTTGGTGGAGAGGAGGGAGGTAGTTTGGCAGGGGAGTCTCGCGCGCACCGGGGCTGTTGGTGTTAGGCCGTCCTGCTGTTGATAAGGTGGGGGCCGGCGTCATGCTGGCGCTGTTAACACTCTTGTTGGCAGCGGCGGCGTCAGTCCTTGTGTCTATCGCCGGACGCCTCGGCGGTGAAATACGCGGTGGCCGTTGCTGCTGTTGCGTTTGCTGTTCATTGTTCATCCGTGTGCCGTCCTTAGCAGGGGTTGCGGGGTTGTTCAACTGGAAGAGGCTATTACCCAGGGCGGTTGAGTCGTCGAGGACGCTGCCGCGCCGTTCCTCACTTGTGCGCGCCCCCTCCGCGCCGTCCTTCAGTGAGTGGTGACGGTGTGACTTGCCCTTGTGGCTCTTCTTCTTGCCTTCCTCATTCTCATCTCCCTTCGAGGATCGGCGTTGTTTGTTGTTGTGGCGAGCTTTCCTATCCGCGGCCTCTCTATTTTCCTGCCAGGGGTGCGCCGAAGGTGATGATCGCTGGTACTGCTGCCGAAGGTAACCGCAGTCCAATCCCCCCGATGCGGCGCCGGGTGGCACGCCGAGGATAGGCGGGGCCGACGTAAACGGGGCTTCCAAGTTACCACCGTTCGTCCCACTCGCGGCTCCACCAGCACCGCTGTTGTGGTGATGATCAAAAGCCGCCGCGAGGTCACCGTCGTCGTTCACGACGCCCGACGTGGTGCCCGTGCGCTGCAGCTCCTCCATCACATTTGCGTGCTCATCCTCCTTCTCCAAGTCAATTCCCTTCGGGCTGTCGATGCACTGCATCTCGTCCTTCACATGCGACCACCAATCGTTTTTGCACGGCGTTCGTCCCGGCCGCGACTCCGCCCAGCCGGGCCGCTGAGGATGCACGCTGCAATTATTGTTGACGTTGGTGTTGTCGTTCATCTGCCGGCTCATTGGGCCTATAAACTGGCCGTACTGCTGTAGGTGCTGGTGCATTGCGTAGCCCATGTGCGGCGGGTAGGGCTGACCTACGCAGTTTGGGTAGCCCATGCCCTGCATGTTCGAGTTGTGGTCCATGCCGGAGTACATGCCGGCAGCGCCGTTCCACTGGCCACCCTGGCGCTGCTGTTGCTGGTAGACCTGCTGCTGTTGGTGGTGCTGGCGGTAGGCGGCCATCATGTTGGCATCAGGCCGGGGGCCGTACAGGCCTTGTGGGTAGGGGTACATGGTCAGTAGGTACTAAACGACAGTAAGAAAGCAAATGGTGTAGGCCCACCACACAAAACAAACAAATCAAAAACAACAACAGAAAAAAACAACAACAATAAAAATAATAGAAACCGGACAAGAAGTAGTGTAGCTCGAGTTGATCGCTTCAATCTTTATACATAGAGCGGCGCTTGGGAAAGTCGTAAGCAAAAGTCACGCGGTACAGATGGCAGACGTCGTTCCGAGTGTAGAGAATTTGCGTTTGAGTCAAAACCCGTGGGAAATCAAAACAAGGTTCCTACACGAGAAGAAATTGCGGGTTAGAGCAACGGCAGCGCACAAAGGAGGAGAAAAGCCAAAGGCAAATAAATAAACAAAAATGAAAAAGGTACGGAAAAAGGAAAACAAGGGAGAGGGGAAGTGCAGTCGGTTCGACGAGCAGCGCGAGTCGTTAAATCACTTCCCAATTGCCTCTTCTTTATATATATATATATATTTTTTTTTTGCTGAGACGCGAAGGGACCCACCAAAGACTTTCGTTCGGTAACTTCTTCCTCCTTTTCTCTTCCGCAACCAGTAACGGATCACACGTGTTGTGAGTGTGCGCAAAGCAGACGGGAGCAGTCAGTAGGAGAACAGCAAAACAACACAGCTAGTCTACACGGTGCTGTGTCGGCAACGTGGGATGAAACTATAAATCCCTTCAAACTCTTTTGCGGTAAGGAAGTTGAAGCGGCGAAGGTAGAAAGATCTAATCTGTGTATGTGTGTACACCATAATGAAGCAAGCAGTATAAGAATAGAAGGAAGAAAGGTGTAGCGAGAAAAAAAAAATTGGCACGCACACCCTTCTGATCAATCTGCTTACTCATGTCGGGGAGTTAGAAGAGAGCAATAGATGCAGTAGGTTAAGATGGTGGTGATGGTTGAAAGTAGGTGGAATGGACTTGTTGTCTTCGCGATTTGCAAACAAGGAGGCGGAGTGCACAAGCATCATCATTTTCGGTTGATGCAGCGGCGATGTTGTAGCTGCAAGTATTAAAGTGCCCGCGGACTGTAGACAACAGTACCCAACGTGCGCAATTTTTACGTTGCTTGGCGGTTGATCTCCGCCAGGCAATACACACACATACACATACACACATATATAGCAACAACACTCGCATCGTATACTCTGAGGAATAACACGTTTTTTTTTTCTCCCTTATCTCCATCGCTTGCTGCAACAAGAATGGGGAATTGCTCGTCTTTTATTTTCAGCTTTTGGTGACGAGAGACTACACATTTCGTTTATCAACAGTTGATCCAAGCCAAGAAGAAAAGAAAAAAAAAAGAGTGCTGCCCAAACAAACACGGAATGACAACAGCAACAAGAGGTTGCCAAATCCAACGAAACTCGTTAGCAGTTGCAATACAACAGTAGGTAAGTGTGTTGGGAACGCGCGGTGGTACCGCTCCCTCTTTTCATTTTTTTTTTTTGCTTTTACTTGTCCAAGCATGAAGAGGGGTAAATTCCTGATCCCCATTCTACTGAAAGGCACTCTTCAGCGGCGCGCTGCTCGACGCCGAAAATCCTCCCTCCCTTCGCAGCCGTCGAAACAAACGCTAGCGGTTTTCAGTTGGCTTTCACTGTGAAACGTGTTGATGGTGTTCGATAGCGGTAGCGAGGTGGCGTTTGCACGACAAGATCATCTCAAAGGTTGAGAAAGCTGTGATAAATGCCATCTAAAATCCATTTACCAATAGATGAAACCACGAATACACAGCTTCGTAGAAAGACGAACAGAAAAGTAGTTAGAAGTGGTTGAAACACACCCAACTTACTGAATGAGAGAGCGATAGAGAGGCGCCAAGTGATTCGAAATTAGTGAAGGTGCGCATTGCGTATTGTACTCAAGCAAAGAGAAAATACTACTGCGTGTGTGAACACGACTGTGATGCCGTCTTAGTCCACTGGGTACCCAACCACTTATCAGCTCAAGAAGAGAATAGGAAGAGAAAGATGGCAACACGTACGGCAATTGATTCGGTGTAGCTTCCATGCGAAGCGGCGTTGGTGATTTACAAATGGGTTGATCGGCGCTATCTGGAAGAAGAGATGAAAAGAAGAAAAAGCGAATTTAATTGATATGGTAAACAGAAACGACTTGTTTATTCACTTTAAAAGGCGGGGAAAAGCGTGTCATTACACCTTCATAGGCCAAAAACAAGATGCATACATATATATATATATATATATGTATGTGTGTGTGTGTGTGTGTGTACGATACGATGTACAAGCACGTTATTATTATGCAGTCGATGGAGGCGTAGCAGTTAAGTTGAAACCGCATAGGGGAAGACGAGGTGCTTTCTCCTTGCCACGAGTCCAAAGAAGGGGGGAGGGGGAAGACGGACTGACACACTAGAGGCACATGCGATGCCGCGTTTCTTTTTCTTTCCATTTGAAGCTGCGTAAAACCCAACTCGGGTTGAAGACAAAAAAAGGGCGAGTACGCTTTCCCCTCCCCTGAATTAGTTCGAAGAGGGCTTTCGTTCATTCTTCTTGTGAGCTTGCAGACAGATCCTTAGTACATCATCTGAAATACGCAACGTGCCACTTTTCCGGGTTCGCACCTCTGCTGCCACCTAGACAGCCGCCACTGGCACCCGTGCCACGTTACCTAACCTTCTGCTTTTGGTGTGCGATCACGTATGATTTAGAAGTCACATTTTAATACTATCATGCGCTTAGCAGGCCTAAAGGCAATGAACCATGTTAATGGATGCGGAAGCCCACCTAGTAAAGCCGGGGGAGGGGGAGTGGGAGTCGGCAAATTGCACCCCTAGTCTCACCGCTGCTCCTTTTCCTTACCTTACGATTGGCAAGGAGGAGAGGGGGGGGGGGAGGAAGCGGCGTTCACTCCTAGGTTGTACTAGACCCAGCCGTGGGCGATTTAGACCGCAGGGAAGGCGCAAAGCAGTGTCAACTTGGTGCAAGATAGCATATGTTTTGTCATTACTGACGCTGCGGCTGTTCTGGTCACTCGAGAAGCTTCGCCAGATCATCGGTGAGTTTCTCCAAGAGGAAACCGCTAAGGGAGTATCCCTTTCGTTTTGATGGAAAGGAGTATGCGTACTTTTGCTCTTCGGTCAGAACTTTATCAACACGCTCTGGGTGACCTCTGATGCGGCACGAGCATCGGATTGCCTGAGCAGACTACGTCATCTTATCCCGTCAAAGCGTATTCCGGACACCGAGGTAGGGAGTGCGTTGCTGCGTCAAAGCTCACTTTCGTGGCCGCCGCGTGAGGACGAAAACACACACACACACGTATACTACTCACACATACGAAAAAGGGTTGCAGAGAGAACAGTATGCAGAAAGAAATGGATTAAGAAGGGTTGAGGGGAATATGCACTACACTGATATGTCTGAACAAGGTACACGCTAGCGGGTTTGGAAAAAAAGAGATTTGTGCGTCTCTAACGTACGTGGTTGGTTGGAGTGGATGCAAAAGCCGCATTGTGGGGCAGAGGTAAACACAGAGAGCGCTGTGTAATATAAAAACAAACGTGCTATCGCCACGAGAAGGAGGAGGAGGGGGGGGGGAGGCAAGGCGGTACGTGGGGAAATGAGGGAAAAAGTGCAAACCAAAGTGGAGGGGTGAATTCTACAAACGACAATTGGTCACAGGCGGAACACGGAGTGCTAGAGCGGTGATTGACGATTCCTGCTCAGAGAACGATGCACCAGAGCACTATAGTTAATTAACTCGTGCCTTTTTGAGTAGACGGTAATGCGATGGTCCTCTATTACTTCCATGTAGGTTTTTTTTTTGGTTTGTTTCTGTTATCAGTAATCACGTTTTGCCGCTCATTCGTACATTTTGTATCAGAACAGCAGACAAAAAAAAAGAGAGAAAAAAGAAAACGAGACAACCACCTTTACCAAAACTACGTGGGTAGCATGAGAGTCTTCACTCTTCTTACATTTCAAAATGGAATGAGATTCAGCGAGCATCGCTGCTGCGGTGCTTCGCCGCTAAAAGTTTTCACATGTGGTAGAGGTACCTCCAAACGCAACAATGGCGGTGATAGCGAAGGGAGTGATAAAAGCTACTTGTGGAGGTTTGCTTCAGTGAGGACAACGAGACATACCCTGTTACATGTGGACCGGCACCCTTGACGAATCCCGCCTTTTCAGCGTACATTTCGCGACGGCACGTTGGTGACCAGAGCGCGATGGACATTACATCGATATACATCTATAGACATATATAAATTAGTGAATGTATATCTATGTATATAGATAGACAGATATAGTTGTGCGTATGTAGATGTATACGGATGGATGTATAAAGGTAGTGAGATACGAAGAGGGTGTAAGGGGATAAGCAATTTCCCACAGAAGAGACGGTGTCCAGCATTCAGAAGGAAACGACAAAGAAGAAAACAACGATCTCACGGCGCCCCTCTTCTCAAAAAAAAAAAAAACAGTAACAACAACGAAAGAAAAAGCAAAAGAAAAAAACGAAAATCATTCAAAAAAAAAAGAAAACAGAAACAAGAGGGAAGGCTGTTAAGTTCTGTGCACAGGGAGGGGATAACGGAAAAGATCAGGTGAGGAGGACTTCAAAGAACATTTACAGGTACGGAGCAGAATGCGTTAACAATCATCGTAATCAGGAAAAGGAAGGTGGCAAGCAACCACGGGGTTTAGCGTTTGTAAGAATCGACATCGAGAGCTCGTATGTAGAATAACGCTAAAACACAAAACAGCAACAACACGAGTCGGAAAAAAGAAAAAACAAAAAGAAAATCTAGTTACATGAGAAGCGTTTTGCTTCTCATGCAAAAAACTAAAAAAAACAAAGAGAACATGACTTCCTTGCTCTCTGTCCTGAATGTTGCATATCAGAAGAGGTTGCGCTCACGTCACGTCCCGTTGCAGCTGTTGAGCTTACGGGCGCTGAAGGAAAAAAAAGAAAAAGAAAATAGAATTAACGGAAAGACAAAAAAAGAAAGAAAGCCGCTTTTTGTCCTTGTTGAGTTGCTGTCCACACGTTCAACGATCCAGTGAGGCACGGCCAGTGGAAGGCGTTCATGAAGAGAACTATTCGTCCTGCCGGAAGCGCATTCGTTCATGCGTTGTTAACAGACGGGGTTGTAAAAAAAAAAAAAAAACAGCAAGGGGAATAAAGGGAAGAGTAAGAGGTAAATAGGCGCATTTTGGCAGGGGGGAATAAGGTGTGACGCTCACAGAAGCCGCGGAAAAAATGTGTCAGACATTGTTCAAGGAAAGTAGAGAAACCGATTAAAGAGAAGTCAAGGTAAGTGAAGAAGAAAGCCTAACAACAGCTAGAATACAAGCAAATCCCCACAATATAACAGCTAGAAGCGTTGTTTACGGTCTTTTGTGTCGCAACACCGTTTCCTTTCCGTCGCTGGGTGCGATACCGTCGCTGCGACCTGAAAGGCTTGATTACCGCACGCCCCGAAAGCAGCGGTTGCAGATGAAAAGAGATCGGAACACAAACGAAATGAACAAGAGGAAAAGTAACTATAAAAAATGTAATATATATCAATGTATATATGTATATATATATATATATATATATATATATGTTGTCTTCTGTTGGCATTACACTAGGTAAAAATAACAGGGTTTTCCTTTTTCTTTTCCTTGTGCAACGCATTGGAAACAACACAGGGGAGTTACATGAGATACGGAAATGGCTAAACCAATGCACTTAACATACGCGACGGGGAGGTTCCGCACTAAAGATAGACGATGAGGGGTACATAAAACCATTGCAAAGCGGCAAGCAACGAAAACAAAAATAGGAAATGCGGCTACGTTAGTCAAATTGCTTCCCCTCCTCCCGTTTTCAGGAATGGGAGAGGAGGAGGCGTGTAGAGGTGATGGCGTGCTTCTCGCAGTGCCCCCCAACAAACAGGTGAAACGAAAAAAAAAACAGGAGAAAAGTTGGACCACATAAACTACGCCTTTCTTTTTGTTTACGACATGCCGGGCAACTCGTAGCCGTGATCATTAAAGTGGGTGCTCTCACCCAGTCCAGGCGTTACACCCACGTTCGCCGCGGTCCGTACCACCGGCAACGCGCCGCCGTTCTCGCGAAGACTGTTCATCGGCGTCGTCACGCAGGGCGTCCCTGGTGGAGTTATGGGTTCGTAGTAGCCTTCGCCCACACAGTAAGGCACACGGTTGCCCGTCTTGTGCTGATTGCCCGCATTTGAGCTTGCCATCGCTGATGTGTTGCTGTGCGTCAGGCTGCCGCGGGCGCTGGTTGGAGACGCACCCTGCGAGAACCGGCGGCCGTCTAGCAGGGGTTGCAGGGTGAGGGACATCGGCCGATTACCCGCAGCAACAGCGTAGGCTCCGCGCGGAGGGGGAAGACATGGCGCGAGGCCGGAGGGATGACTGTTGTAGCCTCCGGTGCCCATCGAAATGCTTGCGTGAGATGTAGTTGAGGTACGCCGTTCATTGTTGTTATATAATGAGAGAGGAATGGTAGGGTTGCGGCTCGGTATGCTTCTGTTGATGGCCATCGTGGCCGACGCTCCGCGGGCATTCGACATGCTGAATCCGACAGGCGATTCCGATGGACCTCGTGCCGCACTCGTACCAGACGTTGCGGGGATGTCACGCGCCGACATTACGTAGTCTGCCGACGATGTCGTGCTGCTGCTCCTGGCATTCGTTGTCGCCGTTGCAACTGTTGTTGCCGACGCAGTGGTATTTGTGTTACTGTTGCTGTTATTTGGTGGCTTTAGTGCTGACGTGCTTTGCAGCAAATTCGTCATGATATGCTTATCTGGTAGGGTGGAGCCATAAGGTGCGTTGCCTAGATCGGGGTCCTCCGGCGGTGAGTAGAGCGGCCGGCCATCATGCAAGTGGAAGGAGCTGCCGTAGGCGGACATATTACCCATGTTGACGTCGTCCGTCACCGCGCTGGCGTTGTGTACACTTTGTTGTTGCCGTGCTTGTTTCGTTTGTTGTTGTTGCTGCTGAATGGACGGGCCTCCTCCCTGTGACGTCTCCGCGTTGGCTCGCGTGTCGGTCACCGTTTTCTTCACTCGCTTCATTTCACGCAGTGCGCTAGCGGCGGCGGCGCCGTTGCCGGACACCGGCCGCTCCGATAGTGGGTCCTTGTCATGCCCCCCGCCTGCAGGCAGGCTTATGAGCGGAGTGGTGATACTGTTCGTGACACTCTTCATGGGTGCTGCGTGCACTGCAGAGCCACACGGGCGGTCGTTGCCGCTGTTGGCGCCATGCATGGGTGTGAGGACGTTTCGTGGACGGTGGAAGGGCGTGAGCGGTCCCTGCAGCGCTGTGGCGACGACGCTCGCTTCATTGTCGTAGTGGGGGAAGAAGAGACTGCCACCCGGGCCGTCGATCATCGAGCTGTTCATCAAGTCGTACTGCCCGGGATCGCCGGTCACACTGCGGACCATTACCGCGCCGGTGCCAACGGAGATGGAGACATCTGGTGGGGGCCCGTTGTTGCTGCCACTGTTGCGGGAACGTTGTTGCTGACGCTGCTGCTGCTGCCGCCCGTTTGCGGGTACCCGCGTGATTGAGTCGTCGTTGCGTGGGCTCCGTCCGCCTTCGGAGTCAACGTAGACTGTGTCGTATTCAGTGTTTGAGTTAGAGGAGTTGTCGCTCGGCGAGTCGCTGTCGGAGTCGCTGTTCGAATCGTCATTGTTTTCGTCGTCGCTGCTGTTGTTGTTGTCGGAAGACCTAGAGGAAGAGGAGGCGGCCTCGTCCTCGTCGTCATCTTGGACGGCTTTTGACGGCTTGACTTTGGTCTGAAGGAGGCGCTCGCAGTCAGGCGAGGACGACGCAGCGGCGGCAGTCACCGCTTTCGCCACGGTGGCCCTAGGTTCACCGCCGCCAGCAGGTGTTACAGGGGTCACCTTCTGATACGGCGACTCGGTAGGTAGTGACGACTGCAGCCCCACCAGCTCGTCCCCAGCGAAGTAGAACGATGGCGACTCCGCCGGTTGGTAGCGGCGCTTTTCTTGCCGAATGCGTTCTTTTCGCGCGCGCGCCTCGCGAGCGGCCATCATAGCTTCATCGCACGCGGGCGGCTTTCCATCGCCACCTCCAGCCGCTGCGTCGTCGCTGCCGGTATCCCAATCCATGATGTTCGCTGCACTGCCGTCGCTGCTGCTATCGTCTTCCTCATCGTCCAGATCTGACAACCGCGGTGAGTCGATCACGCGCGCCGACAGCAGCAAGTCTGGGTCGCACCACACCTTCGTGATTAGTAAGATGCTGCCATCGTCGAAGCGAGAGCTGCGGCGGGAGGTGCGAGCTTTATAGGCCTTCTCCGCATCGCCCTCCGCGCCGTTTTCGAGCTCTAGCTGTCGTCGCTTGCGGGACGCCTCGATGCCGAGGGTGCCGATGGGACCGTAAAACGAGTTGTACCTGAGCGGGGTGATTTCGTGCTGCGGGGCAGGTGAGGGGGTCTCGTAGAACATGCCGTAACTGCTGTTTCGCGCGCCTACTGTGCTGAGAGTGGCTGTCATTTTCCCCTCGTCCTGCTGCAGCGGTGATGTCGAAGTTGCTTCGCTGTCTACGCGACGAGACGCAGCCGCCTGCGTGGGCCGGGTGGCTGGGGTAGTAGAGGCGTTATGATGGTCCGGCATGTAGTACTGCGCGTGTGGTTGCTGCTGTGGGACTTGCTGTCTGCGGAAGACCATGAAAGGGTTGAAGCCATGCCCGCCACCGCCGGGGCGGGGCACCCAGCGGAACTGTGGGAGGAGGGCCAGTCCAGTGGGGCCGATGGATGAGGTTGCACTCGTAGTGCTGCCGGTGCTGCCGTACTGCCGCCGCTGCACGCTGCCGGGGATGGAGCGGACGAGATTCTCTCGCAGGCAGCTCTCTTCTTTGTTCGTCTGCTGTGGTGCAGAGTCGCGATAACGGCTGTTACTATCGTTGAGATCGTCGTCGAAGCCGAAGTCGCCGTCCTGAGCAGCCGCCTCGTCCGTTGCGTCGACATCCGTCCCGTCTTCCTCGTCATTGTCCTCTCCTTGGGAAGTGCTGTGCTCTGCCTCCTCGTCGTTTAAGTCGTCGCCGTCCTCTGCGGGGGTACCGTAGCCGTCCAAGCCGTCGTAGGCGGAGTCACCACCTTTGCCACCGTTGCCATCGTTCGAGTGGCGGCGGTGACGGTTGTGGTGACGATTGCGGTGACGCTTCCGGTGCTTTCGCGAGTGTGAGTGGTGCTTGTGCTGCGTTGCTGAGCCATCGCTGTGACGACGGTGGTGCTCCCTTTTATGCTGTCGATCATGAGAGGGTGAGTTGGCGTTGCTGCTGCTGTTGCTGCTGCTGTGTACCTGTTGTGCTTGCTTTGCGGGTGGGCCGCAAATCTCTGCCAGCGGGAGGTAGTCGACGGTGGTGGCAAAGTGTGAGTTTTGCTGCTCTGGGCGGAAGTACTTAGAACGGGCCGGTACCTCGCCCAGTCGGGGAATTACAGCGGTGTCGCGGTTTGCGTCGCTGCCGCTGCTGCTGCTGCTGTTGTTTCTGTCCGTGCCTACGTGTGCCGGCTGTAAGAGTCGCTTGAAGAGCTTGTTGTCGGTGAGCTTCTGTCTCCACTTCTGTCCCTCCTCGTTACCTGAGCTGCGGTTTCCGTTGGAAGAAAAAGACGACGCTCCATGGTGGCTGCTGTTACTGCGCGATTCCTTTTTGGGCTCGATACCACCGGCAGGGCGCCGCAGCAGCTCGCGTGTGCGGTTCATCGAGGTAGCACGGGTGTACCGGCAAGTCTCTTCTCTAAGTTGAGTGCGTCTGCCGTCAAAACTTGAGGGGTAGGTAGGGTTATCTGCGAGAGACAGTCCGGCTTGTGACTGCCCTTAGCAAAAAGCGTCACCGCTGCAGTTGACCAGCTTGGGGAAAACACAAAAATAATCAGAAAAAAACAAACAAACAAAAAAAAAACAAAGAATGAGGAGCCAGGGGAAAAGACAGTGCACGGTGTTGTGTGCCGAAACAAGCGCGCGCACACACACACGCACACGAAGTGGGATGCACACCTTAAAAAAGAGGAGAGGAAAAAAACAAAAAAGGAATCGGAACGGAAGAGAGACAAGCAAGGCTAGCGGAAATAAAGCTAATGTATCAACGGCGTGTTTCCCTTTTTTCTTTTTTCCGTTTGAGCCTACTGCGGCTACAAGCGCAGCAAATACAAAATCAGGAAGAGGGTTTAACACACACAGTGAGAGGGAGAGAGAGCATATACAGTATGGCAAATCAGTTTCCTAAGTACGAAATAAAAGAAAAAATAAATGGCCAAACAAAATACAAGTAATGCTGAGTCTATACGCAATGGATCACCATTAATTGTATCTGCTGCACAGCGGTGAGGACGTGCGAGGTTTAGCGCGATGATAAGTATTCAAAGTTGGGAGGAAGTGGAGGGTGAAGAGAGGAGAAAGACGATGGAGTAGTACGCCGCAGCCGCGCATTGAAAGCTTCCAAGGAAATTGTGCGAGGCAGAGGTTCTGGCAACAACAACAAAGTCCAAATACACCTAAACAAAAAAATTACACTTGTTTTGAACGGCGTGTTCTGCCTTTACAATCACACGTCTTGTTAGCGTCGTCTGAGAAGCGTCGGGCACTTGTTGCTTAGAAACGTGGCTACATATGTTGGGGTTCAACCTCTTGAAATGCCTACGAGATTCCGGTTTTGTAGGCTATCATGATCTTCCTGTTGCTTACTCGTCAGAGCGTCACAGCAGGGCATTCGTTAAGAGCACGCTGTGTTGTGGCCTAATTTCCCCCTTTTTCAGTTTAGAATCAATTGAGCTAAAGGTTGGAGGCAAGGGATATATATATATATAGATATAGATAGATACCGGTGTTCACACACGCACATATACGCGTTAATTCAATCGCAGAAAGCGCTTCTCACATGGTAACGAAACAACGAAAGCGAGAAAATACTGAGGCGACTTAGAAACCACGGGTTCAACTCGAAAGAGTGCCGAACAGAAACAGCGGAGAAAAAAAAAAAAGACAACAGTATAGAGAAGAGGCGCATTAAGAAATATAATTTGAAACAAACAAACCACAACGTAAAGAAAAGCAAACGCAAAAGCAAAACCATAAATTGAGACAGGTGTGTTGTTATTCAGCTGTACATGTTTATGTCATTCTGTCTGTCCAAGCTAAAGCGAGCGTTTAGCGGCGACGCGGTGCAACGCAAAAGAGGAGAAAACAACAAAAACAGCCACATACCAACAAGCAAGCAAACAAGAAGAGAAAAGGCGTGAGGAATCAAAAGTTAAAATACATCTGCCAGCAAAACAGACCATCACAAACTTAAGTGAGGAAGAATAAGCTGCGAACGCATTCCGCACTGCACCCCCTCGCTTCCACAACGCCAAGTGCCACACAGCAGTGGCGCTGCGATGACCAAAGAATCGTATTTCCCCCCCTCCTCTCTTTCGAGAGAAACGTACCCGGGATGAAAAGGCAAAACGGAGTGGGGTCCAACGGCGAAGAGCAAAATTCGGTATAGAGAAGTGACGCGGCTTGAAAGCACACGAGAACACCCGGAGTAGTCACGCTGTTCTTTCAAAACACTGACTGAGACGCGGCTTGTCGACCACGTAACGGGCGAGCAGGCAAAAAAAAAAAAAGATGTAACATTGCAACAACACGTCGTATGCTAGAGCGCCAAACCTCAACGCTCACACGTAAGCAAACAAACATCGACCGGCGCAAAGAGTGGAGGAAGAGGCAGTACAGTTATTCTGAGGAAAGGTGGATCCTTGTCACCTACCAAACGTCAGTGAAACAACGGTTCTCGCATTAAAGCTCATCATTTACAGACATGCACACAAACAAAACAACCGTTTCTTATCGAGGCGCTGAAAGAAAAGGTACTCTGAACATCATTGAGCTGCGTCTACCTGCACACACGGAAAGTGCGTGCTGACGATTAAAACAAAGAGGTGAAAACGATAATCGGAATTCACCCTAGCATGCACCTAGAAGGAATGCGTTTCAAAAGGAAAAAAAAAGTGCTCAGGCCATCGATTGTATGGTCTGCGAAGAAGCAATCATGAGAGAGCAGACGGAGTGCTTGCGGGAATTGTTGCAAGTCTGTGGAGGTTTGTTTCTGAGGTAAAAAAACAAAAGAGTCTTCAAAAAACACACTTAGAAAACATACGAACACAGCAAAGGGAAAGCCTGTAACACAGACTATAGATTCTGCCGTTATTCTGATGTTAAGGAGGAAAGCAGGGACAGGAGGTGAAGGTGCATCTTGGCAGCACGCACACACACGCCCGATACAACAGCCAGTTCGAGACTACACGCTTCGTGATTATGTGCCAAAGATCCCTCAATACACTCTGCATGTCAAGGGAAAGAAGGTTTCGGAGAAGAGTTTTAATTTCTGGAAGCAGCCTTCTTGCCGTCGGTTGTATTCTGAGGAGGGAATGGGAGAAGTACGGAGAATAAAGCTCAGTTTCAAGCATCCATAATAATCCGGACATAACCAAGAAGAGAAATGCCAGAATTAAAAAAATAAAATAAAAAAGCGTTGAACCACAGAAGCAAAAGGTAGTTTGCTAATAGGGCTTCTTAGAAGGACCAAAGAAAACTGAATACTTACAATCGGCTTCCTACGGCGATAAGGGAAAATCAGTGTAAAAACACAGCTTAATCAGAGGAAGACCGCAGGAGAAAAGAATGTCAATGGGAGAATCCGGAGATATGAACGAAGGTAGAGAAAGAACAAGAGTGCATGTGGGTTACACACCTGTATACTGCTGTCCACTGAACACAGGAAGAGCAGTAATCATGATCCGAACGTGCCTTCCCTGCGCATCTTTTTGAAATTCCAGCGCATTCATCCCTCCCGTTCGCCACGTGCTAGCGTAAGTAATAATAATAAAAAAAAACGAAACTATAGAGTAAGGAGACAGATGTAAGACACACAGGAAGAGAGAGAAAAGTGAAATTAGTAAAGAGAACTCCGAAAGACAAAGTGGGAACGAGACTAGCCTTCTCATTTCAACGCTTTGCAAAACCACAAGAAAGGAAGACGTGCTACTAAAGAATCGACACTTTTGCTAGTCATTTGCGGTGAGAACGAAGGGAGGATAAACGGCTTAGCGAATTACCGATGCTCAGGGTCAATACACGCTAAGGAGGCAGCGTACACAAAAAGGAGAAAAGCAAACAGGCAAGTGGAGAAGCATCTAGCGGAGTACTTATTTAAAAGTCAACAAACACTGAAAAAGAAAGCCAAATCAGAGTTTTGTGAAGGGAGAGGGGCGATGGTGTGCACAGATTGCGGGAAAAAGAAAAGGTGCGGTGGCCCTTCCTTCCTCTTAGAAGGACAACCCAATAAAGCTGACACAAACACATTAAAAAAAAAGACAGAACAAGGTAAGACACACACAAACACACACAAGATAATGCTATCGGTCACTGGGCAGAAAAACAAACAGTAGATGAATACTTCGCATCACTACTCCCTGGTACAAAGACATGAGAAGAGAGGAACATGGCCGATATTTGCGTTGTTGTATGCCGGCTTCTTGCCTTTAAGTGCAAGAAGAGAATTTCCCAAAACAGAGGTACCCCTGTGCGTGCGAGCCGAGGAAGGCAAGAACAAAACTCCACGAAACACCTAAAACCATTGCCGCCGCTCTCTGCGTGAACATAACATCACTATGTGCAGCGCCCGACTGAGAGAAGAAACGAGCAACGAAAAAAGAAACAAGCAGCAAAAGGCAACAACCTTAAAAGGTTCTATCGGCAGCTATGCATCACAGAATCTGAGCAACGCAACGTCTGCAGAGCGAAACAACGGTAGGAAAAAAAAGTGCTGCAGCTGCGGTGAGGGAAGAGAAGAGAGAGCTCGAAAGTTAGGAAGATAAAAACATGGATAATTGAAAAGTGAGTGACCTCTGGAAGTGATAGAGGAAAAACAATTAGAGCACGAAGAGAAGCAACGAACAGAAGACGGCCTCGTAGAATAAATAGTCGCAAAAGGAGAAAAAAGACAGCAGTGACTTATGGGTACACAACGCAGCGAAAGTGCCACCACATCGCCTTTGACAAAGAAGAGATAGTACAACGCAAAAACCAGTTCTCCTATTACCGTGCCAGGTGCACCCCATGGGTAGTGCAGCTCTGATAAGCAAACGCTCTCCATCTTCTCTTTATTTTCAAGTGCCAGGAGTCATTCATCCGCAACGTCCAGTCGCCGTTTCCAGCAAACGTATTTCTCTGTTTCACCCCTTATATTGACACCAATGTTTCCATGACGCTTACACCGCAGGTTGCTCCATACGTACAGCATTACGGTTTATCTGCTCAATGTTTGGCGCGCCGGTGTCGTGGTGTGGAGCCGCCCGCTGTTGCTCCTGCTCCTTGTTGTTATTGTTGTGGTTGTTTGCTTGCCCATAGCGGTTGCGCCGCTGCGCCGGGTCGCCGCCGTTGCGCACAAACTCTTCCTCCTCCCGCTTCTCCATCGACTCGATATCGGGCGAGTTGATTTGCCGTGCGTCATCGAGCGCGTTGCGGAACCACGCATCACCCACATGCGGGAGGCGCTTGCCGTAAAAACTGCGCGGAGTCCGCTGCCGGCGCAACCGCGGCCGCATATCCGGTTCCACCGGCAGCTGGGGCGGGTAGGCCAACTGCAGTGGGCGGTTGCGGTGCCGCAGCTGCACCACCACGTTGTGAACGTCGTAGTTCATTTCAAATGGCTCCCCCGCAAACTCTTGCGGCGCCTGCCCTTTCACGGGTTGGTAGAGCTGCTGGACGACGAGGGGGCGGGAAGCGGCGAAGTCACGCTCGCGGTGCAGCTGCACGGCCGTGGGGACCTGCCCTCGCATCGTTACGTCCAACGCAGGAAATGCCGCCCACGCCTCCAGCGCAGCACGGCAGTCGTCGCTGTACGGAAGATTTGGCCGCGTCGCTGCACTCGCTGCGGCTTGCGCCGCCGGAATGGTCGTGCCGTTCGCCGTCGCCACGACAGCTGCTTTGAGATCAGCATCTCCCGATGCTGCAGCATCACCGCTGGCGCTGTTGCTGTATGTGTCGACCGCATTCATCACGCGGCGGTGCGATGCACTTAATGTGGGCGGCAGCGGCGGGTGCGGGGAGCTGGAGTGGACACGGCAGTCCGCCAGGTTTGCCGAAGCTACGCGCGTTTGTGTTCCTGCTGCTGTGTCCGCAAGGGCAGTCTGCTTTGTTGTGTTGCTCACTACGGCGCCTAAAGGCGTGGTTGCGAATGCGGTGTTGGCGTTGGTGGTCTTATTAGTGGGTTGCTGCTGCTGGGCCACTATACGCAGCGGCGAAAGGGTTGACTCCACCGGTGACGTTGTCTTGCCGACTGGCGGCGTCGAGGGGACGTGCGGGGGTGGCCGGAATAATGCTGTTCGTCGGCCGGCGCTGTCCGAAAGTGTCTTCTTCGCCTGCTGCGGCAGGGGCGGGGCTGCCACCTTCGGCATAGTCCCAAAGTCCGCCGAGGCGGTGCAACCCACCGAATTTGTCGGACCCATTTCGTAGTCGTTCGACCAGACCGGTGCCCGCGACGCTGCAGGGGCCGGGGAGGTGTTCGCCTTTCCTCGTGCTGCACCCCCTTCGGCGTGGCCTCGAACATCTTCAGTAGAGGCGGCGTTGTTTTGTGTGTCGGACTTCTGCAGCCGCTCCTGTGGGAAGCCGGTGGCGACCTGCTGACTTGTGCGGTCGACGCGCCGCGGCTCCTCTTTTACCCACCCGTTGGAGCGCAAAGACGGATTTGTAATGTCGACCATTTTGTTGCTGTGTGCGGCAGATTGCTGCTGCTGTTGCCGTTGCTGAGACACGGCAGCGCTGTCTGTCGACTCTCCACGTTTTGCCGCTCCATTTGTCACCGGCCGAGTGAACGCTGCAGCTGCTGGTCCCCCAGCCGCGTTGTTAGTAGGCGCGCTGGGTCCGGTGATGGCTCCCGTCACGGCCGGTGCGACGGAGGGGTGTGGCGGGTTCTGCCGGGTGTGCAGCGGGGACAGGGGTGGCGCCAGGTACGGCGGCACCTTGTTGCTGCTCGTCCCCGTGCTCATCGGACCGGTGTGGGCCCGCTCATTGCTGTTGCGCTGCAGCGCAGCAAGGTTGTTGGCACTCATCACCGTCTTCGCACCGCCGAGACGAGGCGTGTTGCTGTTGTTGTTGTTGCTGTGCTGCAAGAGTGGGGAGACACTCGTGGCACTGCGTGCATTGTGCGGGGCCGAGGTGCCGGTCGCTGCATTCGCGGCGGTGGCAGCAGCAGCTGTCGTCGTCTCCTGCATCAACGAACTTACCCGCACGCGGGGCTGCATGAGGGTATCCGTCGGCCGCCGCTGCTGCGAGGGCAGGATGACGGGCAGGTGAACCGCGTTGTCCGTGTTGTTACTGTTATTGTTGTTGTTGTTGCTAAGAGTCGCACTAGTATTGTTATTACTGCTGCTGTTGTTGCTTCGGCTGCCCTTGGCGCTTTCGCCGCGCTTGTACGGGCCGCTGCGAGGGCTGGGCGCTGCCGCTGGTGCGGAGCTGTGCGTCGTTGTGGTCGATGTGCTGACCTCGCTGTCCTCCATCATCGGGTAGCCGCCGTTGGAGCGCGGAATGGAGTTGTTTGAACCGTGCATGCCCGGGTAACGGTCAGGGCCAAAGACGTTCCCGTGACCGGCAGTGGTCTCGCGGAGCTGCTTACGTGCAATCGATCGGATGTGCGGTGACAACGTCGAGCTCTGTTCTCCGTTTGCCGTACTGTGGTTGTGGTGCTGTGCCGCAGTTGAGTTTGCGCTGTCGTTGTTGCTCTCGCTGCCGGCTAAACAGCTGAGATGTGGCGTAGGGGAGCAGTTAGGGACCGCACCACCAGCGCACCAGAGTTACCAGTAGCGTTGCGAGTTGCGGTGGGTGATGCAGCTGCTGATGGGTTGGTGACGGCGCCGTGCAAAATCGCTTCGAGGTCTACGAGGCCGTCGTATTCACCGTATTCGTACATATGTCCTGTGTTAGTTGATCGAGTGAGTGGATCACTCATCATTTTTTCCTTCCTGTTGTGTTCGCTGTTGTGCAGGACGCGTCTGCTCTTCTCCTTTCTTCTTCCTCTGTTCCTGTATTACACCTTCCCCTTGTCCGAAGAACGCAAGAGCGGAAAGGATGGGTGAGAGCCACCTATGATCACAGAAAGAGCGCAAAACAAGTGAAAAGAAGTCGGTGGAGCGAAGGCAGGAATCTCAATGAAAAATCCAAGGAAAACCAAAGGGAACGCAGAGAAACAAACAACCTTCCCTCTTCTTGCTACAATTGCTTTGCTAAAGAATGCGAGTACCCCAATGTAAGAGCTCACAGTCCTCAGGGGCTTGCAAGCCCAGTCAACGAAAAAGGAAAGAGAAAACTGTACAGAGGAGGAAGAAGGCAGGAAAACAGAAGAACGTAATACAGGGCTTGGTGAGGGGGGAAAAGCTAGAGGGAAAACAACGATGGCGGGACCACAATAACAGGTCAAAAAAGACACGCGTGCGCCTTTTCAAACGCGGGGAATAAGAGAGAGAGAGAGAGAGAGTGCGTGGGATGGAAAGGAAACAATGAACGACGTCTATGTACACGGAAAGAAGAGCTCACTTTTGCCGTATCAAGGTAGGGGTGTGAGAGTGAAGAAAGGAAAAGACAAGACCAACCTTAGTGGGATCTGCTGGGGTAGTTTGAGCCGTGGGCCACTTGGGTGTACCGCAAAAAAAAAAAAAAGATGTCGCACCGTATCACAACACAAACAGATTACTCACACCGGCGCAGTAAACAAGAGGGTTGATCAGCAGAAAGGAGGAAGTATGAAGGTAGGGGGAAAAAAGGAAAAAAAAAGAAATGAACAGAGTCGAAGTGGACAAATACCGAGAAGAGAAACTAAAGAAACGTAAAACAGAAAAATACCCACCGCTACGTCAAATACACACTGCGCTGAAACAGATTTTCCTACCTTCCTTTTTTTTTGTGGTTGTGGTGACAGAAAGAAAAGCTTGAGAAAAGAAACAAGATGCGGGCACGAGCCCTCTCGTTGTCGTAAGAGTCCTGTTCTCCCCTATACGCCGCTCAATTACTCCGCTACTACGGTGCTCTGTGAAGCAAAGAAGGAGTGAGAGGGAGGCAGAAGGAAAAGAGCAAGTCTGAGCGTCGACCGAAACGCACTGTATAGCAGATGATGTGAGAATTTCAGAGGGAGCACGACCAAGCGATGGAAAAAAAAGGAAACCAGAAAGACAAACGAAGCCTTATTCGCACTGCACGGGCCAGTAAGAAAAAGTTTCTGAGAGCGGGAGAGGAAAAAAGCCACCAGGAAATAAGGTTAAGGAATGTGCTGATCAAGGTATAGCTGTCTTCTTATTTCTTGAGTACTAAGAAAAAAAAAAGGTGTAATAAGAGGCCCTCGATCCCCAGACGCTTGTAGCTACGTTAGCACACACACGCCTCACGCTTAATAGCGAGAGACAAGTAAAGTGTGGGAGTTTTCCTGAATGGCTGACTGTCCAGCGTAGACTAGTAAAGGGCAAAAAACAAAACAAAACGAAAGACTGTAGGAAGACGATAGCCAAGGCCTAATCCACAAACAGATGGGAAATGAGAAGAAACCGCAGTTCCGATCAAAATAACAAATTAATGAAATAATTATTTTGATCCATGCAACTATTGTTTGAATCGACATAAGAGCGGGTTTAGAGTTCGATGTGCAATAAGCGCAGTGACGTGGTGTATCGTATTAGCAGTATTGTGTAACCGCAGAGAGGGTAATATCGGACAGACCAAGAGGTAGGTATGCAGAAGTGTGGGAGGATAAATGAACATTGTCAACACTCACGAGGATTGTACATAGGGAGGTCTTGGATGCGGCAGTGAGCAGATCACTCTTTAGCCAATGACATGATATGGGGGTTCCATCCGCAAAACGTTTTTAATTTATTTTGTCGCAAGTGCACCGCAGCCATTTAAGAAGATAGGTGCCATGATGCGAACAGAATCCCTTTTTTCCCTCTGCGACGTTTCTTGGTCGGTGCGGAGCATCTAAAGAGCAAAATGAAGCGTTATTCAAGCAGCTTTGATGACCATAGAGGTTGAGTAATGGATCACACGTGCACTGAATGACGTGCTATAGTTCCTTTGCTGACGCCCGATAAGGCTGACCACTCAGAATACTCCGATTCTTCGATCTGGGCACTGTAAGTGTTTCCTTACGCGTAGAGGTGTGCCTCAACGTTCCTGTTCGTTCTTCTTTAATTTAACGAAGCAAACAAAGGGAGTTGTAGACAGCTGATAAATCGTGTTGAAGAGTGCGTTCCGAGTAAGGAAAGAGATGAAAAAACCGAAACAGCGTACTTTCAACTTTGGTGCAAGCTCACAACATCGATAGGGTAAAAAGGAAAACACACACACACACACACACACACACACATACGGCACTCACACCACACACACTCCAGTCTAATGGCCACTTTGAGACCACTAACAACCGTCGTGGGTGCCACGAAACATCATCAAATGAACAAAAAGCAGCTTGCGGGCTGCCTTTGCGTCACTCTTATACAGAGGAAAAGTGAGGCAAAAAGGCTCAAACCGAAAGTGCAAAAAACTAGGGTGGCTTTGCAGGCGGTGTCACACACGCACACGAAGGAAACGAATAAAACGTAGCTACAACAGAACAAAGAACAACGGCGCACCGACGGGTACGCAGAAACCAAAAGAGAAAGAAAAAAAAACAGGAATCATGGAGAGAAAATGAAAATGGGAAATCTACATAGGCGAAAAGAAAACGCGACAGATAAGTAATGGAAGAAAAAGGAGGCTACATATATCTTGTAGGGGAAGGGGGGGGGGGAGGAAAGGAGGGAGCAATAGGGGTAAAGGGAAGAGAGGAAAACTAAAAACTCACGGGGGGTGGGCCAAAGAGCGGAAGAAGTTTTGCTGCACTCACACAAAAGAGCCTGTTTTAGCTTGACACCTTGCCCCTTACTATCCTATATATATATATATAGAAAGCTGAGCATGTACATGAACTTCTAGAAAGAAGGGAGAGGAGAGGGGGGGGGGCTGGTGGGGAGAAATGGAAGTGACAAAAGCAAAACATCGAAGCTCAAGTGTTGGCTTTGAGGTGTGTTTGAAGGTCGGGTACGTGCATCATTTTATCTTCCACTATATTGCGGGGAGAGAGATTAGTCACCCACGACGCGGTGGAACAGGGAACGGAAAAAAAAAAGAAAAGGGAAAAGGGAGCAAGAGAGGAAAGGAAAAGAACCAGGAAAATGACAATCACTGTATACGCAATATATATATATATATATATGTTGTAAGGAAAGGTGAAAGAAGGAGAAACGTCCGTACACAGGTAAACGAGCAACCTACGTGGAATAGTAAGAAAGATTGACCACATCTCTTTTCTCCACTCAGCTAGAGGGAAACAGGGTGAGAGAAAGAAAGGAGCTAGATAGGAAATGCCCTAGTCATCGAGCATGTGTCATACGGTGAAGGCGAAAATATCAAACCGCAGGCGAGTACGCTAAGTGTTGAGTAACTGTTCTTGGGAAGGTGTTGCGTATGAACAGAGGTTTGAGGCACACACGACAACCCAATTGAAGGGTTGAATGAACGAGAACTCTTAATACACCTCTCGCAAGCCCGTCCAACGTGTACGCGGTCTTGCGACAAAAAAAAAACCATGATAAAAACAGTAATAAGAACAACAACAAAAACGAAAACAGAAAAAACTTTGCACTAATGACCAAACTGGGTTTTTACAAAACAAGCAAGAAACAGTGGCGTCAACCATCCACTTTTCCCCCTCCTTTACTGCTAGGCCAAGATTATTTGAAAAGGAAATCACTCGTGCAAGTGAGTGATGGATCAAAGAGCGGACAGGAAATACATAAAAGAAGAGTGGAAGAAAAACAGGAAAGGTGTTCGGTTTAAGAAACAGTGTGAAGGACGCGGTAAAAAGCGAAACAGCCCAAAGGAAAAGGAAAGTCACCTTGATGAAAGTGAAGGGAGAAGAGGAGTAAAGTAACGAATGCTGCCCTACGGTGGAGACCGGAGTGGGGAAAGTGAATTAGATAGAAAGAAACCGAAAACAACAACAGCAAAGGAGGTCTGAGACGCGTGCGAAACCCCGGAGGAGGAAATACTCTGTTGCATTACCTTGCGACTGAAAAGGGAAGCCTTCAACCGTGTAAGAAACGCGCCATTTCTGCTTGTCAAAGCACTCCAAACCCAAGTAAAAGGAACACTGTAATTGCAAGATTCATATGTTATTGGAAAGAAGGAAAAAGGACAGCACCAATGGCAACGGCAAAGGGTTCAAGCAACATATAGGTTTGAATCCACCGCATCAAATCATCGGAGTGGGGGTTAAGAGCCGAAGGATGTAAATGACTAGACTACGGTTTACCTTTGAAGTTAGACAATAGTAAATCAAAAAAGGCCAACTAAGCAAGGGAAAAGCACTCTATTCCTCACGCCGCACAGGTGCTTTGTATGGGAGGGGGGACTAAAAACCAAAGAAAACCCTCCAAAAAAGAAAAAGCTGGACAAAAACAAACAAGCAACAACAACAAAAAAATGGCAAAAGCAGCTAGCACATGCCGAAGTGCGTACACTCAGACTTTTCTAGAAAAGGAGTCGACTCAAACAGCGTGCCCTTCTAACAAATTAGTATAGGGCAGAAATGGATATAACCGACTCTACTTCACTGTACCAAACTTACGCACGCAGTCAAGGTGCAGATCCAGCTGGGTCGGCAAATTAGAAAAAGGCTGTTGCTGAGAAATGTGAATAAATACAGATAGATGCTTGAAAAGAGGCGTTTGATGCAATCATCTATTTTTTCTCTCATATCCGCTCCCTTTTGCGTCATCTGTTTTAGAGGGATGCGTCGCTTTGTTCTTCCTCCTCCCTTTTCCTTCCCAAAAAAGCAGTTGTCGTTTTTCTTTCCCTACCGAAATAAGTTGCGTAGCATCTCCATCACACCACCCGAGTTGGAGCTAGTACTCGAATCTTTTTTCTGAGGCTTGCGGCGGTGATTGTTTGCGTTACCGTTGCCTTGCCGCTTGTGTGGCCCATCCTTCACGTCTAAATCACTCAGGTTGCCACGTGGCGAGTCTATCCACGTGGAGTAAGTCAAGCCCTTCACCCACGACTCGTCATTGCCCACCGTCGTCTTAATCGGCCGTGACTCATCATTATTGTAATTATTGTTATTTTGCTTCGGACCCATCCCGTTTTTGCCGGGACCGGTAAAACGGTGTGGAGCACGTTTCTCCTCCCCACCTTCACCACCACTACCACCGCCGTTTTGCTGCTGTTGACGCTGGACATCTTTAATTTTGCGGCCGTCGCGCAAACGTGTCGGTTCAACTGAGGTCGGCTGCGGGCCTCGTGCCACTGACTGCACACGTCTTCCTCGCTGCATTTGCTGCGGAGGACGCTGTTGTTGCTGTGTCGCCATCGGTAGCAGCCGCATTGTACTACGCGACTGATTCACGGGATTACTCGCTGCACTCGTGCTGAAGCAGGACATATCCGATGAGGGCACGTTCGGACTACCTGATCCGGTGGGCGGCCGCTGTCTGTGGATCATCTGTTGCTGCTGCTGCGATGAAGAAGGCCGCACCAGAAGAGTTCGTGGTGAGACACCAGGTGATATACTCGGAGGCGCCATCATGTGAGGACTGTGGTTCGGGAAATTCATTTGCTGTGGGAGGTGCGGGGGTTGTGAAATCGGTGACCCCCTAGAAACGAGGCAGCCGGGCATCAGCATTGGGGGAGAAGTTGCGCTCGAGCCAGGCCGCGGCGAGCCGACGGCGTGGAGACCGTGCATGGCACCCGGTTGCGGCGGCATCGAGCCCCCACACCACATGCCGTTGCTAGAGTTTTGGGTCTGGTGCACAGGTGGGAGGTGACACTGGTTGTTCGAGCCGTTCGGACGGGGGTAAGGGGCCTGTGGTCCGGTAGGCGGTCCGTACCGCCGACTTTGCTGCATCGGCTCCATCAACACGGCGCCAGAGCTGTTAATGGACATGACTGGGGCTTTGGGGCTGTCGCGGTTGTACGTAACTGCGCGCGCCGGATTTTAAGGAGACAAAGATATATATATATATGTTCTCTGTGTGTAAGGCTGTGAGACAAGAAACAACAAAGCCTGAGTAGCAAAGGTAACAACGAAAAAATGCCCCCCCCCCTGTGGAGTTTAAACTGGGACGGGAAGGAAACGAATTCGCGCGAGAAAGCGTAAATAGCAACTGCTGCAATAGAAGACGACCTGTAATGAGCACGTAGGGTAATTTGCTACGATCTTGCCTTCTTTCCTTTGCCTACAGTCGTTGAATACACACACACACACACACACAAAACGAAAAAGGAGTCAAAGATGGAACTTTGCCTTGCGGGTAAAGCAGCCTCAACGTCCTTTGGTGCCTTTTATTATATTGCAAGACAACCGAACACTCTTGAGGTTCGCACGTCGCCTCTCTTTCGTCTGAGTTTACCCTTTTAGGAGTGTATAAACGTGGCTAAAAAGAAACGCAACACGAGAGAGTACTGAGCCGCTTGGCAAGCAGACAAGAGAGAGACAAGAGAAGGGAGGGGGTGGGTGGGCTAGTCTCTTCCACTTCCACTTTTAACCCCTTTGAAAAACAGAGAAATATAATTCCGTTTAAGAACTTCTGTAATAGTCTTCTTGAACGCAACGGGCTAGAGTTATTCGAGAGTATTTTGTGGTGCCAGTCCTCCTCTTTTTCCCCTTTTTGAAACTAAAGACGAATCTTCTACCGTGGAAACAGAGCTACTAGAAAATGTGCTTACGATGAACCTGCACGAAACACGAAGAGAGAAGATGAGTGAGGTGGGAGTTGATTTAGCGTGGAGTATTAAAGCAGTTAACCGACACGTAAGAAGAAGTTAGAGGATAAGGAGGCAAATATCTTTTAACTTCATAAGAGCAATGTGCTGTGCCGCCAAGTATTACAAGAGAGGAAGAGGAAGCAACTCTCGCCGTTCTCAAAGAAAGACTAAAAACTGAAGTTGTGAGTATGAATGTATATATATATATGTATATATATAAAAATATATATATACATATATTTATTTATGTATTCTTTTGTTTTTGCTCAGGCAGAAGCCCGGGTGCTTTATGTCCGTTTTAGCGAGCACTATGGATTCAAGAAAGGAGTTCGGGGGGGGGGGGGAAGGAAGAGAAGGTCGAAAAGGTTAAAGAAGCGAAAATAAGTGCGTGTTGTCCTCTATTGATGTGCGAGAACCAGGATGCAACAGCGCTGCTTCAATCATAGCTGATCGACTTCGAGCGTTTCTCCTTGAAGTTCAAGAACTTTGCTTGACACAATGTTTGGTTCTCGAAGCTGCGACGCTTTCCTCACTTTGCACATAACAGATTTGTGTCTTTTGCGTGGTGTAGGCATTCAAAGCTCAAGTAACAGTAAACAAGACACTTTCAGTTTTACTTGGACTCGACGTCAGTCATGAACAACCGCACTGGAAAGGGAAATCAAAAGCACTGGCAAAGAAGATTACTGCGCAGCCAGAAAGCGGAGCATGAGACTTGCCAATATTCAAAAACGAAAACAAAAAAAAAAACTGAAAACGACAAAAGAAGAACCATCGCTTTACTTGCAGTAGGCAATTCACACGCTAACGAACGCCGCACCGAGCGAAAAGCACATATGCTCGGCGTTGGTGAAAAAAAAAAAACAGCCATGAGGAAGTGCAAGACAAACGTCAAGACCCGTTACAGAGACGCTGGCGCTCACTCGATCGGGAACAACGAACCAGAAAACAAAAACTAAAACAAAAAACAAATAAAAAAAGGTAAATTGGATTGTTAGATATTTGAAAAAAAAAACGAAAGAACAGCCCAACGATGACAAGCTGGTCTTTAAAAAGAGGTCTTGCGAAAACCCAAAAATCGGCGTGGCCTAGACAGGGAGAGGGGTGCCGTTTGTAGTACATGAAAGCGGCTGGAGCACGGAAAAAAAAAAACAAATAACGCACGAATCAAAAAAAAGGAAAAAAAGGAGAAGGAAAACAAAAGCGGAGTGCCAAAAGGAGCTGGACGGGAAAATGAAGGATGGAAAAGACAAGCAAACAAAGAATGAACGGAGGACAAGAACGAAGCTTAACGAACGCAACACAGGCTGGGGGTAGTTGCTTGATCGCAGCCATTTGAGAAGACGCACGTCTAGAGAGAGGCAACAAAAACGAAACGCTGAGCAAACAGAAGACGCTGGTTCACTTTAAAAGAGCACTTCGCTCAGTTGAGTCATGTTGCGCATGTGGCCCGTATGCCGCGTGGTTTGGTACTTACGTTGCTGCTGCAGCTGCAGACTGCTGCCCGTCTCCTCCTCCTTCGCCCTCCCCTTCGGATCCCCGCTCGTCCGGTGGCAGCCCTGGCGACGGCACCCAACGAATCTCGAGGGCGACAAATTTAAACCACTTCGCCCCGACGTGGCGCTGCGCTTCCTCCAACTCGGTGAAGACGTGTGGCCGCGACGGCGGCGGTGCTGGCGCACAGTTGAGTAACTTTGACGGCTGCTGCACCCACTGGTGCGTTTGACTGACCGACGGTGTCTCCTGAAAGCTTGCCGTCGTAGCGGTGCAGTCGAGACGTGTGCCGCCGCAGGCGGTGGGTGTGGTGTGGGTCGGTACGATAAATACTGCTGTTCATGGGGCTGCGCGGAGGCGGTCGCGGTTGTGTCGTTAGCGTTGTAGTTGTGCAAACCTGAGTCTTCTGAATGTGTAAGGGCAGCAGGGTGTTGGGCGGTGAGGGACGAGGAGCGTCGAAAGATGGCGAAGCCGCCTGGTAATCCGGTTGCACCGTTGGCGTCAAGAGAGGGCAGTTCACTTCGTATCTGACCATCGTTGTAAGTGTCACTGCTATTGTTCACATTGCTTGAGAAATTGTTCCCTGATACGGGTTGTGGAGTGGTGCTCGAGGGTAGCATGTGTAGATCGCCCACCGGCTGCGGTAGCGCAAAGCCTTTCATCACGCCGCGGAGGCCGTTGAACAAAGGTGCTTTGAGGCTGCCGTTGCCGCTTTTGCTGTGCACGGTGACACTGTCGTTAAGGTGCTGTTGCTGCTGTGAGTGATGGATTGGTGGTGGCAAGCGATCCGCGCCGCGTTGCACGGGTGGATAAACAGGATAGTTGCAATGCGGACCGCTCAGGTTGAGGTTGTTGTTTACCTTTCCGTTAACTGGACGGGAGGGCGGGAAGGGCCGCGGCGCATTTGGCGATCTCGTGAAGTCACGCCGGGGCCAGTCTTTGGGCATTCCAGTGTTGTTTGCTTCGTAGCGACGGTTGTGGAGGGTGGAAGGGGGTGTCATCTGCGGACTTGCCTGCCCGCCTCCACGTGCGTGAAACCCGCGCGGCGGACTCGGGTTCGACCGCGCTGCTTTGAGGCGGCGTGTGAGGTTGTTGTCCCTCTCAAACGCTTCTTGTTCGTCCTGCTGTTGCTGTGGCACCGTCTCTTCTACGGCTTCACCGGTTCGCTCGTCACCGTTGTCATTGGGGTCTTCGGCGTCGCTGCTAGAAGAGGCGTCGTTATTGTAAACGTACCCGTCCAAACCGTGACTGTCATTGCTGCTCCGTTCGTCAAGGCTAGCCTCTACGCTCTTCGCTTGCTCCGACATCCGTGCGTCGTCGTGCGTCTGCGCTTTTGAGGGCATATGTGCAGTGTTTTCTTCGGTTTCATGGTTTACTTGCTTTCCAGCCGCTTTTGTTTTTTCCACTTCTACTGCCTCGCCGCGCAACCGAGCGTTGAAGCCATGCTGCCGAGCTGCGGCATTCGTCGGAGGCGATCGCGTTGAAGGCAGGCTGGATGCCGTCGGCGCTGTATTCGCCTGGTGTTTGGTATGCAACGGGCTGATGAAGCCTTCCTCATTCAACATCTTGGAGACTTGATCCATCGCTGCTGGATCCACAGCGGCGGCACCAGTAACGGTGGCGACGGTGCTCTCGTTCACTTTGTCACCCTGAGGTGAGGACGGCGCAACGAGCATCGGCAGCTGCAGCTGCGAAGAGTACGCGTAGCTGCTCTCCACCACATTTCTCTGTCCATCGTCGTCGTCGCTACCGATATTATTAGTACCGTTGTTCTTTTCGTCTGCGCGCATGCCCACAACAGGTGTCAGCTGCGGCGGGCGTAAAGAGCACTCAACGTTTTGAATCGTCGTCGTCGTCGTCCCGGAGCTCCACAAAGGGGAGATGCTGCAATGCACGTTTGACTTCTGATCCCACGCTGTTGTGTTTGAGGATGTCGACTCATTTCCTTCACTGCTATTAAGCACCGCTTCTCTTTGCGCCTTCACGTTTTTTTCCGGCAGAGCATTGGGTTGGGTGAAGATAGACGGGTACGGCGGCGGTGCTGCGGAAAGTGGTACACAGTTTCCGTGTTCCTTCTCCTTCCTGGCCGTCTCCAAACTGTTGTTCATCGTGTCCGTCCCCGGACTCGTCTTCTGCTCGGTGAAAACAAAGGAGTCGAGGCAGTTACGCGGTGACGGGCGCTTCTCGTCGAAGGAGGCTACGCCACTACTGACCTGTGGGCTTCCCACCTGCACAACTGTCGCAATGATGGAAGCCGACGCACCAGCACATGGAGTGGGCTCTGCTGACTTAACTACCTCACTCATACAGTTCTTCTGCCTGCCGTTGTTATCTATCTCTTCGTGAGAAGCAGCAGGTTGATTTTCCCTCTCGACTCCCGAGTTTTCCTTCCCTTCTTTGTTGCCCTTCGGGGCTTCACTACTAGGGGTTAATTGCACAGCTGCAGCAAGGACACGTTGCTTCGTCTCACTTGCAGCTGCTTTGCTTGCTGGTGGCTTTCGGTCATGCTTGAGAAAGCTGTTAAAGAAGCTCACGTAACTGCCCTCGCTCTCGAGGTCTCCGATGGTAGACGTACTGGACATGGCGGAACCCTGACGAGCGCCACGTCCGGCGTTCCCTCTGCGGCTGACATTTTCCGGCTGACCTGCGTCTTTCGTTGGCTGCTGTTGATTGGCTCCTCCAGCATGTGTGCTCTGCGCAGTGCTTCCACGACTCGCCGCGTCGAAGCCATAACCACACTGGTAGCCAAACGACTGAAAGTAGTGCTGCGCCCCTGGGGAGCGCTGCTCGGTGGTCGCGCTGCTGCTTCCCGGACGACTCGCCACAGATGTGACGGGGCTGCGCCGCGGTGTTGTATTGGCCGCCCAGTTCATCAGCGCCACCTCCGACGGCGCCGCCCGTAAACCCCCAGCATTTGCATTATTATGCTTTAAGTGCTGAGTCGGCTGATCGCCTTCCTTGGCACCGGCGCTACTGCTTGTCGTGTCCGCCTCGTTCGTGCGATAATTACCACTGTCGCTATTGCTGCTGCTCCCGTTGCCTGTGTCGTACATTTGTGAGGGCTCATCAACGTTCATGTACTCCCACATATCGAAGCTGACCTCGCCGCTGTTACATTGCTGCTGTGCGTGATGTAAAAGACCTCGTTCACTTGAGGAGCTGCACGTGCGCACTGGCGGATCGGCTGGTTGCGCTGCCGTGGGTGGGCTGAAAACTGCTGGATGGTTCTCAGCCTCGCATTTCGGTGAAACAGCAGCCGAGGTAGGTGCAAGGGGCGGCAGAACCAAGTTCGACTCGCTCTTCCCCGTGTTCGCTGTGGGATTCGTTGTTGTTGCGTTAACCGTGCCGTTCATAACGGTCGGCACGGGGATCTTCTGGGTGCTGAAATGTGTGCTGAGAAGGGAGCGCTCCGGTGCAGGGGTCGCGATGGGCAGTATCAGGGAGTTCAACGTGACCGAGTAGTTATTGTCGTGTCGATTGCGCGTCTTGCGCTGTAACGGAGACGGCGGTGGATGCTGTTGATATTGTTGCTGTTGATGCGGTGGTCCAGCAGCGAGTGTCACGACGGAGGTAAAGGCGGAAAGGTTTACCATTTTCCCGGATTCCGCGATTTCAGGCCGGGCAGCAGGGCTTTGTGACAATTCAGTTTCGTGCACAGGCGCATAAGGCTGACCCATTACCTCTTTCGCTTGCGTCTCTGGTTTGTGGATGGCTGACGTAGAGTTACACATGGTTTTCTTTGCCGGGGTTGTTTTCAGTGGTGGTGGCGCGGGGACACGGACACAAATTATCTCTTTTTCTTGCGTTGTTTCCTCTGACTCCGTCGCCTGCCCCACCAAACCGACTTCGAAAGACTTGGCGGATAGCGGCAACGCCTCAGGGACACCCTTCGTCGGCACCACACGCCCATCCCCATGCACTGTGTTGCTCTGATTTCGATAGACGCGATGAGCGTGTCCCACAGCAACACTACCGGGATGATCCCGCGTGTTTAAAGCTGTGTCATGGATATCACGGTCGTCCTTTTGTGTGGTGCCTGATGATGGTGCGGTGGTGGTGGTGACATGCAGTTGGGAGTTCAGCGATGTAGCAGGGGATGACGACAACGTCAGACCTAACACGTTCGTATGCTGCGTAGACGTCGATGAGGTACTGTCCGTTGTCATCTCTGAAGCGGTGGCGAGCGGAGGAACGAAGGATTCTGTCCTAGCGTCAGTTGTTGTTGTTGTTTTGCTAGAATTAGTGGTAGTGGCGGGTGCGGTGCGATTCAGAATCGACGGCTGCGATGAAAGGCGTGTGATGGCTGAGGGAGCAGGATCCCGGCTTACTCTGCGCTGCGCAGCTCTTCGGTCATTTGTCTGTTGACAATCTCTCGTTTTGCTTGTTTTCTCGTTCGTACTAGTGTCGACCCGGCTACTGTTGTTGTCACCACTGTTGCTGCTGCTACGACTGCTATCACTGCTGTCGCGTGGCTGTACGCCGTCGACAAGGCCCGGTGTGGCGAGAAGAGGGCTGTGCGTGCGTGACGGTAACCGCCCCAGGTCCTTAGCAGGGTGCACTTCAAACGAGCTGCAGTCGCCCAGCAAGTACACGTCATCGTTATCCGCGGTTGCTTCTCCATTTTCTTCCTCTTCTCGAGCTTCGTTGCACACGTTTGCTAGACTCGACTGTGACCCACCATCGCGCAGCACCGGATAGGGCGTCTGCGCCGCGTTTTCCGTCACAGTGTAAGCTTTGGATGCGTCACGGGTCAGTTGACTCAGAGACGCTTCTGCTGTGGTGGCGAGCCTCGGGGTGTCAGGCACGTTTTTTCTCTGCTTGGACATCGGCTGAACTCCTTGCTTATTTTTGCTAGCACTGTTGCATTTCATGCTACGATGGTTACGTCGTGCGTCCTGCGTAACTTCTTCGTCCAGCACCGCGTTGAGGTAGATAAAGTCGTCGAAGGGCACGCCGGTGGCGGCCGATGCGTGTGGCATCGCCATGGCTGCAACACCACTTCAAGGAGAACAAAATACAGAAGTAGCGCCAGCAAAAAAAAAAAAAAGAAATATTTATATTAATAAGAAAGGCCCTCTTGCCTAGTGCAACTAAATAATCTCGCCTCTTTCTCAAATTACGACCGGGACAGCAGAGGGGCTTTTGGGGAGAACGCTTGTCTTTATACAAGATGCACACCTTACGTTGGTGGAGAGGGGGGGGGGGAAATTGTGGAAGGAAGGGGAAAGAAGGAAATGCAGTGATGCGGAGGAGGAAGAGCAGCAAAGGGAGGTGCAAAGTGCAGTCTTCTACTGAAGCGTACAAGGTGATAGATAAATATAAATAAAAGTGTGTGTGTATATATAGATGTATATAGATAGATAGATAGATAAGAAAAAGCCAGAAGATACAGCTGTGAAGCGTTGAGGTGGCGGGAGCAAAACACAGTGCAGCGTGCACACAGAAGAGGAGAGCAAACGAAAATGGAGCAAACGCAGAAACAAAAAATGAAAAAGTGCGTGAAGCGACGGGTTTTCGGTACGACAAATCGGCCGGAAGAAAAACCAAAGGAAAGAAAAAGGAAAGTAATAATAGTAGTCGTAATAATAATGACAGTGGCCATAACAACAACCGCAGTGGGGAAAAGAAGCCTGGGTGAAAGCAAAACACAACGTGTCAGCGAAAGAGACAAGCAAAAAGAGAAGGAGAGAGAATGTGGATGAAAGGGATAGACAGAAGAAAGATGAATACATGTACCTATACATATACATATATATATATATATATATATGTATATGTATATATGTATGTGTAGATGCACGTATACGTATGTAGGTGTCGGCGCGAATGAAGTGATCCAAAAATATGTTGCGAAGAAGATCGTAAGCTACGTGTGGGACATAAATGTCTATCAAGAAGATACTTGATTGGGAAGTTTTGGCAAAACTACGCGAAACGCAGTGGGCAGTCAAAACGTCGTCGAGGAGGGGTTAGGCAGAAATACACGCACAACTGTCAGGGAGCAAGACAAGAAGATAAGAGGGGTTTTAAAGAGCAAACACGGAGTTATGAGCACCACGCCTATGCCATGAGATACAAACACGCACCTATACACACACCAATAAGAATAAAGATCACGAAGTCAGGAGAAGTAAAGATAGGGAGAGCGTTTTGCCAGCAGGTGTTGTAGTTACGAGTGTACACATAAAAGCTCAAAGGTGCTAACATCAGAAAAAGAAAAAAGTTCAAAGCGACACAAATAGAAACAAGCAGAGTGTATATTGTTTTTTATTCGAATTAAGACCGGAAAGAGGGAGTGGGGGTGGTGTGTGTGTGTGTGAGGGGAAAGAGACAACTAGGCAGCCAAACACACGAAAGAGTGTAAAAGCTTTAGAGTGAGTTGAGACGTTGACGGAGAAAAGAAGGACAGAGTAGTAGTACTAACGAAGATAGAGGAGGGTCAACAGTGCTGTTAAATTGAAAACAGGAGTTAAAGTGGAGAAAGCAAAAAGAATGAAGGGCGGTGATTCGAGGAAAGGGAGCCTAAAAAGGGAGAAAATAGCGGGGGACGGCAAGAGGACAGAGGTGACGTCAGAACCACAAGAGAAGTACTAGCTAGCCCGGTTAAGGGAATTATCACAAAATGGAGAGAGGAGCGGGTTTTTTTTTTTTTAACACCTTAAAGAAAATAAACGACAACAGTTGCTCCGCTACACTTAAAGTATACTTGTCTCTCAGCTCCCTGTACTTCTTTCTGAGAGAAGCTCTGGATAGGGCGGATGTTTATGGATGATCTGTTAGCGGCGAAGCTGGAATAGGTAGTAGTGGGACAGGGAGCACTACTGTGTGGGAAGAGAGAGAAAGAGAGATGAGGAAACAAGGGAAAACACAGTACACTATTTGTTCTTGGAAATTCAAACTGCTTGCAGCTAAGGGAAGTGGTTCTTTTGTTTGTTAAGGTTTCTCCAAAGGTACTAATCCAGTTCTACATTTGAATAGCACTCATGTTTTAATATAGCGGCGCTTTGCTGCCGCGTTCCTATTTTCCCTGCTTTGGCATATAAGATGTTGTACTTGTTTACCTTCATTTAGGTGTTTGCTGGTAATGAGGCAGAGAACTTGGTCGTAAAGAACAACAACAACAACAAAAAAAAAAAAAAACAGAAACAAAACAGAATTTGGTTCGCAACCGGCAAATAAAATCGAGGCTGTTGCGAGCAAGAGCATCAACGTCAACCAACGCGTCTGTGCAGCAAAGCAAAGCGGCGCCGCTAGACGCACCGGCAGCGCTTGCATGCACTGTTTAATGCATAAGAAAAGGGACGGAAACACACACACTTGGGGCACACGGCGGCAAAAAACACGTTCAGAAAAAAAAAAACGAGTCGGATAGAAAACTGTGAAGAAAAATAATCAGGTAGCACGTGTGGCGAGACGTAGTTCTGAAGGTCAACGTAAAAAAAAACTAGAAGACGCGCGCCCACATACACACGCACTCCCTCTTTCGTCGCTTGAAGATTTATTCAGTCACATTTTGAGCATCTTTTTTTTTTTTGTCTTTAACGCCTTTCCAGCGTCTCCGAGAGCTCCCCTTTGCGGTAGAGCGCAATCATATCATCGTAGCCGCCTAAATACTTGCCATTGAGGAACACCTGTGGCACCGTGTGCACGCCGGTGCGCGCGACCACCTCTTGAAACACCTCCCGTCCATTCGGGATGATGTCGATCTCTAGAGAAACAAAGCGGTGCTTCAGCTCGATAAAGAGCATCTTGAGCTTTGTGGAGAATTGACAGTAGGTGGCTGAGATGAGGACGATGCGATTGCGGCGCAGCATCGAGTCAAGGAATTGCGGCGCACGCGCGGGGTCGAGAGCGTTATTCATTGCGGTGGTGCTTTGAGGACTGCTGTTGTTTTGTTGCTAGTGATAACGTAGAGAGTGCACTTGATTCGAAAAAGATCAATGCACCTAGAAAAGCTCTTTGCCAAGCAAATAAATGAAGAGCATATATATATATATATTTAATTGTCTTATGTGTGACTTTGGAAACAGACACCGCAAACAAGAGGAGGGAAAACGAAGAAAAGCGAAGGCAAGTATCGAGGTTTCAAAAGACACAAACACGGCATAGCGGGAAATGATAATCCGCAATCCGTCGAGCGCATGTAATGAAACTGTTGAATCCGCAAAAGGGACGTCCTTTACGCTGTGCATAGACTGTAAGTTTGTCTTCAACGCAGTGCGTGCAACCGGCACGACACGTTACAGTGTCCGTTGGGACGTATTTAGGAGAAAGAAAGGTAAGAAAGACAACACAAACTGTGCGTCGCGGGAAATGCGTCTATTTTAAATTCAAATACGTTTTTCGTTTTACTTCCGTTCAATTAGATCGTGCTCCGCAAGCTACGGAACAAAGGTTTCACTTAAGCTGAGCGCCTGTACGTGTGATGTAGTTCAAGAAGCACACGGTGCTGGCTGCGCCAAACTACCATGAGAACAAAACACATATATGCAGCCGCCCCGAACAACAACAATAACAACGACAACAACTTCTTATCTGTTTAAACTGGCTTCGGTGGGAGAGAGAGAGAGAGACTACACTCGTTTTCCCTCTTTTCTCTCTGCGACAATCATTCCTCCATATCGTACAGGTATTCGGAGACGATCGACGAGGAGCCAGGCTCCGACGGGTCCAGACTAAACTCCTCCGCAAGCGTGTTATGCACCTGCGTAAATCCCAGTGCCGGGCTCTCCTGCGGGAATATACTGAAGCTACTCGTCTCACTGTACTGCGGCGAACCACCGTTGCCGTTATCGCCGCTGCCGCGGGTTTCTGCAAACTGCTGCTGATGCTGCCGGAGGTGTCGAGAGGTTAGCGGGTCGGGGCGCGTGCTGCTGTTTGCTGAATGAACAGACAATGGTGCTGGTAAGTGCACTGCAGCGGCGGACGGCGAATATGGAATAATATGCTGTTCTTGCTGAGAAGATGTGACCAACCCACTGCTGCGATTGCTGTACAGCACTGTAGGGCTGGTGTTGGCATCCGCGTTGCTAGGGCTGCCCCTACGCTGTCCATGCAGCAACGACTTCTCCTCAGGGTCCCTGGTTGTGTTGTTGCTGTGCTGTGACTTGTAGTCCGCGGATGGGGTACGTGGTAATGGGAATGGGGGTAATGGGGCTGCATGCAGCGACGGCGGTGACCGAATTGGCGGTGACGGTATCTTCTCTCGCGATAACGACTGTTGTTGCTGTTGTTTTCGTTGCCCTTGAGGTAAAATTGGCGGGGAGCGTGGCGGGGTATGCGGCGCCGCCGCCGCCGCCTCCGCCCGGCGCGACTTCCTCGTTGACACCGGTGCAGAAGTTATTTTCGGCGTAGTGATTAGCCCGCTCTCGTCTCTCTTCGTTAATGCAGTCAATTGTACAAATGAAGGTTGTTGTTGCCTCTGCTGTGACTTGACGGCTCTGTTTTCTTCATCGTCGTCTTCTCCTGGGGGAGGATTAAGGACTTTGGCTCCTCTCGAGCCGACTTCTTCCTCGAGCTCTTCTTCCGCTCCGTTGTCTTTTGCAACGTCTTTGCGGAGACTGGTAGAGAGGGCGGCGTTGTCAGGCGAGACTGGGGCGAGCTCTCAAAGCTCGGCGAGGGCGAGGGTGGTGAGGAGGAGAGTGGATTGGGAGGGAGTATAGGTGCTGGGGCGTTGTGCTGACTCTCGGAGGTTGCTTCGTTCTCGGATGGCATGCGGGGAGGGGTACTTTCCAAAGGGGCGGAGGCAGGCTCTGCTGTTCCGACAGGAGTCGCCATAGGCTCGGGTTTCTTTGACGGGTGTGGATTCTGCACTACTTGCTGCTCTTTTTCGTCTTGTTGCTGCGGATTTGAAGTTGTGGTTTGCTTTGTCGGTGCCTCTGTCTTCTCCCGCTTGCCGCGGTGCTTTCCGGCAGATGTTGTTAGCGGAAGTAAGCTGCTTTCCAACTCTTTCTCCTTCATAGTGACCCTCGTAGTTTCATCGTTCTTCGAAGGGATGGGTTGTTGGGCAACAACAGGTTCCGCAGGCGCCACTTGCACGGCAGTAGCACCAGCAGCCAGGCTTCCTCGACGCCGAGGATTACGCGAGGACGCGGCTGAACTGCTGTGTTCTGACACTATTTTGTTATCTTCGTCGTTTCTCGTGCCTGCAGTTGTTCTTTTCGGTTTCCTCGACCTCGCAGAGCGTTGTGACGCTTCCTCACTGTTGTTGACAGGAGTTTCTACAGGTGCTTCTGCGACTGGCGGCGGCTGTGATGGCGTCTCAACAGGTGGTAGGGAGGAAAAGAAGAGGTCTCCTAGCGTGGCCTCCACATCTCCCACAACGTAATCCGCCTCGTTCGCCGGCACTTCAGCCGACAACGGTGGAGGTACTGCGTCTGCTGCGGGTGATGTAGCCGGCAATGCTGCATTCTCTGACGCCGATGTACTTCTGGCTTCTAGCACCGCCTTAAAAATTTCGAAAAATGGCCTGTCGTCGTTGTCGATTTCCTCCACGCGTGCTGCCTTCGTTGCGGGTGCCGACGCTGACGCTGCATTGTCGTTGTCTCTGCCATGACGCGATTGCTTACGTTTCACCTTCTCCGTATTTTCGTTAAGCTTTTCCACTTTTTGAGTTTCCTTGCCGTCTGCTTCGTTACGCGTAACGATATTATTCCCCTGACCATTACTACTAGTAGAGTTCGGTGAAGGGGTCGTCATTTGCACCCCATTGTCACGCGCGCTCGGTATCGGTTCCCGTGGTGCCCCGTCCCCTACACGCATCACCCAGTAGTGTCGGTCGTGCTTTACTCGAAAACACCCTTGCGGCAGCCCCTCCGACGAACACATACGATAGGTGCTCTGCGACACTTTCTTTCCTCCGGTACTACCCTTAGCGAGGCTGCCGTCTGCCTCGTCCGTGCTGCGGGTCCCGTTTGTGCCTTCGGCCTCCCGCCCTTCGCTATTGTTTTCATCGCCAGTTTTGTGAACGACGTTGTCAGTAGTTCTTCCGCCCGCGTCAGCATCCCTAACGCGGCGCTTCTCGGTTAATACGTAGCCGTGATCTCCTAGGAGCAGACGCAAATTGACAACACCGGTGGAGCGGGCCGGGCGGCCACAGAAATAGATTCGAAACGACGCCTCGCCGTCCGTGGGCGGCACGTCAACGTCAAACGTGGGGCAGGACGTCGTTGCCACTGACGTCAGCGACCACTGCTGCATGGTAGGAAAAACAGACGATGTAGTGGGAGGAGTGAGCTGCGTCAAGGATCCGGTTATTTTTCTCCTTGATGGAAAAAAAACTGTTGTAGTGGTACAGAAAGCTGCACGTAAGCAATTATGTGGTAGGGGGGTGGGTAAGGAAGTTCCATTACGGCAAGACAGAGGGTGAGAAGTACGCGGGGACGCGTCAAACACTGCATAGAAGTATCGATCTCGTACACAGCGGAAGGAGCACTGTAAACAACTCTCTTTTTTCTCAAAAGCTGGTTATCATAGACGAACTCACATGGCTCGTCAGAAACGTGGATCTCAGCAGTCTCGAAAAGCACGAAGTGAGGTTCTCATTACTGTGGTTTTGATTTTCTTTTGCCAAGCAAGCGCAACGACCAACAAGAGGAAAATATCACCGGTCACGCAATAGAAAAGCTTATGCATCCGTGAGCACGTCAGCCGTTTTGTTAGGAGTTTGCACCTTTGCCGTGTCATCACTGATGCCAGAGACCCTCCCACTACTCCTCACACACGCTCTTTCCTACTAGCACAGTACACGCAAGAGAGTGAGAGGGCCACCAATGTCAGCGGGGCAGCAATCCAGATCGCGTCAGAAAGTTGTAAAAGGCACCGGTCAGAGAGATTTGAGGAAGTCTATGCATCCGTGAGCACGTCAGCCGTTTTGTTAGGAGTTTGCACCTTTGCCGTGTCATCACTGATGCCAGAGACCCTCCCACTACTCCTCACACACGCTCTTTCCTACTAGCACAGTACACGCAAGAGAGTGAGAGGGCCACCAATGTCAGCGGGGCAGCAATCCAGATCGCGTCAGAAAGTTGTAAAAGGCACCGGTCAGAGAGATTTGAGGAAGTCTATGCATCCGTGAGCACGTCAGCCGTTTTGTTAGGAGTTTGCACCTTTGCCGTGTCATCACTGATGCCAGAGACCCTCCCACTACTCCTCACACACGCTCTTTCCTACTAGCACAGTACACGCAAGAGAGTGAGAGGGCCACCAATGTCAGCGGGGCAGCAATCCAGATCGCGTCAGAAAGTTGTAAAAGGCACCGGTCAGAGAGATTTGAGGAAGTCTATGCATCCGTGAGCACGTCAGCCGTTTTGTTAGGAGTTGCACCTTTGCCGTGTCATCACTGATGCCAGAGACCCTCCCACTACTCCTCACACACGCTCTTTCCTACTAGCACAGTACACGCAAGAGAGTGAGAGGGCCACCAATGTCAGCGGGGCAGCAATCCAGATCGCGTCAGAAAGTTGTAAAAGGCACCGGTCAGAGAGATTTGAGGAAGTCTATGCATCCGTGAGCACGTCAGCCGTTTTGTTAGGAGTTTGCACCTTTGCCGTGTCATCACTGATGCCAGAGACCCTCCCACTACTCCTCACACACGCTCTTTCCTACTAGCACAGTACACGCAAGAGAGTGAGAGGGCCACCAATGTCAGCGGGGCAGCAATCCAGATCGCGTCAGAAAGTTGTAAAAGGCACCGGTCAGAGAGATTTGAGGAAGTCTATGCATCCGTGAGCACGTCAGCCGTTTTGTTAGGAGTTCGCACCTTTGCCGTGTCATCACTGATGCCAGAGACCCTCCCACTACTCCTCACACACGCTCTTTCCTACTAGCACAGTACACGCAAGAGAGTGAGAGGGCCACCAATGTCAGCGGGGCAGCAATCCAGATCGCGTCAGAAAGTTGTAAAAGGCACCGGTCAGAGAGATTTGAGGAAGTCTATGCATCCGTGAGCACGTCAGCCGTTTTGTTAGGAGTTTGCACCTTTGCCGTTCATCACTGATGCCAGAGACCCTCCCACTACTCCTCACACACGCTCTTTCCTACTAGCACAGTACACGCAAGAGAGTGAGAGGGCCACCAATGTCAGCGGGGCAGCAATCCAGATCGCGTCAGAAAGTTGTAAAAGGCACCGGTCAGAGAGATTTGAGGAAGTCTATGCATCCGTGAGCACGTCAGCCGTTTTGTTAGGAGTTCGCACCTTTGCCGTGTCATCACTGATGCCAGAGACCCTCCCACTACTCCTCACACACGCTCTTTCCTACTAGCACAGTACACGCAAGAGAGTGAGAGGGCCACCAATGTCAGCGGGGCAGCAATCCAGATCGCGTCAGAAAGTTGTAAAAGGCACCGGTCAGAGAGATTTGAGGAAGTCTATGCATCCGTGAGCACGTCAGCCGTTTTGTTAGGAGTTCGCACCTTTGCCGTGTCATCACTGATGCCAGAGACCCTCCCACTACTCCTCACACACGCTCTTTCCTACTAGCACAGTACACGCAAGAGAGTGAGAGGGCCACCAATGTCAGCGGGGCAGCAATCCAGATCGCGTCAGAAAGTTGTAAAAGGCACCGGTCAGAGAGATTTGAGGAAGTCTATGCATCCGTGAGTACGTCAGCCGTTTTGTTAGGAGTTCGCACCTTTGCCGTGTCATCACGGGGGCTCCTTTAGCTCTGGCTTTGGTTGGACACACTCGAGATCAAGTAGTAAACGAAGGATCTTGTGCACTTTTAAGTGCAAGGCGGTGTTTGTACTTGCGAAGCTTCATGATTTTGGTGCACCCTAGCACCAAAATCAGGAGTGTCGAAAAAACCCTTTCGTACTCCACGCCCGATGCTGACGCCACTTCACCGTAAGCGGCGCAAAGTGGCTCAGCCATATCTTCAGAAAAGCAACAAACAAAAATGAATTTAACATTATACCTTAGGGTGGAAGGTGTTTTCTGGCGTTGGGCTCAACTATCATTGAGAGCGAATTGGTGTAAATTGTGGTCAGAGAAGAAGCGAGCCAACATTACGAGAACGGGAGGGAGTGAGAACAGGGGGAATGGAAACAATAACGTGAACGGGAATGAAGAAAGCGACGTGTGTTGTTTTTCCCCCTTTTAACTGCCGTTATTACTAAAGAGAAGTGCTGTGAGCAAAAGCGCAAGATAGCATTAACCACGCATTGCTAGTACTTTGAAAGAAACCTGCAGCGCGTTCCATTATTATCGTATCTGGAGTCGGAGCGATACTTCTAACAACAACAGCAAAAAAAAAAAGTAGTAATCACAAGTTAGAGGCAACACGCTCGCATGTGCAGCTGACGTGCCTATGCAGGATGCGGCCTTTCTGCACATGCAGTCTCTTACTTCCGCCACCTCCTCGTTTTTGCTTCACGGATATGGTAAACGAACAAAAAAGTGTGAGTGGATTGACTCCGGTGTCCAGCTAGTGCATGCTTTCAATTCAATTTTACCACGGTAATCTCCGAATAATAAACCTGCAAAGACACTAGCTCACATCAAAGGTGCATCTAGGGACGTGCTTCGGGGAAGGGATCCAGCGCATAAGGAAGGAAGGGCACGCGGCCGCTCAGAAGCTTGGACGCTTTCTTCCTCTGTTGTCAAACGAGCTAACGTGATTTTCTTTTCTTTTCACAACATTGAGCTACTCTGAGCCAATCTCGGGCACCTTGAGCCCCGCTTTAGCGCTGCTTAGAGTGAACGCACACGCACACACACACACACACACACACACACACGTGCGCGCGCAGCAATGATTTTGACACTTAACATGCTTAGCTTTCAAAACTGCCAACGGGTCATCATTTTCACGCTTCAGTGGGACAGTGGCAGAGACGGCAACGTCAGACAGCTTCTGATATGACCGAAGGGGCTCACTTACGCGCAAATCCTCGGCGCTGTTAGCTGTCTTGACAGCTCCTGGGAACAACAACTACCTGTTCCACGAAGCCATGTAGATGAACGTTGCCATGAAAACCAGTAGCACCGTAGCTTTATTCATGCGGTCCGATGAGAGGTTCCATGTGCGCTCGTTATTCTTGTGATTCGTAGTTGACGCACCGCCCTTCGGCCCACCAGCGTGGCTGCCCTTCTGAGAGAAGAACGCTGTTACCTCTGCCTTTCGCTGAGACACGTTCGTCAGTTTTGTTTCGCTGGATGTACGCTGGGCGTTTACTTTGGCAGATGCCGTAGCCTTCTTTGCCGCTTGCGCCTGCTGCGCACGCAAGACGTCGAGCAATGTGGCAAATCTGCGGACCACGTACGGGAGAGCAACGGTGACAATGTAATGTATTGAGCGCATCGCGCCGAAGCGACTGGTGGGGATGCCGTAGACTGTCCTTACGGTGTCGCGGAAAACCTTGCTGACGAGTTGCGCATCGGACGTGTTCGCGTTCGTGACGAGGAGCGCGAGATACAGAACGGTGGTCAGCTGCTGAGCGGCCTGCGTCCAAAACTGCTGCTTGCTTGGCGGGAGGGTAAGGAAGGGAGACGGGGAGGCGGACGCGTTCTGAGCAATGCTCTCGCACCCACTAAGCGGGTCGCGCGTCAGCCGCGTCACCACACCGATGTAAAACGCGGCGGCTTCGGCAGGCGGTACCATTGCGGCAGTGGTGGACCGCGAGCCCACCTCTTCGGTCAAGGCAGCTTCACGATGAATTTGAGAGATCTGCCACCCCACCAGCAGCACTTCAACAGCCTCGAAGGTCAGTTCTAAATCCCGTGCAGCGCAGCGTGCTTCATACTCTGCTGGAGGTTCCTTTGCCGGTGACGCCTGTTCTCCGTTCGTCGCCTTATTATTCCCTACCTTGCCAGGTACTAGCACATTGCCAAAGGCGTGGTGCTGAAGGTAGTGTAAGGAGACGCGAAGTGCCTCTGCGTGAATCACACTCTTCTCCACATCCTCAAACAACTGCCAGGCAGCGCACGGCTTGCCAGGTGCGTTGTATTGCGTGTACACGTGACGTGCGAGCGCCGTTAAGTACTGCTGCTCAGGCTTTGTTGTGGATGCAGCATTGGCGGCTGCGGTAGTGGTGGTCGCGGTGGTTTGCTGTGCCTTGCGGAGCTGCAGAGCCGCCACACACAACACAAGAGACTTGCCACTCAGCATTAGTGGAGAAGATGCAGCAGAAGAAGGTGCCTCTGCGGTTGCGAGGGAGTCGATCCAGCGCTGGAGCTCCGCAGCAGCTTCGGCCGCAGTTGAGAGACGCACAAACACCGTCGTGGGATGCGCTGCTGTTGCTTCCACTGATGTTGCATCCGGCGTTGATGTGTGTGCAGTGGCGTACCAACGACTGTTGCTCGTTGTGGCGGGCGGCATCGGGAATGTTGCTGTTACTGCAGATGATTGTCTCTTATAGATACGAGGAGCGTAGCACGACCGGCCTCCGTGACAAGTAAGGTTGCTCTCCGAGGAAGGACGGACAGTGGAGGCAACTGGGAGCAGAGGCACCGCGCTGCTTCCGTACACGGCGCAGAGACGAAAAGACCTCATTGAGGCAGTGGATTGACTGCCGACGCTGAAGCCTAAGGAACTGAAAGAAGAGAAAACTCTAAATGAGTCTACTGTCAAGGCAGGTGGGTTATTGCACTTAAAATGGAAGTCAGTGCTGTTATGGACTGTGCGGCGCGATTGCAGCAGGGGAGTGACCGCTTAAACAAGAAAGATACTGTGTGCCAGTAGAGCACACCCAGTAGTTTTCGCTTTGTAGTGGTGAACAAAAATGCAAGGAAGAGGGGTTGAGACCTCACATGTCATCAATGTGGCGCGCTTGTTGCCGGGAGGAATATGTGAGTTTCAGGTGAGGGGCATAAAAGGGACATTGGGTAAAGCGTTCAACTACAGGGCCTTTCGAACCTGCCTCCCTTGTGAAGGCGACGGATAGCACAATCAAGCACTGTGCGGATTGCAATAGTGTAAGCCTACGGAAACCGACCTTCAACAAAAGCGCCCCATTTATTTCATGAGTAAGTGGGGGTGGAAGCGCACTTAACACAAAACGCTGAGAGCCGGCGGCAAACTCTGCCGCAAACTAAGTGGGCAGGCGAGGCAAAACGGACGTCCTTACTTCAATACGTAGCTTGACACGGAAAATCAAGGCGGTGGCCACAACTGTCGCCTCAACCCACAACACGCAGCTGTGAGGACAAACAATTCAAAAGTTTGATTGGTGTGTTGTGCTGCGTTTTACATTCTCAGATGCAAGAATGACAAATTAAGGGTATGTACCGACGAAAGCAACGAGCGAAACAAAAGCAAACCCACATTCGTGGATGCATGCGTACGTACAAACACACACACGTAAATATATATATATATATATATATATATATGCATACACGTATATCTATATAATATTTGGCTGCTGTGCTTCACGGAGATCAATGCAACCGTTAACCAATCAAATTCAATGGGAAGCAGGGAGAGGTAACGACAGAGCAAGAAGGAAGAAGAGGGTAAAAAGATCTTAATAGTAATACCACCGTAGCCTGTGGGGAGAACAATGGCAACGGAAAGAAGCACGTATAGAGTAGGGTCCACGCCATGGGCTCTGTGTGTGTGGAGGTGGGCGCGCAGAAAACATCCAGTAAACAAAACAAAACAACAAAGATAACAGGAAAGATGAGACCGGCGGTGGAGGTCATTTGACGCCTCCAAAAAACAGCTTTTATCCAACCGATACAAAGGCAGGGGGAGGAGGGAGGGAGGGCGTGAGTCGCGCTAAGAAACATCAAAGACGGAACTATAGGTCGTTACACTTTCAGTTGAAAGAGTCACTGGTGTTTTTTTTTTGTTTGTTTCCGTCTTCCACTTCCGAGACGGGCGCAAGACGAAAAGGTAGTCCCAACGCTCAAAAAAAAAAAAAACGAGAACTACTGTTGAAAGAGGCTGAGCGGAGAAATTATCGAAGACATTTCTCTTCACAAAGGGACCTCACCGGCATTGGTGCAACTGAAAACAAAACGTGAGCAGATAGAGGAACAGGTGCGACATCTTAAAAGCAAACAGGCAAAGGACGGCTGTCAACCGTATCTAACAAACAACACAGCGAAAAAGCGTGTTCCAAGAAGGTGAAGTCCTTGTTTGGTTGCTTGTCAATTCACCGGAAAACGAGCTGCGGACTCCAACGCCGCAGTGAGTAAACGCACTGATGCTTTTCCTCGTCCGCTAAGAGAGAGAGAGAGAGAACACTGAGAAAGCAATAATCATAATAGGACAGCTTTGCGGAGATGTTACCATTGCTTTTACTCAGCTACGCAAAAAAAAAAAAAAACGCTGTTTTTGCTGTCAGAAGATTGCCGACAGCAATTAAAAAAAAAACAAGTAAACGAACAAGCACACAAATAGCAACAACAACAACAAAAAAAAAAAAACAACGGCAACACATTTCCCGGAATAGGGGCACAAGGCAAAAGCCGGTTTTCTTGAACAAGAGGAACAACGGCTTTTTTCCCCTTTTGGCGTTGCCTGCTTGGGTACTACGAGCGGCAGTTGGTAACCTTGAGTTTGCCAGGATACACAAAAGAACTGTTTAAATAATCACTGTATATATGTATGCATGTATATACTTACTCAGCGCGACACGTCGGCTTCATCCGATTGCGGATGCATGTATAGGTGGTGAAGAGAAGGGGAGGCTTAGGGTTTTCTTTTTGTTTTTGATGGCCGCAAATCAAAGCTGCTACGCCGGTGACGCAGCCAGCAAAACACGGCGACGGGCAAAAAAAAAAATGAAAGGAGGGGTAAGGAAAGGTGTTAAGAAGCACTCTTACGCCCAAGAAGAGTCTTCGTTAGCGGGCTGTTCGCTAGTTTAGGATTATGTACATAATTTCGGCTGTAGCTATCCAGGGGTTAGCTACTCCTTTAATTGTTCACGGGGGGTTGGCACTACAAAGGACATTCGAGCTAAGACTGCTGGCTAGCATTCGCCGGTAGGGGAAAAAGCAATGGACAAGAAAAACTAAGAGCAGCGTCAACCAGTATAGAAAGTTGAATCGCCAATTAAATAGAGAAAGTGCAACAACACACACACACACACACACGCGCGCGCTGTCTCCGTGTGTACAGTGAGCTGTGAGGACTAACTTGAGAACACCCGCAAACACATCCACACACACCATATATATATGCGTGTGCATGTATATATACACGTACAGTACATATCAACAAAAGAGAGCAGCTTGACGGTTTGGTTTAAATCCCTCTGTTGAACATCACTGTGTGGAGTGATCGTCTCAGATACCCCGAAAAAAAAAATGAAGCAATCTCTCCCTGACAAGTAAACTACTGCACGTCCTTGCTCAATCAGACGAAGACGTGAACACTAGAAACAAATCTAAGCGACAGCCGCGAAAAAAACGAAAGAAGAGGGGAGGGGGTGAGGGAAGGGTAGAGAGGAAAGAAAAATTGAGCTTCTATACAGTATATTAACTTCGTTTACAATGTAAAATGAGGGGCTACCACATTTACCTTACGTTATTGCAAGAGGAGGAGAGAGGGGGCAATGTAGAGATACTCGGCGCTGATTGCGACCAGCAGATAAGAAAAATGGTGTATGTGTGTGTGTAATGAAAACGGAAAACGAAAAGAAAGTGAAGCATGTTAAGTAACTGTAGTTACATGTCGTGGAGTGGGAAACAGCGCTTACCCCCCACTCCCCCTCAAAAAAAAAAAGGAAATGAGTAAAAACCGTATAAACGATCGTCGTACTCTCAGTGTCCGCTATACCAGCACTTTGAATAATTGAAGAGGCTGTTACGTGCTCCCGAATAGGCAATATAACACGGAAAGAGTAGGAAGCGAAGGGAATCATATAAAGCGTGCTGAAAAGAAAAGGGAAACAGAGAAGACACGACACTTCAAGGGACAGGAGCAAAAGAAAGGCCCAACACAGTAGCATGTCGTATCGATGCTATCGAGCATTGACACAACACCCACACATGCGGAGGGACTGTGGTGGAGGTCGCGCACAACTAACCGTCACTAACCGACTTCTGGAAACCGCACATCGCGGCTGGTGTCGCGGACAAGGTCCCGTACTAAGACAGGCTCGATATCAACACCGAGGAGGGGGGGCGGTGAAGCAGGAAAGTACTGCTGCTGCTACCGCCGCTCTCGCTGCTCATTTGACCGCCACTGCTGCCCATGAGATCTGTGGCGACCATCCACTGATACGGGTAGGCGCCGTAGGGCTGCGGCACGGAACTGAGGCCGATGCCAGTCATCACGTTCGGCACGTACGCTGACGCCTCCAGTGGCGTGTGAGCCGCCGAGCTCACCTGCAGCGGCGTCTGCGTGTTCGACACTACGCTGTAGTGTCTGTGGGTGCGCAGTAACACCGTCCTGCCGTTCATGTCGCGTGCGCTGCAGTGAGGCTGCGGGATAAGCAGAGGGTGACGCGTCGTGGAAGAAGCAGCAGCGGCAGCGGTGGGAGTGCCATTGTTGTCATCCTCCACCGTGAGTGGCGTTGCTGATGCTGTTGTTAGCATTGTCGCAGTTGTGGCTGGCTCAACAGGTCGCGGCAAAACGTGTGCGGCAGCATGGTCATCCAACGTTAGTGGTGCGTAACATTGCAACAGGGACACCTGCGGACGGATCGCATTGGGAGAGCTGTGGTGCGACGGCATTATTGCCTTGGTTGCCGTTGTTATTGTTGCGATGGTGTTTGTGGAGGCTTTCGTGGACTTCTCTGTTGCAGTAGCAGTGGTAGTAGTGGGTACCACGCCACCCGTCATGTTCAGTGACACACCGTCCTTCTTATTGTTGCTGTTGTTGCTACAACAGCAGTGTTGATTCGGCCTGGCGCGTGAGAAGTTTGTCGCAACCCACGCAAACGCCATTGTGATGGTCAGGCCCTGCGTTGTAGAACTAAAGTCCTTCTGCTCGGCTGATGAGACACCGTTGTCCAACGTCTCCGCATCATAGTGCAGCGCGTTCAAAGACACGTCGGACATTGTAATTTCCTCCTGCGCGTTATCAGCAAACACCTTAGGTCGAAGCACGAGGTGACGCGACGGGTTGCGAAAGCTGTTAATGCGGTGGTTGCTGTTGTTGCGGCTACCTCTGTGGTCCTGTGTGGTCGACGTGGTGTCGTGCACCGGGGACGACTCCAGCAGCGTCGACCCGTGCGACAGGTGGAGACGAGAGCTACTGCCGCTTGCGCTGTTGTCATTTCCAACGTCGTCGCCGTCGACGTAGCGCGAGTAATGCACGCAAGACGAATTGGAGGAGGTGACAGATATGGGCAAAGACGTGTGCGGCATCCGAACCATTTCACATGGCGGGCACGGTGGACGCTTCGCGTTGCTGATAGCAAAGCAGCTGCCTGCTGTTTCTGTAGCTGATGTGACGGTGGGGTCAGCGGCACTGCAGGTCTGCGGGAGTGTCGTGGACAGCTCCGACGGACTCACGGAAATGCTCGCTGCATTTCCAACGCACAGGGTAGCAGTTTCACTAGTGCTATCTGGCTTTGCAGAAGCAACTCCGGCCCACTCTGGGGAGTTGCCTTGGTCGGCAGCAGCTGCGGCCGTCACAGCTGCCACGCAAGCGTGTGAAGGCTGGAGCGGGGAAAACAGACCTACACTTTTGTTTGGAGGCAGCAACAGCACGCCCTTATCCTCTTCAACTCTGTCGCTCGTCGGCTGCATCGTCACGAGCTGTGTGGGGCTGTCATGATCACTTTCAAAGTCATCCACACACCCTACCTTCCTTTCTTCCTCGTCAAAGGTGGATGGAAAGGCGTGGTAGGGCCGCAGGTTCGGCGAGGAGCAACGGCTACTCGGCGTATCGATCGAGGCTCGGCTGCTGAAAGTCGAATTGCTCACGACAGAGCGCAGGGCTGCGCGGAGGTGCTTTCGCTCGTCGTATTCCTCATTGTCAGCGTCATGCACGCTACGATAGTCACTTTTGTGTTGGTGGGGGTGCCACTCCCAAATGGAGTTGAGACGGGCGTCGGCGGCTGGATGGTTGCTGTGTACCCACTCATCCTCGGAGAGCCGGATTGGACCCCAAACATCGGAGTTGCCGACCACTTTGCTGCACGGGGAGGCCGTGAGCGACCACTCACGGAGCGTGTTGCGCAGAGCGTCCATTGTCTGCTTCATTCTTTCGTTTGTCTCTCCTGGATGCTGGCTGAAAGAAAAGATGAAAGAAACAGCAATTCAGAAGAGGACTGTAAAGTGCGACGTTGGCGAGTTGAATTACGTTGTGTTGCTCGAAGCGCTGAACTCTCTCAAACACACAAGCAAGTAGACTGAACGTAGACAAAGGTAGGATAAAAGATGTTAGTGCCGCACTGGTAAATTAAACAAAAAGGGAAGCTTCGCTTGCGTTCTTGGTGTTGTTGAAAGCACAGTGAAGAAAACAGCGCACAAGCGTAATCTTTCTTTTTTTCTGGTATTCGTAAGAAACAAAAGTAAAAGGTGTAATGCAGCGGTAGCGTACCGAACTAAAGGGGTGCCTTAAATTACTGTAGGTTTGGCTGAACAGAATTCGAGTGGCTGACGGCACGTGCACACAACGCATGAACAAAGGAGCAGACAAACAGAATAAAGCAAAGGAAATGTGAGAAGATCGAAAGATCGTGAACAAAGTGCCTCTAAGCAAAGCGAGCGGCCAGCAAGAGCCGATGCTTGGCTACGTAACTGCTGCTGCTGCTGCCGCTGCTTTGTCTTCGTGATTTCCGTGAAAGGCGTTTAAATGCAGACGAGTGGCAAGCCCCTGAGAGGAAGAGAAAGGAAGAGAAGGTCACGAATTAGTAACAGAGAACAAACAATGCGAAGGAGCACGGCCGAGAAAGTCTTTGTGGCTCTTCGTGCTTCACGCGCTTTTCATACCGCTGTGCTTCGTTGCATGTGCCTTTCTTGTCGCACTTCTCTCGACAATTCTTCTCTTTGAGAGAGAGAGAGAGAGAGAGAACGAGAGCTGTAGGAATGCACCTGCAAACGGTGAGAAAAGCAAAAACAGAAAAGCACTCGGAGTGCGCCAAGACAACAGGAAAAGTAAGCAGAGGGAAGTAAGAGACTGTTTAGAGAGTTGCCGCTGCCGCGAGTAGTACGGGTACCTAAACCGCGTCCGCCTCAAAAAAAAAAAATAGAAAAAAAATATATATGTATATATAGGGAGAAGGTTTAGGACTTTTGATAATACTGGGAATGGAGAAGAGCAGAGTTGATATGCCTGGAAAACGCAAGGGAATCAAATTCACCTTTAGTTCTTTTGGTATGTGTGCTGGGAGGATGAGATGTTAAGGTGATTGACGTGGAAGTGGCTTTTTCGTCTTCGATGTGAAAGGAGAGTAGACTAAAGGTTCAAGCAGGTAGGCAAGGGTGGATGGGGGAGACGGGGGAAATGCGGTGTTTAGAAGATTAATACGGTCGGTCGGAACAAGACAACGGAAACCCGAAAAGAAACGCCAAAAGCGATCAGATCGTAAAACGACTTTGAAAGAAAGGCGCAGCGTACTCCGGGAACGAATTAGAGTGCTAAAGGGTTGTGCTCCATTCTGCAGTTCCTTCTATTGAATCGCCCAAGAAATCACGCCAAAACGCATTAACGCATTTTTTTTTTTAAAATCCCTACATGCATGTAAGCTTGTGCTGAGAGGTGTAAAAAAAAAGTGAATGTTGTTGAAGTTTTTAGATGTATAGCTCGGTGCCGCTCGCCAATTTCGGCCGCGTTCAGAGCAACACTGAACTTGCCACTGAGGAGCAAACAGGAGAAATCCGTGATGTATAAAACCAATTCCACGAAAACAAGCGAAAGAGGTAAGCGAGGAAAAGAGCACGGAAGAGGTCTAAGAGACAACGGAAAAAGGGTGCCGTATAGTAGGAGATGCTCCTTGCCAGAGCTACGAAAGCTCGAATAGCAGTAGTTGCCAAAAGCAGAGGGGCGTTTGGTTGTTGTACAGATGTGGTGAAGCGAAGACGAGCAAAGGACCAATCTCAACCATATCGGAGGTGGAAACGAGGGAGAGGAAGTAAGGGCAATCAGAAAAGATAATTACGAAACAGATTGAACGAACACACACACACACACACACACACACACACACAAACTCACACAGGTGTGCGTTCAGGGGGCGAAAACAGACAGGGAAAAGAGTGAGGCATTAAAAGCTCCGGTCTTAGACGAGGTGTTGTTCGGAAAACTATGCGAGAAGGGATCTGTTTTGTCTTTTTGGTTCGAAATGATATTCTTCTCTGCCGTCTTCGCTTTTCTCGGTGCTTGCCGCCGTCAGAAGGTGACCAAACGTGAAAGTCAGTCGTCTACATGACCATTGACACCCCTTAGTATCGAATGCCTCGGTCTGAACAAAGCATGTCTTTCCTTCGCGCGTGACAGGCTCTCTTGAGGTGATTTCCCTTCCTCGATTCGTATTGCTATTATGATCACCTTTTCTTCGTTGTCAAGCATCTGTGCTGGAAACAGAGTGAAGCAGATGAAACGGACACGAAAAACAGAAGTCGTTGTTGTAATTGAGGGCAGCAAACAGGAACGAACAGGGAAGTAAGACCAGTTGAATCAGCAAGTTCATGGAGATCAGCAGTATTCGTATCGAGTAGAGGGAGCGGAAGAGAGACAAGTGATGTGTAGGAAAAGTAATTCAAAGATGTGAAACGATTCGGAAAATAAACACAAGAGCTTGGGGAGCTGCTAAAGTCCAGTGCAATCTAGTCTGTGGGCGCCACGTTGAACTCATATTGAAAACCGGTACTGTGATTCCGGATGGAGCGAGCAACAGATACAGGAGTTGAAGTACTGAAAAGGTAGAAAAGGACCACAGCGTTGTGCTCGCATCGTTGCTGTTTCGTGATCGCAAATAAAACGCGTTTCTTGTCCCCTCAACTAACGTCACGGCGAGACTAGGGACCGAATGGATATGACGATGGTCAAGGTTAGGGCACAATTTTCAGCGCCAAGGATCTTTTCGAGGCTTCAAAAAGTGTGAAGAGCAGTCGCAACATAAACGCCAGAAAATATAAAAACCACAATTGAGTTTTTCTGCAGACCGGCGTGTTCAAAACTATCAAGATCATGGCTGGTACATCGGTGCGATCCACGCCGTGTGCACCTGCGCGCGCAGCCGGGACTCTGCCGACTCCTGCTCCGCCTGCTGGACCGACCAGCTGGCGAGGCTGGCCGACGCACCCATCACCTCCATCGACGACTGCAGCGCGGCAAGACGCTTTTCCTCCTCCAAGGTCGCTGCGAAAACGTCTGACTTCGGCTCATCTGCTGTTGCTGGCGCTACTGCGGTCTTTGTCCTCCCTTTCTGTTCTGTTTCGCGTCGCATACTGTCGCGGTCAAGTGACATTACAGCTTCGAGCAACTCCCGTGCGACCTCCGCTCGATCAAATAAACGTACATCTGCTGCGTCAGACAGGAGCGAGGACGAAAGAACGTACTGTGAGGCGTTGTCTTCAGCGAGCGCTACAGCGGAACTGTGACCCACAACATCAGATAACGACCCTGAATTTGGTGTGGTCGAAGACACCGCCGAAGCACTCCCGTTCGTTATTGATTGGATTTTACACTTTTCAGAAGCGGTCGCGGACAGCTGCTGCAGCTCCTGCAGTGCATGCACGATGCCCTCATCATCACCATGCTGTGAAATTACCGCTTTATCAGGCGTGCTTCCCACTGGACTGCCTGCAGTCAACAGCTCCTTCAGTAGCGGCGCCGCCACCGCATACACCGGATCAGTGCGACTCCGCCTGTACACCGTCTGCATCAGGATCTGCTGCTCGTGCTCGCTGAATACCGTTCGCGGCAATTCGACCAAGATGGCCGTGCGCTCGTTGCGGCGAATGCGCATTAGCACGTAGAGCACGTCTGCCGCTGTTGCACCAGCCGACGCATCCGCCAGCATAAAAAACGTCATTGCTTTTGTCGTGCGAGGGCCCCAGCGAACACCTTTTTCACTACTGAAAAGCGACAATGCTAGGTGCATTGTGCGTGAGCTAATGGTTTCGCGAGGCACTGCAGGCCCCACTAAGTTCGGTTCTGCAGTCAGTCTTCTTGAAACTCTATACTCACGTTGCTGGGTCCTTGACGTCGACGACGGCGTGTGCAGCTTCTGCGAGAGCTCCGCGGCACTGCGCAGCACCTCCCACTTGCGAGTGTGTTGCAGCGTGAGGATGTGATAAACAAACATCGCGTGTACTGCCACTGGTGTGGCACCGTGGTGCTGATTCATATCCCGGCACAGTCGCGTCTGTAGGACCACACCTTTTGCAGTCTGTGGGGCGTGGCGCAAACGCTGCTGAGTTGGAGTGAGGGAGGGGTGCAGCATGTAGGAGAACACCACAGGGTCAAATTCAATGTTGTGCTGGTCCATGTATATGGCGTAGGCGAGGGCCTCGTCAACTTTACCCGCTGCCGTGCAGATATACACCCAAGCAGAGTGCAAGGCTGGGCTTAGATGCTGTTCCTGTTCTACCTTGCGGAAGAACGTTGAGGCTGACGTGTAGTAAAACGGGTCCAAAGTGCAGTAGTACGCCGCCCAGCAGAGCAAGTCACGTAGCACGTCCTCCGGCAGCGCAAACTGTTCCTCTGGTGGGCGCTGCCGGGAGGAGAAGGTCAACACCTGCATGAAGTCCTCGTAAATTACATGTGGCATAGGGGCCTCGTCGTTACACATCACGTCCGCAAATAGAAAGTTGTAGTCGTGCTCCGTGATGATTTTGAGCGCGTCGTGGTACGCGGTGCGGAGGACAATTTCACGCAGTGCCTCGTAGGGCGGGCTACGCCAGAAGTCGTCCTTGTTTGGCAGGTAGCGTTCCGTTTGGATTTGCGACGTGGCCACCTGGTGAGGGAGACGCTGCAACCACGATTTCTGTATGCCACCGCTTTGCTCCGCAATGAACGGATATGCGACAGGGGCTGCGGTGTTATTCGTATCGTTGTCGTTGGGTCTCCTGTTGCTGGGAAAGCCATAGGGAATGTCAGGCAAGGCAGCAGCCCACTGTTCCGCTGACGAGGCCGGCCGTGATGGCGGTGGTGGCCGTGCACCGCTGGAGAACCCAGAGGCAAGGTGGCGCTTGGCACTGACTGCTGCCGCGGTGGAAAAGCGTGAGGAGGGGACACCTCGAAGGATGCGGGCACTGCGTTGGCTAGCCCCACGTACCACGACGAACAAAGGCGTGCCTGCTGAGCTATAGAAGCGCAAAGAGGATGGCCGCATAAATAGGTAAGAGTGTATACGTAAAAGGAAAGTAAGTAAAGGTCAGGCTGCTTGTCTACTACATAAAACACGAGTAGACGAAACCACCATACTAGTTCTTCGCAATGCAAACAAACAACAACAAGGAAGCGAGGTCAAAACTAGTGGGCTGAATTTTGGAGTAAGAAGTCACAGAGAGGCTCATTCGTGCTTGTACTCTAAGTCGCCTGCCTTCCTTATCCGTAGTTTAGCGAATCGGGCTCAAAGAAGCACGAGCTCGTACATGGTGGCATTAATAATAGTCCCACCCTTTGTGTAGAAAAAGCCAGAAAATCCATACAAAAGCCGCCACGGGGACTTGCTAGAAACTGCTTTTTGTAATGGTGCGTCAGGCATTCGTGATAATGTACCGCCGATTCTCCTGGATATCCATTTTATTTTCTCTTTACTTCTGATAAAATAAGCTTTGTAGTTTCATTTACCTCTTCGCAGTTGCTTTTTTCCTCCTCGTTGACGCCGCACCTTTTCCTTTTTCTTTTCTTTAATTCCTTTTAAAACTACTGGAGTACTCTGTCGGCTCGTATTTACTTCACAGTAGTGTTCCGCACTTTATTCGTTTCGTTGAACATGCATTATTGCAGTTCGGCATCAGGGACGCTCGCCGGTTAGTAGCATTTACGACAGAGTAAACGGGAGAGGCAGTATGCGGAGAGAGGGAGATGCAGCAGAAACGACAAGGCAAAGAACCTCCCGAGAACGGAAATTCCGTTGCAGATATACCCACATGAATTGTTAATATGATTGAGGTGGAACACTGGGAGTAAGTCAGGGTGAGAATAACCCAAAACAAAACAACAACAAAGAAAACAGGGCATTTACCTTTGAAGGAAGGAAGGAAGGAAGGAAGGAAGGGAGGGGGGGGTGGAGAAGTCCACGAGTTGCGCTTCATAATTGAGAGCGCGTCCGCTACAAGCACCAGAGAGAATTAAAAACGGAAAAAGAGAAGAGGAGAACCGGTTAAGCTGTTGATACCTCTTTTTTCTTGTTTTTTTTTTCTCTTTCGAACTTCGGTTCCCCACAGCAGTTGAATGGCACAGGAGAGCGAGGGCAGGAAAGCGACTAGGAGCAAGAGCTACCTTCAGCTGTCATGCAAAGCACCAGGGGTATGGAAGAAGTAAAGTACGAATACCAACATCTGAAACAAGTCGCAATACCACAACCATTAAGAACCACACGGGACAACAGCGTTTGGAGGAGAGAGTGCAGGAAAATGCACACACTTACATGTATATATATATATATATATATATAATAGCATTCGGAAAGAGTTATAGAGGAGCATAGGAGCACTTGAAGTCATTTCAGATAACAGCGGTAAGATGAAAGCGTATTTGAACGCGTGGGAAGGGAGTCCGCGGTGTTTGCGTTCAAATAGGAAGGAAAATAGCCGAACTGGGAGAGAACAAAGGGAGTGTAATCAATATAATAATAATAATATAATTATAATTACATATATATATATATATATGTAGGTAGGTAGTGCCGCGAAGAGGCAAGTCTACACAACTAACAAGAAAAGTATTCTGAAGTATAAGTCAGAAACTATACACGAAGGCTGTTACCTCGCCTTCAGTGTTGCACCTCTTTCTTCATATGGTGTGGTCAAGTCTTCACAACCCTTCACAGTTGTTTGTTCCCAGCGAGCCTTTTCGATAATATTGTTGTGGATGAAAAAAAAAAAAGGAGGGGAGTGGAGGGGTAAAGGCGTACCGGGTTTTCTCTCTTATTCTCTTCTCAAGCTTTTTTTTTTTTTAACCTCAGGTGCACTGCAAGAGATCAACAAACACTTACATGTCTGCATCTCTCTCTGTTAAAGCGGCCGGCGAAGTAAAGAACAAATAAAAGGGAAAGAAAAAGAGGAGCAGTGAGTGGCGCGTACCACTACAGGCTTTCGATATCCACCTCGTTTGCATCGTGTGTGTAGATCTTCACCTCCAACAGGTCAAACCACTGCGCGTCGCCCTTCTCCTTCGCGTCTTTCGCCGGGGTCAGCACAATAATCGTCGGCACACCGGCTAGCTTCAGCAGGGGGTGCTTGCGGTACGGGTACTCCGGATTGCCGAGGTAGCCCGGCCGCTCGACCGGCAGCTGGACAAAAAAAGCCTGCGAGTCCCCAAACTTCGCACGCAGCTTTGCGAACTTCTCCGCCACCAGCGGCTTGGCAGGGATACAGTCCGGGCACCACGACGCTCCAGTCGTTGGATCGGTCGACCCGACGAGAAAGATCATGAACGACACAGGCAGCTTACTGCGCTGCTCCAGCACCTTTCTCGTCAGGGTAGTGAGCTCTGCATCTAGCGTAGCCGGGTAGCGGATGGAGAACACGTTCCCATTGTCTACCGGACCGACGGCGGTGGCCGCAGGGGCGTGCAACTTGGCGAGATACTCCTTGCGCGCTGGCGACTCCTCGGCCTGCGGGCCACGGTTGATGGCGATCCACTTCGGATTCTCTTTAAAGATGCGCAAAGTCTTAATGAACTTGTTTTCATCCGTGGTGAAGCGGTGGTAAATGCCAGCTGGGACGACGAGGCAGTCGCCGGGCTTCGACAGCACCCGCACCCACCTGTCCTGCGGATCGCGGATGTCGAAGTAACCCTGACCCTCGAGAATCAGCCGTACCTCGTCATCCTCGTGAATGTGTTCCTCGAAATGGGTGGCAGCCAGCGACTCAAACTTCTCGTCGCCAAGGTTGGCGGGGCTGAGGTCAACGACATCGTAGCTGTGGTAGTTCAGCTTCGCCAACAGTGGCTTGATGAAGCCATCGACGCCGTCACTCACTTCCTTCGGGTCGAAGTGACGGTAGAAAAGACCGGCTTCCCCGAGCACCTCGTAGCTGCCGGGCTGGTTCGGCGATAGGCGGTTTTCAGCGCGGCGGTCGACCACCTCCTCAGGGATGTACCAGCAGTCGGACATGTTTTATTGTTCTGTTGTGAAATAGTCTTCTCAAAAGTGATAATTAACTTCAGAAGTAGTTGGTGGCTAACACGGAGAGAATGAGAGTTGTGTGTGAAAGTCTCAATGCCCACAGAGTAGTGGTACTAGTCGGTAAGGCAAGTGAATCTATTGTGTTGTGCATCGAAACGCAGCGGCGTAGTGTATTAGAAGAAGCGCGGATAAGAGGGGAAATCAAACGTTGAAAATGTAGATATTAGCAAGAGGAAAAAGGGCGTTGGGAAGAAGTGGCAGGGTCGATCACATTATTGTAGGCTTTTATCAACTGCTTCGCTTTGCTTTTTCCCTTGCAACAACCCGCAGCTGAAATTCTCGTTGAAATTTACATGAGGGGAAGAGCACAAATAGAAGTGGAGTAGAGAAGATAAAATTGTTGCTGACGGCTTTCGTCTCGACCGATCCGTCGAAAGCAAAAAACTCCTTTTATTACTCAACTCGACGGCTAGCTTTATTGTTCTTAGGAGTGATTTAACAAGCAACAAAAGAGGTCACACCGCACGTACATAGAAATGAGGGGGCGTTTGGGGACGGAACAGAGGCCAAGGGGGAAGCTTGACCAAAATAAGGAAGGACAGTGTTAGATGTGAGTTTGTGTGTAAGCGTGTGTGGCTAATCAGGTGGCGCTTCACGGAGAGAAGTGAAACGAGTATTCACACGTGACGTTGCTGCCTTTTTACGAACCCGTGCGCACCCCCAAACGAGCACTTCTTTACATCGTAGACGATTCAGCGTCAAGCTCGAAGGAGAATGAACTCTTTCCTTCACGTTGGAAAAGACGGTGAACCAACGAGGGGCAAAGAACAAAAGACGTACGGAAAACACAACAGCACGGGTCACTGGCCGCGCCTCAGAAAGCAAACAAGGAAAGAGGTTACTCAGCAGGTCCTACAAGCACACACAGATATAAATAAATAAATAGATAAATAAATATATATATATATATATATGTGTGTGTATGTAGGGTGAAGTCAAAACAGACATGAAACGCGAACCCTGAAACGAGCGGCGGCTTTGGAGGGCGGGGGAGGGAGAGGAGGAAGAGGAAAACCTGGAGAGCGAAGAATGGCTTTCATCCACTTCTTGTTTGTCGGTGAAAGTTACTGAGCTGCGGTAAAGGAGAGAAAGCAGACAGCGTGCTTAGTTTACCATGAGTGACCGCAGCTTCATAACAAAAAAAATTTCCTCCATAAAGCCACTCTGGCTCGTTCCGTAGAGTTAAGATAAAAAAATGAAATGCGAAAGAAGTCGGGTCAAAAGCAGGCTTCCAAAACGAAGTAGCAAATAGGAGATAAAGAGTTTCTGGTGGAACGACGGCACCAACGATGTGTGTAAGTGGCATGTCCTGCTTATCTATCGGATTGATAAGGTCTTTCATTTCGATGGAAAACTATATAAGGGTTTACGCACTACATCAGACGCGCTAGTAGCTGTCGTGCGCAACAAGGAGTAAGGAAAACAAAACAGCAATATACGTGATAGTGCGAAACAGAAACAGCAAACACAGATAGTGAGAACGGCCGGGGAATGGCGGAAGCCGATGAGGAGTGAACCTAACAAAAAAGGAGCTGTACCCACACACACACACACACACACAAAAGAAACAGAAAAAAACAAAACGGTGAGCAGTGTCGATTCCCAGTCTCACTGAAGCTGTGCAGTAATGAGCTGCGGACATATGCGTCAAAACTCTATTCCCGCGAACCGGCGAGCCTATGCCGGCAAAACCAAAAGAAAACAAATAGCTGTTGCTGCTGCGGTTATTGCTCTCAGTGAACACTAATTGAGTGCGAGCAAGCTTACTCACCTTAAGGAAAGACGTCAGGCGGCAAAAGTGAGTATTGCAGAGGAAACAAACAACAAAACACGCAGACACGTAAACGAACAAGACCGAAGAAGTCAGAGAAAACAAAGAAAGGAAAGTGAGTTGAAAAGAGCACAGCAATATTTGCCTACTCTTCCTCATCGCTGTCGTCGCTGCTGCCGCCACTGAGGGAGAGGTCCAGCACGTAGTTGTTCGCCGAGCACGGCGCGTTCACACCAGCTTCTCCGCTATTTAGCAAATCAACTCCACCCATTTCCCCGTTGCTGCCCGACTGGGTGGAAAAGTAGGAGATATACCCCGCCGGCTGCACGTACGCGTTCGGCGGCGCACCGCCAAAGCCGCCATTGGTACCGTAGCCCGAGCTCGCATGGTAGTGCCCACTCGCGAGGTGCGGGTTACTGGACGTGGAGTTAGTCATATTACCATAACCAGTCGGGCTACCGGCGGTACCGCCACGCGGACACGAGTTCGGTGACGACATCCCTGGGCCGCGGCTGCGACTGTTCCCGTTCATCGAGGCCCGCGCGCTCATCGTGCTCATCGAGAGCTGCGTGTAGATCATCTGCACCTCGTTCATCATCCGCGTCATCCACTCCACATCCCACGAGACGGGGTGGTCGAGGATATCGGCCGCCGTCATGCGCTTCGACGGATCCCGGTGGAATAAACTCTCAAACAACTCCACCAGGGAAGCGGGGAGCATGACCGGAAACTCGCCAAGGACGTCGATGCTATTTGTGCTGATGCATGTGATGCTGCGTTGCCGGTTCAGTGCGTCGGCCCTCTCGAGCTCCGCGATGAAGCGGCGGCGCTCCTGCGTCGCCTCATCGACGGCGTCGGACCCGGGTGAGATGCTTGTCTGACTTGTGGACGACGAGGTCACGTTCGAGCCTTGCGTGTGCTGCTGTTGCTGCTTGTGCCGCTGCTGTATGTGTAATGGGGAGGGCGGCGGCGGCGTGCGCTCGCGCTCCTCCATCTCATTCGCTAACGCTCGTTTCAGCGCCGCCAGCACGCGTGCTGTCGTCGACTCAGTGTAGTGATTCTCAAACCGCGAGGAAAGTCGGTTCGAGCAGGTGAGGGGCAGAGAGCCGTTGATCGGGATAGACCGGTAGAGTTCGTTGAGTGCTGGCATGTGTAACCCGCTCAGGTGTCCAAGGTGGATGCCCATGAGACTCGCAATAAGACATCCAAAAGACCAGAGGTCACAGGCCTCCGTGTAGGGCTCGCCCAGCACCATCTCTGGCGCCATGTAACTCATCGTGCCTTTCATGTTGCGCAGCTTGCGCGACTCGTTCATCTTCACTGCGGAGCCGAAGTCGCCGAGTTTTGCCATACCATTAGAAAAGAGGATGTTCGCAGGTTTGATGTCGCGGTGGATGACGCCGCGGCTGTGGAGGTAGACGAGGGCACTTGCAATGTCATGCACGATCATCACCGCGTCCTGGGGCCTGGTCGACGCCGCACCAGAAAGCGAGTTGCGATCGTAGTTGTTGTTCTGGTTGCGTGGATCGTCGTTCCCACCTCCACTGCCGTGGATGTTGTTCGCCATAACCTGCTTTCAAACCCGTTCGGGTGGCCGTCCGAGCCGCCGAAGTGTGACTGGCCGTAGCGCCGCTGCTGCCGCTTCGCCACCCCGGGAATTGCGGTGGACGGCTCGAGAAGGTGGTCCGCCAAGCTGCCATCGCACAGCTCCATAAAGATGGAGTATGCATTGTCCTCCAGCTGCGTGTGAGAAAAGGAAACGATGTTCGGGTGATCCAGGGCGCGTAGGATGCAGACCTCGCGGTTGATCACCTCGAGCTGGCGCAGCTTCATACTCTTCAAAAATATTCGCTTCATCGCCAGCCGGCCGTGCGAGACATACATCAACACCTCGAAGACATCGCCGAAGGCGCCGCTACCGATGCGGCTCACAATCTGATACGTCTGCTGCATCCGTATATCCACCATCGATAACAACAGCCGACGTCGACGGATCTGCTGCTGCACCTCCTCCAACACGTTGCGCGATAGCAAGCCGGTAAGTAGGTCATCTGCGTGAATCACCACCGTCGCGTCCGTTATCACATTTTCCACATTCATCGTCGGCGTGTGCACGCCGGGCTTTGTGGAGATGAAATACACTACCACCGTTTCATCCACCGCGTGCTTCGCCAGCATGTCGTGGATCTCCGGCGTCACTAGGCAGTCAATCCACTCCACAATGAGCACGTCAAAAGGCTGTAGTCCGGCGTTGGCGTAACGAAGCATCTTGAGCGGGTTTGTGACAAAAGTGGTGCAGTGCCCGTACAGCCCAAGAACCTCCTCCATTTCGGGGTACACACGTGGGGCGTAGACGAGTACGTGCAGATTGTGTCGCATGATTTGGTCCGCTGCCTCTACCGCGCCTATGTCATGCTGCGGACCCTTGACCGTCTCCACATGCCCTTTTCTGTTCCCTGATGCTGCTGCGGCCTCTGACTCCGAGCTGTACGCCTTGCTGCTGCTGTTTCGGTTTAATGCGTCGCTGTGAATGCCGGAGCCGCTGCCGTGTGCGTTCGGTACACTCGCCGTCATCATGCTGCTGTTGTCGCTGCCACCGCCGGCGTCAAGGTGACTAAAAGAAGATTGAAAAGTGGCGCTGTTCGCGTTACCTGCACTGGGACCCATCGTGCTGTTGCTCGTCGTGATAACGACATTATTTTGGTGATGATAGTGGCCACCACCGCTGCCTATGCCGCGTGTCGACGATAACGTACGCGCTCCGGAAGTCGTTGTGGCAGAGCGGTTCGGAGACGTGTTTGGAAACACGGTGGAGGAAACAGTGCTATCGCAGTTTGACTGCGGCTTCGCCCGCGCGTCCCGCACTCGCTCCGCCACCTGCCGCCGTAGCTCTGGCAGCCGCTGCGGGTGGCTCGCTAGGCCAAAGATGTCCATAAAACTTTCGGCGAAAGAGTCGTTCGCCTCGTCGCGCGGGCCCGGTGTTTGGCGCACCTCATCACCCTGCATGCTCGATGCAACGGGGAAGCTGATCATGCTGGTGCTGCTACTCCCGCTACAGCTGCCGTGCCGTCTGGCGACAACTGCCGACATCGCATCTGACACCGGTATATCTGCAGCGGAGACATTCGAGATGGGGTTTCCTGCCGTCGCCTTGCCTCCATTGTTTGTGAAAATAACGTTGGTAGAGGTGTCGGTGTAGCGTCGATGATTGTCCGTGGCGCTGTCAAGTGTGGCAATGCTGGTGAAGGCGGTAGTTTTGGGTGTGTGTGAGATGGCCGACTTCTCTACGGAGACGGGAGTGTCTGCTGCTGCACTTGTCGCTGCTGTAACTGTTGTTGTGAGAAGTGCAATTCGCTTCAGACGCGGTGCGTCTTTATACTGCTCCGGGTCCAGCGGCGTGGCACGGCGTGCGCGCGGGGATTGCAGAGGATTCATGTCCGCGGCATTTACAATACCAGCACCAGCAACACCACCTGCAGCTGCGGTGATTGAAACGATCGGATTCTCACTGTTCGCCCGGTCAACACTCTTGTCCTTTTTGCAACCGTTCTTCGAGCTCTTTCGTGCGTTCTGAGCAGCGCCGTTGTTGTCATCGCCGTCCAGCGTCACCTCCTTCGTCAACGCCGTGCTGAAGCCGCCGAGCGCAGCCGCGGCGCTGTTTGACAGCGTGTAGCCCAGCAGCTCCGTCCCACCAGACTTCTGTGTGCGGACGCTGACCAGCCCCTGGGTGTAACTATTTGTGCTGCCAGGTGATGTGCAGGGGTCGGTCTTGACTGTGCTGGGGCTCGTCCTGTGCTCGCGGACGGAGACTGGGTGAGGTGGGAACGGCGGCGGGAACATGGTCAAGTACTGGGGCAGCGACTTCGACGGCTCGTTATTCTCGGTGTTGCTTTCTACGGGGATCGAGGCAGCGGGGGAGCCGCTCTGCGCCACCAGGGTGAGACTAGTGCTCTGTTCCTCGGACTGGACAAGCCAGTTGCCTTCGTGCGGCAGACCCTCCGGGAAACAGGAGTCCTGCTTGTCTTTCGGCTTCCGCTTCGCGGGCGCGCCGTCCATAACGGTTTTCTCTTTTTCCCTTCGAGCAGCTGCCAGAACGTTCACGTGCTGCTGCTGCTGCTGTGGTTGCCGTGCCTTTTCCACCTGTGGAGTTACGCTTGACAGACTGGTAAGGTCAACCGTGTCTTTTTGGTTTGGTAATGGCGCAGCCACCGCGGTTCCGGCAGCAGCGTCTGCGAGGGCAAGCTGCAGTGGTGATGGCGCCGCAAGGGTGTCTTGGTCCGTCAGCACCGTCGGCAGCATTATTCCAGTCGACTTCTTCTTGTGCGTATTCGACCCAAAGGAGCTATCCAGAAAGTTACTGTCGTTCATCGAAGTCTGCGGGGATGTAAGGGTCTTGCTGGGAACTTCTTGGCTGGTCTCGAAAATAGCAGAATCACCGTGGCTATGGGATGTGTCATCACCGTTGTTGCTGTTTCGGCTGCTGGTGCCGGTGATCTCCCTGGCGTCGCTGCGCTCGCCGTCAGCGTCCTCGCCATCGCTTTTATCTGCGGCCGCCATGGACATCAACGAAACGCGGCGCCGCCGCCGCCGCTGCTGCTGCTTCTCGACGGGGGCCACCGTGTTCTTCTCCGGCTCACCGGTAGTAATCACAACAGACACGACACTGCCCTTTTCGATGACGGTGCTGCGTATGGTGGTGGACAAGTTCTGCTGCGGTGGGTTGAGTGACGACTGCTGTTGCTGCAGCTTGAAGAGGTCAGTGCTCAATGGAGGTGCCTCTTCTGTTGGGAAGCGTAGTGATGGCATATGGTGGTCCGGGGCGAAGAGTGGAGCCGATGACGGTGACGGGGTTGACGTGGTTTTCTTAGCTGTGGACGTCTCCCGTGCGAAGATCTCGCTCGTCGCAGTCGGGGTGGTGGTGGTCGTAGTCGCTGCAGCCACCTCATCCGTGTGCTCGTTCTCCTCCGCCTCAGGTGTATACTCCATCGCAGCAATGGTGGGGCTGGCATTACCGGAAGTCACAGAAGCCGAACGCACAGGACACATAAAATGTTGGCCCGGTGCCACTCTATTGCCAGGCGTCAAGAGCGCTGGTGGGTTCAGCCGATGCGCTGTCAACGACTCCGCATGCGGGGCCAACGACACAGGGGACAAAGAGGTCACTGAACCGTCCTTCCCCCACCTCTCGCCAAATGTGGCGTCGCGCTCTTCGCCGTCGTTCCCGCTGTTAGCCGAAGACTTCCGGCGCTTCCCGGTGAGGGCGAGCCGATCGAGTTCCGCCGCGACGTCACCGTTAAACGGAGGCAGCACAGTGCTCTTCTCCCCGGCGTCCTTCTTGTACTTGCGTGCGGCAATATCATACTGCAGCGGGATAATAGGTGGCGACGGCTGCGCCGCGGCGGCCGCGGCTTCCTCCGTGACCATGTTCACCAAGTTTACACCGAACACGGACAATCCGCGGTAGGACGAGAGCTGCACGTTACCGAGGTGGCTCAGCAGTTCCAGTCGCTGCGGGGTGATAAACGGGATGCGGACCTGAGCTTCGTAGGTGTTGGCAGATATGTTGATGTCGCCGTCACACATGGCTAAGTTCTGCTGCATGTCGTTCGAGAGATACTCCGACTTTGGCACCCATTCAAGCGGAGGGAAATTGAAGTGCTGCTGTTGGGACGACTGTGACGTCTGTGATTGTTGAGAGTGTAGCTGCTGCTGCGGTGGCGGCAGAGAGGTGGAGCAGCGCGCGGTGGGCGGGCTGTCCAAGGACAGCTTCTGTACATTCACCCACTGCGACGACCATGACATCGCACTCTTGCTCAACTGCGTGTGCCGGCTGCTGTTGTTTACACTGGAGCTGTTGCGAGTCGTCTCATCGCTCGCCTCTGCCGCCTCTGCGTTGTGATGAGGCGGCACTCGCACCACTGTTAAGCTGCGCGAAGCTTCCTGTGGTGAGTGGTTAATGGAGTTTGTTATCGCTCCCTCTGCTGCCGCTGTTGCGGTGGCTGCGTCGGTCATTGACGTTGTTGCAGTGTTAGCCTTCATTGTTTTGGTAACGCCGTTCTGCAAACGGGTTCCATAGAAGGGCGATGACGCAGTCTTCACCGACGGGGGCGTTTGGGTGCCGCTTTGTGTAAAGCTGTTCGATCGGGAATTGCTACGACTGCCGTCTATCACACGTGCAGCTCCCTCTTCTATCAACTCCACCGCTCTACGGGAATGCTGCATGGTACCGGAGAAGCCACCGACCAATGAATTGGTAGCCATCGAGCCACGCTGAGCACTGGCCCAGTGAGTGGTCGTCCCGACATGTCTGCTGATCACACCGCCATCACTTAGCGTCGTTATTGTGCCTGCAGACAAGGTTTTGTTCGTGTCCCGCTTTGCTCTCAACTTGTGCCTGTGCGAGCGGCGTAAGTCCCGGCGGTGGTTACAGTAGTGATGATGGCGGTCGTTGCGCACGGTGCCGCAGTGGATGCTGTTGCTGTTGTGCTCGCTGGAGTAGCTACTGCTAGGGTAACAGGAACCAGCGACGACGTGACCGAGGGAAGTCACAGGGGACGTGGAGCGAGGGGTTGCTGCTTTCGCCGTGAGCGGTGGCGAAGGGAGGCTTACTGCCTCCCCATCCTTGTGCATAGTGTTCATCCAGTTAACTTCGGTGCGTATCCCGGACGAGAACATCGAGGGGTTCTGTCGCAATGACCCGTCCACGTGGCGTGACATGACGAAACTACCAGCGCGCATCGCCGTGCGTGACGGCGTTGGGGTTGCTGCTACGCTGTACTCATTGGGGCTATTGTGGTAATGGTTGTGGTGGTACTCGCCCGGGTGTCCGCTGACGCTGTTGCTGCTGCCGTGGCCGGAGTGCAAGCTCTCTGAGTAGCTCGGATAAGTTTGCCGCGACTCCTCTTCGCCGTAGAAGGCGTTCATTTTCGCCAGCCGCCGCTTCAGTAGCAAACTTAGGTGTTCGCCGGTGGCGTGTGCCTCGTTCCAGGTAGTTCCTGTCGCCGCGGCAGTGGTGGGTGAGGTCGGATGACCAACACCTGTTGGCTGAGTCAGAACACTCGGCGTGCAGTCGGTGCTGCGGGAGCCGTTCGCCTTCGCCGAGTCGTCGAGGCGCTCCACGGGGATTATGTCAGCCACGAGCTGGGTCTTGGACCTGACGTTCAGCAGACAGACCACCTGTGTCACACCTTGCCGCTCCTGGAAGCGCAGTGCCTGCTGCACAAAGATAATAAAAGCAATGGTGTTGAAGATAAGCGTCCCGGGCAGGCGTGTGGACGTCGCGACGCGTACAACATTGCGTTGTGAGCGGATGCGGCCCGCCAGCTTCTTGGTCTCGATCTGATCGACCTCGGTACTGCGTTGCCACGTCATCGCAGCAGTATTGCCTAGCAGCTGGGAGGCGCTGCGGCTCCCTGTACTCGTCCCACCACCGCCGTTGCCAGATTCCGCACTTCCTGCCACCCGGCTCGGTGCACGAGAGTGATGCAGTACATTGTTGCTCGAGTAGACGGTGTGCAGCGAGGCGTGTGAGGGCGGCTCCGTGCCGGTCGAGTATCCTACAGACCCACGTGAACCGCGGTGCTGCCACAGCGTCGGCGAAAACCCCGCATTGACGCAATGCTGAGACGGACCCGAGGTGGAGTTATTTGTTGACGTAGCCGTACTTCGTTGCTGTTGCCTCTGTTGCTCATGCGATCGCTGATATGCTTCCCGCACCTGCTGCGCGAGCTGCGCGACCCCCTCGACGTTGCGAACCTCCTGAATCGACCGCCATGGTGCAGCGATTGGCTGCGAGATTGGCGAGGGCTGTGCCGTCGCCGTTGTCAGCGGGCCAGACTGGGCGGAGTGCGAGAGCTCCGACGACGAGGCCGGCCGCGATTGCAGGGAGTTAAAACTGCCCACCGAGTGCGGCACACCGCCTTGGGAGGCACCGACATCTAACAGCAGCGACCCGACGGAGCTTTGCGGTGTCAGTCCAGCGTAGAGGGCGTTGACGTACGGCGGGGCCAACGGCAAGGAGCTAGACATCTGCCCCAGCCGCGCCCTCAGCGCCGACCCACTGTACTCGGCGTTGTCAGTGCCACTGAAGTCACGTGTGGGCTGGGAGAGCTGTTGCTGCTGTGGCAACACCGTGCCGGTCCGCGCCGCGCTGGTGGTCATTGTGTTCCTATGCGTCGCGTTGCCGCAGGAGTTGAGGGACGATATTGGGGCAGCCTTCGCAGCGGCGGTTAAGTCAACAAACACCTCGGTAGGTACTCGGAAGAGGTCCGCCCAGGTTTTGCGAGATCCGCTTGGAAAGGGGCGTAGCTCAACTCAAAGAGACTGGCTTGTTGCGGACCGCCCTCCTTCGCCACAGCCGGCTGCACCGTTAACATAGTGCCGTTTTGCACGGTGTTCGAGTTGTCGTCGAAGCTCGAGGTCCAGTCTACGCTGGAGTGCGGCGAGCACGGATGGACCTCCACCAGCGGAGAGTTCTCCACGAACTCCACGGACTGCAGCAGTTTTGTAGTCGTCGGGGCTGCTGAAGAAGAGTCCGAGACGTGGGAGTGGGGTGGCAAGAGCTGCTGTTGTTGCTGCATCAGCAAATGCCTATTGTGCTTCCGCAGTGGGCTGGGAGCATCAACATCCACGTACTCGTCGTTGTCCCCAAGGAGGGGCGTAGAGCTGCTGAGCTGTGGCTGGGAGAGCTGCAAGCTGGAGAGGTGCAGTGCGCCGCCGGCGGAAGCGGGCCGCTGGATCTGCAGCTGCAGTTGATCCTGATGCACTTGTAGCCTCTGAAGATGGAATGCATGTGGAGTACATTTTTCCGTCAGCTGACGCTGCGCCGTCCCCGCCTCCACGGCTGCAAGGTCTACTTTCACTTCAACGGATCTTGCTACCGGCGAACGGGTCGACAGCTGTGGCATCTGGCATGCTTCAATGCGTTGTAGAATGTACAGCACGAGGTACTTGGCGGGCTGCGGGGTCGTTTTCTCTGGTCGAGCAGGGAACATGAACGTTTGAAGTTCATCTTTCAAAGTGATTTGCTGCTGTAGCTGCATCGCAGCTTCTCCAGTGAGGGCTGATGCCGGAGCAGTTGACGCTGGTGGCGTAGGCCCTTTCCACCGAGCGAACGAATCAAACAATCGAAGGTATGGATTCCGCGGTGCTGCAGATGCGGCTGCTGTCGCTGCCGTTGCTGCAGTGCCCTCCACAATGCCTACGTGGGCTTCCTTCGTCTTTGGGAGCTCCACCTGATCTGACGACACCGCCAGCGCCGCGTAAAATGCCGCCGTGCGCTCCGAGTAGAGAAAGACATAGTTGTCGTAGCGCGGCGCAAACAACTCCTCGAAGTTCTGCACCTCGCGCAGCTTCGAGAGACTAAAGGGCAGCGTGTTGGCGCCGGTGGTCGGTTCCCCTCTCATTGCCGCAGCTGCGCCTCCCACAGCAGCTGTTGCTGCTTGTCTGCCTTCTGAGTTGGTAAGAGTCGGGTCTATGTGACGCAGCACATTTTCCGGTGACGGCGGAGCTGGCAATACTGTAATAGGCTTCTGCTCCGAAGCTGCGCGACCTCCGCCGGCTCTTGTAGTGGTCGTGGTTCCGGTTGCTACAGTTGTAGCGGAAAACTGTTTCGTCGGCGGCGTCACGGCGCTTGTCTCCGTATCGCTCCCGCCGTTGGTATTTGTGTTGTTACCGTGACCACCTTCGCCGTTGAGCGAGCGGCCCGGCTTTTTATGGTGACTGTGCTGCTGCTGCTGCTCACCCGGTGCAGTTTCCGCAGCGTACACGTAACAGCGAAAGATGGCATGAAGCTCCTTTTCCATCATGTCTTCCAGCTTGTGGTAGCCCAGTAGGCCCAGCGCGGTGTCGTTAGCGTACATCAGCGGCCAAGGGTTGATAAGCTGCGCCGCAGACTCACTGAAGTACGTCAGGGAAGACAAGTAGGCAGAGCCGCTCGCCGCCGACGCGTTGTGGGCCGCACCTCCCGGTGCAAGGGAATCTAAGAACGGCGTGGCCGAGGAAGTGTTGCCCATCACGGTATGGGTGACGGAGGGCGGCGGCTGCGAGCCGATGATAGACGTCGCGGCGAAGTCTCCATCTGCCATCGCCGCGTTGCGCTGCCGCTCTTTCCCCACACCACGCGCCTTTGCCTGCTCGTCGTCGATGTCGACGCCGTCGTACTCAGTAAAGCTGCCCAACAGCGCCCCGAAATGCGTGTGATGTGAGTCGGAGAGGTCGGACACTGTCGATCCAGGATGCGTTGCGGAGTTAGAAGTGTTGTTGTTCTGATTGTTGTTGCTACTGTCTCTGCTGTTGTTCTTGGTCGGCATGTTACCGCCACCGTTGTTTGCGACGCTGTTGGTGTGAGCGAGGACAGCGGCCAAAGTCTGTGGCGGAATCCCTGGCCGCGCGCCGAGCACTGACTCGCACGCAGGAGAAGAGATACTTGTTCGCACCGCCGTCAGACCCGGCGAGGAGGCCGAAGAGGCACTGCTTGAGCTGCCCCACGTCGCGGACAGCGCGGCCCAGGCTGCCGCGGCGTGCGCTTTCGTGTTTCCGACGACCAGAACCGGGCACATGACTTCAGACACGCGGCAGCTACGCAGCGACTGCACCATGAAGGAGAGAGACGGATTGAGCTCTGCCATGGGGTCCGCCGCAGTCTGCGGCTCCGAGGCAAGTGTTTCCTGCAACTGTGGTTGCTGTTGCTGCGTGTGTTGCTGAGTTGGTGGGCCAGTCGATGGCGTGTGTTGTGGCCATGACGTTAGCGAGGAGATGTGTCGACCACGCGGCGCCTGTTGCTGATGCTGCTGACGCCTCGCCGAGGCAAATGGTGGCGAAGGCCCGGGGAGGGACGACGCCTTCAGTGCCAGCGCAGCAAGTGTCGAACTGCCGTTTGCCGACAGCGACACGCTGCAGCCCGTCTGGGTGTTATTCATCACTCGCTGACTGCCGTCGGATGCGAGGCGGTCCAGAACAGGTTGGTAGAAGATGGACGGGCTGTTTGGGACAGAAGTATGTCGCGAGGAGGCGAGGGAGGTGGAGAGGGAGTCGAAGGACTCGGACGGCGCCCTGTGATCGTTAGAGGAGCGATACTCCTGCTGCTGTTTTCCGTGCTGTTGCATCTGTCGAGCCGATGGCGGTAGCGTAGACGGCTTTTCTGCGGTCGCTGGGGGTGTGGCGACAGCCAAAATAGAATTCTGCGATGTCACAAGTGCTGCCGGCCACGTCGTGGACTGAGTGCCGGTCGTGAGCGACACTTCCCACGTGAAATCTGGGACCGACAGAGCTGGGTTGGCTGCCGCGTTGGCTTCTGCTTCCGCGAGGAACGAGTTGTTTCGCTTGGTGGAGACGCTGCTCATCGCGTTGTTGTTATTGCTGTTCGTCTTGTCGGTGTGGCTGTGTGCCTCGTCGCTTACCTCAGGGAGCGTGTCTGGGGGAGGTGCTGGCAGCACGTTGTGTACATTAGGTAAGCTTTCCATGAGCCCTGCTTCCCAATTGAAACAACAACGGCAGGAAAGCGAAATGGAAAAATTTATAAATGAGAAAATAGGAGGTCAGCTTGTGGGTGTTTGCACCCCAACCTTTAAATGACAGTGGAAGCAAAGAGCACCAGTACGGCAATCTGCAGGATACTATTCGAAAATACAGATACATACATTCACGCGTATATATATATATATATATATATATATATATAATCCGCCTTTTGTTGTAAAGAGAGGAGAGTAGTCAACTTCAGTAAAACAAAGGTAAGTGAATCAGTACGCGCCCTCTGACGCCGCGCACGCTGCAGGTATATAAATCCACGCGTATGTGTGCAAAACAAGAAAAGGAGATGAAAAGAAAAAAGAAACGCTCTCTGCAACGAAAATGCAAAGGGCGAATTACAAGTTGCCTCTGGTATCGTTACAGTGCAGCGGACGCGAGAGAAAGAGAGAGTTCACAATGGGGTCCACCGACGTAAAAGAGGGAAAGGAAGTGGAATCAGCAAGCGGCGCGCCCGCCTCCGCAGTAGTGTTGCCTCAAAAAGGGATGAGACGAGAAAAAAAAAACAGCTGCTGCACACACACAGCAAATGAGGGAAGGTGACGAAGGCACCCAACGTAAAACGTGAAGGTTGACGCAGGCGAAGCGCGCACGAAAAGGAGCGTCTGGTCTAGTGACTGCTATTGAAAGAACACCACAAAGTTTATATATATATATATAATTACTGGTTGCTGATTCCAAAATAATGAGAAGGAGAAAGGCAAGCACGAAGTGGAAAGATACGTATACGCCTGCACATTCGTAATGCAGCACGAAGACGAAAGGCCTAATGGAAAGCAATGTCGGAAGAGCGCCACACACACAAAAAAAGAAAAGAAAGGCACAACAATAAGAGACTGCGAGGTGACAAAGATGATTAGAGCGAGAATATAAAGGCTCACTAGGGAAACAGTGGGTGACAGCAAAATGCTTGCGATGCTCTCAACAAACGCAAACACGCTCTTATTTATTTTTGATTCAACTCGTACACCCAGCCTAATCGAATTCTATAGAGTACTGTTGTTACACACACACACACACACACACACACACGCGCGTAGGAAAGAGATCAGCTAGGAAACTGTGTTAACAGGGTTTTTTAAATGCTATTGTGTTTTCCCTTTCGCATTGGGCCGCGTCAGTGAAAAGAACAACACAAATCGAAAGAAAAAAGCGTAGAAGATTGACGTGGCGCGCCCCACTCATACATAGAAAGGGAAACAATAACAATAATGTACAATTGTTACAAAGGGAAAGCCGAGGCGGAAAACGGGAACGGGAGCTAAAGGGGGGGGGATTTAATTGTAAGGCCGTCGACTGTTTTTGTTGTTCTTGTTGTTGCTGGCGCAGCGTCGACAGGTTGTGTGACACCACTCTGTTAAAGGCGAGAATGCCACTATGGATCCCCTCACAAAACCACTGAATACAAGCAGCAAGAAAAACTACGCGTAAATACAACAGAACAGTGTCTTCTTTCGGAATGGGGAGGGGTGAAGGGACTCTCAGTAAGCAAACAACAGTGTCTCTCTGCTGCACAGCTTGTCTCCTCGCTTAGCAGTTTTGTATTTCCCCGGAAAAGAAGCACTGTGATGAGAGAAAAGAAAGGAAACTGTAGTGTTTCGCGAACGCGTCAGAGAGAAATGAAAACGCAACGATTGCCCTTATTCTTCCCTCAGGCGGGCTTTGGCTGTCCGAAAAGAAGCTCTTTGATTTTAATCTGCACAATGAGGTGCGAGGTTCAACGCCTGCACCTTTGCATGTTATACTTGCAGTGGAGCTATGAGAAGCGACAAACGGAGTATACAAATAAATAAATATATATATATTTATATACAGACGTACGTATAGTTGTGAGGTAGGAAAGTTTGGAAGACAGAGTAGAAGGGGGAGGGAAAGGGGAAAAAGCAAAAGAAGAGAGGGCGAAAAAGAGAGCTTTGAGCGCTGATTCACCGAGCCGGTTACAGCGTGGCACCGTCACTGGAAAAAGCTGTGAATACAACAGTTTTGCGTGACCGACACCAATGAGTGTCACTCGGCAAGCGTCTGCTTGCGGTGCGAAGAGCAAATCTAGAGGCCGCGGTAAAAACAAATAACGAAAACAAGAGCTAGCTTGTCCAGGTCTTTGAGCCAAAGGCAATTGAACTCAGTGTCGCTGCCAGCTTCTCAATTTAGAGACGATGACCACAATACCGCAGCTTGTCCATGGAAGGTGCGAAGCTTAATATGTGCTCTTCCTACCCGGCACTATCAGAAAGTGAGCTGACATGAAAGAGCTAGCCTTGATCTTCAGCCAGTGCTGCCAATTTTTTGGTTTTCGTTTTTTATTGTTCCCTCGCTTCGCTACGATTTGATGCACTTAGGGCTTGCCCATGAAAACATATGTGCTCAAGTACAGAAAGACACGACGCGTGAAAGTACATAAAACATAGGGTTTTCATCGTGGGACGTTGTTCTTCCCTGTGCAGCGCCGAGCACGTACTCGCTGTTTTACGTTCCCTCCCCTTCAAAGCGAGAGGGTAATAGAAACGACAACCTAAGCAGAAATGATAGAAGTCGAAAAGGGTGAGCACTGAGTAAAGCAAACAGATGTAGAATAAAATAAACGGATTGGGAAGTGAAGATGAGTAAAGAGATCTCAGCGAAATCAAAACAGAACCGTGTAGTCGCGGAGTTGAAAAGAGGGTACCACTTGCGGCAAACCTCCACGCCGATACAAGGCCATGGACAGGGGAGTGGACAAAAGAACTAGAAAAAGGAAAAAGAAGGGCTTGCATCTGTCAGCGTTCATTACCTTTCTGCAGAGACTAAGTTACGCAACGAGTGAAGAGACGAGAGAGTTACATGTTCATTACACATACACACACACACACACACACACACACACACATATATATATATATATATATATTTATAGATATACATATGTGTGTGTGTGTGCGCGTGTGTGTAGTGAATCCTCCTCACAGAGCTGGGTGGAAGCCAGCAGAACGAATCAAAATTCTGACAACAGGACCAACATTAAAAAGACAAACCAGGCGTGGTACGACGTCAAAGCAGGAAAGAAGACGAAAGAGAAATGTCCGTCTTCGCCCTTCTTCTTATGAGGCGAAGAAGCGTACGCCTCTTGTCTTTCTTTCATAGTGTGCCGCCGCGTAATAACAGGTAAACTCAAAGTCAAGTAGACCGTATACAAGTTAGAGAGGACAGGTTAATAAGAGCGAAAGCAGTCGCCGAAAATGGGGAAAGAACAGGTGCAACACGCCGGCGCCGAACCACCACGTAATAATAAAAATGAAAACGAGAAGCAAGACAAACCTTTAGTGAAAGAAAGGCCAGGGATTTGGACGCAATCAAATAACTCCCAAAGAGCTTTTGGCACTTCCAGGAGAAACTGAAAGAGGAGTGGGGGGGGGGGGAGATTCTGTGGAAATCGGTATCCTACCTCACGGAAGAGGAGAAAAGAGTAAGTGTAATGCGTGTAGGAGGAAAAAAAAAGGGGGGGGAACAGGGGAACTGTACATAAGTGTGTGTAGAGAGGGGACACGGGAAAAAGCTGCTCACGAGACTCATTCAAAACACAGAAGAGAGACGATGGATGCAAAAATGAGAACGATGACACGCTTAGTAGAAACACGCCTGCGGTGTAATACCAAGCGGGAGAAACAGAAGGGCGGCAGGAGAACAAACAGAGTACACACACACACAAACACACATGCACGCGAAGTCAGCCAGTGGAAAACGAAAAACCAAAATGAGGATAGCACTATAATAAGAAAGTAGTGGCGGTACGAAACCTTTTGATTGTAGAGCGGCAAAGATGCGGGCGCTAAGAAGACAGGTACCTTTGTAACGAAAGAGAAATGGGGAGTAATAATAATAACAGGGCAGAGATTTACGGAGAAATCGGGAAAAAAGTAAAAAGACAGCGAAAAAGGTGGTTCAAGAGATGAGGGAAAAAAACAGTTTTGAAGAAAAACAGAATAGGGGTATATTGCTACACGTGCAGCAAAACAAGACGGAAACAAGGAGAACAGTAAAACGGAGGGCAGAAACTGAGTGGAGAAGTACGGGTTACAGGTGTGCTCACACACCTTACTTTACCAAGGCTCATCAGCTTGCTGAGGGACTGTACTTGGCCAACGCAATATCACCGTAGAGATTTTCGTTGAAGTTTACTAGAATCGGCAATGTTGGCGTCGCCGCCACGCGCTTATGCCGCGGCGTTCCAGTCGCCGCACCGCCACCACCAACTCTCTCCTTCCCTGTCGTGTACGCGTACTCATTGTCCACGATGTTCACCGATGCGTCCGAAAAGGATCGGCATAGTTCTTGCGAGATGCACCTCTCCTTCATCCTCGAAAGAGACTCCATCATCTCACGTGACACATCCGCCATGTAGTTCTCCATCTGCAGGTCCTCGACATCGCTCTCGTCGCGATCGCTGCCGCACCGCTCTTGCTGTTCGAAAAGGGGTCCGAAGACGTCGTTGGCGCTTGACAGCGGTTTTGGCATGCACTCGGCGCCGTAGGCTTGCTCAACCAACTTCAACTCTGCCTGCTCCTCCTCCAACTGTGGCTGATGCTTAATCGCGAGCTTGTCTGATGCAGAACGACGTGAATGCGAAGGTGCTACGTAAGGGATGTCTGTCTGCCCGGTTGACCACGCAAGCGAGCGACGCACTCGGTCGTGTAGGAGCTGCCGTGCGTCAGCGGTAGTGCGAGGGCTGCGATAGGAGTCTTTGTGCAGGACCAGCGGCGGTGGCAGACGGCGCTCACGACAGGCAGTCCAGTCAAAGCCCTCGAAGAACCGGTGATGGCGCAAGTCGGCGAGACAATGAATACGCTTTTCTGGGTCCTTTTGTAAAAGCTGCTCCAGCAGGCTGCGAGCATCATCCGACAGCGCCGGACGTGGGGGAAACTGCAGAGGACTCGACACAATAGCTTGACTTGTCTCCGGCCCCGTCTGCTTCAAGAAAGGGAAATAGCCCGTCAGGAAAGTGAAGAGGACGACGCCGAGGCTCCACCAGTCCACGGCAAGTCCATAGCCACTGCCACGGCGTGAGTTGCCTAGCACTTCAGGCGCGATGTACGCCAGTGTGCCACAGCTTGTGTGTTGGCGTACCACCTCGGGCGGCGCCGCTGGGTCGGTCTGCGAAGGCGCCATGATATTCTTTGCGAAGCCGAAGTCCGTCAGGACAACGTGACCCTCCGCATCCAGCACCAAGTTGTCACCTTTAATGTCGCGGTGGACAATGCCGCGTACCCGCAGGTACTCGACGGCGATCGCCAGCTCGGCAATATAGAAGCGAGAGGTTGTCTCGTCAAAGTGGTTGCTGTGTGCCGACTGCGTGTGCAGCAAGAGCTCTGCGCCGGGTAAATAGTCAAAGATTAAGTACACGCGGCTGTCGGTCTGGAAAGAGCTGTGGATCTTCATGATGTAGGGGCAGTCGAGCCGGTCAAGAATCTTCTTCTCGCGGCGTGCCTCGATGACGTTGCGGATTCCATGGAAGCCGTTCTTGCGAATTACCTTCATCGCAAAGAGGCGCTTGCTCAGCTTGTGTTGTACGAGGAGTACGCGGCCGAACGTGCCGGCGCCCAGCATGTCAAGACACTCAAACGCACCGGGGCCTGTCGGAAAGCTGATGCGATTGCGAATAAAACGTCCCACGTCCTGCGGCGCGGCGGCGACCGTCTCGAGGTAGCTGCGCGACTGCGTCATCCACGAAAGCTGGAGCAGCTGCTGGTACCAGTGGTCGCGCGCGCTTGGATTAGAAAAGAAAAAGTGGTGCAGGACGCTTTTGTAGATGAGGCGCAGTGGGTAGGCGGCGATGCGGGTTGGCTCGTTGCCCAGCTCGAGCGCGAGAACTTCGGTGTTGCCGTCGCTGCAAGCGTACTGCAAGCGAGGACCTTTGCCAGCCAAGGCATGACTGCTGCTGCTGTTGTTAGTGCTTACGTCGTCGCCGCGCTGGCTGCCATCTTTGCTGGCATCGCCCGTTGCAGTCGTGGCAGGGGAGGCCAAAGAGAGAACAGCGGGACGCATCAGGCGATTGCGCTCGAAGCTATGGATGACGCCGGCGCGAATTACACCCTCTGTCGGTGCCGCACCTGTCGAACAGCTGCCGTCGTACGATCCACCCTGCGTCGTGTTTCGTGACGTCGATAACGTCGTCGTTCCAGAAATGGGCACTTTGACGTGATCTGCCTCAGCCGGGACAGTTAGGAGGTGCATGGTACCCGTGCTGCCTTTGACACGGTACACTTCGGTGTCCTGCTGGTAGGCGTCAGCCCAACAATAGTTGAGCAGGTCGTCGAAGCTGCCGAGGGTGCGGCTATTGTTATCGCTGTTGTCACTGGAGTTGTCTTTAGTGTCGCCAGTCGTTCCGTGTGCAGTACTTCTGTTGTCGATGGGAGAATTTAAAACGGATGCACTGTTTGATGAGCTGGCCTGTGAGGCCAAGGCAGCGATGGCTGACGTGGCTGTTGGCCCGACGGATGCCCGCTGCTGGTGACTGGCGAGCTCGTTGCGTGTTATGCGCGATGGCATCAAACTCACCACCTCCACATCTCCCGGCCCACTCAACACCTGCAGATCACTCGAGCTTCTCTCCACTGCCAACTTGTTCAGATCAATCAATGCGATAGGGGTGTGCGGGTGCGGCACACGTGAGGCCGTGGTTTCCGTGTTCGTTGCTGATGTTGCGGTGGCGGATTTATTTGAGTAGAGGTTCTCCTCCCGCAGCAGGGCCATCGTACTGGCCATTGCATCATAGATGTAAGCGTACTGGTGGCGCCGCACAAGCAATCGCGTACGCAGCGGCCACACGGTAGTGTTGCTGGCGAGCTGCACGAAGAGGTCCGGATCGGCGTCGCCGCGGCGCCGCCATGAATAGCGTTTAGTCGTCGAAGAGCAAAACGAAAGTGATTTTGTGTTTGTGGCGGGAGTATTGTTTGTATTACCACTCGAGGGCAGAGAAGAGGTGTTGGGAGCACTGAGTTTGCTGACGTTGCCAGTGCGCTGCCAAAGCCGCTGCGTCAGCGGCGAGGGCGCTGATGAACCGGTGGCTGGCTTGCGTTTGCTACTGGCTTCATTCTCGGTCGTAGTGTTGATGCTACTCGTCTCAACAATCACCTCTGCGTAGTGCAGCACAAAAGCAGTCTCGACGTCCATCAAGAAAGTGCTCGCCCAGCGGACTTCCTCTTGTGAAGGTTTCGTAAAGCCCCCGTCCACGCGATTTGGCAGCGCACTCATGAAGTTCGCGGCAGTGTCCGTGATGTCGCTGCGCGACGTCGAACCCGACGACGTGGGGCCAGCAGCTGAGTCTGAGTAGGATGAATGCACATAGGTTGCGGCGGCAGCCGCCTTCGCAGTGATGGTTTGATGGACAAGCTGCTGCTGCTGCTGCTGTTGACATGTGCCAGAGTTGCGCTGAGTAGGGAGGAGACGATGGGCAGCAGCGGCGCGCGCGCTGACGGCTACCGCACCGGGACTCCACATATTCGGCGCGAACTCAAGTGGAACGTTCGTTTCGAAAAACTCGTGCAGCCTTTTCACATGTGCTGCGAGGTCTTCTTCACTCATGGCCACACCGCTCTGGTTGTTGTTGTCGTCGGTGGCGGCGCGCGTGCTGCGTGATGGGGAAGCGGCCAAGTGGGCACCCGGGACACTCAAATTGCGGTCACCGGATTGCGTCAATGCGGACAGCGGCGCAGCCGGCGGGAGAGGGATGAGACCCACATTGAGTTCGGAAGTGCGTACGCTCGTTTTCAGCGGCGTGTGCTGCTGCTGCCACTGCTGCTGCTGTAGTTGTGGGTGTGAGACAACGCCGCAACTGTTACCACATTCTAATCCACCGGACGAAAAACGAGCCGCTGCCACTGCTGCTGCAGCCGCCTGGGCATCGCACTCCACTCTCCCCGCCGCGGCGCAGAGCATGAATCGCATTTTCATGTAAGTCGGCGTCAGCAGCACCATCAGCGAATCCGTCACCGCCTTCCGTATTTGCTTCATTGACGGCGTTCGCAAACTCTCGGAGGCCACCTCCTCGTCTGTCTCCGCCAACCGGCGCAACTGTGCGTCTGTCTGCACCTCGAGCGACGCCACAACGAGTAGCGTCACAAGGTTCGCGACGTCGTCGGCGCTGAGGTGCAGGTGGGCAAAAACACTGCACAGTGCCACCAACACTGCCTCGGGCCGCAAGAACTGCAGCGACGGGTCCCGCAGGATCGGCGAGATCGACGGGGTCAGTTGAACGCAACCAGCCAGCTCGTAGCCACTGGCGTAACTGTCCAAGCTGATGAGCCCGGCATCCCCGCCGCCCACGGCAGGAGGAAGCTGGTACGTCAGCACGTTTAAGTTGGCCTCCTCGCTTGCGGGCCGCGAAAGCATGCTAACGCCTGCGGCACCAACAGCGGAAAGACGGCCGGTTTGGTAAGGCGAAAAGGGATGCGTTAATCGACGGGAATATGACGTCGACCGCTGCTGCGAGTCTGGCGCGCTGGGAGGCGAGACCATGCTGGATAAGCTTGTACGCATGCTACTATTCGTGCTCGTAACCCCACCGCCGCCACCGCTGATGAATGGTGCCTGACTGCCAAGCGGCGCAGGCGGAATCACCCACTGCGTCGTGCAGTGTAAGAAGGGCAGGAACGGCGACCGCACCGCGCCGCTGTTGTTGTACACGTCACCACTATTACTGCCACCAGCAGCGTTGTTGCGGTGTGACCTCCCGGTGTGTGTGTCACCGGCATTTGTGGAAAAAGACATGAGGGTGGCAAAGCTCGAATTCGAGTAAAGCAGCTCGCCGTGCGCGTCCGTCCGCAGCGGACTGAAGAGCGTGCTGCGTGCGTTCATCGAAGTGAGCAGAATGTTGTTATAGCTGTGTTCCTCGGTTGAGAACTCCACTTCGGCTGCTGGGCGGGCTCGCATGAACTGCGCCGGTCCAACTACCCCTGCGTTCCCAGAGGCCGCGCTGAGGGGAGAGACGGAACGATAGCCGTGATAGTGGGTGGAGGCGCCGAGTAGGTACGCCGCCTCTTCGCCGCCGCCGCTGCGGGTGGAGCTGGGCTGCCGCAGCGTGTGTGGCAGGTACCCAGAATGCCCGACTGATGTACTTCCCACACGCATCGGGGACCGGTAAGTCAGGTGATCCATCGATGAATTGTTGTTGTAAGTGTTACTGCTGGTCGCCAGACCCGGTGCGGCATTGCCCGCGTTCGTTGTAGACGGCACCTGCGTCTGCGTCTGCGCCTGTAAGTGCGGGGTCGCGGAGAAGCGCCGGCCAGCCAACGCGCTGCCAGAGCTGGCAAGAGAGTGCAAAGTGCAACCGGACGTGTTGAAAGCGTTGCCGGCGGCGGAGCAGAGTGTGCTCGATCCACCAGCCGCGGCGTTGATGGACACCGACCCAGTAAACCCAGTACCGCGGTGGAGCTGGCTAATCTCGTGGAGTGAGCTCTCCGCGCGGCGTATCGGGACACCGCTGGTGGCAATGTTGAGACTCGTCTTGCGGCGCAGCCAGCGCTCCTCGCGCGACTCGCCGCCGTTCGCTAAGAAGGCGAGCGCCACGATGACGCGCTGCAGGCCGTTGCGACCGAGCTGAAGAGCGGCGAGACGGAGGGCTGCGCTGACGTACAGCTCCTGCGGACCGACGTCGTCGTTGTCCGGCGCCGCCGCTGCTGCAGACGCCACCACGGAGGCATTCGTGGATGGCACCACCGTCGCGACCATCCCGGACGGTGCGTCGTACGCGTTGTCCGACAGCACTTGTTGTAAATTGACGGATGCGCCCAGCACGACCTCCTCGCCATCCGCACAGCGCCGCGCGGACGGGCGCTGGACGCGCAGGCGACTCGTGAGCAGCAAGGCGGCGAAGCGCAGCGTAATTAAATCCATGTCGCGGTCGACGACGTCCCAGTCCAGTGACAGGGCCTTCAACGACTGCTGCAGTTGCTGGGCGATGGGGATGGATGGGGTGCCGGAGGTGCTATTACTGCTGCTGCTGGACTGCTTGTTGCTGTCCTCAGCTCCAAACGATGTTGGTGGTGGCGGGGATAAGGTGGAACTGCATTGTCGCTGTGCTCTGTAGTGCAGGTTCGCCACCCCAGCGTTTTGGCTGAAAGCCACACCCATTATTATTTCTTTTTCTAGGCCAGTAAACTGTGAGCAAAACAGGAAAAAAAAAAAACGTACTTGGCGCTCTTCAGGAGAGAGGGCTGTAAAACTAGGCAACTCGCAGGAGAAGAACGCGGCTCACCCCAATCGTAACCAAAGCAAAACACTCAGGTGGAAAAAGAAAAGGCAAACGGAAGCGGAAAACAAACACGCACGATGCAACGGCAAAACGGGTCTTGTTGCCTATCGTTTTCCGGTGTTGCGAGCGGAGGCAACTCTTCCGTCGTCGTCGTTGCTGTTGCTGTTGTTGTTGTCGAAAACAGAAATGATGTGAAGATGAGGTAGAAACCGAAAAGAGAAAAAAAAAAGGTGTGCAGCTCAACCCACAATCCACACGCAGAAGACACAAAGTACACGCACACCGCACAGACCAATCAAACCTGACCGTGACAACGTAAGAGGGAAGAGGCGAATGCTGAAAGGACTGTTAAATCGAAGGCGCCGCTATGTAAACGTGTTAAAACGACAGAACGAGAGACGAAGCGATCACAAATGCGTTAAGGACAGGCACGGCTGTTGGGCTCGAGAGTGAACTTTTTCTGAAAGGAACCTGTTTCTTCCTCTGGAGAGAAGTCAAGGAGAACAACAGCGGTAAGGGGAGAAGAAGAAATGGAAAAAAAAAGAGCAACTGAAAGCAGCAACAACCAAAACGAGCGAAGGGTGAGGTCAGCAGGGCCACCTGAACACGCACACGCGGACTCGAAACGACGGGGAGTAACAACAACAACAAAAAAAAAACGTATTGCTCTTTTCTTTTTTTTTCTTACTGACAATGTGTAGATCGTTAAAGAAACAGAGAAAGCCCAAGCACGCCGAAGAGAACCGATGGTGGTTGTAGGGAAGCTATACGAAGTGGCTCAAAGGAAGAATCCAAAGTGACCGGTCAGCGTATGAAAGCTCGTTGGGTGCGCCGTGCAGCTAAAACGTTGAGCAGAAGCCAACAACAAGAAAAGGAAAGAAAAGAAGGAGAGTTCGTTCTGTGACGCGAATGAATCACCGACTCGAGGTTGAACTAGAGCAAAGCGAAAGAGGAAGGTGAAAAGTGACAAAGACGGTTAGCTAAGCGGCATTAAATTAAAAAAAAAATGAGAGAGATTTTTTCTGGCGCGTCGACAACTAAAAAGATCGTAGCTGCGTACGGCGCACTGTGCAGGATACCTCCACTTTAGTTATATGTGGAGTACAGTAAAAGCAACAAATAATAAACAACAAGAAATTGTATTATTGAGGAGAGCGAGAGAGAGAGGGAGGGAGGGAGAGACGACGACGACGACAAGAGGAGGAAACAACCGGGCAAACACACACACACGCACCAACAATCGAGAACCGGAAATGTTAACTGATTGGCAAAGCGCAGGGCAACGGACAAACGGAGAGACGCACAAAAAGAGAAGGATATAGAGATTGTTGGGACTGCAAACGGTCCCAACAGGCGTTAATATCAATTACTAGGCACGCTGGTACACGTATATATATATATATATGTATAAATAGGTAATGATGCACTCTTGTGTCAGCAAAACAAGCGAGTTACAGGGAAGGAGACAGAAGTGGCGAGCGGAACGACTGATTTCGTTACGGATTATTATTATTATAATATATATATATATATATTCTAAAAAAAAAAAAAAAACGGCGTTGCCGAAGAAATACTCTTTTCTTGCTGATGAGTGTCACCAAGTGACTCCAGTGTAGACGTGGTGGACCAGCAACAAAGAAAAGAGCCGGTCGCCTTACGGACACGGAGACACCGGAAAAGAAAAGCGCGTAGTGAACAGGCGAAAAAGACAACAAGGACTTGTAGTAAGGGATAGTAAAGCTGTAAGTGGAAACGGGACGTAGCAGGAGCCCTAGCTGTCTGACAGTCTCAATCAACAAGAAGGCAGAGGTGGCCTGTAGTTCACAAAAATTTAGTTTCGTGGTCTCTTTTCCAAGAGCCAAACCACACGTGGCGGTCGTGCACCGGTTGCTGTATGTCTTTATCTTTTTATGTATACACGTATATATCCATATATACAGGTGTTTCTTTTCTCCTAGCTGGAACGGTGGTGGGTGTGGCGATGGGCACGAAAGGGGACAAGACACAGGTGGAAAACAGCAAAGCTAATATGTTCAAAAAGCGGGGGCTGTTTTGCGTTTTAACGAAGTGGGGAGGCCAAAGGAGCGGAATCGTAGAAAAAGATCAGAGAGGGAAAGAACGTAGAGGAACCAAAGAGGAGTGAAAGTACCCGAACGCCGTGTACCAGCGGTTACTGCGAGAACAACGGGGTAAATCTTCCTGAACAATACGCTACGTGCTGCGGCCAAGAAAATATACACACACACACAAACACAGGGGGGGGAGTAAAGACAATCCGAAAGGGAAAGGTTGCCGACAAAAGAAAAGCGAAAAAGAGGGGGGGGGGCAGAGAGAACAAGATCAGGAAAAAGGAGAAAGAGGAGCTTTTCTCGTTGGAAACTGCACAGGGAGCAGCTGAAGGTAGCGGTTGGAAGGCAAAAAAGAAAATGAAAATGGGAACAGAAGGCAAGCGAAGAGGGAATGAAGGAAATGCACACCTTATTGAGCTGATAGAAATCGAGGATGGAAGGAAACAACACAGACTAAGTGATCTGGCCAACCTCAAGGAGGAAGAGCGAAGGGATTGAGCAGAGGGATGCTACTACTAAGACTACTAATACAAATAATGATAACAGTGACGGCGGATACACAGTTTTGAGGGTTATTTAGAAACGGTTATTCGCTCTCAAAGTAAAACAGAGCTTTTTGATTGATTCAAGTTATCACGTGTGTGTGCGTGTGTGTGAGTGCGTCTTGTACGTGGTGAATATTGTGTACTGCGAGTGCGCTGTGACTTGTAACAGATAAATGAAAGCGCACAGAATAATTCAGGTGAATAAAGATCTGAAATCTCAGTAAAAACGCACACAACAGCAAACATACGTATAGGAGGGGGAAACAGTAGTGCTCTACACGCACGCGGGGCCTCCTTAGTGTCAACGAAGTCGTTACCTCTGCAAGGATACAAGTTCGCCTTCTTATGTATGCGAAGAGGAAAAAGAAAACGCGGCAGTCAACAAACTCCAGTGGGTGTTTTTGACTTCTTCCTGCACAAATTTAAGTGCAGAGGAAAAGGAACGAAGCAAAACGAGGTGCGTGTAGTGCCCGATCTTTCCGTCTTCTCGTCCCCCCACACGCCCGCTTTTCCCCCTTGGTTTGCTGTGTCGTGTGTATGTAAACAGCTCGGAGGCAAGGGTATTTGCAGACAGATGTTGCTGTTGTCGTTGTCTTACACGGGCGACCTGATGGCGCCAAATCGAACACTAGGGAGTTGACTGACTACGCGTTTTCGAGTACTGGCAGAGAAGCAAGGGCACGAAGGGCAGCGAGGTCGAGCAAAGATTCTTTTCCCTCCCTTCCAACTTGCGCAATGCGTCGCGTCCCTTTTTTTTTTTCCAAGTAACGGTGAAGGAAATACGAAACCGTCAACGGTCTAGGCTTCAAGGGTAGTAACAGGCAACGCAGTGGCTTTTTTAAACGCTAATGAAGAAATAAAGTGGCGTTCCAATTCAGACGAAAGCAAACTGAAGGAGAGAGAGAGAGACGGGAAGGATAAACGATCATCACGGGAAGGAAGATAGCGCTCGGCATCTGATCAGTGATCTTTGGGATTCGCACGCAAAACAGTCAGGTATGCGGGCAAAGAAGTGGAAAAGAATGTGCTGTCCGCCTCGGTTCTTTCAACAGCACTTGCTGCTTCTCGTTTTCGCTTTGCTAGCGAGTGAGCAAAACAGACTGAGGAGAGGGGGAGGAGTCGGACTGATATCGTGCGGACCGAACGAACTATGTCGAAAGATATGTGCGTTTTGTGAAGACACAAAGTGAGACACTCAACTTCTGGCTGCGTTGACGTCCTCCAAAGCAAACAAACAAAAAAAAAAAGGTAGCTAACAGCACCATTAAAAATTTAAATAAGCGAGTTTCGATTACCTGTGGCTAACATCACCAACCCACACCAGTGAAACAGAAGGACACTAATAAGCTATTCGAAGTAGCGAAACTACTTGAGAAAATATGTATGTATGTATACGGCCATCCTGTGTGTGTAGAGAGAATGAAACCAAGCCCACTTAAGGGCCCTAAATAGAGCCTTACGTTTTGTCGCCTGTGGTGGATGGAGCTACGTCCGCCGCTTCTTTGCGGAGACGGCGCGGCCGAGCCACCTTACGCGGTGTCTGTGGAGCGTCGAACGGCAGGACACGCATCACAGAGGATTTATCTGTCTCTTGCTGCTGCTGCCGATTTTCTATTGCTGCTGCTGCTGCTGTTGTGGCGCTTGACACGTCTGTTGCAGGGTTTGTCCTTTTTGAATTCTTCACCTGAGTGCGCAGACGACGCCACGAGAGGCTCCCGCCCAGACCTGCCTGTGGCATCGACAGACGGAAGTTGTACCGTGTGTTACTGCTCTCCTCCTCGTCGCTCGCCATGGCAGCCGCGGCGGCGCCGTCGTTCTCATTCATCCTGTTCTTACTACTTGTCCGCCGACGCTCCGCCTTGCCTTCCATCAGTGCCGGCTGCACACCGCGGTGGTATCGACGGCTGTTAGGGTCTGCAAACTCGACCGCGATGTCGTTGCTGCTGGAGGTGGTGTGGAACGCCGCACCGAGGGCGGCAATGGCGGAGTTCACCAACGAAGCCGAGGTGGCTCCAGTGTTCACTTCCTCCGAAACAAGATTACCACGTGTTTTGCTCTTCACCACGTCATCACCCGATGTCCGCAGCTCGGACGCCAAGGCGGCACCGGAGTCATCATTATTGCTGCTATCGTCATCGTCCGCGTCGTACTCGGTAGAAAGCTGCGCCGCTCTGTCCGTGGCGCCCGACCGACCGAACGGCGCTTCAATGCGAAAGCCAGAAGCGCGAATAAACTTTCGCTTCATCAAGCCGCTCTCCGCAGCTGCCCGCGTCTTTGCGCTGCTATTATTGTTGTTATTTTTCACGAAACTGTCGGTATCGTTATCCATCTGGTTCGCATCGGTCGAAAACTCGGTTGTCACATCCGACATCGGCGGTACCGACTCAGCCACATCGTCCTCCCACGCCGGCGGGTTGCGAGGACGGCGCGGGTAGTAGGCAAAGATCAGCTCCGCATTCGAGGCGATGTTAAAATCAGAAGGCCCCGATATCGATAAGGATGCTGCTGGTGTGGTGGGGAAGGGAGAACGCGACTTCTTTGATACAGCTGTTGTTGTACCTGCAAATACAGCAGTCGCATCGTCTGTCGGCGTCGTTGCTGTAGCGGATTTCTTTTCCGGCGTGACAGGGAAATAGAGAGTGGCGTCTGGGTCGGTGTAACCTTGCGGCTTCACTTCCTCCGCGGTTAGCCGGAAGTAATCTACCCAAGAGCCGTTTTCTCCGTTCCCCTTTCCATCAAGACTAAGCACAGGTGATGGCTGCTGCTGCTTCGCAGACGACGCGCCTTTCGTGCGCTGCTGATTCACAAAGTCGCTGTAGTGGTTGAGCAATGTTTCACGCACAATAGCCGCTGCGTCAGTGCGGCGATGGGACACCCTCGGCGAGGAAGCTGCGACGTTGAAACGGGCTGGAGGCACAGGTGCGAAAGTGTATGCGAAGAGTTCACGAGGAAGAGCTACGGCTGCCATTGTCGCTTCTGTCTCCCTCTCTTGCTTTCCAGATGGAGTAGCCCCATCATACGCCTGCGCAGCAGCGCCGCTACTCACAAGCGGCCGCACATTCGCGAGGTATTTTTTGGCTCTCTGCTTCCACAAAAGCGCAACTGCAGCTGCATCTTCAGGCGACAAATGAGCAGCTGCATCCCTCGTACAAACCGCGGTTACACTCGCTTCAGCGTAACCACCGAGCGCTGCCGACGACGCCCGCTTGTGATCGTTCCCCTCCGGCGCCGCGTCCACCACCGTTGCCATCTTCCGTACTGATGGGTCGTGCAGCGCACCTCCGCTACTGCTGCTGCTGTTACTCTTGATAGAAAGACCCTGTTCCTCAGCATTTCCGGCCTCACCACCGCCAGCGAACAGCGTCACAGGCAGCGCACCGAGCCGCTCTGCCTCTTCAATGCGAGCAGCTTCGCGAATCCTTGCCAGCAGCTTCCACTCCAGCGCCGCCGTGGCCGCTGCCTGTTCATCTGGAGACGCAGCGTTGTAGACAAAGGCGAAGACAGGCCGGCGGAAGCTCTGCTGTGAGGGCGACGTCGGCGGGGGACGCCACCAGACCTGCCGCGTGCTGGACGCCGTAACCTGCGACGGCAGAAGGCCACCGTTGCGCGCCGTGTCCCAGCGAGCAGCTAAGGCTGGGTGGGTGTCGGCGAGCGAAGCTGGTGTTGCAGTCGCCGTTGACGTTTTATCAACTTTCGCAGCCGTCGTGCTGCCGTTCTTCGTCATCCCAGCGCTGCCGAGACCGCCGCAGTGAGGGCAGGCGGTGTGACCACGCGCCACACGCGACTGCACGGTGCTCTGGTAGCGCTCGTAGCACCGCGGGCAGCGCCACCAGACCGGCGTGACGGCATCCGCGCAGGAGATGCGCTGCGCGTCGACGTCGTTTAGTTCAGGTATCCAGTCATCGAGCAGGTCTGGCCGTACCACCGAGAGACGCAGCTGCCGCTGGGAATGGCGTGTCGCTGTTGCTGCTGCTGTGGTGTTAATGTCTGCTGGAGCTTGCGTGGTGGCTTCTGTGTTAAGGCACCGTTGCAGTCCGTGCACCACACTGATTTCGGCGCTGGAGGGCAGGGCAGCGACGTGCCGCCACAGTGCACGCACACTAAAAGGTCTTGAAGAAGAGCACTGAGCCCGTCTCATTTCTGTTTCCAGCTAGGATATTTCCTTTGCTGTTTTCTTCTAAGAACAATAGTCTGCAACAACAAAAGCTACTACTGGACAGCACAGTCTGCAGGACAAAACCGAGTATTTTTTGTAAAAAAAAAATAAAGTACTTTGTTCCTTGGGATGTGGTGAGGCGGAGAAGCGAGGGAGGAAGTAGTGGTTTCGCGCCACAGTAATCCCCGGACGTGATTGTGGTTTACTTATGGATTGAAGAAACGCTTTTTGTTGTTTTCCTTAATCAAAGCGACTGAGAGAAGAGGTGCAAGACTGCTGATGTAAGCTTGCTTGCAACCACTACTTAACAGGAGCTCGCCGCCCCGTAACGTCTTTCCTTCTTTCATTTATTCGAACCCCGTTTATTTAACTATACGGGTGACGCCAATACAGGGAAGTTAACTTGACGGCCGAGCACACCGCAAAAACACTCAGATCGCCAGTAATTCATCGCACTTCTAAACACAAATTTAATAGCGCTTCTGGACCTTCTTGCCCTGTTTCGCCTTCGACACTCCACGTGGCAAACGGCCGCTACTGTAGCTGCTGATGCTTCTCTTTTTCTTCGAGACACCCATGTACAGCTGCTTGTTCCTGTTTTTGTTTGAGCTGCGGTACTGCCGCTGCCGCTGCGTGTCTTTAATATCCTCAATATCATTCAAGAAGACGTCTTGCTGCACTTTGAAAAATTCAAATTTGTCCTCGCTTTCAGCGCCGCCTTTGCTTTCACCCGGTACAATTGCGGTGGTGCGCAGGACTTGCTCGCCATCCGCGTCCGTCACGTACGCTTCAGCCCTGCGCTTCTTCAGTGCCGCACCTCGGCCTGACGCCGCCACGGCCTGCGCAACTGCTTTCGGGAAACGCGCAGATATCTGAAAGAAACCGTGTGTTGCCGACTTCCCTGCCTCACCCTCTGCAGCTGCTTGCCCAGGATCACGGTCTACGGTTGCCGTCTCCTCCTCGTCCTCATCGCGGCGGCGCACGCGGCCGGCAATGCGCTCCTGCGGCTCCGCTCTGCGTTTTTCACCACTGGAAACACCCGCGGCCAACCCCAACGGAGAAGAAACGGTAGCAGTCAGCGACGACAGTGGGGCGAGGTCGAGTTGCATCCGACAGGCCGAGACGACCACCTTTTTCTTTGGAACTAAAGTGCGGGGCTGAACGGCCGTCTGATTCACCGCCCGCTGCAGCTCCGCTAAGCCGCTCGTCACCATCCCGAGCGGGGCGAAGCCGCCAAATTCTGCGCGCTGCTCCGCCGAGGTCAGCGAGTTCAGCAGAATGTAGTACCGACTTGCCTGCGAGTTCGGCACTCCCAAGTTGCCGTAGAGGAGGGTGCCGGCTTTGAGAGCGGACATGGTGGCGGCGATGCTCTGTCCACGTGCGACGGTGTCCGCCGGCAGTTGCATGGCTTCGTCGGGGATGAATCCACCAAAGATGGAGTGCGTCGTGCTGCTGCCGATCTCCATCACGGTGGTCTTGTCGATACGAATCACGGCGGAATCGCTGAAAGGAACAAGGCCAGCATTTTTCGCATCCTCCGTCGTCTTGAATGCGATTTCGTTCTGTGAGAGGTGAAGTGCGCGCAGCAGCTCATCCGCAATGGGGAGCTGCCCTGTGGCCATGAAGGCCAGGTTGGCGACCGTGCGTGGACGCTGTGCCGGGAATGGGATGAGAAAGCTCACCGGCTGCTCGCGCAGCACGTGCGGGAAGATGAAGGAGAGCTCGATTTGCATGCCAGCTCACAGAAGTGTGGTTGCGCACGCGTTTAAGAAATATATACGATTATGACCAGGTGCAAATAAGATGGGGCCTTGTGTGCCGTTAAAGCGCGAGACACGGGAAGGAGGGAAAACTCAATTGAGAATCTGGCGATTGCACAGTAGACGTGCAACGCTAACAGAGACGAATGAACTCCGCCCTCGCCGCACAACTAACATCAACAATCCCTTTGATGTCACCCAAGTCAGTGAGCTGGCGTCCTTTGATGATGCTCGCGACGGTGTAAAGTAACAAGTTGACAGCGCTCAGGCTTTTTCGTGAGGTCAGTTATTCACCGCATTTCCATTTCACAGAGAAAAAAACCGAGGGGACTTTAAAATTTGAGTTAATCGACACAAAAGGTACGCTTTAACGATCACTCCGTCGAAATTCCGCAACAACAACAACAACAACAGACGTCAGCCAGAAAAAACAACCAATAGTAAGAGTGGTATTGGGTCATTCGAAACTGGGTTTGGTATAAAACCTATTACCTACTCCTTCCGAAGACGCTTCCGTGAGCCACCGACGGCCTGATTGTCGTCCTCGGCATCACTCCCCTCATCGCTGGTACCCGAGTATGAACGGGAGTCTTCCACATCATCGACTTCTTCCTCCTCCTCCCCTTCCTCTTCCTCGTCCTCTTCGCCTTCCTCGCCGTCGCCGCCTTCTTCATCCTCTTCCTCATCACCATCAGAGAACACGTCGCCCACACCTTCTTCATCCTTGCAACTGTGTTGAAGGTCTTTGTCCTCCCCTGCTGCGTCATCTTCTTCACCATCCATCTTTATTTCTCCATTGCCTTCACCCTGCTCCTGTTTTTCTTCATCCTCATTCTCGCTATCTTCATCGTCGTTCTGTCGACCCACTTGCTGATCGCTGAGCAGGCGTGCCACCTCCGTCTGCAGGAGCTGCTTCATGTAGTGCTCCCGCAGGCGCCACTGTGCGTGGCACGCCGCGGCGCCCTCTTTCAGCGACACTGACAGGTTTGCTGCTGCTGCGCCTCCGGTAGAAGTTGTGACAGGGCTGTCGGTGCTGCCGCCGTTCAGCGTATAGCTGTTTGTTGCCGCCGCCTCCCCGCGGCTCAGTGTGGCGATGACGTATTGCGCCTCGCGTCGACGGCGGCGGTTCAGCCGCAGTGATTTCAGCACTGCAGAAGCCAACGCGTAGTAGGATTTTGTCTTGGAAGCGTGCGGCTCCATGGCGCGGATCAGCATGTCAACGGCGCACAGCGTGGACGGAAAAGTTGTTTTGTCAAGCTGCTCTAAAATCAGAAATTGGTTGCGTTGGGCGTAGGTAGGCACGTCGCCGTCGTGTGTAAGGAGTTGCAAGAGGGCGCGGCACACAAAGGCCTCAAGCTGCAGTGGAATGGCTGGTGTACTTCTCAAGAGAGGCGGACTTGTGAGAGAAGGTGCAGGCTTGATACTCGCAGCAGAACCGTCGTTTGAGCTTTCGTTCGCAACAGGAGCACAAGCGAGCTGTGGCGCTTGAGCTCTCGTCAACGCGGTGGCAGCTTTTGACTCAGATCCTGGAGCCGCCTCCACGAGCCCACGGGCGATGGCCAACGACAAGAGGGAAGGTCGTTCTGGGAGCTGCGGGGCTGGTCCGGTCGACGCTCCGCTGTCCATGTTTGTCGTGGCCGGACTCACTTCATTTGTGTAAGCCGTCGTTGCTGGTGAAGTGAGGAAGAAGTGTGAAAAGAGGGCACCGCTGATGCTGCGGTACTGACGCTGATCAGACGTATCATTCGCTTTCCCCCTCCGCCCTGTGCTTAACATGCTGGGCACAGCTGCTGTTGCACCTCCAATCTTTGTCCCTTCGCAGCTCATTGTGCTATCCTTCTTCTCCCCCGTCACACTTCCTACCTCGCTGGGCTTCGACGTTCCGAAGAGCAGAGGCAGCCGGATCAGCAACTCGGGTGACAGCATTGCCACGTGCTGCTTGAGTTGCTGGTGGCTGCTCAGGGTTGGGATCTCTAGGAGGCGTTGCAGAACGTAGCCGAGACGCTTGCACTCGCCGTCCGTGTATGCAACGAAGTAGGTGAAGACGGCGGACACAAAAGTGAGGGCGAGGTCGACGGCACGGCGAAGCAACATCTGCTGCTGCTGTCGCTGCTCATCCTCTTCGTTCGTCATTTCATTTACCTCAGCCTGCTGGAAAAGCCACGTGAAGAACGCAGCCACCGTCGCTGCTTCGCGCAAATTCAGCAGTGCACGGGGCAGGAGGTACGACAGTGCAAAGTCGATCAAGGCGTCATCGGCGGCAACAATGCTCACAGCATCATGCGGATCGGTCGGAACGAGGTCGCGAACAAAAGCTTCACGCAAAGCAGCGCGTGCAGACTCCGAAGACTGGAGGAGGTGTCGATGCGCCAGCTCCTCCGCCTCCAGGCGTGTCTGTTCGCTCTTGAGCCACGCGATAATCGTACCCGCACGGCGTGCACGGGCGCTGTCTCTGGAGCTGGGCAGCACGGCTGCTACTGGGCCACTGTGCGGTGTGGCTCGGTGCATCGCGAGAAGGCGCTGCGCCCGCTGCATACATTGATGCCACTCTTGCCGAGCTGCGTCGTACGGGATAGGGGAGTACTCAAAGTGGGCGGCTGTGAAGTACTGTAAAAGTTGGGACACGGAAGACGTGCCTGCGGACGTGGGAATCGCCACGCGATACACCGCGTCCACCTCCGTCAGCGGCGATGGTGAGCGGGATACAGTGCAGCTGATCGCAGCAAACTTGCGTAGCTGTTGAGCCTCAACGTAGCGTGCCACCTGCGGCAGAGCCACCTGTTCGATCAGCGCGCACAGCCGCTCCACCACGGATTTCACGTTTGGAGCAGGGCAGAATGTTTCTAACATGATGAGCATGTCGTTGATCATGTTGAAACGCTCGGCAGAGGCCAGCAGGATGAGCTCGGCACCACCGTCCAGGTCACGCTGCAGCTCGTAGATGAGGTTCTGCAAGCGGCAGAGGTGGACGAGGAGAAGCTGGCCTAGTGTCAACTGTGTTTCTACGTTTTGCGCGTGTGGGTTTGTTGATGTTGTAGTGGTGTTTACCTCTTCGTTGGAGTCGTCTTCATCACTTTGGTCGTCCTCTTTGGCTAGTGGCACCACGCACGGCTGCTGCAGCGCTTCGGCCAACGCGCCACGGGCCGTGACGAAAACATCTGTTGGGGAAAGCAGCATCAGCGCACTGCCCGTGTCCACCCAGAAACGCGCCCTAAACGATGTCATTGCACCTCGGCCGAAGAACGACGTCGTGGACGGCGTGATTGCCAGCGCCTGAAGTTGAGCCGTGCTGAACTTCTCCTCGTGTTCTAGGGTGCAGTAAGCCATGACAGCGAGCAAGGCCTTGCACAGCTCTGTGCCGAGCAAGAATTCATGTCTGCTATTGCTGCGCAGCGCCAGCTCAACGCGGCGCACGAGAAAGGTGCCGTCCACTCTGTTGACATTATCTCGCCATAGCGTCGCAAGGAACGTGGCGAGTATTGAAGTGCGGCTCTCACCGTTCGCGTCCGTAACCTTCTCTTCTGCGGCGTAACGTGCCATCAGCACAAGGCCTTGTTGAAGGATGAGCGTCAATATTGTGCGTGGCAGACCGTGGAGGAGGTGGGTGTGCACGTCAAGGAAGCTGTTGTTGTAGCCGATAGCCTGGACGAAAAGGCGGTGGGTGACAAGGAGGGGTTCGGCATACAGAATCGGTCGCAACGCCGCTCGATACTCCTCGATGTTCTCTGCATTGAGTCGCTTCAGTGACTGCGACAGCAGCGCCTCACGCTCCTTGCGCAGGAAGGCGTCGTGTGGGTATACCGGCGCGGGTGAAGTCTGTGCCGCGTTGCTGTTGTTGTTTTTGCGAGTGTTATCGTCCAGCTTCTGCAGCTTTTGTTTTGTGCAGTACATGGATACAAACGATTGCGAGGGTAGCAGAGCTGTCAGCCAATCCATCATGTGCAGCGGGGTAGCGGGACTGTCACCGTAAGGTATCACCGTGTGCGTCTTCGGGTCCGGGTAGCTGAAGTGCGTGAACACCTCAACAATGTCATCCAAAGCGTCGTACACGGCTGGAGCTGGGGGCAGCACGCGAAGGCAGGGCATGAACACGTAGATCAGCAGCTGCTCCACCAATGCAAAGACTGTGGTGTTTGCTGTTGTCGTTGAAGTGGATGCGCCGCTAGAAGTTGCATATGCGTCCGCAGCTGTCGCCTTGCACAACCACGCCAGGTGTGTCGCGAGACGCGTAAGGAGCGTCTGATGGGCCAGGTAGCTCTGCACGGTGGCCAGCAGCGGAAAGAGGGAGCGCAACACGGAGACCATTTCCCTACGCAGGTCATCGATGCTCTTAGATAGGTGATGCTGCTCTTGCAGAGCATCCCACCGCTGGATCCAACGTCGCAGCACTACGACGACGTAGTACACCACACTGATATAATGCGGAAACGCTCGTCGCGGAGGCAGCAAGACGTTCATGCTCATTCCCTTTGCACTGCTCTGCTCGGAACTGAATGGATTCTCAGAGAGGTACTTTATTCCTGCAGCGGCGAGGTTGTACTGCCCTGCTATAATGATGTCACGAATGAAGCAGCACGGAGAGAGCAGCGCATCGGGGCTGCTGGGCGTGTTTGTCAAAGAAGGTGGAGCTGACAATGCGGAAGGTGATCCCGCAGTTATCGCTGTGGCAGCGGTGGCCAAACCTGCGGCGGACGTCGTACCGCCTGCACCTGATGTTGGGGCTGGCAATTGGGCGGAGCTTGAGCCCACCCGCCCCGTTACCGCAGGTAATGGTACGATCGCCATCTCCGCCGCTGCTAAGTGGGCTCGCCACGACAGCAAAAGCGGATCTGGGCTTACCATCTCAATAAACCGCGGCGTCCGCAGCTCCCCACGTGACGGTATTGACGATCGCCCTCCCCCCTGCTGCCGGTGTTGTGAGGACGACTGTGGGCGGCTGCTGCTGCTGCCGCCACCTCCACCGCCGTAGCGTCCACAAGCACCATCATTAAAGCCACCCGCGTGCGCTCCTACAAAATCCGTATTTACGATAAGCTCTGCACGGGTCTGCTCAACGTACTGCCGCACCGCAGCGGTGTAGCGTCCCAATGCCGCGCTCGGCAGTGCGGGGGCTGGGCTGGAGTCCGGGCTCACAAACGGGTTCATCGGACACTCTGCGAAGTGGTAGAGGAGGACTGCGAGGTCCCACGCGGCAACACCGCAGTAGAGGGCGGTTAAGGAGAGGAGGCGGACGTGCTCGGTTTGCTGAGCGGCGGTACGGCCCACACGCATCTGCGTTGCGGCAACGGAGAAGAGATGCACCTTCTGCAGTTCGAGAATGTGAACGTGGGCAAGCACCTGGCCGAAGGGGGCGTAGCGCCGCAGCCGCCACTCTGCCTCGGTGATGCAGACTTCATCTGTTGCACACGTTACGTCTGCTCCACCCGCTGACGGGGAAGTCGCCGGTGCCTCGGCATTAGACGTAGCAACTGATGTTACCGCTGCAGCAGTTGCGCGGCGCGGCAGGCGGTAAGCGTTTTCCATTTCCGATATCGCAACATTTTCATCGCGCTTTCCACGCGCGACAGCAGTTGTGGTAGTCGTGGTTGTTGGAGCGGTTGATGCTGCAGCGACTGAACCCGCAGGTGTTGTTGTTGCCTGTCCTGCCTTCGCTGCGGTTGGCGACTGAGCCGGTGAGGCTCCGCCACGTCCGCCCAAGACGTCTGTTGCGGACACACCTGTAGATCGTGTGTATGGCAGAATGTAGAGCGACGCGAGTACTGCGCAGACCACCGTGGCCACGAGGTGTGCGTGCGGGGTGCCTTCACCCAGCAGCAGCGCAAGACGGCCACCGTACGCCTCAATAAGACACTGACACTGCTGCCTTTGCTGCGTCCCCATGCTCGTAGCCGAGGTAGACACTGAAGGAACAACACCCGTTGCGTCATCATGTGCAATGCTGCGCGTGCTGTATTGCGTGAGCCGCTCCGCCAGTGTCTCATCAAAACTACCATGTGGTACACTCTGCATTAACGCTTCCCAGCTACGGCTGAACTCACAGAAAAGATCCACAAGGAGAAAGACGAGGGTCGGGGCCTGCGTCACCATGTGTGGCACAACAGATTTGAAGAGCAGTGCGGCACGGCGGAAGCGCGTACGGGCGATCGTGTCTTTTAGCAGATCCGGTGATACCTGCGACCACGCCCGCAGCGCCGCCAGCTCATTGGCTCTTGCGTCCGTCTGCCCACACAGTACCCTGATATTTTGAGAGCCTAACGCGTTTGTGGAAGTGCCACTGTTATCAGCGTTGCTGTCGTCTCCGTCCTCGTCGTTCGATGAGAGCGGGTCGGTTGCTATGCGCCTCGCGTATTCGTTTTTGCAAGCCTCGAAGAAACGCGCGTACGCCGATGTATCCTTCGGCGTGTGGGCGGACAGCTGTTGGAGGTAGACGAAGAGGAAGGTGAACCAGAGCGGCTGGACGTGCTGGTCCGCATTCAATGGCGACACTGCCGGTGCCGCCGTTCGCGTTCCTTCGGCGGTTGAGCCCGTGAGGTGCCGAGAGATGCCGCAAATACCGGCAACAACAGCGCAGGAGGCAAGGTCAGCGCCCAAGGGAAGCCGTGCCGGTGCAGTGGCTCGTGTTGTTGCTCCTGCTGCTGGACCCGTTGCGACCATTGCTGGCACTCGGTCAGAGCTCAGTAGGTGCATGTCCGTCTGTGCGCTGAGCTGAATGGCGGTGCAGATCAACAAATACAGCCGCTCCACCTCTACTGCAGTACCCGCAGTGGCAGAAGTAAAGAGAGAGGACGTGACAGAGCCTAAAATACCATTCTGATCTTTCGAGATGCAGTCAACAGGCTTCGTGGGCGGTGCGCCGTGTGCATGAAGTAAGAACTGCGACGACACACCTTCTAAGGTACTCACAGTTATCTTCTGTTCCGTAGCTCCTCCGTTAAGAAGCTGCACCAGTGCGTGCGTGACAGCAGATTGAAGTGCGCGGCAGCTCCTAACCTGCGTACTGTGTTCCTTTTGCGGCTGCTGACCAAGGGGAGCAACCTCGCCCACATTGGGTGAAACGGTGGCTGTGTGTGACAGCTGCAGCACCTCCCACAGCACCGGCCACACAAAATCCTGATAAAGCGCCTGAGCTGACACAGAGGACGCAGTGATTGTCATGGTGCTTTTTCTCGTAACACAAGTGAGGAACAAAGTAAAAATGGCTGTGTTTACCGCTTCTTAAACCGCGTGCGCGGGGAACACGATACAACAGCAATGAAGAACTTCTGAGACGAGCCGACCCCCTTTTCTAATTGCAAAGGCCGACACGAGAAGAAACGTGAGAGGAGGAAAAGAAGGAAGCACGCGTGAGCGGAGACTTGAGTTGACGGCACGTTTTGATACTGACGGAAACACGTATGGCTGACTTGCCTTGAATAGAGGCCGTGCACACCATAAGGTTGGTTTGCGCTTTGAAAGAGCCGGCAAGAAACCACATAATTCAAGAGGAAATCTTGCGGTAGTCACTCGTGTGCAAAGATGGCTTAGACTTAGGGGTTGCTCTACAGCCTGGGTATAGCAACTGGATGAATGAACTGCATCTCGTCGTTCAAAACTAAGTTTTAATCTGATTTTAAGACGAAACGTTAGCTTATTCGATTATCCAGAGGGAAACCGCTCCGACAACGCGTCATCAAACCAACACAGGGTACTTCAGACACGTCACTATAATTGGATGCGGGGAAAAAGGCTCACCTGCTCACCTTCGACAAAGCAGGAGGCTGCTACAGACTGTTGCTATTGAAAGAGACTATTCACAACAACATCGTTGCGCTGCGTGTCGTCGAGAGACTCTGCCATCATAAAGCCCACCAGTTTCGGCCGCGGCTCGTAGTTCACCACCTTACCCTTCGTCATTCTGTGGAAACCTCTCCGCGCCCCTTCGCATGATGGCAGCAGCGTCTGCTGCATCTCCTTCACCTTTTGTTCCAGCTGATTCGCCACCGCGCCGCCACGACGCACCAATTCACGCAGGAAATCTGCATCATCGTAAATTTCGGTATCGACGTCACCCTCCGCGATATGCAGGGCACGCTGCGCTTTAACCTCCGCCGAGGTGGAGGCACGCACATGCTCGGGGTGGGCAAGGATGTTTAGGTGAGAACGGTTCTTCTGCACTTTGCTGCGCAAGCGTGACCGGGCCGTCAAGATTGCCGCAATCTGCTGCGGCAGCGGCTGCGAAATCGTCTTCAGTTTCGCGCTATTTGCCTGCACCAATTTCGATCCCCAGTACTCGAGGCAGTTGTTGGCGTGTCGTAGAACGCGCTCGTGGTACCTTTCCACAACCCGGTATGACGGCATGACGTTGTTCTCTACTCTCTCACGCCTGCTCGACCTTGACGACCCGTGCGTGCAGTCCGTGCCCTCGTCCACCTCTTCTCCGTTTTCATAGGGTTTCGAGCCGTGCCCCGTCGCCGCCGCGTAGAGGGTGGCAAGGACGTCTTCCAAATCTTCCCGCAGCTCTTCGTACTTCTCCGCGGCAGCTTTGCGTTGCTCTGTGAGCTGTTCCACGACGTGGTGACCCTCATCCGCGTTGACTGCCTCCGCCATTGCCGCCTCCTCTACTGCCGCGCTGCGCTCCACAAAGAGTGCCTTGGCATAGTACTGCGGCAGGCTGATCGCGCGGGTCACCGCCGGCTGCAGAAGCACACGCAGGCGGAGCAGCTGACTATACACCATAATGAAGTGCTGCACGGTGTCACGTGTCGCCTTAGCATCACTTTGTGCAGCAGTAGTAGCAACACTTGAACCGGGCTCACCACCTGCCTCCACGTTGTTCGACGGGACGAGACTGACGTTCTGAGTCTGTCGTAACTCGTTCAGCTGACGCAAAATGTCTGCCTCTTCACTGTTTATTGCGGCATCGTTCCCGCTGTCCGCGCCGCCAAATGAAAGCGGATGCCGCAACTTCCCTGACTTTATCTCTCTTTGACGCTTCTTTTCGAGCCAGATAGTGTACTCGTCCTCCGTTAAGTCTTTCGCACGGCGCCGCTTACGCGATGGGGCCGACTCCGCCGTCGCCTTCGTTTCCTCGCCTCTCCTCTTCTTTGCTCCAGGGCCAGCCGCTTCGTCGCTGCTTTCTGAGCCTGCCCTGCTGTCGAACTCTACGGCATCACCGTAATCGCTACCTTTGCTCTCTCCTTTTCCGTTGAAGGCCTCAACGTCCTCATCGTCGTCGAAGAACTCCTCCCCTTCCGCGTCCATGTCACCCATGTCGAGTGCACCAAAGATGTCATCCATGGCTGCCTCCACGTTTACAGGGGTGGCAGCGTACTTGCCCTCGCTGAGGCTGGCGTCCAGCGGGCCGCGGTGGCGCAGCCGCGACGAGGACGACAAAACACTCGCACCAACCTTCCTCAAGCCTTTCGTAGACTTAGTAGTCGTACTTGCGGCCGCACGTCCAGACTTAGTGGTGCCGTAGGTCCTTTCGCCATCGAAATCACTGTTGGGGGTGCTGCTGTGGTCGTCAAAGTCATAGTCTTCGGCGACTCCACCCTCCGCGTAGTCCGCGCCATCCGCGCCGCCCAAAGCAGACGCCGTCAGCTCCTCATTCACCGCATCGGCCAGCGACTTCTTCTTCTGCTTGAGAGTCACAAGTGTTTTGCGTCCAGCAGAGGTGCTGAAGCGTGCCATTTTTCTTGTTTTCCTTTCAGTGCTTTTTTATCAACGACAACAATAACAATAGCTTTAATACGTGGGGGGGGGGGGGGTTGGGAGCGCAGCAGCTGTAGTCACGATAAGCAGTATATGAAGCGTAAAGAAGTGTGTGTGTGTGTGTGTGTGCATAGAAGAATTTACGATTGAGCAATGAAGTAAGAAACAAAAGAAAAGGAAAGAGAGTCGAAAGGTGAAACCGAGTCCCCACCCCAAGATGCTCTCTCGAGTGGATTACACAACTGGACAAGTACGACGTAGTCTGATTGAACAGCCAATACTGAGCTGCGGAGCACTTCTTTTATCCCTTAAGTAAATTCTATTGTTTACTTCCTGTTCTTTCTTTCTATTATCGTTACTCAGATCTGAAAACCCACCAACACCACCATGAAGTTTGTTTAGAGGTGAGTTTTGGAATCAGCACTGTGTTTTTTTTTTGTGTGTGTTAACCTTAGTCGCGCGGGGACGGCAAAAGCTGTTCGAAGGGCCTGCATACGCTCACAACCCTCTTTTCGATCCCCGTGAGGTTCCATTACTGGAGACCCAATTTGCGCAACTCCGCTTCGAGAGAGCTCACGCCACCGCTCTCGTCGCCACCATCGCTATCACTTTCGTTCTTTCGTCGTCCTTTTGGTTCTCTTCGCTGCTGCTGCTGCTGCCGGGTTTTCTGGCAGATCTTTTTCTGCTTTCGGGTAGAGTTTTCTCGCCCTTGCCTACGCCACTCGCCTCATCACTATCTGTACTTCTCTCTTCGGTGTCTGCATTTGTTGCATTCGCATGCATGGGTGCTTGCATGAGAGAAGCAGATGCTGCTTTCTGCGCCCTTACATTCTCCGTGGAGTTGTTCTGTACTTGTCCGCCCATCGCCTCTCCTCCTTCGCCGTTATCGCTGCGCTCTTCGGCATCGCCATCCAACTCTCCTCTGCGGCCGCCATTGCGATTTTCGATGCTGCCTTAGAAGGTGCAGCTGTTCCGTTCTTTTCCACGTCTCGCATCAGCGTGGCTGTCAGTGAGCAGGTTTCCGGGGTGTATTTGCTGTGCATCCGCTTCGTCTGTGGAAAGGGCCGCAGCCGTACCGGCACCACGTCCAGCAGTCCTTCGTGCTTGAGCAGTTTGTATGTGTAGAGACGCCGATTGTTTTGACTGAAGTAGTGGGTGCCGTCGGTCAGAACAGAGAGGAGGGGCAGGTCGCGTGGCTGCAGCTCGCCGTTGCGGAACTGCTGGATGGTGCTCTCGATGGTGCGGCCGCAGGAGAAACGTGGGCGGATACGGGAGAAGGTGAAGTAAATGAGGAGCGGGTCGATGTCGACGATTTGCTCGCTGGACGAGTTTGACTTGGCGGGCATCTTGTCTCGCTGAGCTAAATCATGCTTAAACTAAGACACTTGAAACAGGGTTTGTGCTTGACACAGGCACGCGAAACGTCAGGCTCCCCGCTCCCGCAAAGCACTAACAAAGAAACGAAAAAGGGGCGGAGAGGGAGAGAGATGCGTTCAGACAAAAGGAAATGAACGACAAGAGTTGGCAAAGACAAGTGCCTGTATCGAATGGGGTCTTAATGAGCAGCAAGGAAGGATGCAGGTGGATTGAAAAGGCATCGCTTTAGACTTCTTGCGGAAACACATAAAAATCGCCTTCACAGCTAGTTGCTCCCGGATTAAAGCGTTGGTATTTAGTTGTGGTTGCCTTTCCTGGAAGATACTTGATAAACTCTGTGACGCAGCGCGCAAGCCCTCTCTGCCACGTTTAAAGAACCCATTTAAGGTAGCGGTGGGAGGGGAGCGCCTAAGTGACCACACTGGCTAACGTAGCCCTTCACACACACACACACACACACACACACAGAAATAATAATAATAATGTAATGCAGAGCAAGATCGTCCTAAGGCGGGTCCCCTCCATTTGCCAGCGTGGCGAGATAAAAGGAAAACGAGCAAACAATCAAAAAAAGAAAAGAAAAAAAAAAGAGGGAACATCGTCTCGCCCGTCTACCGCTCACCACCGCTCACGCGTGGTGCTCAGCTTCACGGCTAGAAAAAAAGATCAGGATCCGCATTAAGCATCCGTCCCTGTCGCTTCCAGTATAGACAAGCAGCCTTGACTTCCTCCGCACAAAGCTCCTCTGCATCGCTTTTCGGCCACTCTGTCATCCTGCACGGTGTCGCAACGGGCACAGCTGCCAATTCTCGCTGTTCTCTTGAGCTGCTTCCTTCTTCTTGTGGACCTCGTTCCGTGTGCTGCGCGCCGATAGCGGCTGCAACGCATTTTGCACCTCCATTGCCTCCTTGATCGGATCCCCCACGCCAAAGGCCAAGAAGGCGAAAACACCGCGGCACAGATTTCGATCCGTCACCACGCCGGCTGGCGGCGGCTTCGTCCCTGGCGGTACAAAGCGCGAATCCGCAAACGTGCCGATGCCAGACCCGTCAAATCCACTGCCCCCGTTGCCACTCCCATTTGGTGAACCCGCTACAGACGCGGGCTTTGTCGCTAGCCGGGGCAATCCGCAATTACGCAAAGTCCACTCAACCGTGGACGGAGGTGATACAGAAGCCACCTGCGACAACGGTAACGACGACGACAACACCGTCGATGCTGACAGTTGCAAATTGTAGAGGTTGTCGCGGCAATAAAATCACTCGTTTCCAGTGAAGTGAGCAACACACGGGCGCTCTCGGCTGTCTGGGACTCGTGAATGTCCACGTGAGCACCACCGTGGTTGCTGCTGTCATTACGAGCTCGCGCGTTCGAAGTGAGCTTACTCTTTTGCAAGTTTACATCATTCTCCACCGCTGACGTCGTGGTTGTCTTCAAAGAGAAGAGAAGCCCGTTGACTTCAGTTTTAGACTCACTTTTCTTCTCCGCGCTCTCGCTGCGGTCGCTCTGCACCGCAAAACGAACCAACTGTGGCACTAACGTAGAAATTAGCGTGTCCCACTGCGGTAGCCGCGCACTCACCACGTAGCGTGGCTGTGCTGCATCATCGCTCACGAGTCGCAGTCGGTGGTAGCTCGCGATAAGTTGCGCGAAGACGTCGGCTTTGGTGTGCTCGCAGAACGTCGCTCGTGGGATGGCGGAGGGTGGAAGGTGCCGTAGCGGATGGGGCACGCGTAGCGGTAACGCACGCGGTGCCGTGAAGAGGCGTGGCAGACCAGGCAGCACACGCGTCGCGCCTCGCTGGATGGACGCGGCAAGAGAAAGTGAGACCGTCTCAAAGGTCGGCAACACTGCCCCAGTTGTTTTACTTCGCGCCGCTGCTGCTACCGCTGCTTGCGTTGTTGACTTTGCATCGGCTGCGTCTGTTGCGCTAGTCGCTGGCCCCTTTTCCGAGGAGTAATGGTCACCGTGCAAGCTAGCGTCGGCTAATTGCGCAGACGTGGTCACCGTGCTCACGTCACCGTCGCCACCTATGTGCGTCGTGGACGAAGCACCTGTGCCTTCACGCGCATTCACCTGGGTTTCATCGTCCACGCTCGCCACCCCGCCGTCCAAAGTTAGAGTGGTTGAGATTCCTCCAGAAGGACTAAGGCCGAAAAACTCCTCGTACGCAGCTGCTGCTGTGGCGGCGTAAGAGGAGTTGAAATATCCCACAGGATCATCAAAACGTGCCAGGTACGCCGCTCGCGGAGATGAGCCTGTCGCCGAATGCATTGTACTGCTGCTGGTACTATTGCCTCTCAGCACCTGAATTCTGCTCTCACGCGCCCGGGACGATCGTTTTGCCTGCAGGAGCAGCGGTCGTGTCTGTAACCAAATGCGCTTCGCCGCCAGCTCCTTTGCGAGCGGCAGCGCGGTAGACAGAAGCTGGCGAGCGTGCTGCAGCACGACCAAGTCATACAGCTCCGTCAGGCAGTGCTGAATGAGGGCGCAGAGCTGCGCCTCTCGAGCGCCGTTCACCTCGACATAAGCCACGTCGTCGTCTAACTTCGGCTCAAAGGCGATGACGTAGCTGTTCAACTCTCCCAGAATCGCCTCCACGTAGTCTGCTTTCGCCTTGCCTGTGCCAAGTGTTTCGCCGTGCACGAAAGACAGCAGACTGTCGAGCTGCAGCACGTCAAAGACGAAGTCGAGGTTGACGTTCATCTCCACCGCGTCGCGGACGGCGTTGAAGGCGAAACTCCGCTCGCCGTACATCCACTGCTGATCGGGATAGAGCTGCACTAGACGCTGCGTGACGTTTAGTCCCCAGAAGCTGTCCCCAATGTACTCTAGTCGCTCAAACCCGACGCGGCGGCGGCGGTAGAAGTCGAGGTTGCTAGTGCCCGTGCTAGGGGTCTCCGCGACCTGCCGCGCCAGGGAGACGTCAATCACGCCAGCCTTCTTCAATGCGTGCAAGAGATCACCGAGGCGGTGCGCCCGCTGCTCGATGGTCCAGCGCGGGTTCGACATACACGGAATGCGGGGTAGTGCTGGGTTGCAGTAGAGGGCGTCAGCCCACACGGTGAGAATGTCATCGATCGGGTAACCGCGGATGGCCAGCAGGGTCAGGGTGTCGAGGGCCACCTCTCGCACAGGGTGGTTCACATGACTCCCCGTGCCAGCGGTTGTAATGTGCGTCCGTGCTGTTACGGTTGGCTGGAGCTCGTCGCGGCACAGCCGACAGTAGAGTGGACCGTCACCGCTGTTCCGCCCTGACCGGCTGAACCGCGGGCCGCCGCGTGCGGCGTCGAAGGATGAATGGCTATCACCCCTGTTGTTACTGTGGCGATCATCCTCCTCGTCTTCCGTGTGTTGTCGGCCGCCACTGTTGAAATCGCTGCCACCACTACCACCATGCTCGCGGTAAAAGAAGGTGTGTGCAATGGGCATCGGCAATGTGCGCATAGGCGAGTAGAAAGTCACGCGACTCAGCGGTGGTCCGTTAAAGTCGTTTGGCTCGTACACTGGCATGTCATCGAACAGATCCGTCGGCGCGCGTGCGACCTCCACCAGCTGCGGCGCGACATTCGTGCTCACCACATTCGTGAAGATGTTGGCTCGCGTGGCTAGCTGCCCTGTGGGAGACAAGAAACGTTGCGCCTGGGTACCTCTGGTGTTTGGACGGTCTGTGTGCGCCGCAGCCACTGAGACGAGGGCGTGTGTGACGCGGGTAGAGTGCAGCAGACCACCGTTAGCATTGTTGTTGGGGGAAAATGTGCAGACCAGACTTGATGTCATGCCCCTCATCACGTGTGAAGCACTGACCAGCAGCGTTGACGGCGATGGCGACGCTTTACACAGTGACAAGGAAGAGGTGATCATTATACTGCTGTTGCTGACTGGCCACGTGCGTGCCGAAACCCTTCTGTACCTTACACACACACGTGACTAATACGGTTGTTGTTTGCCGCACTGGAAGTGGTCGTCAGGAAACACAAGCAAATAAATTAGGGGAAAGAGGTGAAGAGAAGACATTCGTTCAAAAAAAAAAAAAAATAGCCGCCACATTCACGTAATGGATTTGCAGTACAGGGCTTTCGTGAATCTGAGCAAGTAAACAGCTGCTACAACAACAACAAAAAAAAATTGCAGTTTCTTTGAGCGGAGGCAGTGGTGCAAGTAAGCTTGACATTTCTCCACTTTCCCTACAGGTGAGTTACCTTGATTACCTGCAGTTGGTCTTCAGTACATCAGAGATTTCAACTTCGGTTTAAAACGCAAAATGACTGCTATAATAACGCGTTGACGTTACGCTGCGCACGCAAAACGCTGTATGCCGTCGATACTGAATGATGAGTGTGACACAAAACAAAACAAAACACACGATTCTGCTGTTTTTCTCACTCTGGGTCTGCGAAAAACTCTGCAAGATCCACATCATTTACGCCCTCGTCACGCAAGCCATTCTCTGCATTAACTTGCGAGAGCCTCTCCTCCGTCGAGTTCGCAGTGATGTTTCCCCCCATGGTTTCATCATCTCCATCTTCATACACGCCGTAACCATCCGCGCCTGCTTCGTCGCGTCCAACAGCACTTTCGAACATAGCCGGCATCATCACGCCGTCGCCCAGTGCGCCTGATTCGGTGGGGTAAAAATCTAACCCCCCCAAAAGCCCGCCGCCATCCTCACTTTCACCGCGGTAACCACCACGCCCACTACCGTTGCTTTCATCACACACATCCGCGCTGCCTTTGTCGCAGTCCCGCCGCCGCTTTCGCGTGCCATCTTTTCCGCTGTGACCATCGGCGAAGCCGGAGGTGGACAGACCTGTCCCTGCGTCCTCGTCTATCTGCTGTTGCTGCTTCCGCAGCAGCTTGTTGTACATCTCGTTAAACTTGAAGAACACATCCGCCTTGTTCTCCAGGGACGGGACAAACGAGGTTGAGTAGGGGTAGGGCAGGTCCTCTGGAATCGGACGCAGGGACATGCAGTAGGTGCACCGCACCGTACCCTCGCGCAGGCGGTTGTTGAGCTCCACGCGAATCGTGTTCTTTGAGTCACACACAGGGCAGTCGAAGGTGCGCAGGGCTTGGATGCCGTGAGTGTTAGCATTTTGGTGATACTGACGTGCATCATAATTGTGCGCCTTTGCTTTCGTGCTGCTGGCTGGCAGTCCACCTTGCTCGCCACGGGCTTTTCTGCTAGCGAAGTTGCCGCGCCGCTGCGCGGGGTTGCCGCCTGTGCCTGACATTTTTTTTTCCGTTTGGTGAACTTGGTACGTACTCGGTTATCTACATCCGTTTGGTATCAAAGAGCTCGACAAGTTGAAAAGCGCCGGCAGGAAAAAGCGGAATTCAAAAATGGTGAAGAGGAGGCAACCGACTTGACTGGAGTGACGACTTGAACGGCGACCTGTGCGAAGTGTATTTGCTCTTTCACTGCAACCCTCCCCGGAAGAACAGAAAACAGCAGTGTTGCGAGTCAGCCACGGTATCGCCAACAGAAATGGCATAGGGGGACAAGCTGCCCTTTTTCCATTCCTCTTTGAGTCGCAGGTCGGCTTTTCTGTTGCCGGGTTTTGCGTGCGCCCATATTTATCCCGCTCATGAGCGTCGGCCCACAAGAGCGCAGCTGATTCCGTCTGCATTTTTCTTTTTATGTACCACAAGGCGGTGTGAAAAGCATGCCAAGAACACAATCTTCACGTTAGAAAAGAGAGAAGCAACAACAACAACACCAAATTGCTCAGCCTGAAAGGCACAGCGCTAGATGCAAGACAAGGTGACAGCAAATACGAAAACAACAGCAAACCAATCCCGCTCCCCTTGCCGTAAAAGCGACGACTTCAACGCCACCATCCGTAGTTCATGCACTCGCGCGAGTTTGTGTGCGACCTTCAACAGTAAGCACACCGAGTCACGCTACGTTCAAGATGCTACTCGTTTTCACCCAGTTACATGAAAGGCTTTTCCCTTTCAGACAGCGTCGTATACGCTGGATTCGTGCTCGTCGAGAAACGTATTTCACGTTCACTGGAACAGCTGATCGTACTCGTCGTCATCATCTTGACCACTATGCACCTCCTGCCGCGGTGCAAAGTAGTGTTCCGCTGCCCCTTCTGCCTCCGCCCGTAGTCGTCCCCGAGGCCAATGGCACGCGGGTAGTGTGCCAACTGCGGCCCCGGTGCGGACGACATCGCCAGCCTCCGCTGCAATTCGCCGAGAGAGCGCACCTGCTGTGCGGGTTGCGCCGCAGCGGCAGCAGCGCTGCCACCTGTTGTTGACCTCAATAGCGCATCGCCCTTCACCCAGCTCTGGTCACCGCCCAACGCAGCGCCTTCGTGCTGCGGGCCATCAATGCCGTCCTCCGCCGCGTGCTGCGTCATCAACGAAAATGTGGACGTCGCACCAGGGAAGCCTTCGCCACTCAACCGCGCCTGCTGCGCCTCGCGACCAATTTTAACCCGTTGCAGATCTTGCTGATCTTTCTGAATGAGAGCCTCATGGAAGCGGAAAAAAACGTCGACTGGCTTCTCCAGACGCAGGACATTCCACCGCTTTGTGCCGCCGGCACCGCAATTGCGACAGCGCACCGTCGCATCGTTCGTTGCGTGGAAAATCTTAACGACGATGGTAGCCTTGGAATCGCACAGGGGGCAGTCGAAGCGGGTAGGGATTTTGTACTTGCTCTCCTTCTTGACGGGACCGTTGTTGGACTTCTTGCGCTTGCCTCCCATTCCGATTGAAGACACGAGGGAACAAGAAAGCAGAATCTAAAGAAGTGGAAGCGCTTTCTCTAGGTGTTTCTACTGTCAGACGGAAGAGAAAGGTTGAAAACACATTCGAGAATTTGAGGTCGCAGAGGCGTCTGGTGAAAACTACTCGAATAGGAGGAATAAGAGAAGCCTTCTTTGAGCCGATCGCATTTTTGAACGATTAATACTGTATCTTACTTGCACGCGGTAACGAGCTGCGCTGACGGCACGCCTTCATTTCCTTGCAACAGCGGCTGTTGTCAACAACCATCAGCTTGGTTTTATTACTGCATGCGGCAGCCTGCAGCCAGCTTCTCCTTCCATCTCTTTCAACTGTCTTTTTTGCTCAATGTTGGTTCGCTCTATACTTCACCGTGTTAATCTTTAAATTGCCTCTAACTGCTCGCGAGCCACACAGGCGTACCACAACGCATCCTTACTCACCGTGAAACGTGTGAGTGAACCCAAAACCTGCAAAGAGCAGCGTGTGTCCGAGCAAGTAGAGATCGAAGACTCCCTGATTGGCTGTAGAATTAAACGCATATCGAGTCCAAAAGTATGCTTTGGTCCGACAAAGCACGGCCACAACGGCGTGGCAGAGGAATAGCCCACAAAGCTTCGCAAACTCAAATTGCAGACATTCTCTGTTAGTGAGCGCCGGCTATTTTACTTGAGTCTGGACGCTTTCTCTTCCGCGAAGACGATGCTCCGGCGTACGTGGAGGAAGGGGAGGCAAACGACGTCACCGCAGACTTCTTGGATACCTCAGTGGCACCTGCGGCGACTGGAGCTCCAGTCGCCGCGACAGCAGCAGTCTTCTTCGCATTCACCGCCGTAAGAGCCGCCGCACACTCCAGCACGGAGGCCCAGCGACGCTGCAGCTGGTGTTGGGATTGCAGGAGGAACTGCTCCGCCTGCGCCACCCACCATTCGGCAGACCCAGCTGTTGGGGCCACTGACATCTTTACACTTGCTGCTGCGGGTGCCAAAGTGCTTGACGCTGCCGTAGCTATGGCAGCAGCGGCACCATCCGCTGAAACTGCAGCAGGTGGGGCCGTCAACGCGGACACGGGCTGAGCCGGATTCTCCGCAAAACGGAAGAAGAGGCGCTCGAACGACACGGGCAGCGTGCGGGACAAGGATTGGGACAGTCGCTTGTACAACGCCATCTCACCATCCTCTTGTGTCCCGCTGGGTCCCGTCTTGCTCAACAGCAGGTGCACGTGACCAGGCCGCATCGCACGCGCCGTACGCCCGGCACGGTGCACGTACTGTGACACCGCGTCAGGCGGGTGGTACATGATGACGTGCCCTATATTTGGAATGTCAATGCCGCGCATCAGCGCGTCGGAGGCCACAACGCACGCGGCGTCGTCCGTGTCTGTGCCGGTTGGCCGCTGGAGGAGTGCACGGCGACGTTCTGCCTCGCTCGCCAGCGTTGTGAATTCGACAACAGAAGTGATTCCGGCGGCGGCGAGGAAGTGGCTCATGACACGCGCCTCCTCCGCCGTAGCGCAGAAAACGAGAATACCCGTGCCGGCCCGGTCCTCCACACTCGGGTAGTTCATCGTAGCGGCAGCCGTGCTAGTCGACGTCGCCGTGCCCTTATCACTTGTAAAAACCTCAGCTGTAACTGCATCGTTCTCCTCACCCTCGTCTTTATCACGGTTTTCAATCAAAGTGCGGCGCACGGCCTTGGCGCGGCTCTGCTGCTGCTGCACGGCAGCGATGCGCTCACGCAAAACGTGCACCAGCTTTAGGAGCACCGCCGGACGGTAGGAGTCCTCGACAAATATAACATGCTCCTGCAACGTCGGCGGCAGTGCGAACTGCGTGCGCACCGACACCGACTGTGCATCAGCAGCTCCCGTAACACTGCTGTTGGCCTTGCCTTCAATCTTCCCGGAATCCGCAGCAGCTGTTGTGCTCACTACTGTTGTCTCCTCTTTGCGCTCAGCACCGTTGCTGTCGAGGACATAGTAGCTACAATTGCGCAGCTTCACCTGCGAGATGCGGGCAATGCGGGAGGAAAGCGTAGCGGAACAAAGCACTTTGTGCAATATGGCAGTACCTGCACCGACACCGTTGCTGCAGAAGCTGCTGTGCAAGCGAAGCAGGGACGACGCGGACGACGTTACAAAGTCGGACATGTCACCGGAGGCAGCAAAGCGCATTCTCAGTGCGGCAGACATGTACTCCTGCCGGCGCTTCTGGTCGCGCTGCAGCTTGTGAACTTCGTATTCGTACCGCGCGTTTACCTTCTGCACCTGAGACGCAAAGTTGCCAACCAAAACTTGGTCTGCTTCATCAATTACGAAGAGACGCAGGTCCGCCAGGCGGAGGCCGCGGGTATGATCGAGGTGGTGTAACAGACGTTCCGGGGTGGCTACGATGACGTCAACGTTGGAGAAGTAACACATTTTCAATCCCCTCTGTCGGCACACGTGAGCCACTGTGTTACCACTGCGCGTCGCCCGAATATCCGTGTTGACGTCGTCGTCACTCAGGCTGCTTCTACTACTATCGTCGCTGGCATCGATCTCTGAATCGCTTTCAATGTTGCTCTTACTCTCCCAGTCGTCGTCCCCGCCAATTCTTTCTTCTTCTTTCCGTGTTGTGACAGGCACGCCGCTACTTGCTAATGCTAACTCCATCGTTTTCGTGTTAACACAAGTTGCTGGTCGACGCGGTAGCACTACGCGCCGCACGAGCAGATTGGCCTCTGTAGCATCCACCTGCGCCGCATGTACTCCGGGCGTCATTTCCGCGCAGACGCAGGCGACGCGAATAGAGGTGGGTCGTGCCAGGCGCTGCAGCTCGCGGTGCACCTGCTGCCCGAGGGATTGTGTGGGTACTAATATCAAGCACCGCAGCGCGTTGTCGTCAACACCCCTCTTCGTCTCCGTCAAGAGGCGGAGCAGAGGGACGAGGTAGCACAGCGTCTTGCCACTGCCTGTGGGGGCGGTGAGGCTTACATCATTTGGCACGCCGCTCAGCAAAGCTCGCGTGATGGTTGGGATGACAGCTTGCTGTACGGGGAGGGGGTTGGGGTAGCTCAGAATGCGCTGCAGCGGCTCGTTCAGCCACTTTGCGGGACCGATGCATTCATCCCACGTCGTCGTCGACGCGACTGTGGACGATGTAGTGATAGTGTTCTCATCCAGCGCCATTGCGATGATCTTCTCCTGTCGCTAGCAACAGAGAGAGTGAAGTAACGTTTTTTTCCCCTCCGTGCCCCTTCCGCAAAAGTTACAAGTCTAAGAAAACAAAAAAGCGTACACGCGACAACGGAGCCTCAACACTCAGTAATTTGCGCTGCTAATCTGCGTTGGAAACAGAAAGGGTGACAGGAGAGAAGGCAAAAAGGAAAGAAACACAGCGAGGAGGACGGATGTATTTGCTAGGGAGAAGAGACGAAAAGAATCAGTTGATCGGAGACGACTTCCAGACAGTGGAGCACCAAGCAGAGGCAGATGTCGCTTCTGTATTTCCTTGATGCAATGCAGTGAATGCGGATTGCAAGCCCCATGCGTATAAACTTCAACTGGATGCGTTCTAGCAATTGGAAGCGGAGCAACTTGATAGGGTCTGCCGTTTTAACTCAGAACGAGTATTGCGGGACAGCACATCTTTGAAAGACACTGTGGCGACACTATGCAGTTTGAACAGGGAACCTCAATAGTAAAAGACACAGCACTTCTTCCTCATTGTTGGACGTACTCGTAGACGCCCTCGTCTACCTTTTCGTACAGCAACAGATTTTCCTTGCGTGCCTGCTGAATCAGACGCGCCCGCATACGTTGGTCGCCGCCGTGGCCATTGCCACCCGCCACCCGCCGTCGCATCGCCATTACGTGCCACTGATACGTACTCCCGTGTACGAGGTTCGCTAAGGTGGCGTTCCCGATAAGTTCAGGGTAGAGGGAGGAGCGAAAAAGGCGCGTCATGAGCGCGCGTTGATGAATAATGGCCTCGCTGCATGTATCATGTGTGGTGATTAGCACAGCCCCTGCACCCGACCGCGTAGGGGTGGAAAGAGACGGTGATGACGGCCCGTCTGTCTCTGCGATGCTAGGCGGCGCTGGCACCGTCAGTGACAGCTGCTCGCGAAACAAGATGCCTTGAAAAATAACGGAGGTAATTGGAAGGCGGCGGGTGGTGGTGGGCATCAACAGCTCTGATGGAGCGGTCTCATCTTTGAAGAAGTCGCAGATCTTATCACGCCCAGTGCACATGTTACCGATGCGGAAATTTAGCGTGATGGCGTCAACGCGGTCCTGGATGGTGAACGGCGAGCCGGCCGAGGAGCAGACAGACTGCATTGCCGCAAACGCCTCCACGTCGGCGGTCAACAGTGGCATCAGTTGGTACATAAAGTGTGGTTGATGAATTTTACGGAACGCTTCGTAGGTGGCCACAATCGTGTCGTGCGGAAGGCGTGGCAGCCGCGGATCTTGTCCAGCTGTATAGGTCATGAGAGCCAAGCGACGCAACTTGTAGCCTTGAAAGAACTCCGGTACTAAGTTCTCGTGAGATACTCTACCGTTCAGCTGCATAATGCGCACAGGTATTTTCCGCGTGTTTGGGCGTTTGATCAACGCGGCATAAGCGTCGCGCTGCATACTCTCGTGTTTCACCGCCCTTCCAAGTGCGCACGAGATTGCTCGAGTGACAGCAGGAGTAGAACCCCAAAGGGAAAAAGAGTGAGGAATAAAAAAAAAAAAATCGGAATGCAAAGAGGAACCAGAATGAAATCAAAGCTGGGATTTCAGCAGTTCTCTTGAACCAACCACGACGGTGTTAAGCGTGTAAGAAACAGCCGTAGATTTTCCCTTGTTGTTGTAACTTTTCCTATAAAACAGTTGAAAACCGTCTATATAAGCCGAGAAAGACCTCTAAGCTGTCACTTCTAGAACATTGTGCAGTAGCTGCTCTTAACATCGCACCAGAAGAGTGAAAGCTCATGTCAGCAACAGACACGAGGACACCATTGTTTCCTGTAATCAATTATTTCGGTTTGCTTATAGTGGTTTTGTGATAAAACAAGTGAAGATAGAAACACAAGGTAGTTTCATCTAGAGTACTCTACACGTGGGAGACTAGACAGTCAGCACCGTCATAGGCGCAACTCCTCGGTTTTCACGTTCCAACAATGATGCTTCCCGAGCTTCGCATAGTATGAAAAAGACCATGCTAAGCGCCAATAGTCACCGTAAAGGAAAAAGCAAAATGTACAACGATACGAGGAGAAAAGAAGCAAGACACCCAGCGCATTCAGTAGCGCGTCTACCTCAGCAGTGCAGCAAGAGAAAAAAAAATTACAAGAAAACCCGAACACAAACAAACAACAAGCTCACTCACATCGAACAAAGGTAGAATACCTGAAGGGTGGACAACACTGACTCTGAGCGTCGATCCACTATCACTCCTACGGGGAAAAAGCACCTGCGAAAAAGCAGGTAAAATCAGAAAACACAAGGGAGCCTACTTTGAGACACTGTCGTAGCTGCGCAAGGTGGGGAGAAGGCTGCGTCGCACGCCACCGCTGCGGAAGATCTGCTGGTGCAGCAACGCCAACCCGATCGCACGCGGCCGCTGCACAAAGCGCCGCTGCTGGCGACGCTTCGCGATCCATTTCTCGTACGTAGCCTGCTGGTCCGGCGTGAGGTCTTGCCACGAGCGGGCGCGCCGGTCGGCACGCGTCGACGCGGTGCGGTCGAGGTCGACGATGTCGGGGGTGTTTACATCCATCTTCAATAATTCGCGTAGAAGCATGCCCGGATATACCCCGGCTGGCAGACGCAGGTGCAGCTGGAGGACACTGCCGTGGTGCCGCGGCAGCCACGACGGTGCAGGCGGTGCGTGGCGGTAGCGGGAGCGGTGTGTCTCCGTCTCACCTCCGCTGCTATCACGTGTTGCGGCTGCAGGCTCAGCGGCGGATCGTCGCACGAGCTGCGGTGCGCCAGACCACCGTTTGGGGCTGCGATACACGGCAACCGCTTTCACGGCGTCGGGTGATCGGGGGACGGATATAGTGCTATTGTTGTTGCAGCTACTACCCGCTGTCTCCGGTTTGCCTTCCGCCGTGGTCACATTTTCTTCGCTGTTGATAACCGTTAGCACTTGCGCGTTCGTCTCTGCGCCCTCCTCGTGCTCCACAGCTTCGCCGGACTCAATTCTGGGCATACAAGGTACCGCCGCAGCCGCGCGTTTCGCTGGTGTCGCCCCGGAGGGTGATGATGACCACCGTGGTTCCTCCAGCTGTCCCGCAGCGCCAGGCACCGCCCCGTACAGCCGCAGCGCCGTCGCGGCCGCCTCGTTGCAGCGCATCTGCGCACGTGTCGCCAGCCCCCACCGCCGGTACGGGTCGCCCACGTAGCCTTTGATAAGCCGCCACTGCATTTTCTCCTCATCCGGCTGCACTAGCGGGTGGCGGTAAGTTGCGGCAATGGTGAGGCCCAGAGCGTTGCCGCCGCCGCCTCCCAGCGGCCGCAGATCAGGTCGCAGGGCGGCTGCGTCGAAACTCTCGACCGCGTCTGCCTCTGCCGCGTCCACCGCTAACGACGAGTACAGCGATTCTTCACTACTGCCGTCAGCATGGCGGAACAGCGCGTCGGTGGACGGTGTGCGTGTGCCGAGCTCCTCCTCCATCAACGCGAAGGTCGAAGTGAGGTTGTAGTATGGTGAGACACCGCCGACCTGCCTCCCAGACCCAACACCACTTTTCATGGTTGACAAAAATGAGGGTGAGAAACACTGCCACTGTCGCGACTCTGGGTTAAACGGTAGGCCGTAGCGCCGCAGCGTCACAACGTATAGGTCCTCTGTGTGGTTTTGCGGGAGTTGAACGTGTGCGCCGGGTAGCGGCAGGAGTAGGTCGTAGGGTGTGTAGGCACCACGCTCAATTTCGCCGCGAGAGGCGTAGACAGGCTGGGTGACCGTCGCCTCACCCTCGTAGTCATCGTTCGTAGTTACCGCACCGACGCCGCCGCGACGCACCAGGTCGCCAGGCAACAGCGTGAAGGTGCCGTAACGCTGAAGCCGCTGGTTCACAATGTCGTTCCACACAAAGCTAAGAAATTCCTGGATGAGCATCGCACAAGCTCTTGGGCCAATTACGGTCAGAAAAGCCTCTGCGCAAGGGTCATCGTCGATGCTGCTCGCACCCAATCCGCCTTTGAATCCGGTCACTAACGCTGCTGTTGCCGCAGCTGCAGACTGTTGTTTACACGTCGCGGGTGCACTTCTGCGTTGAGAAGAAGCGAGCAAAGGTGCATCGTGGCTGTTGAAACCCCTACCGGCAACGCAATCGTTGTCGTTGTCGCCAGAGAACAGCGCGCAAGCTTGGAGCGCGTTGTAGAGGACTTTTTGCATTGGTGACCCGTGCTCAGCGACGGAGCAGCGGGTGCCGGAACGCAGGAAGTCGGGAAGCCGCACGCCACCGTATCCCTGCAGCGCCAGCATGCGTGGAAACGCCTGCCCAGTGCGCTTCCGTTCTGCTTCCAACGCGGCGTCAAGGTAAAACTGCTGCACCAAAATCTGTGCTGCAGCCTTGTACTCTCCTTTGAGGAGATGCAGCCCGGGATGCATGTTCATCTTTGTGTAAGTGGCAAAGCGCTGCGGGCCGTAGTAATTGATGAAGCCTTTTGCCGCAACCGATGTAACGGCGGGGTGAACGAGAGGGAGATGCTTGTCTGGAATTCGTCGAAGGTTGAGCAGGTAGTCGTACGCGACGCAGTCCCCGACACGCAGGTCGTACTGCGAGCTCTCCGCCTCCATGTCGGTGCAAAGATATTCAAAAAGCTTTTCCGGAGGGAGGCTTGGTTGGGCGGCTACGGTTGCCTGCTTCCTGTCCACTTTGCTGTTTTGTTTTCCTTTCTTCTTTGAGGTCCTTTTCCCTTTGCCTTTGGCGGCTGCGGCTATGGTCGCACGGCTGCCTTTCTCCGTGTCTGCGTCAGTAACTTCGCCGTTTGCGCTGCTGCCGACTCGCTCGAAGCCCTCCTCCTCGCTTTTTGAAAAACGTCGGTTCACCAATGCCAAATGCCTTCTGACACGCGGCGGCAGCGTGTCCACCGACTTTCCCAGCGCATCATCGGCGTCTACGCGGTTGTGATAGACTACTTTGATGTCGGAAAGTCTGTAGTAGTTTTCTTTCCAAAACTGCCGCTCGTCGTTGGTGACAACGGTGGAGCTGTCCTCGGCCAGGGTGAGGACTTGGTCGCGGGCATGTGACACGCATGTCGCCGCAGCGCCACTGCTTTTGTCGCCAAGTACCGCAGCGGGTGGTACGTTGTGGCCGATCAGGCCGCATCCTTGGCTGTCCGCATTCCTGCTTGGTGCGCGAACTGCTTTGAATGACAAGTTCTTCGGTAACGTCCATCCGCTTGATGAAGCTTGGTTATCAGGAGATGCGCCGCTCTTTCCAACTCCAGTTGTCAAAGCCGGAAGCGATCGGTCCGTAAAGTAGTCACTTCCCTCGTCCTGCAGAGACGTCATAAGAGCTTCCACGTGCGCGCGACAGCTACCGCGAATGCGAATTCGTTGAAACGAGTGTGTGCCGTTCTCCAGCACTCCAGAGTGCGAAACGACTACTTTAGGCTGGTAAAAAACTGGCACAATTGTGTCATTAATTCCAGCAGAACTTTTCATTTTTCTCGTGTCGCCGTCGTCCACATCCGCATCCGTGTCAACGGCATCTAGGACGGACAGGCGCTGCATTTCCAGCTGCTCGTGCTGCATATCGCTAAGTGTTTCGGTGATGTCCTCCACCACCATGTTATGTGGTAGACCTTTTCGTTCTAATGTGCATTCAACCACGACAAAATCTGATGGCAGCGGCACGTAACGTCTGCGTGACCCTGATTTGTTTGTGTCACCCCTGTATGGTGCGAGCGAGAGCGAGGTCAGAGCACATGCCGAGTTAGTTGACTCCGTGAGCTGGTTATGTCCGCTCGCATTCGTGTTTCGCGACGCTTCCAATTCCTTCAGCTCTTTCAGCTCCATTATGTACTCCTCGTTTCCCTTGTACTCTTGAAACCGGCTGATCGACACATATAGGTAGTCCAGATCACCGTGCACGTGAAGGTCTTTGACCAGATGTCCCCATGCCCGCCACACTGACATGACCGCGGCACGCATGCGGTCCAACGATGGATTTTCATCTGAGTCCTCTGCGCTAAATATCACACCAGTGACGGTGGAAACCTTCGTGGTGACTTTACGGATCCACGGAATGCGAACCGAATTGTTGTCGGAAAGCGGGTCGCATAACTTGTATAGTACGCGCTCCTCGTTTCCTGCCGCATTGAGGAGCAGTGACGACGAGGTTGGCGACGGCTCATGTTGCTTCATCATTGTTCGACCGATAAACTGGCGGAGTGTAGACACGCCATGTTGCCCGATTGACTTTTCCAGCTGGAACAGGTCGGGTGAAAAGTAAATCTCCACCTCGACCTGTGGCAACCGGTTTGAATACGCTGCCGACGCGCTACCCGGGGCAACAAACTTGGCTATATGAAACGGAAACTCTTGCATGAGTGTGCTGTCTGCGATAATTCCACCCGCCACCCACAGCGAGTACGAAATATTGCCCTCAGCTGCCGGAACGGCAAGCAGCGGGTTTTTGAACGCCTGCATTTCATTTGTATCTTTTCGGCCAAAGAGGGTGACTGCCATCTCGACAGGCTCAAGCAGGTGTGAAGAAGAGGACAGGCTCTTGTATCCCTTTGCGTTAGACTCCGCCACTTCACCAACAAGACGGTCCACTACGGACACCTGGTGGTCTTTGGAAATTAACGCGCCGCTCTGCCTCCGCTCCTTTAATTCGGCAAGCACGTTTTCGGTGACTAGCTGTAGAGCAGAAGCCAGCGTGCCGAGCACACGATTTTTAGAATCTTTGAAGCTGTTGCGTTCCTGCACAATTTTTGAGGATACCGCAACTCGACTGATATTATAGACCCTTTCAACAAGTGATGAACTCTGAGCAGACGTCTTATCTTCGCCAGACGTTACTGGCGCATCTTCGGCGTCGTCCCAAACCTCGCGTATGATATAATCGTCGGGTGTACCTTTGACATACGCTTGAAACCCTTTTACACTTGGTTTGGTAAAACGACTAATATGACATTTCCGTTCTGGTGCAAGTCCGTTGCGTTGGCGCTGCGCTACTTGTAGCTCGTGATAAATGCCCTGATTGTAGCGTTCATGTGCAACGCGAAGGAGAGTACGTGACTCGGGTGTATCGAACTTGCTCTGGGCATCCTCGATGCTGAGACCTAAGATTAGCCGCCGTAAACTGCATCGCGAACGATTCATGATCTAAGGGGAGTTCTTCTTACTTCCGCTCTATGTGCGAGGATTGTATTGCGCCCGTTGCGAAAACTATTTCCTTTTATGCTGTGCTAGATTGTTTACAACTCTATAAATTAGTGTGGGATTATGCTGCAGTTCCTGAGTGACCAAGTTAAATTTATCCACCAGCGACATTAAAAAAGAAATAAAAAAGGTAGAGAGTTGGAAACGAAATGGTCGCTTGCCAACGCTTTTCAAACGTGGGCAAGTATGTAAAGATAGAAAAACAATAGCAGCTCCTCTTAATAAGCAGAGCTAGTAGACAAGTCGTAAAAAAGGAGAAAGTCACGTAGTTTCTCCTGTTCTAAAATGAAAAGGCAATTTGATTAAGTGACGTCGACGTTACGTACAAAGAGTGGTATAAAAAGAAGGAGAGAAATGGGGGGAATGAATTTAATTGAAGAGAGAGTTGTAGGTTCACAGCATTCAGAGATTGACAGACTCTATTGCACCACAAGAGATATAGGCAGCATGAAACCTAATACAATCACATCAACGCAAAGCACTAACAGTCTTTTTTTTTTCCTCGCACCAGCACTGCCGGTCAAAACTGTGACAAAGGCAACGCTACAAGCAGTACAAGCCCCGTATTTGAACGTCTAAGTATGTGTAGCTCTCGTTACTGCTTTTTTTTTATGATGCTATGAAAAACGGGCAATGAGTACTTTGTAAAAAAAAAAAAATGCAAATAATGTACAACTAACAAGCAAAGGAAAAAAAACGCAGCAAAAAATGACAAAAGGCATGCGGCTTCTCTGCTAATGGATCTTTGTTTTTTTTTTCCTCCTTATTCGTATAAATAGTAGTGTGTGTAAGCATTAATACGAAATGTTCTTATTTTTTTTTTTCAGAAGTTACCTTTGATAACTTATACTTTGCGAGTATCGCTGAAGCCGTAAACGTCGCTCATGTGGACACCTATGCGGCTCACAGTATCATCGATTCCCATGACCTGAAAAAAGAAGTCCTTCATCTTGCCATCCGGCCCGACTAGGTAAATGGCGCTGCTGTGGTCAAACTGGTAGGTGTCGTCAATTACTGGGGCGTCCACACCCTTTGCCTCGCGTGCCTCTCTTTCTTCAATTGTTTCATCTACAGAGGAGTAATACACACGCCATGCCCGAGCAGCCGTTTCAACCTCCTGCTTCGTACCGCAGAGGCCGCGTATGCGTGGGTCGTACTTGCGCACAAAATTCTCCACTACTTCGGGCTTGTCGCGCAGAAAGTCAATGCTAAGAAATACGGCCTGGAGTTTCTTTTCTTCGTTCGCTAGATCAGGGTCTTTGCGGTATTCCTCATCACAAGTCTTCATAACTTGCGAAATGTACGTCAGCGTGTTAGGGCAGATTTCTGCACACTTCGAAAACCCAAAGTAGAGCAGCGTCCATTTGTCTTTGAACAACTCCGTGTCTGTGATGTAATCGCCCGTGCGGCTTTCACGCAGCCGAAAAGGACCACCAAGTTGTGCTCTCGGCTCCATTTTCACAGATTTTATCGACTGGAAATCTGGAGCCAGTTCCGGCTCCACTTCTTTTCTGTTTTCATACCAGTTCATCAAAGTGACCGAAATAGGGAAAATTGACGCACCCGCCACAACTCCCCAAAACTCAGCTCTTGATCGTGGTCCGTATTTAAACTTCGTGTAAAAAGGGGGTTCAGATGAGGCGCACCGTACAAACGGATGCGGCGCAAGCTTTCGCAGATGCTGCATGTCTTTCTTCGCAGCTTTCTTACAATAAGCGAAATAAAGCTGCTGCCGCCGCAACACAAACGTTATGGTAAATTGATTTGGTAATTTATGCTATATTATATGCTTAGAAGTTGGAAGGAGAAGAGAAAGGAGGGCTTGATAAGAAGCAAAAAGGCTTGTTTAGTTCGAAGGAAAAGTGCCCATGAGCCAAAGGCAATATTTTGTTGAGAAATACCCATGCTCAAATACGACTTTCAGGATCGTAGAGCAGGTCTTAGAAGTTAGCTGCCCAAAAGGGCTCGCAGTTATTTAGAAGTAAAGGCTCTTATAGAAACAAGACGCTCGTATTTCAAAAACGTGCTTTTCGTTGCACTTTCAAGTAACGCTATTATTATTATTTGACTTTGGCTCAAATAAACACTCAATTTAAGTGTTCAAAACGTGCTCGTACGACTCAAATCTCCATTCGACGTTAACAGTGCTCATTTTACCTTGATTGACAACTGCAATAAGGTGACGAGTTCTGCCACCGATCAAAACACAAGAAAACATCCACTTTTCAGACTGGTGATCTTTCAACTTCACGGTCAAAGGCCGCGCCAAGGTCGAGGTTGTGACGTTAGATTCGATGCGTTTAAAAACGAGGGTTTCACTTTCTTCATCAACGAAGTTTAATGTAATTTCGTGCATCTGCAAGTAAGACGACAGCCCAACCCCGAGAGCTTTTAAGATACATTCCTTTAACGACCAGTACACTGCGAAACACAACGGTTGCTGTGAAGCCGGTTTGCGTTGCAACAGCTCTATCTCCGTTTCCGAAAGTATCGTCCATAATACTTCTCGCTTGTCTGGCTGTATTGCTGTAATATCAACACCGATTGTGCCGCTTGGAGCGTAAGCGCAGCAAATCCAGTTGTGGACATGAGAGATGCTGAATTCGCCTTCCTTAAACGATGCGGTTATGGGTTTGCCGTAAGCAGTGGTTGTGAGGAGCACTTTTGCTTCTGTTTTCGAAGAGTTGTCAGTAGGTTGACAAAGTTCCTTCACAAGCAAGCGTCTTGCTAACACACGCGATTTAACGGCGTTAATGTGTTGAAGCATCTGCGGTAATGCCAGTTGCTGTTGGACTTCCTCTACCGCCCTTCTGGCCGTGTCATTTTTATGCAGTTGACGCAGCGCGGTCCGAAACTCTTCCTGGGACGGCTCCCAGCGCGCGGCGTCAACAATGGTGACTTTAATTGTGTTCATGGTTTTCCGAAGTGTGCTGTTAGGGGGTGTGGAGAAAGGGGGGGGGGGAGAAGGGGTTTTGGCGAATGGTGGGGGTTTGGGTTTCGGCGGCGCGGCGCCCGCTCTCTCCTTTGGCCGCGCGAGGCGTTTTTTTAGGGGCAGGGTGTGGGCGGCCCCCGCCCCCTCGCGGGCCCCCAGGTTTTGTGCCTCGCCGAGCATCACCGGGTTGCGGAGGGGGGTTCCTGGGCTTTCTGCGCAAACCGAGGGGCGCCCCGCCGCGCCCTCTGAGCAGAGCAGGATGGGGCCAGCAGAACCAAACCCCCCCTCCACTCAAAGGGTGGGCGCATCCTCAGAGAGAGAGCAGGCTTAACGCCGAATAGGGCGGGCGTGAGCGCAAACACTCCATGCGGTTCTCGCAGTATGCGGCGTTTTTTTTTTTTTTTTGGTGGCCGCCCGGGCTTGTTCAGCCACGCTTTCCTCAACCCCCGTGGCAGCGCGCAAAACGTGGGCGTGTTCAGCGTAGGCGGCGGCTGTCTTACGAACGTGGCCTCGTGCCCCTGAGCGACGTCCCGGCGTAGAGTGTTTAGGGCAGCGTCGGCCTCAGGTTTTTCTCGCTCGGCCGCCGACTCTTTCGGCAGCTTCACCACAACGTCGTGTAAAACCACAAATTGGATGACGGTGCGCGGTCGGACCGTGAACACCTGCAGCGCCGTCGGGGACAAAACCTCGCTGGGAACACTCTGGGTGCACGGCGGCGCATTTTTTTTGTTTTGCTCAAAGAAGACAGACAAAAGAAAGAACGCCACATCAAAGGAGCGGAATCGTTTTTTTTTCCTTAATAAACTCCCCACCTTCCGCCGCTGGCTTTACGTTGCCGCTGCCGGTGCTCGACATCGGCCCTGTCTTCTTTTTCGCCGTGTTGGCGCTTGCGGCCACCCACGCCGCCGCCTCGCAAAAGTACAGGCCGCAGTTTGTTGCGTTGTGTCCAAAAGTGCGGTTTTCCGTTGCTGACTATAAAGCAGTGGCAGCGGAGCATAACCGTGCTGCTTTCCTCAACAGGGTTTAACTTGAGTTGACGCGGGAGGGCAGCAAGGAAGTCGTCCTGCCGTGCTTTGAGCGCGGGCGCTGCCTCGTAGTCCGCCACGTACTTCCACGGACAGCCGAGCCAGTTGCCGTCTGTGCAAGCATCCACGCTGGGGGGAGCCGTTGACATCGATTTTTTCCGCTTCCAGAAGCAACAAGGCTTCTTAAACGCCTTCCGTAGCGTCGGTCGGGTAGGATGTTGTATAGTAGGTAAGGGCGGCAGCACGTTGATACACCGAGTGTGCCTCCGCTGCGTCGTGCTTCGTCGCAGCGTCTGCCCGCGATGGGGAGCTCGATGTGGATAGCGGCGAAGCCGCTTTCACGCTTCCAAACAGCGGGAAAAATAACATTGTGCTTGCTCTTTTCAAGGAAGGCGCTGCGTTGCGTCAAGACGGAGGGGGGAGGGTGGCCTTTAAAACGACTGTTGAGATATGGTGCGCCGTGTCAGTAATGACGCGTGTACCCCCCCCCAAAAAAAAAAAAACTATATCCAGTTCTCGATCAGAAACAACAAAGACGGGTGAAATCTTAGCGTCAAGGAAAGCAGCAACACTGGAGAAGAGTGGAGAGAAACTGAAGGGCAGAATAAGTGGACTATGGCGGGAGAGTTGCGACAATGGGGCCAGGAGACGACATTTAAGTTGTGCATTGTGGGACAACAACTTTCAAGCTGCTTGTGTCGCGAACATCGCACCTAGAGAACACTAAGGACGCCGCAGCAAAGGGCTGCAGAACAGCTGGCTTTCAAACAATAACAAGAAAGATGCGTCATGCGCACAGAGGTTGGTAAGCAGCGTAAAGCACCGTTCATGCCGTTTCCAGCTACCGTCATCAAAAGACACATCAGGTGATTTTGGTTGAACTTCTATTTTCGGCATCGCTAACGGACTTCTCACCCTTGGGATGCATATTGAAACGCTGACGAAACGGGACAGCAAATAATAAAATAGTCGAAGTGTTCGTTTCGCCCGTTTTTCCTCCTCCGCCGAGCGGGCGGCGGATAGTGGAAGTGAGTGAACAATAGACTGCTTTGTATAGGAAAAGGAAAGAGCGAGCGCGTTAGCTTAATATCTCAACTGAGTTTTGTATAAGGCAGGGTGGAAGGGGGGGGGGTTGAGGAATAGACAAAATCCACTACACTGAAGAACAAGCAAGAAAACTCACATTGACTCGACTACACGGTACACAAACACGCAAGGGAGTAACACCACCAAGGTATCAGTTTGAAGTACAACGAAAGGGTGCACAATAACGGAAGCTCGTTTATCTATCGACGATCACTCATTCACAAAATAACTCATTTGCTTAGAACAGACCAGCTGACTCTTTCGCACGCGACATGGACTGATACGTGATGACAGGCTGCGCGCCACTCTCCTTTTCCGCCGCCATCTCTAGCAGCAGCATCAGCTGCTTCATCGGCAGCTCGTGCGGGAAGAGATTGATGCAGCTGTTGAGGTCCTGCTGCGAGGCAAAGGCCAGCCCAAGGGAGTTGCACACCTTTGGAATGGCCGTGGCCGGGATAGTCGGAAGATGCAGTTTCACCGAAAAACAAGCGTTCAGCTCCAGGCTATCCATGATGTCGAACTGTGCCGTCGTGCCCACAACAAGCAGCTTCTTCCCCTCTGGCGGAGGGCGCTTAATTAGCACGAGCAGGGCCTGCAGCAATGTGTTGCTGTAGCGGCCGCCCAGCTGCGAGAAGTCGATAAGGCGCTCCAGGTCATCGAGGATGATGCAGCTCGACGGCGACTTGTAGGCGTCCTCGAAGGCCTTGCGCAGGATGTTCACGCGCTGCATCTCGCCGTAGCCGACCATGTCTTCTGCCGAGACGACCTTAACGTACGGGAAGTCCGCGAGCTCGGCAAGGTAGGCGCTGATGGCCGACTTTCCGCTGCCCGGCGCGCCGTCGATAAGCACCGACAGCAAGTCCAGCCGCTTGCCTGCTGCGTTGAGCTGGTCGGTGTAGCGCTGGCACCGCGCCCGCACGACGTCCCACACATCGCCGTAGTCGATGATGCCGCCGCGGCGAAGGTTGGCGCATTCTTCCTTCGCCTGACCAAACGCTGGCGTCACCTCCTCCACCGCCTTCATGAAATCCTCGCGCGTCACGAGCACGTTGGTGTCGTCGACCACCTTGTCGGGGTGGTCGAGGTCGATGTGGCGGTTGAAGGCGTTCGACGTAGCGTCGCGCACCACACCTTCAATCTCAGCCCCGGAATAGTTCTTTGTCATCTTCGCCAGTTCCTCTAGGCTCACGTCTGTCGACATGATATTGTTTTCACGCATACCGCGCGTGTGAATGCGGAAGATCTCCACCCGGCCGTCTTCGTCCGGCAACCCGATCTCCACATGCACCTCAAAGCGGCCGGGGCGGAGAATGGCCTCATCGATCAAGTCGAGACGGTTCGTCATACCGATCAACAAAACGTTGTTGAGCGAGTTCACACCGTCGATCTTTGAGAGAAGCTGATTCACCACGTTGTCGTTCACGCCGGTGGAGTCGCGGACGGCGCCACGCTGCTTGCAAATCGCATCGAACTCGTCGAAGATGATGAGGTGCAGACGCGACTGGTCGCCCTTCTCTGCCTGCTCCTTTTCCGCATCCGCGAAGAGCTTGCGGATGTTTTCCTCCGTCCCACCAACAAACTTGTTGAATACCTCAGGGCCGTTCACAATCTTCGGCTCGTGGCAGTTCAGAATCTCACCGATCTTACGTGCAATAAGCGTTTTACCCGTGCCGGGGGGGCCGTACAGCAGCACACCCTTCACGTGCTTCAGACCGAGCTTTTTGATGAAGGATGGTTTTAACATACGGCTGGCGAAGGCACGACGGAAGACCTGGCCAAACTCGGCGCGTAAGCCTCCAATACCGAGGTTCTCTAGGTTGAAGTTGCGGACCAGCTGCGGCTGCTGCGCGTCCATCTGCGCCTCCGACACGTTCATCAGCGAGATGCCGCTCGATTCGTTTGTGGTGATGATGACTTGTGTCGTGCCGCGGACGAAGCGGCCCATGTCGGTTTCCTGTATCTTCGCAGCCGTCGCATCTGCTGGTTCGACCATCTCCGTCGCCAGCACCGTGGCACGCATACGCTCACCGGTGTCCATCACCACCGCCAGCTGCTGCATTAGCCGGAAGCACTGCCCAGAGAACATCTTTTCCATGAAAGTAATGCACGCCTGACAGTCCAGGGCGATTGTCTGACGCGCGCTGATCAATTCTACCTGGATCTTCAGCACCTGGATGTCGGGAACAGGCGCTGTTAGCGGCTTCAGCTCAACGGTGCTGCGGGCTCCGGTGGACACACCGAGCAGGCGACGTTGGATGCTGTTGAAGCCGATTGAGCCAAGCTCAATGGCATCGCTGCGGCGCACCGTAAAGGGGAAGTCGGAGACTTTCACCAGAACGAACGCATTCGGCGCGGTAGCCTGAGGACCCGCCAGCGCCGCAAAGTCCTGCCCGTTCATAAAAATGCAGTTTGTCTTCGTGTCGTTGTCCGTGGGGACGGAACACACGTTGAAGTACTTGCTCATTTTGCTCAAAGGGAAGACGCGAGTGGGTGGATGCTCGTGTTATCTTAAGTGGGGAGAACAACCGCCGTGATGCCGGGATGCCACTCGAGGAACAGGACAACAACAGCGTGCACCAAGGAAGTGGACTGGCAGGTTAATGCAGTGTGATACAATAGCAAGAGTGAGTTGCTTCTTTCATTTTTAACAAAACGAGCGAAGTTGCCCGGTGATAGTAAAACGCAGTAGCAGACACAGAAGTAGAACGTTAGGGAAGCGCATCGGGCAACGAGGGAAAACACTACCCCAAAAGTACTGTAAAGCAGTATACAACGTGAACACAACACGGTTGCACGCCGCACTATTACACACGGTGGAAATACATTAGAGTGAAATACCAATCCCCAGACATCACCACAACCATCCTTACACGAAACAACAACAACCACAATCACAACACACGTACTATACAGACAGTGCACCGCTAACACAAATAAGAACCGCAAACAGAATTACAGAGCAATGAGCGTACACAGGAGCATCAACACAGATTAGAACGCCCTCAACCGAAAACACAGAGCACAACACTCACGTCCACAGAAAACACCATCAGCGAAACCACACACCGAAACGAACAGCAAACCCGTAAAAAACAACATTGAAGAGCGCATCGGCGAGGCAGCCAGGCGGGTCGACGCCGGGCACCGCAGTGCACCACACAAAAGAACAACCGCAGCGCGGCGGCGACGGGCTGTCAGTGAGGAAGCAAAAGGTGTGAGGGTCGTCACGAGGAGAAGTCAGACGAGTTGTTCGTCGTAAACCTGAGTCATCACGCAGTCCCGCACGCGCAGTCGGGGCAACAACAGCAAAACACCAGCAAGCGTACCAGTGGAAAGACACACGCACACACACACACGTGCACGCACGCAGACCGCACGCACACCGCACGCAGCCCCTCTGCCCTGGTATTAGGTTCGAAGGCAACAGTGATGTCAGTCACCGCAGTGCGAATGCGGGTCCGTGGAGAGATGCCACATTCTTCATCGGGACGTCACGGCGGTAGCAGCAGCAACACCAGCAGCACTCGCGCAGACGCGCACACACAACCACAGCCCCACAGCCAGCCGGCCCTGCGCTTCATGAGAGAGTTGAAGGGTTGTCGACTCGCAGCCACGGCGTGCGCGGCTCGGACTCATTACATCAGATACTTTTGGGTTGGGAATCAGAAGCGGCACGGGGCAGCGGCATCTGCACAGGAGGAGGAGGAGAAAGCAAGGCAAAGCCAAACCAAGCCAAACCAAACAACAACGACAAAGGAAAAAAAAAAAAAACTGCAGCAGCGGCGGCGGTAGCGAGAAGAGGACAGTGCACGCGCACACGGACCAGCAAACGCACACACACGTCAGAGATTGTGTGAATGGATTGGATAACGCAAAGTGTGTCATGTCACCACGCGGCGCAGGCGCGCCACGCTCGACAAGAGATTCCCTGCTTTGGTTTGTCATCACACCGTGTGTTATGAGCGGCTGGTTGGTCGGTCGTCGTTGGCGAGGAGGGGCGCGCGCACTGCGCACCACACCGACACGCGCCGCGCGGTCATTAGGATGGTATTCTACAGCCTCGTGCCAGTGGCACTCTGCGGAGGACAAGTTCATCCAGGTATTGAATCATGCGCGCATCGGCGAGGCAGCCAGGCGGGTCGACGCCGGGCACCGCAGTGCACCACACAAAAGAACAACCGCAGCGCGGCGGCGACGGGCTGTCAGTGAGGAAGCAAAAGGTGTGAGGGTCGTCACGAGGAGAAGTCAGACGAGTTGTTCGTCGTAAACCTGAGTCATCACGCAGTCCCGCACGCGCAGTCGGGGCAACAACAGCAAAACACCAGCAAGCGTACCAGTGGAAAGACACACGCACACACACACACGTGCACGCACGCAGACCGCACGCACACCGCACGCAGCCCCTCTGCCCTGGTATTAGGTTCGAAGGCAACAGTGATGTCAGTCACCGCAGTGCGAATGCGGGTCCGTGGAGAGATGCCACATTCTTCATCGGGACGTCACGGCGGTAGCAGCAGCAACACCAGCAGCACTCGCGCAGACGCGCACACACAACCACAGCCCCACAGCCAGCCGGCCCTGCGCTTCATGAGAGAGTTGAAGGGTTGTCGACTCGCAGCCACGGCGTGCGCGGCTCGGACTCATTACATCAGATACTTTTGGGTTGGGAATCAGAAGCGGCACGGGGCAGCGGCATCTGCACAGGAGGAGGAGGAGAAAGCAAGGCAAAGCCAAACCAAGCCAAACCAAACAACAACGACAAAGGAAAAAAAAAAAAACTGCAGCAGCGGCGGCGGTAGCGAGAAGAGGACAGTGCACGCGCACACGGACCAGCAAACGCACACACACGTCAGAGATTGTGTGAATGGATTGGATAACGCAAAGTGTGTCATGTCACCACGCGGCGCAGGCGCGCCACGCTCGACAAGAGATTCCCTGCTTTGGTTTGTCATCACACCGTGTGTTATGAGCGGCTGGTTGGTCGGTCGTCGTTGGCGAGGAGGGGCGCGCGCACTGCGCACCACACCGACACGCGCCGCGCGGTCATTAGGATGGTATTCTACAGCCTCGTGCCAGTGGCACTCTGCGGAGGACAAGTTCATCCAGGTATTGAATCATGCGCGCATCGGCGAGGCAGCCAGGCGGGTCGACGCCGGGCACCGCAGTGCACCACACAAAAGAACAACCGCAGCGCGGCGGCGACGGGCTGTCAGTGAGGAAGCAAAAGGTGTGAGGGTCGTCACGAGGAGAAGTCAGACGAGTTGTTCGTCGTAAACCTGAGTCATCACGCAGTCCCGCACGCGCAGTCGGGGCAACAACAGCAAAACACCAGCAAGCGTACCAGTGGAAAGACACACGCACACACACACACGTGCACGCACGCAGACCGCACGCACACCGCACGCAGCCCCTCTGCCCTGGTATTAGGTTCGAAGGCAACAGTGATGTCAGTCACCGCAGTGCGAATGCGGGTCCGTGGAGAGATGCCACATTCTTCATCGGGACGTCACGGCGGTAGCAGCAGCAACACCAGCAGCACTCGCGCAGACGCGCACACACAACCACAGCCCCACAGCCAGCCGGCCCTGCGCTTCATGAGAGAGTTGAAGGGTTGTCGACTCGCAGCCACGGCGTGCGCGGCTCGGACTCATTACATCAGATACTTTTGGGTTGGGAATCAGAAGCGGCACGGGGCAGCGGCATCTGCACAGGAGGAGGAGGAGAAAGCAAGGCAAAGCCAAACCAAGCCAAACCAAACAACAACGACAAAGGAAAAAAAAAAAAACTGCAGCAGCGGCGGCGGTAGCGAGAAGAGGACAGTGCACGCGCACACGGACCAGCAAACGCACACACACGTCAGAGATTGTGTGAATGGATTGGATAACGCAAAGTGTGTCATGTCACCACGCGGCGCAGGCGCGCCACGCTCGACAAGAGATTCCCTGCTTTGGTTTGTCATCACACCGTGTGTTATGAGCGGCTGGTTGGTCGGTCGTCGTTGGCGAGGAGGGGCGCGCGCACTGCGCACCACACCGACACGCGCCGCGCGGTCATTAGGATGGTATTCTACAGCCTCGTGCCAGTGGCACTCTGCGGAGGACAAGTTCATCCAGGTATTGAATCATGCGCGCATCGGCGAGGCAGCCAGGCGGGTCGACGCCGGGCACCGCAGTGCACCACACAAAAGAACAACCGCAGCGCGGCGGCGACGGGCTGTCAGTGAGGAAGCAAAAGGTGTGAGGGTCGTCACGAGGAGAAGTCAGACGAGTTGTTCGTCGTAAACCTGAGTCATCACGCAGTCCCGCACGCGCAGTCGGGGCAACAACAGCAAAACACCAGCAAGCGTACCAGTGGAAAGACACACGCACACACACACACGTGCACGCACGCAGACCGCACGCACACCGCACGCAGCCCCTCTGCCCTGGTATTAGGTTCGAAGGCAACAGTGATGTCAGTCACCGCAGTGCGAATGCGGGTCCGTGGAGAGATGCCACATTCTTCATCGGGACGTCACGGCGGTAGCAGCAGCAACACCAGCAGCACTCGCGCAGACGCGCACACACAACCACAGCCCCACAGCCAGCCGGCCCTGCGCTTCATGAGAGAGTTGAAGGGTTGTCGACTCGCAGCCACGGCGTGCGCGGCTCGGACTCATTACATCAGATACTTTTGGGTTGGGAATCAGAAGCGGCACGGGGCAGCGGCATCTGCACAGGAGGAGGAGGAGAAAGCAAGGCAAAGCCAAACCAAGCCAAACCAAACAACAACGACAAAGGAAAAAAAAAAAAACTGCAGCAGCGGCGGCGGTAGCGAGAAGAGGACAGTGCACGCGCACACGGACCAGCAAACGCACACACACGTCAGAGATTGTGTGAATGGATTGGATAACGCAAAGTGTGTCATGTCACCACGCGGCGCAGGCGCGCCACGCTCGACAAGAGATTCCCTGCTTTGGTTTGTCATCACACCGTGTGTTATGAGCGGCTGGTTGGTCGGTCGTCGTTGGCGAGGAGGGGCGCGCGCACTGCGCACCACACCGACACGCGCCGCGCGGTCATTAGGATGGTATTCTACAGCCTCGTGCCAGTGGCACTCTGCGGAGGACAAGTTCATCCAGGTATTGAATCATGCGCGCATCGGCGAGGCAGCCAGGCGGGTCGACGCCGGGCACCGCAGTGCACCACACAAAAGAACAACCGCAGCGCGGCGGCGACGGGCTGTCAGTGAGGAAGCAAAAGGTGTGAGGGTCGTCACGAGGAGAAGTCAGACGAGTTGTTCGTCGTAAACCTGAGTCATCACGCAGTCCCGCACGCGCAGTCGGGGCAACAACAGCAAAACACCAGCAAGCGTACCAGTGGAAAGACACACGCACACACACACACGTGCACGCACGCAGACCGCACGCACACCGCACGCAGCCCCTCTGCCCTGGTATTAGGTTCGAAGGCAACAGTGATGTCAGTCACCGCAGTGCGAATGCGGGTCCGTGGAGAGATGCCACATTCTTCATCGGGACGTCACGGCGGTAGCAGCAGCAACACCAGCAGCACTCGCGCAGACGCGCACACACAACCACAGCCCCACAGCCAGCCGGCCCTGCGCTTCATGAGAGAGTTGAAGGGTTGTCGACTCGCAGCCACGGCGTGCGCGGCTCGGACTCATTACATCAGATACTTTTGGGTTGGGAATCAGAAGCGGCACGGGGCAGCGGCATCTGCACAGGAGGAGGAGGAGAAAGCAAGGCAAAGCCAAACCAAGCCAAACCAAACAACAACGACAAAGGAAAAAAAAAAAAACTGCAGCAGCGGCGGCGGTAGCGAGAAGAGGACAGTGCACGCGCACACGGACCAGCAAACGCACACACACGTCAGAGATTGTGTGAATGGATTGGATAACGCAAAGTGTGTCATGTCACCACGCGGCGCAGGCGCGCCACGCTCGACAAGAGATTCCCTGCTTTGGTTTGTCATCACACCGTGTGTTATGAGCGGCTGGTTGGTCGGTCGTCGTTGGCGAGGAGGGGCGCGCGCACTGCGCACCACACCGACACGCGCCGCGCGGTCATTAGGATGGTATTCTACAGCCTCGTGCCAGTGGCACTCTGCGGAGGACAAGTTCATCCAGGTATTGAATCATGCGCGCATCGGCGAGGCAGCCAGGCGGGTCGACGCCGGGCACCGCAGTGCACCACACAAAAGAACAACCGCAGCGCGGCGGCGACGGGCTGTCAGTGAGGAAGCAAAAGGTGTGAGGGTCGTCACGAGGAGAAGTCAGACGAGTTGTTCGTCGTAAACCTGAGTCATCACGCAGTCCCGCACGCGCAGTCGGGGCAACAACAGCAAAACACCAGCAAGCGTACCAGTGGAAAGACACACGCACACACACACACGTGCACGCACGCAGACCGCACGCACACCGCACGCAGCCCCTCTGCCCTGGTATTAGGTTCGAAGGCAACAGTGATGTCAGTCACCGCAGTGCGAATGCGGGTCCGTGGAGAGATGCCACATTCTTCATCGGGACGTCACGGCGGTAGCAGCAGCAACACCAGCAGCACTCGCGCAGACGCGCACACACAACCACAGCCCCACAGCCAGCCGGCCCTGCGCTTCATGAGAGAGTTGAAGGGTTGTCGACTCGCAGCCACGGCGTGCGCGGCTCGGACTCATTACATCAGATACTTTTGGGTTGGGAATCAGAAGCGGCACGGGGCAGCGGCATCTGCACAGGAGGAGGAGGAGAAAGCAAGGCAAAGCCAAACCAAGCCAAACCAAACAACAACGACAAAGGAAAAAAAAAAAAACTGCAGCAGCGGCGGCGGTAGCGAGAAGAGGACAGTGCACGCGCACACGGACCAGCAAACGCACACACACGTCAGAGATTGTGTGAATGGATTGGATAACGCAAAGTGTGTCATGTCACCACGCGGCGCAGGCGCGCCACGCTCGACAAGAGATTCCCTGCTTTGGTTTGTCATCACACCGTGTGTTATGAGCGGCTGGTTGGTCGGTCGTCGTTGGCGAGGAGGGGCGCGCGCACTGCGCACCACACCGACACGCGCCGCGCGGTCATTAGGATGGTATTCTACAGCCTCGTGCCAGTGGCACTCTGCGGAGGACAAGTTCATCCAGGTATTGAATCATGCGCGCATCGGCGAGGCAGCCAGGCGGGTCGACGCCGGGCACCGCAGTGCACCACACAAAAGAACAACCGCAGCGCGGCGGCGACGGGCTGTCAGTGAGGAAGCAAAAGGTGTGAGGGTCGTCACGAGGAGAAGTCAGACGAGTTGTTCGTCGTAAACCTGAGTCATCACGCAGTCCCGCACGCGCAGTCGGGGCAACAACAGCAAAACACCAGCAAGCGTACCAGTGGAAAGACACACGCACACACACACACGTGCACGCACGCAGACCGCACGCACACCGCACGCAGCCCCTCTGCCCTGGTATTAGGTTCGAAGGCAACAGTGATGTCAGTCACCGCAGTGCGAATGCGGGTCCGTGGAGAGATGCCACATTCTTCATCGGGACGTCACGGCGGTAGCAGCAGCAACACCAGCAGCACTCGCGCAGACGCGCACACACAACCACAGCCCCACAGCCAGCCGGCCCTGCGCTTCATGAGAGAGTTGAAGGGTTGTCGACTCGCAGCCACGGCGTGCGCGGCTCGGACTCATTACATCAGATACTTTTGGGTTGGGAATCAGAAGCGGCACGGGGCAGCGGCATCTGCACAGGAGGAGGAGGAGAAAGCAAGGCAAAGCCAAACCAAGCCAAACCAAACAACAACGACAAAGGAAAAAAAAAAAAACTGCAGCAGCGGCGGCGGTAGCGAGAAGAGGACAGTGCACGCGCACACGGACCAGCAAACGCACACACACGTCAGAGATTGTGTGAATGGATTGGATAACGCAAAGTGTGTCATGTCACCACGCGGCGCAGGCGCGCCACGCTCGACAAGAGATTCCCTGCTTTGGTTTGTCATCACACCGTGTGTTATGAGCGGCTGGTTGGTCGGTCGTCGTTGGCGAGGAGGGGCGCGCGCACTGCGCACCACACCGACACGCGCCGCGCGGTCATTAGGATGGTATTCTACAGCCTCGTGCCAGTGGCACTCTGCGGAGGACAAGTTCATCCAGGTATTGAATCATGCGCGCATCGGCGAGGCAGCCAGGCGGGTCGACGCCGGGCACCGCAGTGCACCACACAAAAGAACAACCGCAGCGCGGCGGCGACGGGCTGTCAGTGAGGAAGCAAAAGGTGTGAGGGTCGTCACGAGGAGAAGTCAGACGAGTTGTTCGTCGTAAACCTGAGTCATCACGCAGTCCCGCACGCGCAGTCGGGGCAACAACAGCAAAACACCAGCAAGCGTACCAGTGGAAAGACACACGCACACACACACACGTGCACGCACGCAGACCGCACGCACACCGCACGCAGCCCCTCTGCCCTGGTATTAGGTTCGAAGGCAACAGTGATGTCAGTCACCGCAGTGCGAATGCGGGTCCGTGGAGAGATGCCACATTCTTCATCGGGACGTCACGGCGGTAGCAGCAGCAACACCAGCAGCACTCGCGCAGACGCGCACACACAACCACAGCCCCACAGCCAGCCGGCCCTGCGCTTCATGAGAGAGTTGAAGGGTTGTCGACTCGCAGCCACGGCGTGCGCGGCTCGGACTCATTACATCAGATACTTTTGGGTTGGGAATCAGAAGCGGCACGGGGCAGCGGCATCTGCACAGGAGGAGGAGGAGAAAGCAAGGCAAAGCCAAACCAAGCCAAACCAAACAACAACGACAAAGGAAAAAAAAAAAAAACTGCAGCAGCGGCGGCGGTAGCGAGAAGAGGACAGTGCACGCGCACACGGACCAGCAAACGCACACACACGTCAGAGATTGTGTGAATGGATTGGATAACGCAAAGTGTGTCATGTCACCACGCGGCGCAGGCGCGCCACGCTCGACAAGAGATTCCCTGCTTTGGTTTGTCATCACACCGTGTGTTATGAGCGGCTGGTTGGTCGGTCGTCGTTGGCGAGGAGGGGCGCGCGCACTGCGCACCACACCGACACGCGCCGCGCGGTCATTAGGATGGTATTCTACAGCCTCGTGCCAGTGGCACTCTGCGGAGGACAAGTTCATCCAGGTATTGAATCATGCGCGCATCGGCGAGGCAGCCAGGCGGGTCGACGCCGGGCACCGCAGTGCACCACACAAAAGAACAACCGCAGCGCGGCGGCGACGGGCTGTCAGTGAGGAAGCAAAAGGTGTGAGGGTCGTCACGAGGAGAAGTCAGACGAGTTGTTCGTCGTAAACCTGAGTCATCACGCAGTCCCGCACGCGCAGTCGGGGCAACAACAGCAAAACACCAGCAAGCGTACCAGTGGAAAGACACACGCACACACACACACGTGCACGCACGCAGACCGCACGCACACCGCACGCAGCCCCTCTGCCCTGGTATTAGGTTCGAAGGCAACAGTGATGTCAGTCACCGCAGTGCGAATGCGGGTCCGTGGAGAGATGCCACATTCTTCATCGGGACGTCACGGCGGTAGCAGCAGCAACACCAGCAGCACTCGCGCAGACGCGCACACACAACCACAGCCCCACAGCCAGCCGGCCCTGCGCTTCATGAGAGAGTTGAAGGGTTGTCGACTCGCAGCCACGGCGTGCGCGGCTCGGACTCATTACATCAGATACTTTTGGGTTGGGAATCAGAAGCGGCACGGGGCAGCGGCATCTGCACAGGAGGAGGAGGAGAAAGCAAGGCAAAGCCAAACCAAGCCAAACCAAACAACAACGACAAAGGAAAAAAAAAAAAACTGCAGCAGCGGCGGCGGTAGCGAGAAGAGGACAGTGCACGCGCACACGGACCAGCAAACGCACACACACGTCAGAGATTGTGTGAATGGATTGGATAACGCAAAGTGTGTCATGTCACCACGCGGCGCAGGCGCGCCACGCTCGACAAGAGATTCCCTGCTTTGGTTTGTCATCACACCGTGTGTTATGAGCGGCTGGTTGGTCGGTCGTCGTTGGCGAGGAGGGGCGCGCGCACTGCGCACCACACCGACACGCGCCGCGCGGTCATTAGGATGGTATTCTACAGCCTCGTGCCAGTGGCACTCTGCGGAGGACAAGTTCATCCAGGTATTGAATCATGCGCGCATCGGCGAGGCAGCCAGGCGGGTCGACGCCGGGCACCGCAGTGCACCACACAAAAGAACAACCGCAGCGCGGCGGCGACGGGCTGTCAGTGAGGAAGCAAAAGGTGTGAGGGTCGTCACGAGGAGAAGTCAGACGAGTTGTTCGTCGTAAACCTGAGTCATCACGCAGTCCCGCACGCGCAGTCGGGGCAACAACAGCAAAACACCAGCAAGCGTACCAGTGGAAAGACACACGCACACACACACACGTGCACGCACGCAGACCGCACGCACACCGCACGCAGCCCCTCTGCCCTGGTATTAGGTTCGAAGGCAACAGTGATGTCAGTCACCGCAGTGCGAATGCGGGTCCGTGGAGAGATGCCACATTCTTCATCGGGACGTCACGGCGGTAGCAGCAGCAACACCAGCAGCACTCGCGCAGACGCGCACACACAACCACAGCCCCACAGCCAGCCGGCCCTGCGCTTCATGAGAGAGTTGAAGGGTTGTCGACTCGCAGCCACGGCGTGCGCGGCTCGGACTCATTACATCAGATACTTTTGGGTTGGGAATCAGAAGCGGCACGGGGCAGCGGCATCTGCACAGGAGGAGGAGGAGAAAGCAAGGCAAAGCCAAACCAAGCCAAACCAAACAACAACGACAAAGGAAAAAAAAAAAAACTGCAGCAGCGGCGGCGGTAGCGAGAAGAGGACAGTGCACGCGCACACGGACCAGCAAACGCACACACACGTCAGAGATTGTGTGAATGGATTGGATAACGCAAAGTGTGTCATGTCACCACGCGGCGCAGGCGCGCCACGCTCGACAAGAGATTCCCTGCTTTGGTTTGTCATCACACCGTGTGTTATGAGCGGCTGGTTGGTCGGTCGTCGTTGGCGAGGAGGGGCGCGCGCACTGCGCACCACACCGACACGCGCCGCGCGGTCATTAGGATGGTATTCTACAGCCTCGTGCCAGTGGCACTCTGCGGAGGACAAGTTCATCCAGGTATTGAATCATGCGCGCATCGGCGAGGCAGCCAGGCGGGTCGACGCCGGGCACCGCAGTGCACCACACAAAAGAACAACCGCAGCGCGGCGGCGACGGGCTGTCAGTGAGGAAGCAAAAGGTGTGAGGGTCGTCACGAGGAGAAGTCAGACGAGTTGTTCGTCGTAAACCTGAGTCATCACGCAGTCCCGCACGCGCAGTCGGGGCAACAACAGCAAAACACCAGCAAGCGTACCAGTGGAAAGACACACGCACACACACACACGTGCACGCACGCAGACCGCACGCACACCGCACGCAGCCCCTCTGCCCTGGTATTAGGTTCGAAGGCAACAGTGATGTCAGTCACCGCAGTGCGAATGCGGGTCCGTGGAGAGATGCCACATTCTTCATCGGGACGTCACGGCGGTAGCAGCAGCAACACCAGCAGCACTCGCGCAGACGCGCACACACAACCACAGCCCCACAGCCAGCCGGCCCTGCGCTTCATGAGAGAGTTGAAGGGTTGTCGACTCGCAGCCACGGCGTGCGCGGCTCGGACTCATTACATCAGATACTTTTGGGTTGGGAATCAGAAGCGGCACGGGGCAGCGGCATCTGCACAGGAGGAGGAGGAGAAAGCAAGGCAAAGCCAAACCAAGCCAAACCAAACAACAACGACAAAGGAAAAAAAAAAAAAACTGCAGCAGCGGCGGCGGTAGCGAGAAGAGGACAGTGCACGCGCACACGGACCAGCAAACGCACACACACGTCAGAGATTGTGTGAATGGATTGGATAACGCAAAGTGTGTCATGTCACCACGCGGCGCAGGCGCGCCACGCTCGACAAGAGATTCCCTGCTTTGGTTTGTCATCACACCGTGTGTTATGAGCGGCTGGTTGGTCGGTCGTCGTTGGCGAGGAGGGGCGCGCGCACTGCGCACCACACCGACACGCGCCGCGCGGTCATTAGGATGGTATTCTACAGCCTCGTGCCAGTGGCACTCTGCGGAGGACAAGTTCATCCAGGTATTGAATCATGCGCGCATCGGCGAGGCAGCCAGGCGGGTCGACGCCGGGCACCGCAGTGCACCACACAAAAGAACAACCGCAGCGCGGCGGCGACGGGCTGTCAGTGAGGAAGCAAAAGGTGTGAGGGTCGTCACGAGGAGAAGTCAGACGAGTTGTTCGTCGTAAACCTGAGTCATCACGCAGTCCCGCACGCGCAGTCGGGGCAACAACAGCAAAACACCAGCAAGCGTACCAGTGGAAAGACACACGCACACACACACACGTGCACGCACGCAGACCGCACGCACACCGCACGCAGCCCCTCTGCCCTGGTATTAGGTTCGAAGGCAACAGTGATGTCAGTCACCGCAGTGCGAATGCGGGTCCGTGGAGAGATGCCACATTCTTCATCGGGACGTCACGGCGGTAGCAGCAGCAACACCAGCAGCACTCGCGCAGACGCGCACACACAACCACAGCCCCACAGCCAGCCGGCCCTGCGCTTCATGAGAGAGTTGAAGGGTTGTCGACTCGCAGCCACGGCGTGCGCGGCTCGGACTCATTACATCAGATACTTTTGGGTTGGGAATCAGAAGCGGCACGGGGCAGCGGCATCTGCACAGGAGGAGGAGGAGAAAGCAAGGCAAAGCCAAACCAAGCCAAACCAAACAACAACGACAAAGGAAAAAAAAAAAAAACTGCAGCAGCGGCGGCGGTAGCGAGAAGAGGACAGTGCACGCGCACACGGACCAGCAAACGCACACACACGTCAGAGATTGTGTGAATGGATTGGATAACGCAAAGTGTGTCATGTCACCACGCGGCGCAGGCGCGCCACGCTCGACAAGAGATTCCCTGCTTTGGTTTGTCATCACACCGTGTGTTATGAGCGGCTGGTTGGTCGGTCGTCGTTGGCGAGGAGGGGCGCGCGCACTGCGCACCACACCGACACGCGCCGCGCGGTCATTAGGATGGTATTCTACAGCCTCGTGCCAGTGGCACTCTGCGGAGGACAAGTTCATCCAGGTATTGAATCATGCGCGCATCGGCGAGGCAGCCAGGCGGGTCGACGCCGGGCACCGCAGTGCACCACACAAAAGAACAACCGCAGCGCGGCGGCGACGGGCTGTCAGTGAGGAAGCAAAAGGTGTGAGGGTCGTCACGAGGAGAAGTCAGACGAGTTGTTCGTCGTAAACCTGAGTCATCACGCAGTCCCGCACGCGCAGTCGGGGCAACAACAGCAAAACACCAGCAAGCGTACCAGTGGAAAGACACACGCACACACACACACGTGCACGCACGCAGACCGCACGCACACCGCACGCAGCCCCTCTGCCCTGGTATTAGGTTCGAAGGCAACAGTGATGTCAGTCACCGCAGTGCGAATGCGGGTCCGTGGAGAGATGCCACATTCTTCATCGGGACGTCACGGCGGTAGCAGCAGCAACACCAGCAGCACTCGCGCAGACGCGCACACACAACCACAGCCCCACAGCCAGCCGGCCCTGCGCTTCATGAGAGAGTTGAAGGGTTGTCGACTCGCAGCCACGGCGTGCGCGGCTCGGACTCATTACATCAGATACTTTTGGGTTGGGAATCAGAAGCGGCACGGGGCAGCGGCATCTGCACAGGAGGAGGAGGAGAAAGCAAGGCAAAGCCAAACCAAGCCAAACCAAACAACAACGACAAAGGAAAAAAAAAAAAAAAACTGCAGCAGCGGCGGCGGTAGCGAGAAGAGGACAGTGCACGCGCACACGGACCAGCAAACGCACACACACGTCAGAGATTGTGTGAATGGATTGGATAACGCAAAGTGTGTCATGTCACCACGCGGCGCAGGCGCGCCACGCTCGACAAGAGATTCCCTGCTTTGGTTTGTCATCACACCGTGTGTTATGAGCGGCTGGTTGGTCGGTCGTCGTTGGCGAGGAGGGGCGCGCGCACTGCGCACCACACCGACACGCGCCGCGCGGTCATTAGGATGGTATTCTACAGCCTCGTGCCAGTGGCACTCTGCGGAGGACAAGTTCATCCAGGTATTGAATCATGCGCGCATCGGCGAGGCAGCCAGGCGGGTCGACGCCGGGCACCGCAGTGCACCACACAAAAGAACCACCGCAGCGCGGCGGCGACGGGCTGTCAGTGAGGAAGCAAAAGGTGTGAGGGTCGTCACGAGAAGAAGTCAGACGAGTTGTTCGTCGTAAACCTGAGTTGTTTCTTAGGTTTTGTGGCGTCTCCTTTTTTCCTGTGTTTTTAGGGCGTGTAGCTGTAGTGTTTTTTTTTTTTCAGACGTGTGGTGTTGTTGTTTGTTTTGGGCGTCTCGGCTGTGCCGTTTGTTGTGTTTCGTTTTGTTGCAGAAGTTGTTTGGTTGCCCCCGTTTTTGTTGTTTTGTGGTTTTCGTGTGTAGGGGTTTCTCGGGGTGGTGCGTTTGTCCGTATGCTGTTGTTGCTAGGGTTTGTTTCCGGGATCGTTTTTTGTATTGTCGTCTTGTTGTGTCTGCGTTCGGTCGGTTTGTTAAGGGGGCTTTCAGAAGGAGTTGTGGCGGCTGTTGTGACGGTTGGTGTTGCGTGGCACACCTCGTTGACTGCGCGGGAAGAGATCTGCTAACGGGGACAGTACTCGGCTGGTGCTGTGTTAATGCGGTGTGCATTTTAAGGGGCGGAACGTCTGTCAAGTTACGCATAAATTTTCCAGGAAAGCGGTTCTGGAGAATTACTTCCAGTTAGTGACAGGGGGGGGGAGGGGGTAAAGCGGGTGCTCAGGAAAATCTCTTATAGGTGGAACAGGTCGACACACACACACACACACACACACACACACACACACACACACACACACACACACACACACACCGCTCTACGTCCTACGGGACGTTTTTCGTTTTCCTTCCTTTATGGATTCGAGGTTGACGTTCAATTTTCGCCCGTGCGGTGGAGTTGTCTTGTCTTCTCCTCTTTTAAGTCTACGAGCTTCGCCGTTGCTTCATCCAGCTGACACTGGAAGCCCTTCGATTCCTTTAACTTTTCCAGCGCTGTTTGCTTGTCACCGCTGCGCAGGGCGGCGAGGGACTCCTGCTTGCAAGTCGCTACCAATTCTTCGAAGTCAGATATCCTCCGCTCTTGTTTTTCTATCTGCACGCGGATCGGCTCTTCGTGGCTGTCCAAAAGAGATTTGATTTGCGCCTCGATTGCTTTTGCTTTTTGTAATTCTTGCAGGGCAGCCGCTTTGTCGCTTCGTTCTCGTAGACATGCTAACGATTCCTGCTTGTGTTGTTCCACCAGTTCCTGCAGAGACACAACTCGCTGCTGAAATTCAGCCTCCAGTTCCTCGTCCAGGTCATCTAAACCTTGAAGCAGCTCCTCATCCTCAAAATCGGAGGTGTGCACCGACACCTCCTCATCAATTTCGTCCCCATCATCGTTTGTCACTGCGTTCTTGCTGCCACACCCCTTCCCTTTGAGCGTCCTTTGCGCCGCCTTGGATGCGGCACCGTTGTCAAAGAGAGTGGCTGGATGGCCATCCACTTCCTCCAGCTCTTGCACATCGGGATTGTTATCGAACAAAGCCTGGAGGACGGCGAGCTGCGCGCTGACCTGAGCTTTCGTAAGGGCTGCCTCGGCCTCCGCCGCCGCTTGGCGAAGGCGGAGTTCCTCTGCGTCTTCTTCGTCTCCACCGTTGGTGCTTGCACTGCCTTTCATGTTCTTTCCTTCCTTCTCTGCATTCGTCTGCTGCGCGACAAGGGCAGCGTGTAGCGCCTCCTTCTTGCGTCTGCGTTCTGTTGCGTTGGCTTCTTGCGAGAGTGCATTGGCTTCCCTCTTCGCCTGCCACTGTTCTCTCAGCGTAGGCATGCGCGGCCGCTTTTCTTCAAGTCCTTCAAGGGGGTCGGTGCCGCTCTGCACACTATGGCGCTGCTGCCGCTGCCTGTGCCACTGTCGTGGGCGCGAACGTTCAGTTGTGCCGTCTTCGTGTGCCGTGTTGGCGGGTGCGGATGACTCTTGACCCATTTATTTTATACCGCTACGGTAGAAGACCACGGTTTCTTGTTATGCCCTTGCAGCGTTTGAGAGCTGCACGCTCTTTAGTAGGCTGCTCAGGTGCGACGCCTCTACACCGGCCATTCGGTGGGGAGAACAAAGGACAAACAACAACACAGGGAAAGAGGACGAGGCGAGTGACTTGGGGGCTGGGAGTTCGAAGTGGACAAACACCGTCGGCTTTCCAAGAGTTTTCTGGTATTCTGCGGAGCAGAGGGAGGAGGCAAGTACGTCGTTAACGGGGTTCTCCCTTCATTATTGTCTTGTGGCGGTGAACGGGTCTGCCGGGGAGGACAACGAAGTCGCTTTAAAGTGGCCATTTATGGTGGAAACTGAGAGGTACAAGAGTGAAATACAAGCATCCAACGTTGTTGACCTTCACCTCACCGAGGTCTTCTGGGCAGCTGCCCACGCACTTAACACGGCGTCGTAGCGCGATAACGCTTTAACACCGAGACTCTCGTCCAGCATCAACGGCGCGTACTGCGTGGCGGAGTCCGATGTGGGCAGCAGCTGGGTGAAATTAAAGCCTCGGCGACGTTCTTCCGCAGCGGTGTAGCACGCCTCGCGCGCGTACTGGTCCATTGGGAACGTCTGTGAAATCCAGTTTTGCGGGTTGGGTGCACTGTCCGTCGTGTTTGGTGTGTCGCCTTTGAGGGTACCCACTGCGTTGTTGTTTTTCGTGGGAGGTGAAGACGTGACAGTAGGCGTCTGTGCGGCGGTCTTGAATAGTGGCGATGTCAGCCCGATCAGCGTGAGGGCGTCGGCGATAAAATTTGATTTGATGCGTTGATCGAAGAGGGAGTAGTGGGTGCTCAGGGACGGCAGAGTGTTCACCTCTAACAACACGGGGCGTAGGGTCGGTGCTACGGCAGCACTGGCAGCAGAATCAGTGCTTGCAGCGGACGACCTTGCGGCGCGCTCATTGCTATTCTCGTCGTGTACAAGTAAGACGTCAACCCCAAAGAACTCAAAAAACGGCCCGATCCCGTTGGCAGTGCAGGGCGGCGGTGGTAAGGAGGACGGGGAGGTGGCTTCCGTCCTATCAGACGACACAAAGCTCTTTTCCTGAGGGTTTTCCGAATTGCCTGTCCGCGCGGTCGCACGACGCGCCGCTGCTTGCAGCTCTGCGCGCACCTCCGGAACGACAGCCAGAAATGCTTTGCGCAGTGTTTCGTGAATGCGCGTCTGCGTACCGGCCCAGTCGTAGCCCAGCTCTTGCATGTACACTCCCAACGCCTCCAGTGACCATTTCGGCTCGATTGTGGGCGTTGTGGGTTTCGGGGTGCCCTCTGCAGCGCTTTCTGCCATCGCCGCACTTTCGTTTTCTTCTCGGAGCCGCTCCGAAAACTCCTCGTTGGTGAGTGGCCTCTTGTTGAGAGTAAAGTTTGTCAGGTGCGCGCGCAGCTGCTGCACGTCGGCAAGCAGGTCTTGCGAACTTGCCACTGTTGTTGCTGTTGCGGATTTTTTACTGTCGGCTCCAGCGACGGTGCGATAGGGAGCAGAGGCGATACGCACCAATCCTTCATGGTAGAAGTAAACTCGCACAGGGTCGTACGAGGTGACCACAACGTAAAGGCGCAAGTCGAACTTGTGCCCTAGAATCAAGAATGGGTTGGAGATGTACCGCTGAACGACAAATGTCTTGTTGTCCTGCCTCGGTGCTGCGCTGCTCTTACCTTCGTCGTTGTCTGCGCCTACCGTAAAACATGCTGTGGCATCGCTGAGGCAGTTCTCGGCGCTGTCGATGGTTGAAGCGAACCCTGTCCTGGGAAGTGCACCTGCTTTGATTAGCGCGGCTTGTGCCGCAGCGACGCCTTGGTCACCGTTGCCGGCGTCTACGAGAAAAATGCCTTGCCCACCAGCGTTGTTCGCCGGTTTCACGATAAATAAATTGGGTGTGGACGACCGAAAGCTGGATTTATTAGAAGATGCTCGGAGAACCTCCTGAAGTTCTTCCACGTCTTGCGGCAGCAGCCACGTAGGTGGGGTGAGGGATGCCCAGTCCCTCTCCCTTTGTTGATTCGTTTCCGTGACTTGAGCACCCGTAAAAACAGCGTCAGTGCTACCTGTGGAGTCAGTTTGCTTCTTCAGTGGGTCACTTATCATGCTCCTGATGTCGTCCTTCATTCCAACCTTCTCATTCTTCGACCAACGCTGTCCTGCCCGACGCATCAGCAGGCATAGTTTGTCTTTTCGACCTAGCCAGTGAGTCCCGGGAAAGTGGTTCACCTTGCGGTACTGTGTAAGCTGACTCATCAACTCATCTACCGTGCTCGGCGTCAGGTGCTTTATCCACAGGAGAGAGTGTGTCTTGTGCAACAGCGCTTTCCGGCCTTCCACGCGTGTGAAGCCACCAGCGCGCAGCGTTGCAAAGAGTGCCGTGAAGGGGCAACAGGTGTCACCAAAGATATAACTTAGTTGATGGTACGGGCTGGTGGAGACTCGTGGTATAACTCGGCAGATGGAGAGAATTGGGTGAGAAGACGCTGCTGTTGTTGCGGCTTGAGCGTCAGCGTTTTCAGCGACGCGGTGCTTCACGCTCAACACACAGAGTCCATCTTCAGTGCTGTTTTGTGACGCCTTCTTCGCAGGCTGCCCATCAGCACTACCATCAACAAGGATTGCTTTCTTGGCTTCATGACTCACAAAGGGTAGTGCGTCGGGCTGAACAAAGGTTACGTGTTGACCTGGCACTGGATTTTCCATTTCGCCCGGTGACACTTCGCCCCAGCCATCCACTGACTTGTCGTGCGGCACAAAGGCGAGTGTGGCGCGGCGCCGCGGGTACGGGGAGGAGACAAGGAGCACGTCGGTTGATGTTACGGCCGCGCTCTCGTCAGGGGCCGGGGAGGGCGGGTGGAAGACAAACGGGACACCGGGATAGGTAACGATACGTGGCGGGGTGACGTAGCGCTGCAGCACCGCCCGCGCACGCTGTGCCGCTTCCTCTTCCTGCGTGGATGGCTTCATGTAGTTTCGATGTGCTTTGTTAAAGCTGCTCCGTCGTTTGTTGCTATGTGCCTGTGCGCTGTCGTTGCAAAGCTAGGCCTGAAGCGATGGAGCCTGCGATACCTGCAACGCGATTACCATCTGACGTTTCACCGGAGAACAGCAAGTAGGTAAGGGAGGGTGGTTTGGTGTACTGCAGCATTGAAAGAGCCCTGCTATCTGCAGCCAACAACAACAAAAAAATGTATTAATAGACGAAGACAGCCGACATTGTAAACCTAGCAAACCTTATTGGCACCAACACCGTTGAGAGCTAGGGGGGGGGGGGGGCTCTAAGACACTGCTTGTTCTCTACAGTTATGGAGGAGTTCAGCTAGTAACCGCTGACTACTAGCAGACGTTTTCTTGCTTTTTTATTTACATCTGTTTCTGATCAGTAGGACGAGAGGAAGCACTGGAAAGATCCTCAAATAAATTACTCGTCTTGAACGCATGTTTTAATTGATCGTTCTGTTTTTACTCGAAGCATTTTAGAAATTGAGAGCGCCGCTGTTTCTTGTACCTTGGCTGAAAGATCGAATCTACGCAATCAAGCTGACATCGTGATCAGCGGCTGCGTGTTTGACTGAAGGGGCCGCAAGCACAGACACTTTCATCGTCACAGCGAGAATAGTAAGACGTCAGATGCACGCCTATTACTGAGTCAGTAATCACTATCGCCATCGCTACACTGTGCGTCAGACGGCGCGGCGTGGTGATAGTCGTCGTAGAGGGCCAAGGCTTCATCCCTCCTCTCCGCCCACTCATCACTCTCCATATCGTAAGCGGCGCAGTAGCGATCCTTCTTGTACTTCATCGCGGTGTCTGCTTTCGTGACTATGTCATGCAGCATTGGGGCAGACGCGTAGGTGTTCAACACGTGGGCACCGACATCGACGCTTGTCAGTGCGTTGCGCAGCGAGCCGAGGCCGCGCGGCAGCTGCCGCTCCATTGCGGCTGGATCGGCAAACATCAGTTCCATGGGAAAGGAGGCGGATATGGGGTAATTTGACTCCGTTAACAAGGGCAGATAAGTTGAGATGCCCAAAGGAAGGGCGTAGCGGAGCATCGCCTCTCGTGTTGGGTACACCGTTGAGGGCAGTACGCCAGCACCGCGCAAGCTCACTGCGTGACCCAGCACCTTACCAGCGCTGTTCAATGGGGAGTAGGTGGACATAGCGTGTGTCAAAGGGACAAAGCCGGTTCTGAGCGCTTTCGGCGTACCGTTGCTGTTGTGTGCGCGTGCTTGTCCGCCGGACATGCGTTCATCCACAATTGGCGCTTCTGGCAGCAGCGGGTTTTCTTTCAAGAAATTCCACAAGTCCGTTGATTGCGCCACCGGCTGTGGCAACGCCCCCATTGCTGCGGCGACGCGCAAGCTCGGTGATGGGCGCACCACGCGGCACCAGTCGTCCATGTAGTACATTGGCCCTTGTGTGCGCAGAGTTGGGTTATCATCGCGGTGTGCGCCGTGCAAAGTGCCTGCATCGGTGTTAGTATTGCTACCATCGCGGACACCGTAGAGAGCCGTGTCGAGGACCGCCGCCACATACTGCGCGGTGGCCCGCTCGTCGTCCAGCCACATTGGAGTGGTATCCTTCGAGAGAGCCGTTGCGGTGCCTTTGAAGAACTCGCCCCATTGTGCGAGGGGGATTGGGATGTAGACGGCGGACGAATGACGGGATAAGTTTACCGTGGCGAGAAGCTGATTCAGTGCCACCTCGTCTAAGCGACGCTCACGGAAAGCAACCTCGCTGCAGTTGCTGCGGTCCGTAATGAAGTTCGGTAATGGAGAGAAGAGGCAAGTGTTTACAACTGGCGTCTTGGTCCCCGCCTCCTCCCAAAACTGCTCCAAAACGTTGTGCGCCGCCCCGCCAAACATGCCGTCGCCGTCGGTGAAGCACTGTACACCCTGCAGCTGATCTGCCAACTCCAGCTGTGTGCGAAAGGCATCATTGAAAAATTCTATTTCACTCTTCTTGTCGGAGCGCAGATGCGTCATGCCATAACCAAAACTGTGGAGGGCCGGTATGTCGCCCGCCGCGTCGACATGCTGTAGCGGCTTCACTGACGTCACACTGTGTGCTGCGAGCCCTGTGGTGATGTACTGCCACCAGGGTGTGGTGCTGTTGTGTGTGCAGAACAACGTTTTTTTCAGCTTCGTCACCTTCTCTTCCTTGCCGAGTGCCTTCCTGTGGGGCGGGATGCCGTTCCGGCGCGCAGCTTCATCCCCTTCCTCTTCCTCGTTTTCCACAGTCGCGCGGTCTACTTGTGTTGTCGACTCCTCATCCGTCTTAGTATTTTCGTCGTAGCGAGCACCGTACGGCGCAATCCCCAGCGCACGTCGCAGCCGCGTGTAATCGTTGACCTCCGCCACTTCCTCAGTCCCCTCTGACACTTCATCGTAATCCTCATCGTCCTCGTCAAGGCCGTGTTGTGCCCAAAGGTGCTGCTGCGCCGCCTTCGCCAAATCGTCCAGCCGCCGTGTTGCGCGATCCACCTGTTGAACATCGCCCATGCTACTCGACCTGCTCCCCGCGGCACTGCCGACGCCGCCGCTCCACACAGGTGAGGCAGCCGACATCATGTCAGCGCACCACCCTTTACCATCCTGCGTTAGATGCATGTTGCCTTTTGCCGTTTCGGCTCCTTCCTCCTCTTCGTTGTGGTTCGCACTGTTCGTGTCAAACCGGTCTGCCCACGCCTCGACATCGTCGAAGGTGGCGGTGTATGGCGCATCTAGCACCAACAACCGCGGCACCCATGTGCGTTGCGCTGAGGATGCGCCACTGATGCCACTGCCACCCAGCACGTCGGCAGATCGGCACTCTGTGTACAGAGTGTGATGATGCAGGTCGAAGTGCGAGGTGCCGTTGGCCCACTGCGCCGCCACGAGGGAGCTGTAGTTGCCAAAGGCCACCGTGATGACTTCACGTTCGCCTAACATGACTGTTGTAGCTGGAAGTTAGCGCTGTTGCTTCAGACACAATACACCACAGATAGGTTTGAAGAAGAACTCGAAAGCAATATGGGAAGAGGGATGGTTGTAAGACAAACAACGCAGAAGGAAACAACAGAGAGAGAGAGAGAGATATGACGTCGTTTTACTGTAGGTTCGACTGCAAAACGGTTGGCACTGCTTCAATTCCGTCTCCTGCGCAAACGGCAGCTCTCAGTCAAGAACACGAAGATGCTGCTGTGCGTTCTGCCGTATATATATTAATATATATATATGAAGATAACCTCAGTCTGATATCTTTGTGATTCGAAATCAGGATCACCGGGAGGTTTCGCTGCATGTTACGATTTCTCCCTAAATAGGTTGATCCCCAAGGCATAAATACACTCGTCCCTCCTACTCACTGCTGCTCTGCTCTTTTCGGTTTCCTGCGTTGGGGAATAAGACTACGAGTTGACTGAGACGCTACGTCGGCATGCGATACGACCAAAAGAACTGCCTCTAGGTGGGAACTGCAACTGCTGATAAAACAAACGCAGCTTCTGAATAGCGCAAACACACGCACACACACACGTGGACCGTCGCACGTGCTAACTGAAGGCGGCTGAAACTCACAGCGCGACAGACCAATCACTCAAACTTTAGTTCAATGCGTTTGATTCAAATCATAAAAAAGTGAATTACAAAGAACCGTAGGGGAGAGAAGCAAAGAAAACGAGGGGTTTCGCACAGAGAGAGAGAGAGAGAGCGGGCAGCCAACGTGAACAATGGAAAAGTCGTCTAGAAGAGAAGCAAAGCTTCGGGTACACAAACATGACGGACCAGCAACTATTAGGACAAAGGAAAAAAAAAGTGAGTAGACGTGCGGGAATTCCTGCGTAGCACAGCAGCTAGCTCGCAAGTGGCAGAATGAGTTAGAACGTTAATGTTAATAATAACACTGATTAAGCACGAATAGAAACCGCGGTGAGTAGTAAAGAAAACGAGAATCACTCGGGAGCATCACTTCAGAAAGTAGGCGAAGGTAGGAGCTGCTCAGTGAAAAGTGGAGAGGCTGAGTACAGAAAAAAAGATCAAGGAGAAAGCTGAAAGACTGTTTCCTGGTGAGGAAAGGAAGAACAGAACAGCCAGTGTCAACCTCCCACAGGAGGGAAATCACCTGCCGGATATTCTTCATTGGGGCAAATTGTAACACATGATCCCCCCTTTTATTTCTACGTGTCTTCGTTTACCTGCGCTTTTTCACCGCCTTCCTCTTCATCTACCGCCTTCCCGTTCGCTGCCTCCTCTTTCTTCTCGATCTGTTGCGCAGGTTCTGTCTGTGAGAACGCAACCTTCTTGGGCGCGCTGGCGTGTTGCTGCTGTTGATCTTGCTGCTGTTCCTGAACTGCGGTCTGCGCCGCACTGGTCTCCCGTGCCGCCTTTGCGTCGTCCGAAAATGTTGACGATGGGCTCTTCACCAGGTGTTCCAGCGGCATCGGCTGCTGCGCCTTCACCAAATCCACCGGACTTATCACCTGCCCCTGCGAGGATTGCCAGGGCTGCGTCGTGTGCGAGTGTACGTCATCCTTTTCATGCGCCTCCGCGACGTGCCGCTCGTGCTTGTATGTGTCACTGCCTTTGCTGCCGCTGCCAGTGCTACTGAATTCGTACTCTTCATCCGTGTATTCATCCTCTTCCTCTTCATCGGATGCACTGACGTTGTTCGCGTCGTTGAACACGTCGCTGGCTTCCTCACTCACATCGCCCTCATCCTCCTCCTCGTTGTAGTAGTCGTAATCTTCCGTGGTGTTGCTGTCCTCCTCGGAGTAAAATAATCCACTCTCGCCGGCGCCATTGTGCTCGCTGCGGCCGCTGTTGATGCTGCCGCCAGCATCGCCCGTCAGACCCGGGCCGCCGCCGCCGTCGGCGCGCATCGCTGCGTACTTGTTCAGCTTGTACAGCATCTCTGCCCGTTTCACCAACCGCTCAGCGCGCTGGCTCGCCACAGCGCCTTCGAGGATGTCGAAATGCAGCAGCTCCTGCGCGGTGGGGCGGTTCTTTGGGTCGATATCGAGGCAGCTCTTCACGAACTCGTACACAAGCGGGTTGCCCGAGAAGAGTGGAGAAAGGTCGGGGGTGTCAGTTAATTCTGTGAGATACTTAATAATCCCCATGCCCTGTGCGCAGTCCAGGTGGGCAAACGGAGCGTTGCCCGTCGCCATTTCCAGCACAACGCAGCCTAATGACCAAATATCGGCCTTGAAGTCGTAGCCAAGCCGTTCTTCAGTGTCGGCTGTTAATACCTCTGGTGCCATGTACTGCGGTGTGCCGACCATCGTGTAGAGGAGCTGGTGCGGCGCTAGGTGCTTTGCGGTGCCGAAGTCACCGATCTTGGTCCGTCCGCGGGTGCCTAACAGCAAATTCGCCGTCTTGAGATCCCCGTGGACGTAGCGCTGCTCGTGCACGTAGGCCAGGCCATGGCAAATGTCGGAGAGGTGATGCACAATGTCCTCGAAGGGCAGGCTAACACCAGGGTGCTCACGGATCTTGTCGCGCAGGGTGCCGCCCGGGGCCAGTTCCATGTATAGCCGCAGCAGCGTGTCGCTCTCCTTCTCGCAGTAGAAGTACTGAATAATGTTCTCGTGTTTAAGTGTCGTCATTGCTAAGATTTCCTGTACCACCTCGTCGGCCAGCAGGCCATCGTGCAGGCGCATTCGCTTCATCGCCATCTTGCCGCCCGTCAGTGTATCCTCCACCTCGTAAACATCGCCAAAAGTGCCTTTACCGATGCGCTTGCCAATTTTGTGTCTCTCCGCAGAACAGTTCGTAAACGTGCGACGAATCAAATCAATGCGCTCCTCCTCGTCGCGCATCTCTGTCACGAGCTGTTCAGCTTCCTGCATGGCGATGTGCACCAACGTACCGGAGCCGACCTTAGGCAGTTCGACCACCGCATGCCGGTTTAATAGCTTCTGCACGCGCCAATCACTGAAGTCGGACGTCATGACAACCAGCGCAAGACGAGCTGACAAGATGCGGATCTCATCGAACGGATCATCGCCCAATGGAGACTCGTAGTCTTCGGATGTCACATCGATCTGCAGCGGGTCGATGAGGAGAATATCCACTGTGTTCATTTCCAGCTTGCGCACGAGTTCGCGGAACGACGTGACAGGCACAACGGCGTGTTGACGAGCCCACAAAATCTGGCACATTTGCTGCTGGTGGGCGCGGTTGTTGTCGGCGACGACGACGGTAAACGTGCGGCTGCCGCCACAGAACGGGGCGCCACCGATCGTCATCCCGTTTTCGTCCTCGCGGCCCTCCTCGCTGGCACCGGGGACCGCGAGCAACGGCAGCTCCACCCGCACCACGTTGCCGATCGCCTCGGGTCGCGTAAAGCCGTACACGGTGCCACCGAGGTTGCTCAGAATCTTCTCCACCTGAACCAGCACTGACCCACGGGGCGGCCGCGCGGTGTCGGAACCCGCGACGTTGCGCTGGTTGCCGTCCACTGTCACGCTGCTCGCGACGTTTGGGAAGCCTTCGGTGGGGAGGGGAACAGCACTGGGGGACGCCTGGCCGACGGCAGCACCACTGTTGCCGCCACCTAAGTTGAGGTTCGGTGAGTTCGCCGCGCGCATGCTCTCCGTCGCCATCGTCTCCGGCGACCGCAACGACGGAATGGTCGGCCCGTCGTCGCGCAACTCAAAGCGAATACGGCGCAGCGAGGAAGTGAGCGTGGCCGACGCCGCCGTGTTTGGACTGCTGGCTCCCATAGCCGAAGCGCAACCCATCGTTGCGGTGTGGCTGGTCGGTGGGTTCGACGCAATGGTCCATGTCGTTACTCGCGCCGCCGCGGCGTTCAGCGACGGTGGTGTATGACCGCCCATCGGCAGGTTGTTGTCGCCGGCGGTGGTGCTCGGAGAGTTGACGCCGCTGCTGCCGCCGTCGTCAGTGGTCGCGGGATGTGCCGTGCCGCCAAAGTAGAGGCGGCCATGCATCCCTGCCACGGCGCGGCTCGCCTCCTCCTCATGCGAGTGCAGCGGCTGCGACTGCCCGCGTGTCGGCCCGCGCAGTTGGGCCTGTTGGAAGGAGACAGGACGGGGCAGCGGGTCTGTGTCGGGGGCACCGTGAGTGTGCAGACTGGTTTGATCTGCCAGCTTGGCGAGGGCCGTGTTGGACGGGTGCGACGGCAGCCCACTCGAGACGCCGCTGAAGAGTGACGTCGGATTTGTTTTTGCGCCAGTGTTGCTGTTTGCGTTCGTCATGCCCGGGGCAGCAAAAGAGGTCGGAGTAGCCGAGCCGAGGCTGCCAGTGGTCATGCGCGCCGGCGAGCCAACGCCGTTGCTGCCAAGGCTTGAGTGGGTTTGCTGGGGCTCCACGACCGTCACGCGCAGCTCCGCGTGTACAACAATCGGGTTGCCCTCCTCGTCCTCGTTTGGACTCATGAATGCGTCCGTCAGCAGCAGCCGCAGAATCGCCAGCATCTGTGGCGCGTCAAAAAAAATGTCCGTCTTCGGTTCCACCTGCTCGATGTTGCAGTAGTATTCGTGGCGGCGCTGACGCGCAAAGGATGACGCCTCTATTGTGAAGCGGCCAAGCAGCGCCGGCAGCCGCACCGGACGCCACGACTCATTCACAGCCTCCATGTTCAGCAGCGAGAACTTTGTGAACTGCTCAACCATGGAGAGACACGCGTCGAGGTTGCCCTTCACCTGCAGCGCATCTTCCGACGTCACACGCCAGCTGTGGGACTCAATTTGCATCATGCGGCGCTGAAACTGCCGCAGCTGCGGCTTCAGCGAACCTTCTAGCCACCGCGCCACGTCGGAGGCGTACGTGTTGGCGGCGCGGTACTTGCCCTCGCGACCCACCAGCAGCAGCACTTCCGCCGTCTTGGTGTCGTTTGACGGTACAACGGACAGGGCTAAACCAACCTGGTAGAGCCCAGTGTTTTGGCGGAACGGGAAGACGCGGTTCTCTTGCAGGTGCATCTCCGTGTACTCCTCCCATTTGCCTGCGTAGTGTGTCGCAAGGCCTAAGACATCGCGCATCTGCTGCCGACCTTCCTCGGACGCGATAAACTCGTAGATGCTTTTGCCAATTGTCTCAAACGGTGCGTACCCTGTGACGCTCTGCGCGACGGAGTTCCAGCGAATGATTGTGCCATCCACCACGACGGCTATCACAATACTCTGGTTCAGGCTCATCGCATCTGCGGTAAAGCGGTAGAGGTTGCGGCTGCCGGAGAAAACGATTTCACCCCGCGCGCTGATGCGAAGCGAATGACCACCTACCGTGGAGGAGTGCTTCGCTGAGAATGTGAGGTTGTCCACGGTGTCGCGGCGCGGACCAATGCGGGATCGACCTGCCAGCACCGACAAGTTCATGCCGCCCGTTCCTTTAGCTGTTTCACCACTGTGCCCGTCGCGTAGCGATCCTTCATCGCCTGTGGTGTTGGGTGACATGCCCCCCATAATGGAAGAGCTGCCATGCACCGCGTGCTTGCTCACACTCGGCATCGTGAGGTAGTGCGTAGACGATCCATTAGTGTTGCTGTTTCCTGTAGAGTCCGTCTGGAGGACGGCTGCTGCTGCTGCTGCGTTCTCGGCGGGACTGCCATTCGATGAGTCTCTGCCTGCGGAATTCGGATCCAGGCTCAGTTCCAGCGGTGCAGAGTGATGAGGGTGACGTTGCTGTTGTTGTCCACCTTGCTTCGCGGCGTTGGCCGACCGCAGGCTGCTCATTTCCTCATCGGCGTTGCTGCCAGCGCCGTCGCAGCGGACCCGCACGGTGCGGAAGCGCCGCTTTGACGTGCTCTTAGCCGTCGGACTGGACGGCAGGGCAAGAGAATCTTTGGAGGGGTAGTGTTTCAGTAACTGGGTGGCCGGCACCGGGGAAGTGAGTGCGCTGAGCTGGTGGGACGTGTGCTTCGTCGTCCTCGCGCTTAGATTGCTGTTGTTACCAGGGACGCCGCCGAGGCGCGACGCCGACTTTTCGTTGCTACCCCCGCCGTTGCTGCCATGGTGACACTGCAATGGTAGGGCAAAGTGCGAACGTCGCTTTGACGCCGACCCCACGTTCAGCCGGAACAGCAGCCGCCGCATCTCCTGCTTCAGCTCCTCTGGCACAGTAGACTCAAAGTAGTAGTAATCGGGGTTCAGCAACATGCTGCGTTTCAATTCCTCGACGACGCGGCGGTTCATGATGGCCTCAAAGTGCAGGCGGCTAATGCGGGCGGCCTGCACAGGGGTGCTAGCCACCGCTGTAAAGAGACCTTTGCACTTGAAGACAAATTCCGGCTCGCCGACGAGTTGGCCACGAACGCGGTCCACCACCACCAATGCGTCCTCAGGCTTGGCGCTCCCTTCGGCCGCCGTCGCCGCAAAACCCGTCTTCGGCATTGTTATGGTGGTTACTGCCCTGGTTCGTCGAGAGCAACTGTTACCACCCCCTCCGGCATCCGTTGCGCTCGCGGAGCTGAAAGAGTTCTTATTGTTGACGGACGTTGTGGACGGCGGCAATGAAGCAGACCGCTGCGGCGTAGCCGCATCGAGTGAGGCCGTCGTGGAGCCAAGGGAAACCAACACACCTGGTGGCCGCTCCCGCGCGTTGGCCCGGTGTGAACCTGGAGTGTTCAGTACACTTGGGTCACCGTGATTGTGTTGCCGCTGCTGTCGCAGGTGGTTGCGGTGCCGCGTGCGCCGGCGTGGGCGCTGCTGCGGGGTGCTGTTTTCCTTCGACGCCACGCTCCGGTTTTCACTCTGCGAGCTCGACATCGGATTTTTCGGTGTTTCGGTCGTCACGACGGCCTTGAGGCCGTCGCCGCTGGGGATGTGAGGTTTGCGGTTCGCACTACCACTATTGTTCTCTTCGCGGGTGTTACCACCATCACTTCCGCTGAGTCGGTGCTGTGTAACGTTGCCGGTGAAGCCAGCAGGGACAGAAAGGGTCTGCGTACGCGGGGAGTGGACCGGAAAGGCGCCGATGCTGCCGCTGCACTTGCGTAGCTCGGCTGAGTATGCCTTCGACTCTGCCAGCTGCAACAGCTCCGGCACACCGGTGCCCGGTTTGCCCTCTGGAGTCTGCGTCAGCGCGTTGGAATTATGGAAAGGTGTGAAGGGCGGCGACGAGGCTGTTGTGACAAAGCGTAAGGAGGAGTTGGGGCCCTGGGTGGCCGAAGAGATGCTCGCTAACGTCACGGGGTCGTTGGGGTTAGTGACGGAGCTCAGCAGCTCCACAATAGAATAGGATGTGGTCGCGGCCGCGGCAGCGATGTCGCTGTCCGCCGTCGCCGCCTTGCGCATGTTGTTCACAAAATCCGCCGCGAAGGACGGAGTAGCAGAGCTGACGCCGCCGCTAGCGATGGGTTTGTAGGTCATGCGGACCGTGCCGGACATGAGCAGGTACATCCACTGGACTGAGGCGCCTTGCTCCGTCAGTTTTGCCCCTTTGCACAGCCTGCAAACACGGAATGAGTCGGCCAATCGCATCTTCGTCGGCGGCGATAGCCCTTTGAAAAGGTCGCACTGATTTACGTACTGCAGGAACATGTAGCGACGTGCGTCCTTCTCGTGAATGACCAGCTTCTGGTAGTCCACCTTGGTGAGGGCGTAGACGACGGTCGGGATGACGGCAGTGAGGGTAACGCGGCTGCGCTCGACGTGGTAGGACATCTCCATCTCCCCGTAGAACTGCCCGCGTGTAAAGGAGCGGGTGACGCACCCTTTGCGGAAAATGGACAGTTTCCCCGAGACGACGAGCAGCAGTTTATCCAGCGTGGGTTCGCCTTCCTGCACGAGCGTTTGCCCCTGCGCAAGCTCCACTCGCGCCATCGTGCGTACCAGTGTCTCTAACTGTGTCTCGTCCAGCGCCGCGAAGGCGTCAAAACGGGCGACGGCCTCGCGCACGATTTCGACCTCCTCCGGCGAGACGTGGCCCTCGCGCGACAGAAAGGAATTCATCGCCGCTGCTACGGAGGATGTGACGAGCGTCTCGTGCGAGGGATTGTGCGGGAGGGGAGGGGAGAGCTGCGTAGTCGGCGCTACAAGCGCGGCGCCGGGGCTGGTGCTGTCGGCGCCCAACGTCGCCGCGGCGTTCAGCGACGGCCCACCGTTGCCACCATCGGCGGTAATCGAATTGTTGTGCGTGCAGGGCTGTGACACCGTGCGCGAGGAGACCACCGACAACGGCTCGTGGTGCGGCGGGGTAAGCGTGGATGACGCTGTGAGGGCGGAAGTGTAACCGGGGTTGTGGGGTGAGGCCGCTCCATAGCTGGATAAGCTGGTGGCGAGATCGAGGCGATAGCCGTCGACGGGGCCATGCGGGCTGAACGGGCCACTCGCAAGCGACTCCGGCGGCGGACCGGATGACTGCGTGGTGAATGTGCCAAAAGAGCTCCCAGCGACGGCGGCGCTACTGCTGTTGCGGTGTGGGTTGTGCGAGCCTGCGGCTGCCGCCATCACGACGGCGGTGCGCAGCGTGGCGCCGAGGTCGATGTCATCGTCAAAGTGCTTTGGCCTCTCGTGTGGCAATCCCGCGTCGCTGACCACAGCGGGGTTTGACGTGTCTTTCCCGCCCGACATCATCGACTCTGGTAGTGGGGGCGGCGGCGGGGAGCACATGAAGCCCGTCCCGCCGTTGCTGCCGCGCGGGCTGCTGAATGTGTGCCCTTCTTGCAAAAACGACGGGGAGGCGTGCCAGTGGTTGCTGCAGTGATGCGAACTTGGTGAGCCTGTGTCGGCGACGCTACTCTGGCCCAGTATCTCCAGTGAACTCCCGCTGTTCTCGTTGCCGCACGACATCTCCGTCCGGGAACTACGGCAACCCTGCTTTGAGATGTGGTGGACGGGCAGCGGGCCGCCGTTGCTGCTACTGTCGCTGTCACCCCTGACCTCCCCGCGCGTCGGGCTGAGAGGTGAGTTGGCGGAGTGGTGGTGCCGCGAGGTGTCCGACCGCGCAATCGGCTTCGTGGAGGTGACAGAGGCGGCGAGATTGGTGGTTGTCTCAAACACTGCCTGCCTGTCGTTGAGGATGGTCTGCACTGCGGTAGTGAATAGGTGGCTGCCTTGCCGCAGCGTCAGCTCCTGCACTTCGTCGTTGTCCTCGGCACCGTGCTCGTCGGGCTTGCTGTGCGGTAACTCGAGGTCTGCAGTGAGGGTGATAGAGCCTTCCCCGTGTCCTCTCTGGGTGCACGACTCGGGACTGCTGCCGCCCTCCTCAACGTGTGCTGTTACTGCAGATTTTGTCTCTGAATTCTCAGCCGTCGGCGAGAGGAGGTCTCGCACCGGACCCTCTGGGTTCTGCTCCGGCTCAGGCACACCTGCCTCAACAGGGGGTGAATCTTGCGAGGGTACGGTCTGCGTTTCGTTGGTGGACGGAAGGTTTTGCACCTTTGCTGGATGCGGCATCCCAGAAGAAGTTCCCGACGCCTCTTCAAACGATGCACCGGGACTGTCTTTAATGCTGCTGTTGCTATCTCGCTCCTTGTCCACGCCGTCCTTCATGTCCATCGCATCCACCTCACCTGGGGCCTTCGTCGCACCCTCCTCGCAGTGTGTAAGGTGTGACACGGTAGTCGCAGAGACACGTGGTACAGTGCCTGCAACCGCTGTTTCCCCGGGGTACTCCGTGGGAGACTTCATTAGCCTCTCCGCCGGGGTTGTCGTCGCGATGGCGTTTGTGGAGACGAGCACCGTTGAACTATTGGCGTTGCCATCCAACTGAGAAAAAGACTGCTGCGAAAGAGCTGCTTCACCCCCGACTTCACCGTTGCCTCTCCGCGGCCCCACCGGCGAAGGTGGCATCGTCGCGCAGCGCCCCTCAACCGGGGCGCTCCGAACATCTGCCGAAACCAGCGCAGCAGTAAACGCGGCCGTCATCGTCTGCAGGTCTGTAGGACGCACGCCGCTGCTGTTGCAGTGGCCTTTGGCACTGATGTTGTTGCACTTAGTCGCGTTATCCACTTCGTACGCGCTGCTGCTGTTGCGGCGGCTGCTCGCTGCGGCGGTAGAGCGGCGGGCAAGCGGCATGTCCAGTCTGGCGGACGAACTGTTGACCAACTCCTCGATCGACGGGTTGGGACGTAGGCTGGACAGGTCGCTGCCGGAGGGGCGCTTGTAGAAGGACGAAACAACGCTGGCACAGCCGCCGTTTTGCGCGTGTGACAGTAAGTGAGGGAGGGGGCCGGCGCTGCGGACGCTGGCAGCACCCACCAAGCTGACTGGGTTCATTTCACTGCTACTGCTGGTGTTATTGTTGCTCAGCAAATTCTTTGGCCTGCCAGCTGCTACAACTGCTGCTGCTGCTGCTGCAGTGGTGGGAGCGGATGGCGTCGCAGATGTTAAATTCGCAAAGAGGCGGCTGTCGTTCAGCTCACCCGTCTCGTTCATTCGTAGCGAAGAGAGGTTCACCGCACGAACCTGCGCGTGGTCCTTCACGCCGGAGGACGCCCCCATCCCTGTAGCGCCCAAGGTCGCGTTCTCCGCCCGCATCGGCAGCGCCGTCGCCAATGCAGCGTGCGGGGGCTGGGAGGCGCTGCGGCTCGTCGTAGATTTGGTCTCTGCCCCGCTGTGCGTCTGCGGTAATGTGCGCAGGACACTTTGACTCAGTGCGTCGCGCACGATGGCCTCAACTGACGCCGAGCCCGTCGTCTTGGTAGCTGCGATGTCGGTCGTGGACTTTTTCGCTAGGTCAATCAGCTCCGTCCCTCGCAGCGTATCGACGGAATTCACACCACCGCCCAGCGGGCTCGACTCCGTACGCTGTGGAATCGGCCAAGCGCGCCCGACGAGGCCGGTGTTCGCGACAGGCGAGAGCAACTTTCCTGACAGCCCCATGCTGACATCGCCTGGATCAGCTGTCGTCGAGTTAGCCAACGCGAAGTGTTCTATACGATGTGACGAGGGGGTACAAACGGTCGTCGTTGTGCTCAGCACGTCGCTGTCTGATGCGTCCACACCGTTGCTATCTGCTGTTCTGCTAATCAACCCTTCAAGAAATACAATTGCGGCTGCGTACGTACTGACGGGCAGTTGGTCTATCAATTTCCGGAGACGCCGTGCGGCGTCTGCCTTCAGCGTAGCCGGGAACGGCGAGTTGAGGTCGGCGGCGCCGGATGGCGCCGCCGTCTCCTGCTTTGACAGGCTGGCAGGGGTGCCGCCGTCGCTGCACTCGTTGTTTGTGTGCTTCTTTCCTCCCTCTTCGACTCCAACAATTTCGCCCTGCACGAGCGAGGATTGACTGCACGAAGACGACGGCTCAGCCGGCAGGGTATTGAGATAGGGTTCTACAGTCTGCGGCGTTGGCACCCGAGACGCTGTGAAGCTGTCATTCGCCGTTTGCGGCAGACTCTCGAAGGCACCGTTGTTGTCATTATTGTTGGTGTTAATGAAGTTTGCCGCTCCTCCAATTCCTGTGCCGCGCACAGTACCTGTGGTGGGGCCACTGGTGTTGCTGATGGTGTTGGCGCCCTTGTGACCAGCATCACCTAATTTTGAGAATGCCGCCAGTTGCAAATTCGGCGCCGACTTCCAGTTGCTCGACGTAACAAAGTTGCCCGGTTCATGCGGGGTCAAGAACGGAGGTGGGGCGAGAAAAGCGGTCGATGGTGTTAGCGCGTGCTCTCCACCGGCATTGCCTTGGCTGTGGCGGGCCAGGGCAGCCGCTGCCACCGACAAAGATCCGCTGTGCCGGCCAACGCTCGAGTTCCGCACACCGCGCCGGCCAAAACTGGAGTTGGTGGGCCCGCCGCCGCCCACCATGTCCGCCAGCATCGGCGTGGGGAGGAGGTTGAAGGTACCCGTGTTAGCGCGTGGCGCGTAGTACGGAAACAACGATGGGTTCGCCATCGTCGGGGCGTGCATCTGTGGAAAGAGGTGCGATCCACTGGCACCGATAGCACCGGATGCGCTCGCTGTCCCCGCACAGTTCGCCGCAGATGTGCTGCTGCCGTTGTTATTTGTGAGGTTGCCCACGCTGAGGCTATTCACAAGGTAACCAGACGGGGCTCCCTCAGTAAGCGGTGTGGCCGTGCGGCTGATGCCACCAGCAAAGACGCTCAGTGGTGGCGCGCCAGGGTACGAGGTCGCGCCGGAGAGGCTGGTGGCTGTCGTGCGGTAGTCGATTACTTCGTGTGTTTGCCGGTCGACTGCCAGCAATGGGGAGAACATGGCAAAACTGGCGTTGTCGTCTCCCTCACTACTGCTACTGCTGCTGCCATTTGCTTTGTGCGTTTGGCTCTTCTCGTGGTCGCTGGCTTTTTTGGAGTTATCATCACCTAAGTAATGCTCCATTTTACTTTTCGCGTTGCCGCTTAGATCGACGCTGTGCTCGGCTGTGGTGGATTGCGGGATTTGAAGCTTCGAGGGCGGCGGCGTATACGCGTTGCACCCCTTGTCCTTGTCCTTGTCCAACGCTGCCATCGTCGCGCCCACTTCGGGCTCCGGAGACGTGGCAGAAAGGACCGTCACATCAGACATGATGGTTGTCTGTGCATACGCGCCGACCGTGGCTGGTGGGGCAGCACAGGAGGAGGCCATTACCGTAGCACTGCCAGACGGATTCGGTGCCGCCTGCAAATTTATTGGGCTGGTGCAGGCGTCGGAGTTGCGGCGAGTCGACTTTTCGCTGTCGTTGTTGAGCGGGGAGTCCCAGGTATTGTTAGAGTTGTGGTTTGCCCCGGTCAGGCTGAACGTGTTTGCCGTGGTTGCGTCTGCTTTGCTAGGCTCCTCTGTGTCGGTCGTGGGAATTGGGTGAGGGAAGCTGCTCTCCGAGCGTTCGTGCGAGTCGCCGTCGTCTTTGTTCGAAGCGGTGAACGACGGTGCCTTGGTGGTGCCGGGCGAGGACATGCCGACATGTGTCCAGTCAACGCTCCTTCTGTTTGTTGGATCGAAGAAGGAATCCGAAGAGGATGACGACGAGGGTGGGGACGAAGATGAAGTGGCTGCCGTGGTGGTGGCGGCGGTGCCCGCTTCCGCGTTGACTTCGGAGCTGGATCTTCCACCGCTATTTCTCCGTTTTTCCGGTTTGGCCACCCTCTCCGCATTTTCTTTCCCTTCGCTCGCCTCGTGTAAGAAAGCCGCCTCGGCCATGTCCGCCAACACGCGGGCTCGCACATTCTTATCCTCGTTTGCAATTGTAGAGGTCTCGGCGGGCGACATCGTCTTTATAATCGACGCATTCGGCGATGAGTTATAGGGGCTGCTGTTGTTGGCACTTGGGCCTTGTCCGCCTTTGAACGGTGCAGGTCCGCGCAACGGCGACTTCGCCTTGCTGCTGCTGCTGTTGCAACTCAGGTTGTTCTCAGGACTCCGCGTCGACCTCGTGCTGCGACGCACAGGTTTGTGCTTCGCTGACGTGCGATGACCGGTGTCGCTGCTGCAGCTGTTAGCGCCCTTATCTTCACTCCACTTGCGTCGTCGCTCTTTTGCTCCTTCATCCGTGGACATCCCGCCCCGGAGGAGGTGCTTGCGCTCTGTTTCTGTTCCATGTTTTGCCAAAGCCCCCATTAATGTGCGCTGCTCCGACGTGGTCGCGAAGAGTTCCGGTAGTGATTCCTCGAGGTTTGCTTTCCAATCGAACGGCGTGCCGTCGTCGTCGTCGTTTTCATGTTCACCCGCGTGCATTCCGTTCGGCGCTGAGTTAGTGCGAGAGTAGGACTTGCACTTCTTTCCTCCCGCAGCTGAAGTTCCGTCCGCGCCTCCGCCACGTGTAGAGATTAGCACCGAGGTTGCATTCGACCTTAACGGATTGCCACGCCGGTTGCTGCTGTGGTTGCTGACGGCATCACTAGTGGTGCTACTCGCGCCTATACCATAGCTGCCGGTGCTGCCCTGCTCCGGCGAGAGCACGGTGCCCGCAACGGCGGCACTGGAGTTCACAAAATCTATCTCAGCCGGCTCGTTGACTTGGCCAGCAGTGTTGTCGTCCTCATCTTCCTCACTCACCAACCGATCTGCCAGCCAGTCGCGCGTGAAGGCACGCAGGTCGACGGGCTTGGCTGCCATCAGCGAGAGCGACAGCTGGGCAATGAGCGCAGGAATCTTGAATGCGTCAAGGTAAGCTTCGTCACTTAGCAAGTGCGGCGTTACAGGAACGGCGAGGCCGGAGGAGTGCGGGGAGTTGCCGAGCGCCGAAGGCGAACCAACAGCGTGGGCCGGGTGGCGGTGATGTGTGCGCAGACTGAATGCGTTGGCGTTCAGCGTCGACACGGCTGGGACTTCGTTCGATGCAGAAATGGGTGACGAGACTGTGGCAAGGTCGCCCGTGCTGAACGAGTGCAGGTTCGATCGCTTCCGTGTCGGGTCAGACGTGTCATGCGCGTCCATTTCGGAAGTGGGTGACGGCGTGTTGGCAGGCGGAAAGAACGAGGCCAAATCATCCCCATCGGTGGCTGTTGCGTTTCCCCTTGCTGTCCCCGCAGCCGCCCCACCAGCAGCCGAAGATGATGCGTTCAGTGTACTCGTGTGCAGCGGTGGTCGAGCGCCACCCACGAGACGGCGGCGGCGCAGTTTGCGGTGGTTCTTGTTGGGCCGCTCGTTGTTAGTGCTGCTAGCTTCCGTGTTTGTCGACGCGCTGCGCTGTATCGGAGGAATCGCATAGCCGGACATCGCCTGCAGGGCAGCAACGGACAGCGCTGCGGTATTGCCTGTGGTGGTGTTCAGCTCCGCCGTATTGAGTGGGCTTGCGTCATCGGCAGTGTGTAGTGATGGCGCTGAGGAAGAGGCTAGCTTAGCACCTGTTGTCGGGTCAATGCGGTGTGTGTGCTCCGTACGGCCGGTGGGACTGTGAGTGTCAGTTCTGGCCAACGACGACTCAGCCGCTGTGTTGGAGATAAGAGAAGCGCTGGCGACGTGGGTGGGTGTCGTGCGGTGCGAGACCTTTTTGAAGTCGACGTGCTCGGTGAAGATACCATCGTCGCTGCTGCTCGCACTGCTGCCGCTACTGCTTCTGCTAGAACCCGACATTTTGCTGATGTATTGCTTTCTTTTGTTCTCTGGGGGTGTGATGGGTAAAATTCAGAAAGAAAACAAAACAAAACAACAACAACAACAACAAAAAAAAAAAACAGGACCGACCAACACCTCTAGCCGTAGTGTGTCACCAAGCAGCGCAATGGCAAAAAGGCTGCAGATGTTTCAAGATAATATATATATATATATATATATATATATATATATAATTAGGCGTCCCCCTGTCAAGCAACACGAGTGAATAAGAAAATAACTCTGGGCACCAAGAAATGGGGAAGGGAGCCCGTACTTTTGAAATTTTACTTTTTTTTTTTCCAAGAACAGCACCTGCCCGCGACAGCAGAATAACAAGTGAAAGCAAAACACTTGAAGAGAAGTAAAGCAATAAGATATGTCGAAAAGACCTTTACGCCAAGTACAAGCGCCGCAAAAGACAGGGGAAAGCTCACTGGCAGCAGCACAGGACAACAATTGGCGAAGAAAAACCTAGTAATGCTCCACTTGATTGAAATTAGGTGGTGCAACGACAGCAGCAGAGGAAGCGATCTAATTAGAAAACAACGCGAAAGTCTACCATAGGAACCGTTTGGTCACAGGAAAGCAACGGAAACCTGTTACACACAGATCGCACGCTAAAGAGATTCTTTCCGCCAAACGCAACAGTCGGTTGTTTGGAGAAAACAGCACTAGCCAAAAGAGCCTAACGGAGCAGATGAAGAAAGTAGAGAGGGTGAGCTTGACTAATTGTTTTCGATACTGTTGTTTCTTGCTGCGGCTGCTAGCGTCTGTGGAAATGAGGAGGGGCAGGCAATGATATTGTCAGTAAGGGAGTCAAATAAATAAATAAATAAAAAGTAAATATGAAGAAGAGTAAGCACGTGAATGGGAGCAACACAACATCAAAGCAACACCAGGAACCACTACTTTACTCCGCCAAGGCCTTTGGTACCACAGCTACACGAAAGGCACAACAGAGAACAGGAGCAAAAAGACGAAGGCAACAGAAATAGTAAGCAACGCAGCCGATATTTAAGAGAGAAAAGAGTGGTATAACGATCGAGCCGGGTACTTTCGATTCCCGAGAAAATATAATGATAATAGTAGTTGGGGAGCGGAGGGGGAGAAGACGTTTCTGCGGTCTAGCAATTGCACCGGAATGATGCCTGTGCGTGTATCGTTGGCACTCAAACGAGTCTAGGGACGGGATGCTGCCTTCCCCACCAGTTGACGGAAGAAGACACAGGTTAACCTAAAACGCTAATGCTTGTCTTGAGAAGAACGTTAGCAACATCAATAATCAAAAAGAGATAAAACAGAAGCGCAGACTCGGCAAAGACGTGAACGGAAGGGATTTATTAGCGAGGGAGTCCAAAACGAACCAAAAACCGAAAGGTTGATGTTCTTTAGTGCGTGGAAGGATTGTGGAGATGCGAGCAGACGGTCGTAAGCGTACTCGTGCAGTATATTTGCTTTTATGATTAGAGGGAGAGGAGCGAAAAGATGGAGGAGCGTGGGATGAGCAAGAGAACTGAGCTGGCTAGCCACAAGAGAGATTAAAAGAAAAAAAAAAACGTGTGCATTTCAAAAGCCGGCAGCTCGGGCTGCCGCACATCCGTTTGCTTTAATAGTGGCAAGACCTATGCCCTCCCTGACCAACACTGACAGACAAGTTCTTTTGCATCATGTGTAAAAGGTGAGGTTAATCTATCGTTAAAACGAGCACTGCCCGACTCGTTGCGATGCGTGCAGTTCGGTGTTCCATTGCATTTGTGCCAGGACCTCTTTAGTTCACAAATCCCAGTACGAATAAGTGAAGATTACCAAGTGGGAAAGAGGTGGGCAATACACCCACCAAACAAACCCAATGCTGTTATCTTCTAGTGCGATACAATAAATGCCAGGAGAGGATAGAACGAACATCGACTACGCCTTAAATAATTACATATTTGGGAAAAGCAAGCACCTAACACTGCAATAAGAGGTGCACACACACACAAAAAAAAAAATGCACATAACGGTGGTCTGAAGCAGCGACGACAAAAAAAAAAAAAAACAGCAGCAACAGTACAAACGCTGCAACTCGGAGGTCATGTCACATCACTAGTAACGTGGGCTAAAGCGCAGCTACCGAAAACGCACTCACACCGAAACGAAGGTGTGCTTTTCCCCGCGCAGATCGGCGTTCGATTCACCATGAACTGAGCAAGCAGACAAGAAAAAAGCTACACTGACGAACGAGAGCATCTTTTCATTTCTGCAGCTAGAGAGAGAGGGGCAAACGACGTGACGAGAAAAGAAGAAACGACAGAGGCGGGTACGTGATGGAATGCCAAAATGGTGATCGGAACATGAGCGAGAGAGAAGAAACGAGGCGCACATTAACCGGAAGGAAAGCAGGGAGTGTGGAATGTCGCAACAGTTGGTCGAAGCGCGACACCGAACCACCAAGTGAAACTGGAAAGAAAAGGGGTCTTCTCGTAAGCAGATTTCGTGAACCAGATAATGGTCATTCAGCTCGTTTAAACCGTGATAAAAAAAGGCCGAGGAAAAGGCGAACTGATGAGCAGCTTTTTTTTCATTTTGGTGGCATTATTAGTATATGAACAACCACTTGTTTCTGTGTTCTAAGTTTTTGCGTGCTGACGCGTACTTTATAGTTTACCATCGTGGACGAGTTAGCGCTATTCACTGCAAACACGCAGAACATAAGACGAGAACGGCAACAACAAAAAGACAGCTCGTTGTGCTTCGCTCTTGTTCGCCCTCCGCTGAAGGAGTGTTAAAGAAGATCACGAAGACAAAACCACAAAAGAGAACGTGAGGAGATCGTATCGTGGAAGTCTACTCGCCGGAAGTAAAACAAACAAGCAAACAGACAACTTGAAGGGCCCAAAAAGAGGGTGTTTTGGGGTTGAGACGAAGTGAACACGGATCGGTCATTAAAAGCACAACACAACCCGGAAAGTTAAACTCAAAAGTAAAAACCAAGAGGAGACGACAAGCCAAAGAAAGGAAAGCAACAACAACACAAACAGCAACAAAAACACTTAAAGCTACTTAAACACGATGTTGCTCTTGTTACTGTTTCAATTTGCTTATGTAGCTGCTACATCCCCCCTTCTTTTTGGTTAGCCAGCGCTAGTACTTGCTACGTGGAACAAACATGAACCGTGAACTGCCCGCAAGAGAATTGGAATGCTCTTCGTAAAGGATGAGACCCGGGGAACGGAGCAACGACAATGAAGACTTACAATGAAATAACTGGTCTTGATATAACGTGTGCCTATTGTTGCCAAGCTCATAAGGAAAGAAAGAAAGGAAAGAGAAAGCAGAAGCAAGTGGAAAAGGGTACGCATGGCGAAGGAAGCTTGACCGGAAACGCAGTGCTTGCCCTCAAGACCATGATCGGTGCTAATCACTGCGCCATTTTCGAGGTTCTCGCTGTAGAGCTTTCCTTCAGCTAAACACAAAAGGGGGTGGGGGGAGGAAGAAGAGGGAAAAATGATACGCTGAAGAAAGGAAGCGCAAACAAAAACTAGAGCAAAGTTACGTGACGCATCACATCCACGTTTTCGTGCAGACACACGAACACACAGACACACACACACAAAAAAAAAAAAGACGATGAAACATACCGCCCTAGAACAGGAGAGAGAGAGAAGTGGACTATCAGATCTCGGTGCAAGCTTCCTTCCCTCCTCCACAACGCCGCACCTGCGCCACAAAGGACAGCAACACCGGAGAAAGAAGGAATGAGTAAGCGCAACTCGTACTCTAGAAGAAGTTGTAAAATCAGACAACAACACGGCCTTTTGCACGCGTGTCACTACCGCCAAAACGCAGAAAACTCTCAAATCCTACCCGTGGCACCTCGGCCACCTCGTGCTGCTCCGTAGCTGAATTCCATTCCACCACTCCAAACCTCACCCCTCGGTACTGGACTGTGTGGAAGTGAAACAGCTTTACTTCGTCAGCCCCGTCTCTGCAACGCCTACGGCCCACATCTCCTTGAGACGCGTTAAAAAACAGAAGGAAAACAGGAAAAAACTATGAGTGGGCTCGTGGTGTCCGCAGCAACAGCAGACGCACCAGGCTAAGCGGCTGCTTCACGTGCGATACACAAGCTATGGGCAGTTAACAAGGTCGCCTTGGGCAAGCGCGAATACTCTCCCCTCACCGCCGCTTTCACAATTCCTGTCAGCACCGGAGTGCCGATAGCCACCTCGGCCAATAGGACTCGCAATCTGCCCAACGAAAGTGTGCCTCCTGGAGGATGCAGACCTGCGCCGAGCTCTCCTCGAGCTAACAGGCTGCGTCAGCATCATGGGATGAGAGAGCGCGTTGCAGCACCATTGAGCACACCGTAAAGTGAGCCCGGGAGTGCGCTCAGACTCACCACAGCACCGCAATAAACTGGTTTTGGCAGTCCAGCGAGTAGGATCTGCACCCAGTAGACATGATTTTGTTGTAGGTTGGTGAGTATGTGTGCGTCACGGAGGCCCCCGTCAGCCCGGGACCAACCCGGACCTGCCTGCTGAGCGAGTGTCCGCGTAATACAACAGCATAGGTTGCAAGCGCTTGGCTCCCTCACTTAGTGGAAACCAGACCCTGACACCTTGGTGAGGCGGCCGTCCTTACCAAGTGCTCATTTGGAAATAAAACAAAGAAGAGAGTAAAAGTTGTGTTTCTCCAGTCAAGTGTTTGTGGTGCTTCCAGAAGTTTAACTCAGAAGGCGATTCCGCCCAAGGACGAAATCACGGTCCGTTGGTTTTCTCTTCCTAAGAGCGGCTACTTCATTGAGCTTTCAAAAGATCCGTTGTTGGCAGAGTTGGCAGCGACGCGGACGCACAAGGAAGGGCTGTACGGACACAAATAAGACAAGGCCCCCACTCTCCCTCACGTATATATATATATGTAAAGGATAACCTGTTCGCTTTTTATCTTCCAAAAGGAGAAATGGGCAAGCGAAATGAGGGGGATCGGATACAACAAGATACGCGACGCAGTGGACGCATGCGAGAGTGCAAATCTGAGCGAATTCCAAAAGGAAGACAACACAGAGCAAATAGAAAATAAAAACGAGAACACCAGGAAGCTGAAAGTGAGGTTGGCGTGTCTCGGGAAATAAGAAGGCTGCACCTCTATGCATAGATGTGCAACAAACGCACATTAGGTAGGCGCTGCTTTTCAATGTCGATAACACGGCGTTCTGAAAGAAAGAGGTGTGGAGTGAAGGCTGCTATTGGCATTGCAACGAATTCCCAGCAAGTCAGTCGTTGAATCAAATCACCGACGGGCTTGGCGCTTGTGCTGGCGCGCCTGCGCATCAACAGTATAGTGATGAAGAAACGCACTGCTTGCCTGCTTGTGCTTCAACAGCGCTGCTTTTTGAAATAATGGTGACTAGCGTAGGGGACTAAACACGTAAGGGGAGAGCAGAGCAGAAACGTGCCGTTAGACTTTCGGTGATTGGCAACTGCAGAAGTCGACAATTCAACTTCACAAATGAAGGGCAAGTTTCCGCAGAGAAAGAGCCAAAGCCAGTTTGATTTGCAGCAATGGCAGGAGATACGAAGCAAACCGCGATTGCATAGCTCAACGTACTGCTTGTCTTGTGTTTATGTGTGGCCATGCTGGAGGAGCTCGTGGACTTGAACGGAAAAGAGCTGAAATTCACTCCCCGTCAAACTCATCTCGTGTAGATCGCACCGCCGCTGGCGGCATGTGGTGTTGGGCTGCTTCCGTGCGGCGGCGAGTTGTGCAGACTGCGGTGCAGCGGAGGTGCCGCATTCGCGGAGTGAAACAACGTGTTCTGCGGGTTTGCCAACAAATTTGAAAGGTGCGCTGTAAAAGGCAGGCTACCCTGCGCCGGTGCGGACGTGTTGAGTTCGATATACTGGTGTCGTTCCTGATAGGCAGCAGCGGCGTAAGGTTGCGTATTTGGGCTGCCGTGTGCGACCGGTCCAGCCAACCGAAAAGTCATCATACCACCGGGTGCTGTCGGCGGCTGCACCTACATCGGCATGCCGTTTGCCACGGTGTAATAGAGAAGTTGATTGGGTTGGGGTGGGGGGAGAGCGGGGTGTGTCGAGACAGACGCCGACAACGACTGCGATCCTGCCCCACACTGCAGAGAGGACATGGCGTGCGGTGGGCCGGAGGTGATTGCAGGATCAACGGCGTACAGCGGGTATCCGGTCGTGGTTGCGGGGGTTGAGACTGGAGCAGTGAATGATGGCACGCTCGGCTGCACACACTGCGGTGAGGTGGGGATGCAGGTGTCCATCGACACGTATGGCGTACGCGGTGGTGAGTTGCCAAGGACTCCCTCGCGGTGGTCCAGCACAGAGATTGCGGCGGCAGTGCTCAGAGCTGTCACAGCTGCCGCAGTAGTAGAAGTGGGAGCAGGAGCACTTTCGCCGTGTTCCTGCACCTTACAGAGCAACGTATGTACGTCGTGAATGGGCATTGCTGCTCCTGCGGCGGCGCCGGCGACTCTGGCGGCGATCTTGGCCTCGCCGTACGTTCCCGTTAGCGGATGCGTCGGTATGAACTTCTCCACCGAGAAACGGATTGTAACGTCGTTCTCTTTGTCGTCCATGTCGAGCACCTCCGTCCCACGCAGCAGGTAGCGTGGCGTGGTGCCGGCTGCTTCGTCGTCGCTGGCCCGGCACATCGATTGTTGCAGCGCCCACGGCAGCGACGACGTGAGCACTTTCTGCACGCCCTCGCCGTCGTCTACTTCCTTCGCCCCTGCGCGGTCAGCGCCCTCTTTCGCTCCGTTGTAATCGCCCGCGTCCACCTGTGGTGTTAAAGCTGCTGCTTTTGCTGTTGTACTGCTGATCTCATTAGTAGTAACCACCGGTGCTGCGGCGGCGTTCACAGTGAAGAAGAACGGTTTATCTTCGATGAGCGACTGCGCATTGATGCGGTGACCAGGCTGCATGGACGAGTCACCACCAGAACCAGCACAAAGGTCAGTAGTTGAAGTATGCAGTTGATCTGGGCCCCAGATTGAGTGCGCGGAGAAGAGCGGCGTCATGGCAGACACTTTGTGGAGGCTGCTGCCGCTCGCCGTTACAATACGGTAGGAAGGGTTGTGCAGTCCGCTTGTATAGCTCTGCGCGTGTGGAACGGCGTCGGCGGTGGTGGTGGTGTCACTCCAGAGCGAGGGGGCAGCCTCACCGCGTAGCAGCGCCGGGAGCGGCGCAGCAGCTGTAATAGTGTTAGTATTTGGAATAGGGTTGGGGAGGGAAGCCGCTTTCGCCTTCGCCACATCCGTGACATGCATAGGACTGCCGCTTTGATCTACTCCACGCGTCTGCCCCAGAAACGACAGATTCTTAATGCCTTTGTCGTGGCCGTCGAGTGCTTCCTCATCAGCAGCCGTGGTGATAGGCTTCCTCTGCAGCGCGGAAGTCGTGTCGCTTGGCCACAGCAGCAGACTGCTGAAGGGTTGCGCTTTTGCGTTCGTGCACTCAGTAGCGGCAGCCGCTGCGGCTATCGTATTCTGCTGTGGCCCGCCGAAGTACAGCGGTGCGCGGTTCGTGCCAAAGATACGCAACTGCGGGATAAGATGCAACACATTTGCGCCGCCACTGCCGTTGCCTTCCACTGCCGTCCCCAGTGACGACCACGTCGAGTTGGTTGCTGTATTTGCATTAATGTTGCTGCTTGTGCGGACAGAGGCAGAGAGCACAACGCGGCTGGGGTCAAAGTACTGCAGAGCACCGGATGCCGTTATTGCAGGCGCGCCGTTGCTGGTGCTGCCCCCGCCGTCCCTGATGCCGTTAGAGCTCATCAGATAAGACCGTTGCTGCGGCTGTTCCTGCTGGTACGACGGCAGCAAGAGGGGTGCCCTGTGCAGCGTCCCAGCTGGCACGCCGTTAAGCGACGACGACGCCGCGTAGGAGAGGGGCATGCCATGCTTGCTGCCGTAGCTGCCGCTGGTTCCGCTGACGCTGACCACCGGGCTATGCGCGTAGTAGTGCCGGGTATCGCTGCCGCCCGTCTGCGTGCCGTTACTCATGTGAAGACTCACACCGTCCTGGGTCACCGTGTGGAATCTCTTGCCGTAGTGCGAGCTCATATCCACAGCTGCGTGTGCGTCCTGCGGTCGAGGGGGTGCCATATAGGGTAGGATAGTAATGCTGCCGGTCATTGAAAACGGCTGTGTCGGTTGGCTGCCCGGCACCCGCATTCTCTCCCGGTGGGCCACGTTATCTTCCATAGCTCCGTTGCCGTTGTTACTGTTATTGTTGTGGTGGTCCGTGCGGCTGGCTTTATGCAACTGCTGTATGCTATTGACCGGTATGGCCGCGGAGGTGCCGCTTTGCCAGGGCTTGCCGCCACCACTGGCCAGTATGGCGTTGCAGCCGCCAGGGGAAAGGGCCGTGGACGTGCTTGCGCCGGTGGAGAAAGCGCGAACGCCGATCAGCATTGTGCCATAACGGCTCTGGAAGAGAGCGTACTTGCGACCGTCCTGATTCACGAAGAGAGGGCGGTGTGACCAGTAGTCGGCCGGCAGGGAACGCGCCTCCTCCGTCTCTGCCTGTAGCGCCCGCACGTGCTCCAGTAGGCGCCTCGTGTGCACACCGAGGTAGCGAGCGGAGCGGTTCGTTTTTCGCCAGTGCGCGATCAACGTGTCCTTGTTCTGCAGAACGTGCCGCAACTGGTCGCACTCGTCCTTCAGCTTGTACTTTACCCAGCTGCCCGTTGGGAGGCGGCTTGGGCAGTGAAAGAAGGAGCTGGCCCACATGGTTGCCTGGCGCACTAGCGCCGGATCAAGCTTGATGACAACAGCAGAGTTGGGGGAGAGGGGGTAGCGGACGAAGCTCTTGCGACGCACGGCCTCGTTGATGCGGTCCACAACCGGGACGGCTGCGTGTGCCGTGCTTTCAGCAGAAGCAGCAGCAGTGGTAGCTGTCTTGGCCGCCGCGCCTGCCGGCCCAAGCTCCGATTTCTCAGCGATTCCCTCACTGCCGCTCCCACTTCTATCGCTACCACTGCACACGTCTGTCTTTAAGGTGGTAGCGGGTGTGGTGGTGGTGGACAGCAGCGGCTTAAAAGACGGCGTCTCGGCCGTCTCGGGTAGGTCGATCAGCTCCATCGTCGTCAGGCTCTCTTCCAGCGCAATTTGGCTGTGCAAGAAGGCAAAATTTTCCGTCAGCGACTTCAGCGCAGAGTAGTTATTGCTAGCTGTTTCAATCAGCACGACGAGCTTCTCCAAGCGGCGGCAGAAGGCCATCGTGATGGCATCTTCATCACATTGGTCCAGCGGGAGGGCAGCCGGGCCTGTTAAGAGCTTGAATTGCGGCACCGTTTTCTGCTGCTGCTGGGATAGTGGCGACCCACTGTGGATGTTGACGAAATGTCCGCCCTCCGAGCTGTCCGTTGAACCAGGCATCAGCAGCGGTGGACTAGCCGCAGAGCCTGGTAAAGAGCCCGGAACCACCACCGCGGACGGCGTGGCTGGCGCGCCGTTCAGCATCGATCCGCCCTGATGGTAGGGCAGAACTCGGTGGCCGCTGTTGAAGGATGGGGCGGCGACATCGGCCGGAAGTGAGCGCAGGCGCGATGCCGGCGCACTCGCCCCTGAGATGTTCTCTGCGGTGGACGCGTTGTACGAGGCGCGGCTGAGGCTATTCATCGAGGAATGCCGTTGCGACAAGTCCGTAGACGCCGCGTTGATGTAGTCGGTTGGCTGGTAGATACCGCGTGGAATATTCGGCAAGGGCACCTCGAGCAGCGGATCAAAATAGGGCAGCTGCACGCCGTCCGACGAAACCGCCTGAGCCCCTAGCACGGCGTTGCTCAGCTGCGGAATGGACAGCACGCTCTGCAGGTAGTAGACCATCTGCGGATCGGCGTCGTGCCCCTGCTCCTGTCGCTGACGGAGAAGTTGGTCCAGCTTCGCCTTCAAAAGGTGGCGGCGGCCAACGGTATGAAATTGTTGACGCAGCATTACGGCGGCGAGGACGAGGACCCTCTCGAGGGTGCGGTCGCCCGCAGAGGTGAGGATAGCGGTGTTGAGGTACATCCTCGGCATCGTTTCGGCCTTGTCAGAGCCGCTGTTGTCAGTAATCTTTCTTTTCTTTTCTTCCTCCTCTTGCTGCAGCACCTTCACTTCCGCGGTACTGGGGACACGCTTCACTACTTTAAACGCGCCCTGCATTGCCGACGTCATAAGACCAAAGTAGCCGATGATGTTCACGACTCTACCGTCAAGCGAGAGGGCACCGTCACGCTCGTTGCCGTCTGGGTAGGCGAGGCACAGGGCACACGGCACCGGGAGAAAGGGGCGCTTTGACGCTGAAGTATTAGCTGTCTCCGCAGCGGCGGAAGGGTCACTGCCGACGTCGCGAATCGGGTCGGCGGCCAGCAGCTCCTCATTCGTGTCAAAAAGCGTCTCTTCGACGAGCTCCAGGAAGTAGTCCAGGTCCTGCTCCGAGAAGTTGTTGTTCGGCATGATACTCCAGTATTCACGCCGCAGCAGGTCCTCGCACGTCACGTTCGTCGTGTCGTCGCCCAACTGAGAAGGGGATGTGTCTGCATATGTAGTGACGTTACCTGCTGTTGACCGTATGCTCTTCTCCGCCGTCACAGGGCTGCTGTGATGATTCTGTGAGACACACGCCGTCACGCTGCTCCTCGGGGTGGCGGTAGCCGAGGAGGCGGCGGCTGAAGACTTATTGAGATTCGCCTCCGACCCGGAGCCGCCCTTACTGGGGTCGCCGTGCAGGAGAGTTTCGAGGATATTGTCAATCCCACGCGCGTTCGCGTACAGCACGGCGGGATCGCGTCGCATGAGCAGCAGCTGCTGCCGCAGCTGGTACCGCAGACGGTCCTGGGCAGTAGCTGAAGGAGGCGGGGAGTGTGACGGCGGCGACGACGTTCCAGCAGCGTTTATAGTGGCACCATTTTTGACGTCCACCGCGTCGCTGCCGAAGTAGTATTTGGTGAGTGGCACCATTCCCACCTCGTAGCTCCCGCGGAAGTACGAGAAGAGCGAGGTGGACTCGCGTGATGGTACGGCTCCCATGATGCATATACGTGTATATATATATATATATATATATATGTGTGTGTGCAATTCTAAGTCACTGCTGTTGGCAGAGGCGGAATACCGAATATGAAAAAAGCTTGTAGTCTCTCAGCGAGTGTTACGGTACAGGTGCCCAAGACATGCACACGTGGTCTATGCTGCCGAGAAGAGCGCAGCACACGCAAAGAGAGGAGCGCTGGAGGGAAAGAAGCACCGAAAGGGGATTTTTAAAGGGTATCGACGCATAGGCAAACGCGCAGGTGGGGAAATGCAACAATCAAATACGGGAGGCAACCCGCTCGAACGGTCTCCGCTGTTATCAAAGATCAAGAAAGACGGGAAATGAAAACGAAAGTGAGAGAGAGACAAAAAAAAAATTAAAATCCGGCAAAGCGCAAAACAGAAGTAAAGTGATCGTAACGGAAAGCCTCTCCTTCCTTTCAAGTGCTTCAACACGGCAGCCACGTGAAGAGGAGAAAAGACAAAGGAGAACGAGAGGTGGTGTTCAATTCAATTCGAGTAATTGGCTCTAACGGGGATTATGTAATATTGTATTCGCGGTCGCAAAAGAGTCTTCGGGTAAGGCAAAAACTGCAGTGGATCGAGTGTGTGTTAAGCAAGCAGAAAACGGAGACTGTCCCGTTGGTTACGTTTGGTTGCGCTTTCCTAGAACAGACGTCAGTCCTGCCTCAATCTTGAAATGCCCTGTTTAACACGAGACAGAAGTGACTCGAAGAGGCAAAAGCGCTGTGAGAACAAACAACAACAACAACGACAAAATCCACGGAGGAACAAAGAAAAATAGTGTGAGGTACCGGGAAGTAGAAGCGATGAGCAAAGCTCGCAGAGGGAGAGCTAATTTGCAGCTAAACAGCAACACAGATATGCTACGAAGGTAAACGATAAAAGGAAAACAGCAGAGGGACGACAGCGTACACACATGTACACTTATGTATAGATATATAGATATGGATAGACGGATAGATAGACGCGGATATGTAGACGAGTGTGAGCTCAGAGGGGATACAACACGGATTTGCTCTCGATCCCTTAACGGCGACCGTGCACTCAAAAGACGATCCGAAAAGGGGAGAAAAGAACTGACGGAGTGACGTGGCAACGACCTCTTTAGGGGCACATCCCGACGAAATCGAAGGCGTTTCTTCTGACTATCAACAAACCACAAACGCTTCTGGCCTAAATCTCCTTTCCTTCTGTGGCTAGCCGCTCACAAATACGGTGCGTGTTGTTTCACCTCTCATGTGCTTTGTTGTATGTAATAGGAAAAAGAAAAAACGCGTGGACAAGTTATGTGCAGTCCGTTAGTCCAATGGCTTTGTTTGTGGGACGGCAGTCGAATAGCAATGAGCGAAAACGACTAGTCCTTCTTTGCTTTGGCTAATCCCAGAATGTTGCGCTAACCTGAAGACTTGATTACAGCCCCCCGCCCCCGCCGGCAAAAGGCGAAGTCGAGTCGATGGAAGCTGTGCTGCCAGGATAGCTGGTGAGGAACGTAGAAAATCACTTGTAGTTCAAATTCTCTGCACGAACGCGGGATTCAACAAAAACGCGGGTGAAACAAAATTCTCTTGCCTGGAGTGATGCGCAAAACGGATGAGGGGAAAAGGGAGAAAAGAACTTCTGCCTGCGTTTTAGATAAACGCAAGACAAACCACGCGAAAGCAAGTGAGATGTAGAGGAGAATTCAGAGCCTTTGAATACAGAAGCGGTTGTTGTTGTTATTGTTGTTAAAAGAGAGTGTCCGAAGCGGAAGGGAGGGTAAAAGTCTTCAACAACAGCTGTAAATTGGAAAATAGCGAAAACGAACAGCGAAAGCAAGAGACTTAGAAAAAAACCTGCACGCAGGTTTCTGTAAGGAGCAGAAAAAGAAAGACAGATAGGCTTGCGAACTCGGCCCCCTACAGCAACAATTATTATTGCCACACGCCGCCTTTCAAGAAGGAAGCATCAAACACGGAGCTTCCTTTCTTGCTTTGGAGTCGACGCTTTCCTTAAAAAGAGGGAAAGACAACTCCAGGAAACACCACCTTTCTAGAGGCAAGCGGAACAAGGAACGAGAAAAGCAGAAAAGAAGAAAAAAAAAAGGAAACGGGGGAAAATTACCGGAGTCACGAATACGCCTCACAAAGGAACTGTTGCGCACCACTTTCTGCGTATTTCGCTGATCTCAGTGCAACGCAATCAAATGGAAGTGGATGTTTACGTTGTTCGCTGGCACAACTTAGGTTGCAACCAAAAAAAAAAAAAGAGGAGCAAGATGCACAAAACACAGAGAAAGGGGCTTGAAAGAGGCGCACTCAGCAGCGCATGGGTATTGAGGCCAGCAGAAGGGGGGATTTACTCGTTTCGTTAAAAGAAAACGAACCGTTTCGAAGCTTCGATGTATCTTCTCGCCAGAAATGATGTGTGTGTGTGTGTGTGTGTGTGTGTGTGAGCACGTGCAAGTGAGCCAAAAATTATCACCGCGAAGCACACGACAGTGGTGCGTATTAACGAAAGAGGTGAAGAAGTCAGAGTGGTGCAGAAATGGGACTGGGAAGTTGCTTGTGGTTCTCCCCTCCCCCTGGCATGCCGTTATCCCCGGTCGTGCCGACCGTGCTTCTCCCTACCATTTGTTCTAAAAAAAAAAGTGGATTGGTTTTGGCTGCCACGAGCTCAGCGTTAAGCACAACACACTAAGTTTTAAGTTGCTCAGACGCTTCGCGGATATTTTAGGTAAGACAACAGCTGTTTGGACTACTACTGTAGTAAAAAAAAAAAGGTGGTGGGGGTTCTTAAGTACTAGATCCGCTGTCGTTTCTCTCCGTGAAGACGGCAGCTGTGTCGCTCGAGAAGAACCTCTCTTCGTTTTTCTTTATTTACTTGTAGCAAAGGTCGTACCACAACGATTAAGGGAGTAAAGACTGGAGCCTTCTGTTAGGATGTAAGAATAATAAAAGCACTAGTGGAAAAGGAATGGTGGACGCGAATTACTATCAATCTTCAATTTACCAAGCGTACGTGCACCGGTTCTGCATCACTTTGCCAAGGAGGACAAAAAAAGTGCCGTCAATTGTTCAAAGGATGCAAACACAAAGAGGAGTTTCGTGCATGTTTCTTTCTTTCTTCCTCTGAAGAAACACGCACAACTGGAGGCGAAGTTGACGGGGTTAACGCGTTAGTACCTTCTGGGAGCAGCGAGGAAAGCGAGGGACTTTTCCCGCCATGTGGTGAGAAAGCACCACTTCGTGATAGCTTCCTGAACCGCCGTTCAGAACCCACTCTTCGATCCTGTTCGCCTACACGTCACCAGCTTTTCGTGGTGCGTTAGACGTAGGAAGAAGAAATGAAAAAAAAAAAAAGAGGTGAAACTATCATGACAGCTACGGCGAGACCGAGATAAATGAAACTAAATAAATAAAAGATGTGACTTGCAACTGGTTGGAGCATTAAAATGTTTTTCTTTTTTTTTTACATTCCCTCTGCCGGATACGCGTCGTTCGCCGTAACGGAAACGTTCTACAACTCCCGGAGAAAGAGAGAGAGGAGGAGGGGGGAGAACGAGAAGTTCTAATTGGTTTCCTTGGAATCAGCTTCCTTTAAGCGCGAACAAGCACAGCAGAGGACAAACAGATACACGAGCTCGAAGAGCGGTTTTATCGAACACAACAGTGGCACTTTCACTTGAATTAGACAGACAACAGCGCAACAGCAGAAAGATACAACACGACAAGGGGAAGAACTAGAGAAGAGTCAGGAAACAGAAAAGTGAAAAGAAGAAAAGAGGCTCTCCTTCAACGCTATGAACATCACGGGGGGCTTTCGTTACGTATATATATATATATATATATATACGTGTGTGTGTGTGTGTACTTCGCGTAGAAGAAGGGGAAATAACGGGAGGCAAAAGATGGCGACAAACCGACACGTCTACATTTCTTCTGCTGGAAACGGTGCAGCGCATCTGCTGTTTGGCCGAAGAACGGAAAAAGGTGTACTGGAGCGGAGAACAGAAAGAAGTGATAATAATAAAGAGAAAAGGAAAAGGCAAAAGAAAGGAAAAACGGCGGTTACGAAACAAACAAACAACCCAGTTTTCAGATGCGTGAAATGCCTGTAATGCTGATTTTGAGTGAGCGGGTGAAACAAGAAGCGAGGGTGCTACGTACAAAGCGGCACCGCAGGTGCTACAAGAGTTGATGCGCTTTTCGATGCGCACGCCCTCTTTCGTAAAACTCGCCTAGATATTTTATCTTTCCTTTTTCGTATTTCGCGTAGAGTAGCATGGGGTAGTGGGAGAGCAAAAGGAAGTCACCGCTTTGCATCAAAGTCGAACCCGTCAACACACACGGAAAAGTGAAGCGGAGGAAAAGTAAGAAAAAAAAAAACCCATTACATAAGATACAATGAGGAAGCTGTCGAGGCACAAGTTTGAAACGATTGATCAGCAACGCAGTCGACGTAGAAAAACACATGCAACAACAGGTTAAAAAAATGTCGGTGCTGACAGGGATAGATAGAAATAGAGTAGCGCAACCAAAATAAAAACAGGCGTTGATTAGGCATTACGTACAAGTTGTACAATTCTTCCTCTCTCCATTGCGGGCGAAAAAACACCACGAAGAACAAAAAGAGTTGCATGCAGAGGAAGGTCAGCAGACCCCATCCGATTAGAAGAGAACAGGAAATAAGGCACAGAGGAGAGGAGCTACTGTTGCCAACAGCAAAGGTGCAGAACAAAAGCGCTTCTTTTTTTCTCTTCTTTTCCTTTAAAAATAATATTTGTGTCGGCACCGTTTAGGGGTAGGCGCAGACGTATATGCAACCTTGAAGAAGGGGGAAAGTAAAACGAGACCAGAAGAACACGACAAGAACATTAGAGAGGTGATCCCAACAACTGCGCTTGTTTCTCCTCAATCGAGTTCGCTTAATTTCTTCTTTTACAATAATAATATAATATAATACATATATATATATATATGTTATGTGACTTCGGAGGAGAGAACCACAAGCCACTTTAAATTCAGCTCCCGACGTGCGAGGGTGAACACTTGCTTGTCTGCACACACACATTGACAGTGTAGTAAGAGAAGCAAAGGCAAATCAAAACAGAAAAAAAAGGCAAGAGAAAACAGCATACACACACACACACATATATATATATATATATGTATGCAGATGTGTGTGTGTGTGTGTGTGTGAGCACTGACAAAACAGGATAAAACGGCCCACACTCGCGAAAATAAAAAGAAAGGAGGAGGAGGAAGACGCACCGCATTCAAATAACAGCATTGCTATGCTTTGAAGATGAACGCACGTTACTTGTATAAGAGTTATATAGGAACAACAGACAAAAGCGTTACGTTGCAGGCCACTGCCACAACTGTCTGGCATGAAAAGGAATTAAGAGAAGGATAAAAAAGATAAAATAACATTAAAAAGAGAGAGTAAACCGAAAACCCCCCGGAGAGAATCTCCCCTGACAGCCGTTACAATTACTTTCCTTATTTCTTATTGCGCCTGTCTGCTGCTGCCCGGCCCGATCAATCCAGCAGACGCAGCGCGTTCTCAAACAGCTCCACCTCCTCGGTCATGTTCGACCCCCGCCGCGTTTGCGGCAGCGTTATAGCTTTGTGCCTGTTCACGAAAGGCGTCGTCACGCTCGGTGGCGTGGGCGACATAGCTGTATACAAGTCCGTCTGCGACCCCCGCGGCGCGTAGGACGGCGGCTGCGGCGGTGGCAGCAGCTGCACCATGTGGTGTTGCACTGCTGTTGCTGCGGCTGCAGTCTGCGGAAGGGAGATGGAGGTCGTCGTGGTCACGTTAACCGAAGAGGAGCCGGGAGAAGGCTGCGGCTGTTGCTGCTGTTGTTGTTGTTGAAAGAGCGAGTACGGCATCGTTACCGTGGGTAGGACGGCGGGGTAGACAGGCTGTGGGGTTTGCAGGGGTGTAATGTAACTTGCAGGGGTGCAGCTGGTGGCGGGTGCGTAGTAGACTCCGGCATTTTCTTTGACGGCACCTGCTCCAGTGACGGTAGCGGTCAGCGGAATGAGCTGTTGTTGCTGGTGCGTATTCTGGTGGAAGCTGGGGAAGCCGTTGAGCGGGGTGTAACCCGTCGAAATCAGGTTGGGCGGGCTGAGACTTTGCAGTTGGTACGGCGACGTCAACGACTGACTACCGTTCATCTGCGCATTCGAGGCAAGGGCGATGGGCAGTAGCGTTTGCTTCCCGTCGCTGCCAATTTGCAGAATATAGGTTGCATGCGTTGCCTTGTTGCTGGACGTAGTGGACGGCGCAATTTGCTGCTGCTGTTGCTGCTGTTGAGACGGCAACATAGGGGGAGAAGGTGGTGGGGGCGGCGGGGGCAGCTGGACGGGGGAGCTGCCGGGTGCCATGACACTTGACAGAGACGGCGAGGGAGGGGGCTGCGGCAGGAATTGTGGCACGACCCACGGTACTCCAGACGGCGTCGTCGGCACCGCGATGCAGTTTCCGGTGAGATACATCTGCTGCAACGCTTGCTGCTGCTGCTGTTGATGCTGGGGAGATGTGTAGGGATGCAAACTGGGGATGGGGTAGGCGCCGCGCGCCAGGGCAGCGTAACTCGGTGGCTGCGGGCCCGTTGTGGCTGCTGCTGTGGCGACGTGTGCGGAGACGCGGTCGTCGCGAGCACCGACGTGAACGCTGCCCGGCTTTGGTTGATGTGGGTACGGAGGTGCTGCACCGCTATTTGTCCCAGTAGTTTGTGCAGTGGGTGCAGCAGTTACGCTGCTGGTGGTAGTTGATGACTTCAATGTACCCAGCCCAGTCTGGCTTGGTACCCCACTCATTCGCAATTGAGTGGCCGTTGTCTCTCTCTCCACACGCTCGCCGCACACGTCGCTGTCAATCTTCTCAGCGACGTTGCCGCGCGCCGCGTTTGAGGACAAGTTCATTTTCGCCGGCGGACTGCGCACGCGTTGCTGCTGAGACTTTTTTAGATGCCCCGCCATCTTCGCCGTCTCGCTGTTTTTCTGCTCCTTCACCGTCGTCAACAGCGGTCCGCAGATGGGCGAGATGAAGATGCGGTAGAGCTTTGAGTCGTAACTGTATTCCTGAGCCTTAGCCCACGAGGTGCTGTCCTCCGTTGGTGTCGTGCGAGCACGGACGATCTCACTATGCAAATTATCCAAGTGCTCGAGGAAGAGTCGGGTGGTGATGGCGTTGCCCAACATGACTTTGGCGGTGGGGCTCGTTTCGAGCCACTGTTGCACGCGTCGCTCGCGCGATTGGGCGTAATCATTCAGTGTGTACTGCACCCAGTTATCCCGCACAGTCGGCGGCTGCGTCTGCGTGGCGCTCCACAGCCACGTGTAGGCCAACAGGCGACCCGGAAAGAGAAATGCTAGCCCGCGTTCGTCTTTCTCACGCTGATAGGTGCACAGGCGCATCTGCTCGTTGCAGTGCCCCCGAACTTCCTCCACACTGATGGCTAGCGCTGAGAAGTCGAAGATGAACTTTAGGGTGGGGTAATTGTTGAAGAGGCCGACGCACAACATTGGGTACTTGCTCATCCGCTCAAAGAAAAGTGCGTTGGCAACAGACACCGGATCGTACAGAGGCTCCTGAGCTGTCACATGGTCGCTCGTGCTCGAAAGGGTACTGACAGTGTTTGGCAGCTGCTGTTGCTGCTGTGTGGGGAGCTCGCGCAGAAGGCGACGCGCTTCTTCACCCACACCTTTGAGCAACGCCGAGGCTGATCGGCGCTGCAGCTCGCGCAGCACAATTTCTGTGAAACCATCGACAAAGGACTTTGCCGCCAGGGCCAGCACCCGTTCCAGTGTCCGGTCGCCTGCCGCCTTCACAATTCCTTTGCGAATTTGCAGGACCGGAATGGTGTCGTCGCTCTCATCCTCGTACGTGCGCAAACCGAAGCAGCCAATTACATTAATGCGGTGGCCACGGAAGGCAAAGCAGTCATGCACCTCGCGGCTGTTGACGTAAATAAAGACGACGGCGCACGTGAGGGGGCGGACGGCACGCTTGAAGCGGCGGTACATCATTGCCTGAAAAAGATCTGGTAGCTCCGTGACGCGGGCAGTTTGGCTGACAGCGTCATTCTTCTCCGCCTCGCGGTAGTACGCCTGCAGTTCTGCCTTGAGGCTGCGGAACGTGGCCTCGACACGGCGCGCTGGCGACGGCGCCGTGATTTCTTCATCGTTTGCGTTGGTGACCAGCAGCTCCGGCGGCGATGGCATCGACGTTGACGCAGCGACAGCGCCAGCAGCGGCGCTGCTCGGTGTAGCGGGCTGACTCCTATTATTATTGTCATTGCTGTTCGCTTCGCTCTGAGCAGCAGCAGGATTCCCTTGACTCGCAGAATCGCTCTCGCTTTCATGGGAAGCGCTAGCGGCGTACAGGTGCGACACCATACTGGTTTCGCCGTTGTTCGTGCTGTTCTCCGCGTTGTGAGTTCTGGCGGTGACGTCGAAGAGCTGTTTGCATGAAACAGACTCCTCTTTCAAGGCTTGAGGGTCAAGCTGAGGATCGAAGGCGTCGATGATGCCCTCCATCTGCAAAACGCGCTGCATTTCTGAAACAGAAAATGGTGCTATTGGGCTCGCCCCAGCGTTCAAAAAGTCCTCATTCGTGTCGAACAGCGATTCTTCAACCGTGTTCACTAGCGAGTCAAGGTCCTCCTGCGAATACTCAGCCGGCGGCAGTTCGTCCATACAGTACCCAGCCTTCCGCATGTGGCAGTAGCGAACGTTTGGGTCATTGCGCACGCGAATAAACTGCTCACACAGCTCGGGGTTCTCTTTGTTGAAGAACTGGCGTGTGAGGGGGATAAGGCCGATCTCGTGGTTGCCGTAGCGAAGCGTGCGTATGCTCCCAGAGGACTCGCGCGAAGGTAAACCACCCATGCTTTGACTAGCTTTTTGTTTATTGGTTCCGGCTTCGTAGTTTTGTTTGTCTTGCTTCTTCTAGATTGGTGGACAGTCCGGCTCCGCTCTAGCGTTTTAGTGAGAAACGAAGACGAAGGCAAACAGGGAGAATACAAGCAGGAAAAGAAACGAAACACGCAAAACTACAGAGGGAAGTGCCAATCCTCTCGTCTTACCTGCACTGCGAGCTCCAAAGGTAAAACAAAGAGGGCAACTTCGGTGAATGCAGAGAGGCTGCTGTTTTCCCGTTTTTTGACCGAGTTGGCTTATGCGCTGAGGATCTACCGTCGTATGACTGCGTATCCATGCAGTTTAAAGGGAAAAGGTAGAAAGGAACAAAGGACAGACTCAAAATAAGACGAAGGTGGAGACCAACGTGTTTAGCAACTAGCTGACAAGGGTGTTCTGTGGGGCGAAGAGGGAGGGACAGAAGAAAGGAGGAGGGGGACAGGAGGAAAATGCAAAGCAAGCAGGTGGCCCAGCTTAATTTGGCGCTCAAAACGGTTTTAATGTTACACAAAGAAAGACAGAGGGAAAGAGAGGTAAAGAGAGAGAATAGTAATAATAAGAAAAGACAACGTGTCGTAGAAGCGATATGCGTGTATCAGGGATTGCAGCTATGACACCAGTGCTTGTAGGAGGGTATACAACTTGGACAATTGAAGAACAACGTAATCGATGGGTGGCAGGAGAGAGAATAGAAGGGAAAACAGACAACTTGAAATTCGGACGTGAGGATACAGAAAGCCCTGAAAAACAACAAAAGAAAAAGAGCGGGTTTTTTTTTTTAAGGCAGGGACACACACAAAAAAAAAAAAATGCGGGAAAACGAAAAAACACACGATGCTGTGGTACCACCCAACGTTCGCGGAAAACTAGAAAGTAAATTTAAATGCTAGTGCTTGCTTCTCAGCTTCTCGTCCTGAGTAATGAGAGGAGAACGCTCGCTGGTTGTTTTGTCTGAAGAACAAGGAAAGAACGACAGGGGAGGAGGGGTGCAGAAGCCAATCGCAACAACTCGGAAAACTCCACGACGGTCGGAGGTGCTACTTATGCGATAGTTGAGAGCCAGTTCAAGAGAAGGAATCTAACGACAAACAAGCAATGCAGAGGCGATGAATGAACGAAGAGCGAGAAAACTGAGTCGGGCAAGCAAAAAACAATTAGTGTATATTATAATGTGAAAATGAGAGGCGGATCAGGTGACAATCGAAGAAGAAATAATAATAATAATAATAAAAAGTAGAGCCTCCCCATGAAAAGGGCCGCAGTAGTGAGCGCAAACTTGTGTTGTTGCTTCCGGTGTGACTTGGGGTTTCTCCCCCTCTGGGCTCTGCACTGTTGTGCTGATTTGATCCGAAAAGTACAAAAAGAAAGAAGAGGCAGTAGCTGTTGCGATCTGAAACACCTCAACGGAAACGACGATTCCGGAGACAAGCCGGCCAAGACACGGGAAAGGAAAAGAAAACCTGAACAGTGATTCCGAATCAAACACGCACTGGAAGGCGACGAAGTTGCGGGGAGCGTAACAGAAAGTAAAACACTGAGGTGCTAAGTTAGACAAGGGGGAAAATAAAAGAAACTTCAACAGTGGCGCTATTACTGTCTTCCTTTCTCTAAAACGTCTTGTGGGGTCAGTGTTATGAAAATGGAAACGCGGGGAAAAAACGACGTTGACGCCGAACGCCAGTGAGCTCAGAAAAGCAATGCAGAAAAACAAAACAAAGAAGAGAGAGTTCGTGAAGCTTCCAGGCTGGCCTACGCACAAACTTCTCACAGCACCACTCTTACAATTATCGAAACGAAGAGAAATGTGGGGTTTCAGCTCAACTGCTCAGCTTCCTTTGAGCGAGGTGCTGATAAAACTTTTACAAGTTATAGACGGAGCTGAGGCTGGACTTCGTAACGACAACTTTGAACTGGCACAACTCGTTATTCAAATGAGTAAAACAAAAGAGAAAAAAGCGAAAAGAACGAACTTAACGTGTTTTTTTTTTTGGTTGTTGCTGTTGTTGTTTTCTGAATTCTCTTATGTCGAACACAGATGCAAATGCGCTAGGCTGACCGTGAATTTACTACTATCTTCCGCTCTGTATGCTTTCAGTGACGTAGCACAATTGCGTACGAGGCAAAGTGAGAAGAAAAGCCAAAAGCAAAGGAAACGAACACCTGAGACAACCGAAGATAGAAAGCAGAACAGGAAAAACAAAACCGTGTGAATAGCCGGAGATGAAGAACGAGCGAAGAATGGATTTTACCTAACCGTGGAGAAAGTGCACGAATCTGCCCGCTTATTATTATACTTTGTTAAGGTTCTATGCAAATACAGATTAGAAATATGTATATATATAGATATACGCTTAGAAAACTCGCGTACACACGCACACACACACATACACACACACAGCGAAACAACAATAAGCGACAATAATATATATATATATATATATTGTAAAGCAAACAAACAAAGGAAATAGAAAAGGTGAGTTAATTAAAAAGAAGAGGCGATTAAGGACAGAGACAGCGATTGGGGAGGGGGGGGGTTCTGGCCTGGATGACTCCCGCCTTTCTTTGAAAATAACCACCACTTCTTCTAAACAGATTTATCTTTTTAAAGATGGTAATCAGCTTTTGGTGGAGGGCGGAAAAGCAAAATCAAAAGAGAGAAACGGAGATGTGCCGGGAACGACAGGTAGCGAACTAAAAGGACTACGCAGCTTGGCGTCCCAGAGACGCTATTGGTTCTGTCTTTCTGTTAACGCTCTTTGTTTTCCCTCTTAATTTTGTCCTCAACTCAATTCCGTACCGATTGTAGTGTGGTGCTCAGCAGCACTAACAAAGGAAAGGAAGGCTATTTTACAAACAAGCGAATTACACCTGTTGTGTGCACAACCAAGTTAGGTTAGTACGAGATTACTGACGTACAGAGACTCGACCCTTGACGAGTCCTCGATGAGGAGGTAAAGAGGGGGAAAACGGAAACGGAAAACGCCAGTAATAAAACCGCACGCCGGAAAGAGAGAGAGAGAGGCTTCTTCGCAAACCTGAACAATAACAGAGGGCACACGGAACGCGGTTTCCCTTGTACCCAATGTTTGCTTGTGAGCTCCTTCTTCAGAAGAAAAAAAAAATATACAAAACAATAACAGTTAATGGTGTTTTTCTTATCTTCTTCCTGTTTGGAGATAAAACCCTGTTAGTATGGGTGTCAGGGATATGCCCGTAACGTGGAGCGGGGAAGGGGGGAGTCCATTCGAGGGCCCAATAGTTATGTTAACGCCGCGTGAGCGTGTACAGACCAGTGAAGGAGAAACAGAATGAAGAACAAAGCAGTAGAATTATATTTGCAGACGGCATTCGACAAAAAGGAGCAGTTGTCATCGTAAGCATAATCCACGTGAACTGTCGGGGCGCGCAGCTTGGACCTGCGTAGGTGCTTGTTGAATCCTGCGTCATAGTTAATCGAAACCGCGTAGATGCAGTGAGAGATAATCAAACGTTTCTTTTAGCGGCCAACAGCTGATCCCATTGTTCCGCTTTGAGACCCGTACCTTCGACTCAATAGCTCTGAAACGGTCTCGCATTTCCGTTTTTGCCGGTGTTTCCACCACAACTCGCTAAACAAAATGATTACTACAAAAAGGCCACTACCATCACCAATCCATAAACGTGTTGTCTGACGAGTCAAGAAGGCTCGGTGAGGTCAGGCCTAAATGAAGAACGAAGAAACGAAGGAAAGAGGAACCCGAAAGCCTCTTCTTGACCCTGCTCCGTGCATCCACATACCAGCGAGACACGCACATTCCCAACTACAACAACAACACCAATGATTCAAAAATAAAAAAAAATAAAAATAAAGGGACTGTACCTAAATGAGGCACGTTTGCCACTACACGGAAAAAAAAGGAAAAAAAACGCGAAGACTGAGCAAAGCGCTCGCACCCCCAACTAACGTGTACTAAGAAGAGATAAAGAAAGAGGAAAGACGCACTTCACCAATCCGGTACCAAAGTACGCGACACCTGAGTTTAAAGCTTGTGCCTGCGGTTGCGGTTGTATATAGAAGAAAGTATATGCATCTGCCCCGCCGAGGTGCTACGGTCTGCCACGAACAGGTGCATGTGCGGCTCATAGGAAAAAGAAACAGAGAGGGAGGGGACAACACACGGAAAAGGGGATTAAACAAAGACAAGAGAAACGAGACAGAGCAAGAGACGCTTCTGCTTCTCCTATCATCAAGGAACAGAGAAGGGGGGAGGGGGTCTCTTTCTCTGGCATACAGTGAAAAACAAAACACAGCTAGGGATAAAACATTATTGCGATTCTCTCTCTTCCTTACTGCCTCTCTTCCCTCCATGCTGTGCGGGCCATAACTTCTCTTGCCGGGCACCACACCACTAGCACATTCAGCCTTTTCCTGATTTCTTTGGTGAGTACACACACACACAGACGCACATACACGCGTTGACGAAAATGAACGTCAACACACCTGCTGCTTTTACGGTGGTATTGGGCTCGCTTCTCAGGAGCCACAGGAACAACAAATAGCAAGCTTGGCGGCACACACGCACAGACAAAACCAAAAAAAAAAGTTATTGTACTTGGAGAAAAGAGGAAAGCGAACTCTGCAGCGGTGGAGAAAGCAACAAGGAGAAAAGGAGCAGTGGGAAACGAAAGAAACGAGAGAACAAGCTGGTTTAAACTACCGGTGTCACAGGGAAAAAAAGAAATTTTTGTTTTGGGCGCATGAGAAAAGACGGACTAAAAGTGAAATTGGTAGGTAGGTGAGGATCTGTAACACCGAGTGGGATCTGCACACACGCACTCGTAGCGGCAACGCACCTGTTTTTGCTTTTTTTTTCTTCTCTTGTGAGTGTTGCTACCACGCCTACACACGTCATAAGATCGATCGTGAGGACAAAGCAAAGAGCTGCTGTGAACGAATAACTCAGTCAGCAGTCTGAAAAGGTGAAGAACAACAACAACAAAAAGAGCTCACAGATAACATCAGAACAGCTGCAAGTGTGGTCGTATGGGACGTGACCAGAAAACAAAGAAGAAAGTGAGGAAGAACTAGTTCAGCGGGAGAAGGCGCAACGCTTCTGTTTCGTTCCCTCCACAGGAAACTTCGAAAGCCGCCTGAGCAGGGGAAAGAGAGAAACAATTCTAAAGTTCCCACTTAGCGTAGTAGGCATCCGCACCTTTGTTTATGAGAAGAAGTGCATTGGTGATCTCTCTGTGTTCCGCTGCTACTTTGAATAGGCATACGGAAAAAAACCACAAATAAAAATATAAGAATAGCGTAATGATCAAAGTGAGCATTGCATCCAGACGGACGCAGACCAAAAAGAGTTTTCAGAGTAAAGAGAAAAGAACACGGAGACTTGAGCGAGAAGCCAAGCCTGGCATTTCTGAAACAGGCACGGCGGCGCTCCTACCTTCAGCTTTTTCATTCTTTTCCCCTTTTTCTGAGTCCCACTTGTCTTTCAAAAAAAAAAAAGAGAAACTCAACTACCTGAGGCTCATCAAACGGAAAATGAAAGCGGTGCAGACAGTTCAGGCAAGATCGATGTTGAGTGGTTTTGTTCCGAGGTGGGTAGCACGTTCCTCTTTTCGTGTCTAGAGTTGGAGGCTCTGAGAACTAATATGAAAAGAAACACAGGGTAGAGAAGGTTTTTCTTTCGTATTTAATTCTTTTTTTCCGAGTTGCTGACTTGAAAGCGAGCAGGTGACTCGTCTCTGCCGGCTTCGACTCTTTTTCTCCTTTACTCGCTCTCGCGTTGACAGCAACAGGCCGGCTTTGTCGCCTCATCGGTTCGAGCTGCGCTCCACAACTTCCCTCAATTTAAAGCTGTTTTTCTTTCTCCTCCGCGTTGCCTTGTGACAGAGGGTACAAGCAGGGGGTAGAAGAGGGGAGAAAGAAGAAAGGAAAAAGGAAAAAAGAAAACCAGACAACCGCGTGATCGGACAGGGGGAATCAAAACAGCGCCGGGGAAAAGAGGGAAAGCGTGAACGATACGCATGTAGGTCAAAGAGGCAAAAAGACTCAGTTATAAACCGGAGTAGATTCAAATGAATTCCACACAACACACAATCTTAAAATAATAAAAAAAAACATATATATATATATATATATAGACGTCCTTAAATAAGGTAAGAAGCAGGCAACTGCTGCGGGGAAAATCAGCTGATTACTAGTGCCTTTTTTTTTGTTTGTGGGATTTGATCGAGTCTGTTTTGGTTTTTCTTTCTTTGGATGGTTTGCTCAAATGAGGCACAGCACAGAATTCGGATTGGCTCGACGCGCTGTCATCTCTCCTGCTTAAAAAGGAAAAAAAAAGATAAGAGCAGCGTCGATTGACTTCATACAAGAACAGTACGGAGGCAAAGCAACCTTTCCAAAACGCTCTCCTGGAGCAAGGGCGAGTTTTGTCTGTGTGTTTCAGTTGCTTAAGCTCACATGAAGTCGGCACGGATAACAATCAAGGATGAAAGAAGGAAAAGAAAAACAAAAACACATAGAAAAGTAAAGGCGGCGGGAGGTGGAACACAAAACGGAAGTAAACAAGGAGGTGCAGAGCCTGGGTTGACCATAACTGCTTTATTGTGGTCACTAACATCTGCATCGCCCCTTGTTTTTTTTTGTTTTCAAACACCTTTTCCATTAGAAGGGACCATAATAAACCTCCCCTTTTTCTCTTAAAATCTGAGCTAAAAAGACCGCATGCAGGACGCCCTTTCACTCCGCAAGGTTCGAACGCTCTCCTCTCTCAAACGCGTACTCACCTCTTTCTCTCTTTTTCAAACCCACTTAGTTGAAGCAACGACAGCAGGAAACGAAAGAGCGAGAACGCTATCTGTGACTACGAAAATGCACGGGGACTCAACGAAAAGGCTTACACACACACGCACACACACCAGAGGAGGAAAAGAAGGAAATGAGTACGGTAACCTAGCATTAAAAGAGGAAAAAGAACTCACAAAAGAAGGGTGATGATTCAAGACACGGGTCAGTTGACCATCAAGTACAATTGTCTGCTCGTAAAAAGAGGTGAAAGACGTTGCAAGAGAGAGAGAAAAGGTTTTAAAAATAAACAAACATGGGGCAGTGCACTCTAAACCCTGCGGCACCCAAAGAGAACTTCGACAACGTTCACGTGCGGAAACGGAGATTCAAGTGCAGAGATAGCCAGACAGACAAAAGGCGGGCTAGTAACGAGAAGCAAATGGAAAAGTGCACGTAAAGAAGCGGTAGTGCAGAATAATAATAAGCATGTTAGCCACGAATATCCTCTCAATTAAACTTGTGAATGTCGATCGCATTGCAGTTAGTGCAGCTGCGCTTCTGTTACACCGCCTTGCCGACCCGTCTAAGATCAAAGAAGACAGCAGTTAAGCCAGCTGAGGTCTTCTCCATTTTTGATTCGTTTTTTTTTTTTTTTCACAGCTCTCTCGGACTTAGCAACTCAAAAGACTCCCCGCTGCGCACGACGCCAGTTGAATTGCCTTGAAAGTGCCACCGCAGAGGACGAGAAGACGCACGAATACGCAGAGAAAAGAAAGAGAACGCGATAGCGCTGGATACGAAAACGAGTAGGAATAAAGGCGCCGAGCACCAAAATAACAACGTGTAGGTGTACATTCATATATTAGTAGAAACTGGCGGCAACACGTCCCATCGGTGAAGGGTGAATGCCTACTTCTCACCAATCATCGACAGTGAACGTTATCCGCGCCTTCTTTTTTTTTTTCGTTGTGGAATAACGGAAAAAAAAAAAGAGAAGGAAAGAAAAATAACTCGTAAAACGGCACGCATCACTTGAGGTGCAAGATAATAGAATTCCAGCGGTTTTTTGGAGACGGGCAGAACGAGTATTCCACACATATGCCAAGAACAGCAACAAGAGTTCTTCGTTGCTTCCACCAAGTCACGAAAATGAACGCTGACGTGAGATGGCGCACTAGGGCAAAGGGAGAATGGTAGGTGGTATTTGCGCTTTGGTAGCCGGTTGACTCAAGAGGTAGAGGAGAAAAACAGGAGTGTGCTCCTGCCACGGGCCCCTTCTAAGAGCAAACGAGTCTGATTGTAACCAGCACATCGCTATCGAATTAGCCCAGCAGTTAAGCACAACAACCTTTTCCCTTTCCTCGAATGTGACGAAAAGAGCTGAGTTGCCGCTCAAAAAACCAGGTGCAGAGAGTTGGCGGAAAACAAACAAAGACATAACTACTGCCGTGCTAGATGTTGAAAAAGCAAAGTGATAAACATAAGATGCGGCAACCTCTACGGCAAAAAACCGAAGGGAAATACACCAGTGACCGGACGTAACAGAAGCATCAAGTCACGTCGCCGTACGAGAGGTAAAGCGTGGGATTTAATTCAACCTTTGCTGTGGGATTCACACCACACACTGCATTCGCAGAGGTGTGCTTCACACTGAAACTTGCTCTGCTGCCGTAAAACAGAGCCCAACACAACGTCGTTCGTTTTCCTTATGCAGCCAGTCAAAATCTATAAGACCCTTACCACGGGTGTCGCTCATCCGCTTAAGTTTGTCTATTTTGCCTTGTTGACCGAACGTTCCCACAGCCTACACACAACAGAAAATGCAGGAAGACAGGAAAAACAGAAACAAAAAGGTGTCAGCAATCGAAATAGAAAAGTAAATCTAGCGAACGCATCCCAGCGACAAGGGGGACGACTCGCGTTTGTAACATCTGGCTCTTTCTCTTGCTCTTTTCATAGCGACGTTTGCTTACAATTCTACGTGTGGTTTGGATACATGCCGTTGGTGCGCGCGCCTAACCGGCTGCCTGTTGCGGTGCAAGGAGGAGGAAACAAGTGCGCTGCTCTCTATGATGGACCAACACTTTGGCTTGTATGCACAGGAGCGTCGTGGCGCGCAAGTGACGCGGAAATGCAGGGCGGGAATAAAGGGAAACGAAAAAAAAAAAGTTAAAAAAAAAACAGAGATCTTTCCTTTTAGTCTCACTTCGGTGTAGCCACTATGCGCAGCAGAAATCAGCACGTGGGAAGCTGGTACTCACAAAGAGAGATACCAGCCGCCTCTTATCTTAACGACTCCGCCCACACAGGAAAACACCGATGCACCAGCAGGATAGCGGTGCCTGAAAGAAGAGAAAGACCAAACGAAGCAAACAAAACGCAGGTAATTACAAACAACAACGATTAAAACAAGTCGGTAAGGTAAAAAGGAAAAAGAATGAAAGACGGGGTAGAACAATACAGATGGGCGACCTCGTAAAAACCTTTACAGGCCATCAGCGCAGCAGTAGCACTGGCAGGCGCAGCACCGCTAAGACTGTAACACACACACGGACACTAGAAAATCAGCAAAACAGTCGAGGTGCGAAGGAAAAAAGGAGAGAGCGAAGGAGCTGAAAAGAAGAAAAAGACGAGTTGCTTTTGCACGCATGTGTGTGTGTATGTATTTACCAGTTAGTCATTTAGTTTAGTGAAACTACAGAAAAGGCAATTTCTTTTATCGTTAATTCGCGTCTCCTCTACCACGGCGAGGGCTGAAATAGGTTCACGTTGTTTTCCCTTCCTCCTTTTTCTCTCCTCTTAAATCCGAGTGCACTTGAGACCGTCAGTGAAATGCTGCTCAGGTATTTCAACGATTAAAACAAAAAGGAAAGGGGGGGGGGGCGGAGGAAGAATGGAGAAGCACACGAATGTGTGTCGTGAACGTGTAGCCCTGTCAGATACCGAAGAAGGAAAACGGGTCACGACGACTTACGTTTACGACAAACACAAGACAACTAACAAGCAGCATTACTTCGTGTACAAAGCACTTTCTCAGTCACGCTGAACAAACAACCTAATATATATATATATATATATAAAACTAAAAGCCATCATCGTCATTACCATAGTTTTGACAATAAACAAGAGTTGTACTTCCCTCCTTTCAGTTCTTCAATAGAAGAAGAGAGGAAACTCAAAAAGAGCGTCCTTTATTTAAAAAATGCCATACGAAGATGGGCTAACAATCACAGCAACAAGATATGCGTTTTTATGTGGGCACTCAGTAACCACTCGGAACACTTCCTTTTACTGCACCAACAACTGGGCGCTGCGACAACGCAAACAAGTCATTAGCTGCACTGCACAAAACGATAAAACCAGAAGAATTCGCCGTCTAGCTCTCTGTTTCCCCACCCCATCACTGCGTGCGGAAGAAGAACTGGCCGTTAGAGAAGAATTGCGAGGTGTCGTCGTCGTCATCATCATCACGATCAACGCCGCCGTGCCCGCGAATCGCCTCCATCGCCGCCGTTGCCGCTGCGAGTGCTACTGCCGCATCGTCGTCGTCGTCATCGTCGTTAATCGTCGCGTAGTGGAATGGCGCTCCGTCGCCGTTGCCCGCCACAGCGGCTGCATGACTCGAGGAACCGTGCATATCTCCCACGCCATCGCCCACTGCAGCACCACCAGAGCTCACACTCGGTGTCGAATTTGCCGTTGTCACACCGGCATTGCCCACGCCACCGCTTGCCGTGGTGCCGACGCCGACGGTCATGCCGTACATGTCACTGAGCTTTGGCGCCGGCTTGGCGCTTTGCACCGGTGTACTTGAGGCGGTGCTACTGGACTGCTGCTGCTGTTGCTGCTGGGCCGCCGCCGCCATGGCGTACATGTTCGCGTAGTTCGCCGCCATGTGGGAGGCCAGCAGTGAGTTGGCACCGGCGGCGGCAGGGCTACCCTGCTGAGGAGGGGTACCGGAAGGCGTGTGCGCAGTGTGAGTGGCCATGCTCATCGGGTTTGCACCCGCTACCACACCGGAGTGCTGCTGGTTCGGCTGCATACCGGGCAGTGCACCCAGTATAAACGGGTGCCCCGAAGCAGCGGCAGCGGCAGCAGCAGCTTGCTGTTGCGCCTGTTGCTGCCCCTGCAACTGTTGGATGTACATCTGTTGCATCTGCTGCTGTAGCTGCGCTTGTTGCTGAGCTTGCTGTTGCGCCTGCTGCTGCACCTGGGCCTGCTGTTGTTGTTGCTGCGCTGTCATGTTCATCATTATGTAGGGGTTCATGTAGATGGGCTGGTGCATCTGGCTTCCGTGGGCGGTCGGGGCAGCTGCCATCATGTACTGCTGCTGCTGTTGTGCGGTAGGTGCTGCCATCATTGGCACCACCAACAGCTGTCCGTTCGGCCCCATCATGTATTGATACTGCTGCTGTTGCTGATGGGGGGCGGCGAAGGGGTGCTGGGCGTAATACTGTGGCGCCGCGCTCATCAGCGCCTGCTGCTGGGCATGTTGCTGCTGCTGTGAGTTGTACAGTTGCATAATGTTCGGGAAGGCCATCATCTGCTGCTGCTGCGACGGTTTGCCGGTGGTCGACGGATTGGCCGACGGCGCGGCAGGCGGGGTGAGCATAATCGGCAGACCCGTGGCGGGGTTGATGATGTAGGATGGCTGCGTCGCCTGCGTTGTCGGGGAAGCCGCAGCGGCTGTGGCGGCTGCGGCGGTGTTTGCGCCGGCCTGCGGCATCATCATGGACCCGCTTGGCACCGTCATGTAACCAATACCAGGGACGTAGACCATCATCGGTGCACCACCAGGGACGGTTGTGGTGGCGGTAGAGTGCGGCTGCCCTGCTGGCACCATGCCCATGTTCGCAAGAGCAGGGTTTTGTCCCAATGCGGCAGCCGCTGTCAGTATCGGATTGCCCGCCGCGAGGGCTGGGTTGGCTGGCAGGATAGTGCCAGGGGGAAGAATTGCACCGTTGGGCAGCATGTGTGGCTTCTGCGTAATCTGCTGCTGTTGTCCCTGTGCCTGGGCTTGTTGCTGCTGCTGCTGCTGCGCAAGCACAGGAACGGCTGCGGCTTGTGCAGCTGAGGCTGCCAGCGCAGCCGCCTCCTCGTTCTTCCGCTGCTCTTCCTCATGCAACAGTCCCTCTTTAATCCAGCGGCGAACAGTTTCCGCGTTCTCGACGCTGCCCATCAGCCGCTGATCCTGCCGCTCCGCGCTGCCCTCTTCCTGCAGCGCCTCGCGGTGGCTCTGCAGCAGGTGTCGTCGTTCCTTCATCAAGGGGCCGAGGTCGCACCGAATAAACGAGTTTTTGACGGTCTCAAAGGCGGCCGTTTCGGCAATCAGTTTCATTAGCCGCGCCAGCAGCGCGCCGTCAAACACCGCCTCGATCCCCTCCTCGCCATTGGTACTCGTGAAGAGCGAGATCTTCGGCAGAAAGCAGCGCGTCTCGCGGTAGATCTCGTCCTGCGGCTGGACCACTTTCGGCTTGCGTTGACGGCGGCGGCTGCGGCGGGTGCGTCGACTCGTGCCGGAAGTGGAGAGGTTGCTGGGGCGATTATTGTCCTTCTCGCCGTCTTTGCAGTCGCCGTCGTCGTCATTGTCGTCCTTCTTGCTGTGGGCTTCGTCGGCGTCGCCGGTTGCTTTCTTATTGGACAAGGACTCGTCACCGCCCTCGTGGTGGTGGTGGGGGCTGCAGCGTCTACTGCCCTTTTTCCCCTCGACCGCGTCGTCGTCGTTGTCGTCGGAGTCGTTATCATCGGACTCGTCGTTGCGGCCGCGTGAGGGGCTCTTGTCGGCGTCCTCGCCGTCCGCTGCCCCGGAGGCCGCCGCTGTTGAACCATCGGGGTTCGTTGCAGCAGCAGTGGCATCGTCAGCGGTGGTAGTGTTGTTATTCACTTCGTTGTTGTGGTCCTCTTTGCCGCTGTTCGCAGTCTCCTCAGCACCAGTTCCAACTGCGTCGTTGCCACCTGCCGCTTCGCCGTCCGCACCACCAGCACCGTTGACGCTAACGATGGCGACGTGCCTGCCGTTCAGCCCCATTTCATCCACAAATTCCAACAGCGGCAGCTGGTCATGCAGAACTTTAAGATGGTGCACTCGATCTTTCGTCAGTCGAACGTGGATGTTCAGCATCTGTAGATGGGTATAGAAGGCGCTTTCCACCTCGGTTGAATGTACGGCGCGCTGCAGCATGCTACTGGTCAGGTACTGCGAGCGGAACATGATGCTGGCGAGGAACACAACCGGCTCAAGAAGGTGCATGTACTTTGACTCATTCGCAAAGATAAGTTCCATGTATACATCGAGACCGTTGGCGCCGCATTCGCTAATCCGCGGGATGGCGAGGTTTGGCTTTCCATCGAGGGACAGCGGAGAATTGGGTCCACTACCCATCTCCACCCCTGTTCCTGCCGCCGATGGGGCGGGTGGAATGGCGGCAGTGAAGGTGGCGGTGGTGGGCGCTGCTGCTGCGTTTCTCCCCGACGCCGGTTTTGCCTCCTCCGCGTTCGCAGGCTGCTTCGAAAAGCAGGAGAGGTAGCCAATGCAGCGCAGGCGACGGCCCTGAATCGTCACCCACTCTGCTGCGGAGGCCGCTCCGGCTGACGCCTCAGCCGCTCCCGCCGGTGTACTACCGGTGCTGAGCATCCCCGCTGAGACACTCGTGCGATCGCCGCTGCTGTGGCCGGCGCCGCTGCCGCCTCCACCGCCCTTGCGGCCCGATGTATCCGGCTCGATAATGCAGACGGCGCAAGGGACAGGCCGGAGCACCGGCGCGGAGGCGTTGGAGAGCTGTGTTGCCGCTGTGCGGCTCGCGTTGCTGGCCGCCTTGGAGGGGCTCTCCTCCTCGCCCGCCGGCGTAGGGGCCTCGGTTGGTTTCAGTACGGTCGCACCGCTCTCCTCGTCATTGTCTTTCGATGTCTTCTCCATCTCCGCAGCGCGGGCCGCCACCTTCAGCTTCACCTTTTCATTCGCAAATTTGGCCGACTCATAAACAACACGGGTCGAGGAAAAGAAAGAGCACTCGATTTCGTTCAGCAGATTCTCCATTGACTTGTAGGCTTGAATGGCTTTGCGTTTCTGCTCCACTGAAAGCTCCGCCGGCGCCGCACCGACTGGGATAGCAGGGGGAATCACACCGCTGGACGCGTTGCTCGCCGCATTGTGCAGTGCGGGCTGACCGATCGAGCCACCCTCGGGCGGGGTTGTCGTGGTCGAGGTGAGGCCCTGGTGCATGGCAGCAATCGCGGTTGAGGTCGTATTGGGCGGACCCTGAAAATAGATCTGCGCCACGGTATCCTTCAGCTTCTTGTTGGTGTCGTTAAAGTGGCGGCGAACGAGGGGGATGAGGCAGATTTCAGTGGTACCGCCGTTGTTTGGGTGCTGCGCCGCCGTCGCGAACAGAAAGTTCGGCGCATCGTGCGAGGGGTAGCCGCCCATGGCGACACGTTTATCTTTCCGAGTCTCTTAAAGGTCTAATTTAAATAATTAAAGAGCAAGACTACTGTGTGCGTTGAGCGGCAGAAGTGAATTCAGTAATGCAGGGGAAGTTCACACACACACACTGGCGTACGTTGCTAGCAAGGTCCTTATACCACCCAATAGTGAGAAAACACAATAAATCAAGAAAAAAAAAAAACGGGTGCAAGATGGCCTTGAGCAGTCACAGAGCGAAACAAACCCGAAAACCCACACGGAAACTCGCAATCAGGAAGGCTCTGCCGGTTCTTTTGCTTCTCTTTCGTCGGGAAAGGTAATAAAAGGAGAAAGTCGGACGGGCTTTCTCTTTTTCCCAGCTCGTCTGAGAAAAGAAAACGAAACGGAGGGAGGTAAGAGGAAGCCGCCGAAACTCTAAGCCGAGCAAGGCGTTGAAAACAGAATGTGTCAAGAAACAGAAGTGAAATTGCTTAGTTATAGAGGAGGGGCACACACACACACACACACACGAAAGCACTCAAAAACTTGTCAATCTCTTTTTTTTTTCCCTTTCAGTCGGAGGATAACAAAGGACAAAAGCCAACACGAGAGCTCAACGTAGGTATCGAGAAGTACGGGCGATACCCGGTAGTGAGGAAACAAAAAAAAGAGGTAAAGGAGAGAAAGAAAGGGCAATCACCTAAGCGAAAAAGCAAAGAGCCTTTTCACCTTTTCTGCGCCGTTGGTTGGGTGACACGATAGACGTCGGGCGACGGTGAAGCGTGAGGAGGGAAAACGTGTCGAGGATGGCAAAGGCAGAGAAAAATGAGAGAGGTGAAAAGCAAGAGAACAATGGAAGCAGAAGGGGGGGGCAACCTGCAGTGCAATAAGACGTTGAAGCACAAGCCACTGTCTTTGAAAGCAATTGTTGTATATGCACCAACGTTGTTCGTCGTTTTAGTGGTAGGCAACCATGCTGCTTTGCGCTAAGTGAAGAAAGTAGTTTATCTGCGATTTAAATTGAGACGATTCAGTTGACGCTCGAATGGAAAGCAGCTGAGCAAAACGAAAAACGCACTATAGAGAGAATTGCAATATCAACGACCTTTTGTTGTTGTTGGAGTACAGCAAGAGCGATAATGTGCTCGAATCACAGATGCAGTAATAATAGTTAAGGTAAAGCCACTGCTTCAATGCAGCAATGATAACGGCAGAAGAGGAAAGATAAGTACGATCAAAGCAGAAAGTACCCCAGTCAACCGACAACAATATGGAGTCTAATTACTGCCAGAACGCAGCGTCTTTTTGTATCTTCGTCTGCACGCGAGCGCGCCATTTGTCCACAAATGACGTTGGCATCACCACGTAATCCCCTGGCTCCACACCACCCAGACCGTTTCCCGCGTAGCCATCGTCATTCCAGTTTATCGACCGCGCGTAGCTCGCTACAAAACCGTATAAATCTTCCAAGATGCGCTCGGCAATCGCGACCTTCGTGGCGGCTTGCACCTGCTGTAGCGGCTGCTCCTGTGTCGTGCCGAGGTTGATCAGCTCCTCCACTCGCTCCAAAGCGAGCCCCAGAACCACGCGAATTGGCTGGTCTGCGTTTAAGAAAGTGGTGGGTACCTTCAGAATTGTGCTCGCCCGTTGCTGCGTCAGCGCACCAACGTACTGGAAGCTCATCGCGTCCTCGCGCGCCAAAAAGATGCTGATGCCGTAGCCCTGCGGCAGAGGCTCGGCCATGGTCAGAAAGACGACAAAAGTCTCAGGCGCGAGGCCAAGCTGGAGGGTCCAGCGCCCACTGTCGATTTGCTCGATGTTTGTCTGCACCGGGCATCCTGGGACGATGACACCGAATAGCGGCATCGGAGGAGCGGTGTTTGCTTGCGCTGCTGCAGTGTTGGTGGTGGGGCCAAGCGGCGTAGCGTATGCCGTGTCCGCCGGTACACCGCTGGTTTGCATGGTGGGCTGCCATTCCATCCTATGCTTGTGGAAGCGAGTGAATTATGTCAGTTTGCGAAGTTGAAAAAGGTGTTGTAAACTGTAATTCAGAATCCAATTGAGTGCCATTTATCCGCAGTTGAGTAGACAATGCAGGAAACGGAGAAGAGTCAGAAGGGCAAAAAAGTAGTGGAGAGAGAAAACACGAAATCCACTTTGCGGTTCATTGCGTGTGATGTCAGGATTCTCCAAAGCCGCCATCCACTGTTGGAAGAGAAAGAAAAAACACCAATGAGTGTCCCACGTGCCACAGAATAAGGTTGGCGCAAGAGAAAGCGACGCTTTGAGCGACATGGTAAACACGCCGCTCTAAAAAGATGGTCTACGTCGCGTGTCCCCGCCTCGAGCCACTCCTGCTCCGATAGGAATATTTATTACAGTCCAAGCACAGGTGTTGTGGCAGATCCGCTTATCCCGCACGGCGTCACCCGCAGTAGAGTAACAAAAGCAGGATGAAAAAGTGGGCACGACTTATGAAAGCAAAGACCACTGTGGCGCACTAAGACATGCGCTCCACGTTTTCTGTAATGAGCCTCCTGAGTGATTCACGCTGCAGGGTGCACAACCGCACGCAGCGAAATACACACACACACACACACACACACACACATATATATATATATATATATATACATATGTGTACCACAGGTAATAATCACCGCTCGTTCATATCTTAAGGACTAACAGCAGATGTGGCATCACGCCTCTTCAGATCGTCATTGCTACTATCACCCGCCGCTGCCTTTTCCGAAGCCTCGTTGCCATTCTTCACACCATCCCAGTGCCATGCGCAGTTCACCGCACCCGACTCCATTACATAGGGCTTCGCATCCACAAAGGCCGAGTCAAAGGCACGAATGTGGCCCACATTGCTGACGAGCATGTTTTGCAACGCCGTGATGCGGTCGTCGAGGCTTTGCGCGGCGCGCGCCTGCTGCATCTCCGCCTTACGTACTTCCTCCGCTGCCGCCGCCGCATCGCGCTCTCGCTTCAGGATCTCGTCCTGCCGGATCATCTGTTGTACTTCATGAGTGCGGCTCTGGTGTACGTAGAAGTAGTAGAGGTTGTTCGACTGATTCTTCTCCGCGTAGACCCATTTCTGCAGCTTTGCAATCTTCAAAACAAGGCGCAGGTGGCGCGCGGAGTCAAGCGGGACGTCATCATGCTGCTTGCAGATCTCCCACAACTCGAGTAGCTGGATCGGCTGGTGGAAGAAGAGAAGTTTCACTACGTAGTTGCGCGGCAGCTCACCCAAATCGCGCGGAACGGCTTTGATGTTGTTGCGTTCCAGCGGCTTCTTGAAGAGCTCGCGAATATTGCTGTTGAACTTCTTGAAACCGCACTCACGCAACATTGTGACTTCGCTGCGGTAGGGAACAGTGAGACGGTATTCTTTGCCGGGCCGCTGGCCGAGGGGGCCTTTTGGCCGGTTTAGACGTGCGAGCGTGCTGCGCAGCATTGGTGAGGATTGAACTTTCCGGTTCTCTTTATATGAAAAAGCGAAATCGCGCGCTCAGCAAGGAGGAGGTTCCTGAAAGCGCACTGACCTATAGTTAACTGGATTCTTCACGCACAGGGAAGCTCCGAATATGCTGCTGTGTGGCGGGAAAGAAAAAAAAAAGTTAAAACGGCAGGAAGGGAGGCGAGGGGACAGCTGCTGAATGACGTTGTTGGCAAGAGGCAAGGTGGATCGTTGAAGAGCCTGTTGGCAGATTTTTCGTTAGGCCGCCTTATGGATCAAATGCTTGTCGGTGTAGAACATGAATGACTACCTACCTATGTGCTTATTTCACCACCTTTACAGTTTTCGGCGTTATGAAACGCTTCATCGTCGACCGTTGGAGATCACGTCGTTCTAAACAAGAAGCTGTTCAACGTGCACAACCAGTGTTTGTTTCTTACGTGCCTCGAGAGCTGGGCGATTGCAGAGGTTCACCGGGCCCTAATGGCATTTACTTGCCCATTCTTTTCTCTTCGCATCTGTTTTATCTTCACAGTCAGAGAGAGGAAAGAAGAAAAAAATAGAGGGTTCGTGAAGTTGCAGAAGCACGTTATCTGCTAGCAACAACAAAGGCTCTATTCGCCCGCAAAACAGAAAACCACAAAACACAATAACAGAAACAAAGTGATCACTCAAAAACCAAATCTCGAGTCCTACGCAGAGGCGAATACCCCTTACAACTCGCTGAAACAACTCTGATGGTAGAGTCACCGAAAGCTTGAAGAGGCTAACTGAGAAATACAACTGGGCGAGCACCGGTTGTGAGGACGCGATGGGTAACAAACAAAGTGAAAGCGCTATTCGCACACAAAACGCGCGTCGCGAGGTGGACCACACGCGGCGTATCAGCGATTCACACAGCGCAGTATTTGAGAAAATCACCTGAGCGGCTAAAACAAAGAAGCGACACAAAGGAGAAAAAGCTGCTCCGCAGCGATTGCGTCATTTGAAGTGGAAGCAAGAAAGGACTGTCAGCTTCTCCGCCCCTGGGTTCACACCAGTTTCTACTCGACCTTTCTCACTCGATTTCTATTTCTTTGTCACGGACGCTTTAGGTGGCGGCAGTGCCGTTGCGGCTTCCTGCACGTCTACCTCCGCATCCTGACTCAGCTTACTCAGCACCGGCTTCGACAGCTTCGCGGAAATCTTATCAGCCCTGCTAAGCGCTAAGATGGTCTTCGCGACGTTCAGCCGCACATTCGGCACTGCGTCCTGCTGCAACATCACGAGTTGCGGCCACACCGCCGACTCACACGTCGCCGCATCAAAGGCCGCCACGTTTGCCAGCGCAGCGTACAGGTGGCACAGGACGACGCGATGCAGGTAGTTTGGATCCGTCACAAGGGTTTGCACCTGCGGCAGCAGCGAAGAGGCGGCCCAGGAGCTACCGTTCTCTGCTACGAGCTTGCAGCACGACTGCACAGCGGCGTCGCGAATCGTCGCCACGCGGTCCGTCAGACGCTCAATGCACACCTGCAAAACTTGGTCAGCGCTGCGGCCCAGCGAGGTGATCACGTACGGTACCTGCGCTACCACGACTTCGCGTACCCGCCACTTCGAGTCGCTGGCAAGGTTGATGACAACGGGGATAAGACTCGGCGCCAACTCTTTTGCCTCGGGCGTGTTGCCCATGGAGCTAAAGCCTGAAACAAGGGCGAGGCGCACGTCCGCCTCTGTGTCGCGCAGCAGGGCCGTGCAGGCGGGGACGATCGTAGTGCCCCACAAGTCCTTCGCAACGTGCGCCACAGATTTGAGCACCGCACTCGCGAGACTCATACGAACATGACTCACATCATCCGACACGAGACGGGTGCCCGTCACCAAAATATCCTTCTTCCCTGTGGCGTCGCGGCACGCAGCGAGCACATTCGCCATGTTGTACACCGCCGCCGCGCGAATCTCCGGCTCAGCGTCCTGGCAGAGTGAGCGGAACATCGGCACGGCGTACTTCACCACGTCGGGCGGCGACAGCGCGGCGGCGAGGTCGCCGAGGGAGTCGGCGGTCATGTAGCGCACGCGCCATGAAGTGTCCGTCGAGAGGCTGCGCACGGCGAGTAGGACGCCGGAGTGCTGTGTCTCCGGGAGCACCTGCAGCAGCGAGGCTGAGGTTGTTACCGCCTGCAGTCGCACACCGTCGCTCTCGTCTTTCGCGACAGCGTTTAGTACCGACACGAGCTCCGTGCAGTCTTTCGGCCCCAAGACACCGGCGAGGTACTTTCCCATTGCAATGCACGCGGCGCGACGGACTAGAATTTCATCATCCTCGCATAACTTCAAAAAGAGCTTCATCAGGTCGGCCTTCGTTGCTGCATCGACAGCAGGGTAGACAACGGAGACAAGCGAGCACGCGGTGCTGCGGCATTGCGGCATGCCTTCGCCAAGTCGGCGCACCATCCCGATAAAGTCCTCCTGTGCTTTTGCTGCGGCGGAGGCCCTCCTCTTGGATACGTTGTCCCCCGACAGCCGGAAAATCTGTTCGCCGATGACCTGCAGCGACGCCACGGCCTCGTCGCGCACCGTCACCTCATCCAAGCTGCCAAGGATCTCCAGCGGAGCCAGGAGGCTGCTTGTGTACTCGATTCCTCCCACCTCCGGCAGCATCGTGCCTAGCGCATTCGCAAACACTCGTAACACCTCGTCGTTGTCGTCGAGGTAGTCGGTGAGGTACAGGAGAAGTTCGTCGCGGGTGCGCTCAGGTCCGAGGGTGGTTGCGATGAGGTGGATCCCTCGCATGCTGCTCAGCCGCGCCTCCGGGTCCTCGGAGCGGAGGTTGTCAATCATTGTCTTGACTGACTCAAACTGCTCCATTTTGGCTGTCGTTGGTAGCGTCAATAATCAAGGGTCTTTTGCTTTACCCGCGCCCACATAACATGAGAGAAAACGAAGAGAGAAAGCGGTGAGCAACGCGGCCCGCTTTTTGGGGTAAGGAAGAGCAAAGGCTCAACTGTAACTCAGAAGAAGTGCGCACTGTTTTGCCGCACCGCCCTCAAGAATGCTAGTGAGTACAGCGCACAAAGTGTCTTTGGGTGCAGTGCGATGCAAAGAGAACACGCGGCAGAACGTCAGCGCAACTTACCTTTTGTCGAAGCCCACTTATAACTGAGCAAGAGGGAACGAGCGTTTCCACTGTTGTGAAAGGAAGTTGAAAGTGGAAAGAGTGAGGAGAGTTTCGAAGCATCATTAGGAGCAAACCAGCGTTCTTCGACGCGACTGTAGAAATAACGGCCCACGTTAGACAATAGACGCTGCTGTGAATACGTTCTAATGTCCTTGTGCGTGTACACATGTTGTTCTCGCCGCTCAGGATGCCCCGACAGAAGTGCTCGTTTACATCCCTCCGATGCTACCGCCATAACATGCAAAGGCCAAATCCAGCTCCCATGAACTGAGAAACGGACGTAAGTCAACACCAACGTTGTCTTCGTATGTAAATGAGAGAAAACTGCACGTGCCCTGCCTCTTTAAACGCTTAACGGGATTAAGAGCGACGTTTGCTAGGCACAAGCGCCGCCGCAAAACGATATCAGAAAACACACAAAAAAAAAAAACGAAGCGCCTTACTTCTTGAAGAATACGCGTCGAACTCAGCAACCGCAACTTTTTAGATTCGCCAAGACACTTAAAACACTCACACACACGTAATTATGGGTTAAACGAAGTTGTGAGAGACACCGCGACACTCTAAACGATCTTTTAATGTACGCACAGACAGAAAAGAAAAAAAACGTCCGTTTAACATCCGCTTTTCTAGCGTTGCTCCGATTACACATTCTACGGCGAGGCGGGATTCGGCAAACCGGAGTCGGTCACGGCACGGATCTTCGCCTCTACGTACGATCGGGCGCGCTCTTTCACCGCCTCCACATCCGCCGGAGAGCCGTGTAGCTTCTCGAACGACAGGAAACGTGTCAACAACTGCTGCATCACCTTGGCTGAGAAGTTCATCGCGACGGTTCGCTGGAAGATTTGACGCACTTGAAGCGCAGACGCTGAGGGCTCCTTGCGGTTCAGCAGCCCCATCTCTTGGTCAATGTAAGTCGACCACACATCAGACCGTTTTGGCACCTTCCGCAGAAGGCCCTCGAAGAGCGCACGACCGTTCTCGGGGCTGCCGTGCTTGTACTCGTGAATAGCAATATGCACAATTGCTAGTGAGGCATCATCACGCCTCAGGGCTTCGCCCATGTCCTTCAGTGTTCGCTTCAGTTGATCGCGCTTACCTTGATCTACCAACACTACACCCAAGCGCTCCCAGGTGCGGCGTTCGTTGCGAAACTTGCTCGTCATGACGCGGCACAGCGCCAGTAGCTGATTTGGCTTGCGCGACGCGGCGTAAATGTCAGCAAGACGCTCGAAAAGCTCCAGCTGGTTCAGCTGACGCTGTTGCGCACGCCGAAACACCGCCGCGAGTGACTCCTCCGTGCCATAGAGATTCTCCACATTTAAGTACGCCACCCAGACATTCAGCAACTCGTCCTTCTCCCGCACACCAATCGTGCTGAGAGCCTTCTCGGCTACCTGTCGCGCCGCCTCGTACTGTTGTAAGCCGACGTGATAAGCCATGAACTGCGTCCATAGGTAGCTGCTGTTCGGGTTTGCAAGCAGTAATCGCTGGAACTCCTCCGGGCTGGTCGGCACCGCATTCTCCATCCCACGCTCGTAGGCATCGATGGCTTCCTCGAGTTTACGGCGACGGGTGCGCTGCTGAGTGTCAGCACTACGCCCGCCCTCTGCTCCGGCGTCGTCATCGTCTTCGCTCTGCTCGCTGCGGTGGGCCTTCGCAGCAAACTCGGTCCTCCAGGGGAAGTAGCCCAGTAGGCCGTATGACATGGAAGCCGGTCCTGCGACTCCTGTTGTCGCCGCCGAAAAAAGAGAGCGGCGCACCGCGGGGAGGTGCTGAAACGTCTGCGTGCGGTTAGACAAAATCACGAACGGCATTAGGTCTGCCAGCGCAGGCACTTCGGGGCACAGCTCGACCACCAAATTGATGGTGTGACCCACCACTGGAGCTGCTGCAGCAGCTGTGTTGCCTTCCCAGTTGTACATGTAGTAGCCCAGCACGGTCGTGGTAGTGATGCTGGCAGAAAAGGGGGACGTGCTGTCCTCCTCGTGGTCGTGACCACCCAGGCGGAGCTGCACGGGGATCTGCACCACCGCACAACCGTCATCCGTCGAGGAAAGCAGCACCGTGCAGGAAACTGTGTCGCCCACACGAATAGTGGCCAACGCCGCAGCAGAGATGGCCGTATCGAGCGGGGTGCCCTCTACCACTTCCGGCTTTGCGGTCACGTTCACCACATCCGCCGAGACGTCGTAGTTCAGTAGACGCACTTCGATGGCGTTGCTGCCCCTGTGCAGATGGGTGCGTTGCGCCTCAGCCCCATCGTAGTTTGCGTCGTCCTCGGAGCTCTCATCGGCACCGTTGTTGCTGTGCCGCTGCAACGCAACAGCGTCCCCTGCCGGATAGGAAGAAGTTGTGCTGGACTGCGCAGGTGTCCCATTCGCCAAGTTCTCATATGCTGCGACGGCGGTTAAGTTCGGTGCAATCGTCAACACCGTACCTTTTGCCGATGCACGGACAACGCGTGCGGCCATCGTGGTGCCGATGCCAATGAGCATGTGCTTGCGTAGGAGGCGCTGGGCCAGCTGCTGCACGGCACACGGATAAGTAAGCAGTGCGCTGTAGCCCTCCTTGAGATCCACGGTTAGCAAGCGGTAACCCTGCTTGTCGTGGCAGCGTTTCGGAATGGCAATGATGTGCTCTCGGGAAGAGAAGCTTTTCAAGAGACGCTCCGCCAGTACATCACCGCCGAGGGTAGCTTTAGTCAGTCGGCCGAAGCCGTTCGTCTCGGGCAGCTGCACCAAGATCCCCTCTGGGGTGCTGTGGTGGACCCGATACTCACGAAAGCAGTTGGGCATGTCGTCTAAGTGAAAGGCTAATACCTTTTCGTGGTTGCCGCGCACGGTGAAATCAATGTAAGAAGAGATGAGTTGGAGAGGTGGAAGGCAGCGCATGCTGAATGATAGAGAAGACGTGAATGGTGACATCGAAAAGCAAGAAAACACTTCGTGTTATAGCGGCGTGTCCGTAATTCTTTGAAAGCCACCACGGTTCAATGAATCAAAGTATATCAGTCCAAGAACTGAGTGCATGCTCTTCCTAGCCATAAATCCAGGCGCAACACTGAAAAGCTGTGAACCCCCTTCTACTCACGGAAGATCGTGAACCATCAATTGTGATAGAAGTCGTTTCCATTCGAGACATCGAGGGCGAAAGCTAAGAAACACATGAGCACCAAACGACCGCAGGAGATCCAGAATATCAGCTTTTGGACCGTCTACACGCGACCATTTACGAATCAGTTTGTAAGAGGTAAGGAAAATTGAAGAGAATTGAAACAGCTCACTCCGCCGTGAGTTTCAAACAAGCCAGCAACAACGAAGCTATCAACATCAACCCTCACAACGTCAACGTCTACAGCTTTGAACTAGTGCTAGGTGAAGTACTGCGCGACGCACTGCGCGGACGCAGCGGGGACGACCCCCGCTCACACTCCTCTTCACCTCCAACTCTTCCCCGTCCAAAGGCCACGGTGGCCTTCGAACCGTCCAGTGGATTTACTGTTGGCACAAGGGCAAAGTTGGGAGAAGGTTCGTGCGTGTCCACAGGTGTGGACTGTGAGGAAAGACTCAACAACACGTCCTCTCCAGAGCCACGGCACGATGTCCGACGGGACGGTGTGTTCGGGAACGAGAGTCGAGCTTTCGACGTTGCAGACATGAGCGCTAACCCAGCAATAGTGCGACTGCCGCCGTCCGCACCGCACCCTCCACCGCCGCACAATGCTGACCCTCCATTAGCTCCACTAGAAGACAAAGTAGGGGGAAAGAGAAAGCGAAGCGAGCTACGCGGGTTCTCGGACGGGCGCGTGGACAGCTGATCGCGTCGGGTAGCGAGTTCCTCGAAGCGGCGCCGCCAATAGTTGGCGTCATTACGAGCCATCTCAAGTGGGGCTCGCACCGCCTCCCTCTCCTTTTCTAGACGCTCGCGCAGTTCCCTATTCACCTTGTACTCGTTCTTCAGCTCATCTTGGATGTTTTCGAGTCGGGTACGGCGGAGATCCAAAATGCGGCGCTTAGACTCCAGTTCCGCGAGGGCTGCCTTGTGCTGCTGCTGGAGTGTGGCGTGCTCTTCGCCCAGGGTCGTGAGCTGCTCCTGCAACTGTAACACACACTGCGCTTGCGCTGTTGTCAAAGCGTGAAGGCTGCCCACCGAGCCTTGTCGACAGTGAGTCCGTGCTTCGTCCTTATTCTCGTGGTCCCCCACCGACGGGTTGCGCGACTTCCACTCCTCCGCCGCTGCATGCGCTGGAGTGAAATCCACAGGCGTAGCGGAGAGACGACTTTTTGAACTTACACCGCCCTCCGTGGTGTGTGGCCCTTGCACTTGCTGCGAGCGCGACGTCTGTGGCAACACTATGGAGACATCGCCGAGTTCTGCCGCGAGTTGCCGACGAGGGTTAGGTGACTCTCCTTCCGGCACGTTGCTCAAACCGCTAAGCCGACCTGCTCTGGATTCGCTTTGGTGTCCCATTGGGAGGGTTGTGGCATCGGATGTGATCAACGTGTGACTGCGTTGGTTTGGTGCGGTGTCAGAGCCGTTCATCGCCCCACCAGTGCCACTGTTAGCTTCAAGAACCGCTGTCCGCGCCTGTTCAAGAGGTCTTATGTAATTCTGCATCGTCCGTGTCAAATCGTAAATTTCACTCGACTGGGTATGTAACAACACCTTACACTGTTGCAGCAATGCGGCCTGTGTTACAGCGCGGTGGACGGCGTCGTGGTGTGCCGTTTCCCATACCTGTACCTCCTCCTGGTAACTTCGAACTTTGTCTAAACACCCGTCTCGCTCCTCTTGCAAGGCTGTAATCGTCTCCTGCGCTGCGTTTAGGTTATCCTGCAGCTGGGCTACTTCCGCACGGAGCTGTTGCAGACGCGCCTGCTCGGAGGCGCGTTCTTCGAGCAGGGAACTGATGCGACTGGAGGCGTCGGCGGTGGAGGCGACAGACGCGTTCGACAACTTTCGCGTCACCAACACAGGGGCGTTGCTTGCAGACTCACTGTCTTCTGTTACCACCAATGCATTGTCGTCCGACGTCGACGTAAGCGCGGCGTGAGAATCGTAAGGTGCTACGGGAGTACCACCGGTGTACCTCTCCGAGCCCGTCAGCTGACGAATCTTGCTCTGCAGTCGCTCGATCTCGTCTTTGGCCGAGTCTAACATGCGTTTTAGTTGTGTGGCAGTCAACTCGCGGTTCACTACAGCTTTGTTCTCGATCTTCTTTGCGCGGGCACCGAAGCGCAGCGTGGACAGCGTCTCCGGCGCGTTGTAGAGCGACGGGCTGCAGCAGATAACGAGAGCCGTATGAGAGTTTCCGCCAAGGGAATCTCTCAAAATCTTCGTCAGCACACTATTGCGGTACGGCGTGTGGGTGGCGTTTTGGTCGGTGAGGGACATGATTACCATGCCGAGAGTGGAGAGGGACTTGTTGATCAGCTTCGCCTCCTCAAGACGCAGCCCCGTCGCGTTCGTCTTGCCAACTTTCTCACTACCGGCCAGGTCAACCAAGTACAGCTTCCCCACCGTAGAAATGCACTGCGTGTGATTGACACTCTTCACAGTGAGGTTCAGCAGGCAGTGGCTGCGACTGCTCGTCTCGTTCATCGCTGTCGCCGACGTCGCACGGTACTTTAATCCCGTCTTCACAAGTTGCAGCACCTCATTAGCTGAGGAGACGTGCGGCATACGGCATCCGTCAATGTAAAACGAGTTCGTGCTGACGTCCTCGCGCAGCTGCAACCTGTGGGGGAGACGCCGGCTGCTGGTACAGCTCAGCGTCGTGCTGTCATTGTTTGCTGGGATTGTACTTGGGACAAGTAAATCACGGATCTGTTCCATGTAGACTTCCACAAAAAACATCTGCACGTCGAACTCAGTCGATGGATCGGCGTCGGAGATGGCTTGGAAGATGTCGTGCACGGCGCGTGGAATGACACCGCTCATGGAGTCCTTCGCAAAGGCAGAACGACTGCGTCTTTCTTGAGTTTTGCTAAGATGTGTACAGGCAAACTTCCGACTAGAACGAGCAGTGCCTGTCGTCTTCTTGGAAGCGTTGTTCTTTTGCTGAAGGTCAGCCGTGCCGGCTGCTGTCTGGAGTGAGTTGACTTGCCGGAGTTCACCGAGCGGAGTCACCGTTGCCTGTGCTCGGCAAAAAAAAACGGACGACGAAGACGTGGCAGTGTTAGTATTAGTATCTGGGGGAGGGACAGCTGGTCCGTCGTCCGCAACAACAGAAGGCCGAAACGCTTCTTCGTTGCCCTCATCGAGATCAGGGTCATCTTTGCTCAACATCCACGTACCCTCGTCGTTCTGAATGGCACTCCCTTCCTCTTCTTCGTTGGCATTTCCCTCGCGCTCTGCAGGAATTAATGTGGACGAGCGAGTGGAGCACCTTTCCTCCCCTGCGACCGACCAAGCCCCGCCTTTTATGTCTCCAAACATGGTGTGTGTCTTGCCACTACCGGTCTGGCCGTACACAAAAATGGTACCGTTGTAGCCGGCCATCACATCTGCCACGATGGGCTGCGCAACGTGATCGTAAACTTCGGCCTGCCCCGCCTCGGGACGGAACACACGAGAGAAAGTGAAGGAATGTTTATCGACTTCACTGCTGTTGCTTACAGGTTCAGCTGTTGCACCGTCTGCAATCATTGCCGGCGCTGCTGTTCTGCATTCTATAACGTCCGTGGTGCGGTTCGGATAGTCCACACAGAGATCCTTGTACATCTGTTTCTCGTTTGCATTAAGGGGCCGTACGCGGCAGCACACGCGAACGTGCTCCACCGGCTCGCGTGCTGACTTCATTACGGAGTGAAATAATCGCAAGAGAGGTAGCCTCCGAAGTAACAGAGCTGTATCAAAACGAATAGGTTAATCGTGCTCTCTAAAGGGCAGGTTCATGCAGGGAAAGCGGAATAAGGTGAATGCGTAGCTGGAGCGGATCCCTCGGTATCTAAAGAAGTCTATATAAATTTGTGGAAGAAGACTACTTCATGTGCTGATGAGAAAAGTTGTTCAGAACAGACGTTCCGAGAAAAAAAAAAAACGGAGATGTCAAAAGAAACAGGTGGAGTGGGTGAAGTGGAAGAACAGCGCAAAGCAGCTGAATTAGACTGAGTTTCGTCCCTCCCCCCCCCTCCCAGTTTGAGGCGAAGCACCACCCCGCAACAGCTGTCGCGTAATTTGAGAGCGAGTTGCAATTAGTAAATTCAGTGTAAGCAAGTCGATGGTACCTGCGCTCTTTAAGCCGCACTTTGCGATCCGGTTCTACCTTCTTCAGATCCATCATTATCGATAACTGTATATGTCGTGTCACAGACGGAAAGAGAAACAGCGACGAAGGAACCTCCTCTACAGAGTAACATCAACGGTTTTCGCTCGACGTTACAGTTCGGGAAAAGATAGGGCGATTGGCTGATGGGTTGCTTGTACTCTAATAATGCAACACGCGAAGTCATAGGGTCTTCATCTCGGGAAGACGTGCGGTAGTGAGAGCTGAGTTGCCGAAAAGGAGCAAAGGGAAAAGGAAAAACGGGGAAGGTTTGTTCAAGGTCCTTTCGCTTCTTTAAATCTAAGGTATACGTGCGACAGCGCTGTTACAATTTTCCGTCACGACGTGGTGGCAAACTGAGAGGCACTCCAGCGTCAAACTCTCCGGCCTCCTTGGTAGACAAAAGGCTCGTAGCGTGCTGTGGACGCTGTGACGCCGCCGCTGCAGTTCCGCTTGTTGCACCTGCCCCGTCTCGTCGCGATCGTGAAAGGCTGCTACGCCGAGACGACTTCTCGCCGTTACCATTTTTTGTGCTCTGCTTCCGCGGGACCACAATGGTAGAGTACGTCTCCGGCAGATAGTCACTGCTGCCGCTGTCCTCGACATGGTAACTCTGCGCATGTGCGGTGAGCTGATGCACGTTCAGCGTGGGCGGGGCGTGAAGGTGTACGCCGGCGGCGGTAGAGGCGTGCGTTGGGGTGGCCGATTGCGTGCCACTCCGATCAGCTTTATTGACTGCAACATCAGCCACACTTTGTCCTTCATCCACATTTGGTATTGCCTGCAAAGTTGCTTGGTAAGATGATGTTGGCGTTCCAGCATTGTCTGTGTTATTTATGTCATTCAAGTCCACGGCAGTAAGCCGGTTGCCTGCGCTATCTAACGTGCTCGATCGTCGCAGCCGTAGCGCAGGAGCCTTGTTCATGATGCTGGCCGTCGGCACCGCCGCAGAGGCAGAGCCGCACGGAGAGCCTGCAGATAGCGTTGTCAAAGGAGGTGCTGGCGCAGTTGTACCACCAGTTTCGTGAGCAGCAGCAGCGGCAGCAACAACTCTTGCTGCAGTCGGCGTGGAGGCACGTGGCAGGATTACCGGTGTTTTATGGTGCTGCGACTTGTCTTGCACAATGTCTGCTTTACGAATAAGCGTGGGTCGCTGCAACGCGACGGTGTGCCGCACACCATCAACTGAGGCAGCTGCTACTTCGGCCGTTGCTTTTTCCGACTGTTGCTGCTTCTCTCGAAAAAGTGCCTTGACAGCCTCCGGTTGATCATCCTTCCTAATCCCAGAGTGAGTTGAAGAGGGGCTTGTAGTTGTGGGTGCCACTGTATCTCGAACCGCTTCCGACACACTCTCACACGCCACCACCCCAGCTGCGTGGGTGAGCTGCGACGGTCGGTAGGTCGTGCTTACCAGTGATGGGGTAGACCGTGTGGAGTAGCCGTCCTCTCGTCCTCGCCGGTTGCGATGCGACGACCGATGACTGCGTACCGCACGCAGATGCTCCTTGTTATCCGTCCCTTCCGTTGGTGGTGATGTGGTCGCTGCTGCGTCTTCGGTGGACAGGCAAAGCAGCTGCTGGTGCATCGCCCCCACTTCCGTATCGTCTTCGCGGTAATCGAGGTCGAAGGAGGCACTGCTGATCGTGCTGACGGACTCATTAGGAAGTTGATAGGGCGGCACATTGCTCATGCCGCTCACCTCCGTGCTGCCACAGGCGCCCCATTGAACGTCGTACGAGCAAGCAGCAGAAGGAGGGCGAACGATTGAGCTGCGCTTCGCCTCTGCGACGTCTGCACTGCACGGTTTGGCGTCGACTGTGGGAAGGCTTCTCTGTGAGTAGGTCGCACTGAACGCTCTACCAGCACCTCTCTGCATCACGGAGGTAATTGCCTTGTTGGTGCTCTGCCGAGGCTGAGCAGAGACCGCACGAGTAATGTTCGTTCGAAACACCAGATCTCCAGCCGTCCCCCCCATTATGTTAATACTCGTGGCTGCAGGACGGCTTTCTTTCGCTAAAGCTGCACGCCCCTTCTTCTCAAGGTTATCACGTAGGGCGTAGAGCTGCCTAGCAGACTGGGTGCGTTGACGGAGCTGCCGCGCGTAACTGCCCTCATCGATGTCATTATGGTGACCGTTGGCGTATTGCAGACTAGCATCTTTCTTGTAGTTTTTGTCGTTCTCTTCATTGTCTTCGTCATCGTCGTACTCCTCCACACCGTAATCTATTACCTGCGGCTCACGCAAGCTTACGTCCTCGGGAAGGGCCTTCCGCGTTTCATCGCCTTTGGGTGCCGGAGGGGTGCCGCGTGCATTCTCTTCCTCATCCTCGTCGCTTTTTCGAGTGTTCCCCGAGACCGATACGTCGGCAGTGGTAAGGGCTAGACGATACCCGCAGTTTTTGCCAATCTCACTCGGTGTGCGACGATTCTCCGACGGGTTTCCCGGCTGATGCTCGCTTCTCTTGGCATTTTCGCTTTTGCGCTCTCGCTTGAGTAGATCAAGCTGAGCTGTCGTTGCGCGCAGTGCGCTGGCCTGCGTGTGGACCTGATTCTGCAGTATAACCATGTTTTGCTCTAACTGCTGCTGACGGGCCTTCATGCGTCGCAGACAGCCTGCAACGGCGACTAAATGCTCATGCAGCGTCGCGTTGCCCCGCATTGCAGCAACTGTGTGCGTCCCACGTGCGCAACAGCCAAACAGAGCAAAGGGACAGACAACCAACTCATCATCGTCTGCAAAGATGTCGTCACTTTTAACGTGTGCGGCAGGTTGCGGTCGCGTATGGCTGAATGGCTGCTTCACAACCTTAGCCGAAGTAACCGCTCGTTTCCGGCTTTCGGCGTCCACGAGCACGGCCCCTACAGCTCTACTGTTGTCAGCACCGCTAGCAGCATCGCCGCCGTTGCCCGCATCGCTGCGACCAGAGTGTGGGGGTGACGTAAACGGGTCCTGATTAGACGGGGGAACGAACTGCAGCGCGTGAAACGGCGCACTCGTTTCTGGTGCGGGTGCAGTTGCTCTGTTCGTCACGCACGGAGCATTGCTCTCTGCAGGAGCGGAAACAGGGTCGCCAGCAGGTTGCTGTGGTGCAAACGAGCGCTGCGGCAGGGAGACAGGGTAGCGGCCACTCGAGAGAGGTTCGTGACATCCATTCCACGTGCTGTCCGCGTCGTGGATGCCGCTCTCCGCATCGTCCGGCGCCGCACCCATCTCCGTTCCCCCACTCGGAGAGCTTAGTCCGTTGGGCAGCACTTTACCCGACCGTGGTGCGTGACTTGATTCAAGGCCAGAACACCTGACCACCTGTTTTTCAGGTGTGCCCCGTGAGCTTTCACCAGACGATGCGGAGGTATGCGTAAGACTCGTGAAGGTGGGGCGGTACGAGTAGATCTGCACGCCAACTCGGAGACTGCTGTCGGTTTGCACATCGTTCGAGTCGGACTCAATGATAGGTACAGGCGAGGCACCTCCGTCGGGCTGTGGCTCTGCTTCATCTCCAACTGTATATTTTTGTTGTAAAAGTGATTGCTGCTGCTGCTGTTGTTGGCGGAGACGGGCCATCGACGTGCGCCGCGACGACATTTGCGGTTTTGCAGATGAGGGAGGGTGTACGGAGACGGTGTGATTCGCTCCGTCTGTAACGCGTTGATTGGAGTACAACGCTGCGACTTCCTTATCATATTCTATTCCCTTGCCATTCAATTCTCTTCCGTTATTTCCATCCTTCCCATCTGTGTGTGAGGTGGTGTTGTGTAGGACGGCGCGGAGCGGCGGATAAGCAGGGGAGGGAATGGCTCCCGCTACTTCGTTCTCTACTGGAGCATGCAGAGCGTTTGCTGTTGTGTCTTTTGCTCTAATCGACAATTTGTGAGACACTGTTGATTTTTTTACCTTCGCTCTCAAGGTGAGCTCTCCGTTACTTTGCGCGGAGGTGTCGCGCGGTGATGCTGTGTTCACCGGCAGCGGTGCAAGGGTGTTGCGTGGCTCCTCCACCAGGAGCCAGTGCATTTTTAAAGATCAGTGAAGCAATTGCTGGTGGTTTTCCCCCTTTCAGACAGGTGTCTGTGTGCTGTGCATCGTGTGATTCAGAAATGAGTTTGAAAAAATTAAACAGAGCAGGAAATAAGAGGCTGTTTGACAGGGCATGGACAAGAGGCATCACATTACGTATTCTTTACACTTTTCAAACATACGTGTACCACTAATCCAGTAGACCTTTCCCACCCACGCAGACGAGGGGGAGGGAAAGGGGTGTCCAGCACCAACGATGGCCTTCAGGCTTTGTCTGCATGAAAAAAAAAAAACGAGTGTTCTTTTCAGATGCACTTCGATTGAAGAATAGGGTATTTGTTAAGGCAGTGGTTAAGCAGCGTTCTCAGCTTCAGTAAACAACGTGTAGCGTCACAGCTGAAGGAAAGGGGGCAGTGTAGCCTGATGAAAACCGCACGGTACCAGCAAGCAGACATGCGTCAACGTGCTGAGCGCCAGTGAACCTACAGTTGTATTTAAGTGACGCCATGGTCAAGCCATTTCAGCTTCTCCCACTCCGCATACGAGTAACTATATAGCAGTAGCTGCTTCACGCGCAAAAGCATCGTTTCCTCCGCTTCGTCGTCCACTTCACCTTCCCCTTCTGTCGATGGAGAAGTCGCAGCAGCACCCAGGTGCTTCTCCTGTTCTTTGAGGCGCCGTGCCAACACACGCAGGAGTGCCTTCTCCTCCAACTCCACCGCACTCAAACTCTCATCCACGTTGCCAGCGCATGAAATATGGTCTACTTGGTATTGCTGTGGTCGCAGATAGGCGATCGACTCCCCGTCCGACGTCTGTACTGGATCACCAATCTTTAAAACGGCAGTTGACGTGCACGGATTATTTCGCGGACGTCGCGAAAGGAGCGAAGTTGGCTCCATCACGTCTGACATCGGCGTCGCCACTAGCTGTGCTGCATCACGGTGCTGCACAAGTTGATTTGCCTCCCCCACTGAGTAGATGCAGAGTTCATCCACGCTGACACAGACACAGGAGACGGTTCGACCCACCGCACCACGCAGCAAATTTGCATTCATCACCGCCTCTGCTGGTGCGATGCCCTCGTATAACGCATCCTCCGCCTTCGCACCACTGCTATTATCGTGACCACCACCCGCACGCTTTCCCCCTGTTGATTGACCCGTCGTGTTGTTGCAACTCCCTGGTGTAGTAGAAAATGTTCCAAAGGCGGAGGCATCTGACGGCGGCTGCCGCTGCAACTGTAGTTGGAACGGCAGCGGCATAGTGGAAGACGGACCCGCCATCAGTGTAAAGGAACTGCAGTCCTCTTTTACCGAGCACTCCACCACGGAGAGGGTGTCACCATCGATCGCGAAGCACGTTCCGTTAGCCGCCACAAAAACGGTGCAGAATGTGTTGTCCTGGTGGTGATCTTTCACGCAGAACACACGCGCGCGTTGTACTAGCGGGCTGTCGCCTAGCTGCGCCGCCCACAGGCATTGTGCACGCAACACGACGGCGTCTTCCTCGTAACGGCGACAATGTAGCGAGTCGTCAACGCCAGTGTCATTTCCGCCGCCACCGCTCGAGGGCAAGGTGGGGGTCGGTGTGTGCAACGACCTTCGCGATTGAGAACGTTGCTGCTGATGCTGCTGTTTTTTCCTACCCCGGAACGTTTCAGTAGTATTTGTGGCACTGGCGGGCGTGCTTGAAGGGCACTGCAAAGAGGATCTACTTACCGCGTTACTGCTCGTTTCACCTCCGGGTTCGGGAGCGGCAGCAACAGCAGCGGTGTTGAAGGAGTCACCGATACCTACGTTTGCATGAGTAGCTACATTGCTAACGTTGTTCTTGACGTTGTTCTGTCCATGTGGCGCACAAGCCAGCGACGGCAGCAGCGGAGACATCGACGACGTACTCATCGCCGGACGGGGCGCGGGCAGCGGGAGGTAAATGATAGAAGTGGGTCTACGGCCCTCTGTACCACTGCAGCGACCACCACTACCACGACTAGCGCGATGGTGCCGACCAGGATGCGGCGAGTTGCAGTGGAGGCTGCTGATGTCCACGCCGGAGAAGCTGCGGGCGTGTTTTGGCGACGATGGCGACGATGCTGGCTTGCATAGCTGCTGCTGCTGTTCCGATGAGGAAAAAGGGATTTGACGCCCCAACGATACCTCTCCGCCTTGTAAACTATCACCAAGCTGATAGTGTCGGCTGATAGAACCGTTGATGTTCACAAGAGTCTGCATTTTCTGTCCGAGGATCTGCCGCGGACAGGGCGGATGCCGCAAATCGTACAGACGCACAGGCCGACCGGTGGAGTGGCACGCACGCCGGCTGAGCGCAGACAGCTTTTCCATCGTAAAACGGAGTTCAAAGGCGAGGCCGTCCTCGCAGCAGAGAGCGACGGCCACCTGTGAAGCACCGACGGAGACGTCGACAGAGGTGGGCAGCCGCACATCGCTCGCATCAGTCCCCACACCACTTGCAAGCCCTTCGATGACATCGTCGTGTTTCAATTGCGACGACCGCATGGCCGATCCGGTTCGACGATGGCGGCGGCGACCGTGGCGTTTATCGAGATTTGCGAGGTCCACGAGGGACGTGTGCAGTCCTCCTCTTGTGTTCAGACCAGCGACTCTGACACCCATGTTGTTATTCTGGTTGTATGGTCCCTGGGCAGCTGCCCCTTTCGAATCCACACCGGGAGTGGCGCTGGAGCTTGTGTTAGAGTCTCCGATCAGACGTCGCAGCAATGTAGTTGGTACACTTTCAGCTCGCATCCACGCATTACTTTTGGCAAGCAACCAGGGGTCTACTTTGGGTTGAATTCCGCGGTTGTGACCACCGCTGCAGCTTTGGCCATCCTCTGCGCTGTAGTCGCTGCAACTGTCCGAGTTATCGTCGCAATCATCACTCGTGAAACTTGTGCTAGAGTTATTGTGAGCATTGTCATTATCAAATGACAACGCACAGCCTTCGCTGTCCGCGCTGCTTCGTTCGTACGCGTCTTTCTCGCCAGCGCTCTCACACCTCCTTTCCCTTTCCTCAGCGTTGTGCACCGCTTGCTGCATCCCGCTGCCCCTCAGACCTGGCCCGTCGCCCTCCTCTGCTGACAAACTAAATTGCACCCCATCCGACGGCTCCTCGATACAATTTGCACCTCCGCCGCGACTGAAACTCCTGCGATGACGACAACTACCTTCACCACGACGCCTTCGACGTGCCACGTCATTGCCTTCATCACGATCACTGCCATTGCAACTGCGGCTATTGGAACCAACTTCACCATCGCCGCTCGAGTCTCGGGTGCTGTTGCTTGCGGTGACGCTGCTTGCCCGCACGGACTGCAGACACTGAGGACGGCGTGCCCGGCGAGCAGAAAGCGGCCCGTGCCTGCTGCCACTGCGCTCTAGGGTTGCGCCCGTAACGGCAGATGCGACCACCGCAGAGGCCACCGTCTCCTCCCCTTCTTCAGGGCTGCTCAGCACGCTGCGCCATTCCTCTGGCAGCCCAGTACAGCTCTGCGTGACGCTATTAACGAGTACGTCAGAGCCCTCACGCAGACCAGACGCTAAGGGTCGGGAGCTTAGCGAGAGCAGAGAGGGAGAGTTGCCACGTGACAGGGTGCGGCAGGGGTGGCTGCTGCGACTACGGTGAAGATGCGAATGATGTTGCTGAAGGTGGCGATGTTGTTGGTGCTCGCTGGCAGCAGGGGGGGAACCGCAGTGGTTCTCCATGCTGTTCACCGACACCGTCGAAATGCCTGCTCGTCTTGTGCCAGAACCTGACACAGCCTCCGCATTCATATCCGATGCTGTTGCAGCTATTGTTGCTTTCGTGGGCGCTGCCGCATCTTTCTGTAAGCCTTGCGGCGGAATAGGCGATGTTTGTAACGGGAGTACGTCAAGGGTGTGATTGCCAATGCGAAGGACCCAGAGCGGCTTGACAAGCACCGGTTTGCCCATCTCGGCCGCCTGTATGGCGAGCTTGCGAGACTGCCGGCGCTGCTGGCTTGTGCTTAGAGGGACAGCAGACTCTGGGTTGAGCGGTACATTTACCTCAACACCGACGGCGCCGCAATCACGCACTGTGGAAGCAGCAGAGGCCGCATTACTGTTGTTGTTATTGTCATTCTCGCTGCTCAAGAGACCCGAGTTCATTTCTGCGGCTAGGGGTCGATCTAAGGGATCGCACAGACCCCGACTGTTGTTCCTCGTGTTGGTGTTCGATGAGCCGGCTTTGACGTCGCCCACATTTACCAATGACGATGAAGACGGAACGGGCGTCTCCCCTTCTTGCTGTGGTGACGCACTCGAACCTTGTAAAGATATGCGGCCCACACCAGCACTTCCCGCGTGAGCACCTAAAAACCCCGCACCACCATCCTTGATTTCGTTGTTTAGGGTGTTAGACATCGTACCACTTCGCCCACTTGCAGAAACAGTACGACTTGTGCTCACATTTAAGGTCGCTGCAGTGCTTGGGCGAAAGGGAGGGTCGCCACCAATGCTGCCCGACAGTTTCTGTTTCAACCCAGCAGCTTCCGTGGAAGACAAGGCCAGGCCCGCAGTACCAGCAGCAACCTTCTTGTTATGGTTCTTAACCTGCGTGTTGGCGAGCAAGGGTAGCGTTGAGGGGGTATCGGCGTGTAACTGCACTGTCAGCGGCAGGTGCGCACTCTTCAACTGTAGCTTGCGCCACTGTTGAATCTCGTTCATCCCGGCGGGTAATAAGATGAGGTGTGTCGGGGTGGCGAGGAACACCAAAGGGATGTAGAGGCTCGGATTTGGGTCGGGTGAACGATACTCGACAGTATGCGTAGACACACTGGTGGAGAGGTCGGACCGCGGCGTCAGCAGTTTCGTCGAACGGCTGCAGCTTTCATGTGACAATGGGGATGAGGATTCGCCCCTCACACTACTTACGCGCCGGTGTGCCTTCCCTGCACCGTGTTTGCCAGAGCGGTCGTATACCGAGATGAACGACGAGCTCGTTGTCGCCTTCCGGTCTTGTGCGGCTGCTGTCGGGATTGTAAATGTCCTGACCGACGTAATCGGGTCATGCACGAACAATGACAGTAGGCATGATCCCGTCGCGACTGCGTAGACGTAGAACCGCCTGTCGTAAGAGCCAAGAAAAACGAGATCGGTGTCCGTGTCAGTGGACAAGTCTGCGCAGAGGCAGTTCGATGGGACGTGGAAAACGTGCGTGGGCGGGGGAGCTGGCTGGCTTGCCGCCTCGTACAGAAGCGGGTTGAACACAGAGGTGTGCGAGCGGTTGCGTGGCAGGGCAGCAATGTTGCTGTTGCTACTACCGCTCAGTAACCCGCCTAACGAATTCCTCGCGCTGCGCGGTTGGGGAGCCTCTGTAGAAGGGCTGGCATTAAAATAAGCGTTGCTGCCGTTGCCGGTATTGTTCACGGTTGTACCACGTAAGAGGGTGTTGGCGCCATCGCTGCGCTGGTAGACGTCCCCATCTGCGCCACACCACGATGTACATGGGCAGCCCAGTTGTTGCTGCTGCCGCCCATTTGGACTAAGAAGTAGTCAATCACCTCACACTGACCTTCTAGCGTAATGAGGACTAGTCTTTTTCGAATTGGAGTGTAGAGGACCACCGAAATCGTGGCGGCTAACACACGCAGGAACAGCGGGGCACGGCAATCGGGTTTTACAACGCAGAGCAGACCTTCCGTTGTGCCAACAATTACCTCCTCTACCCCATCGTCATCCACGTCGTAGGACACCATTGCGTTCGCCATCACGGAGCCCTCGGCGGCTAACTTGCGAAACTCCCAGCTGTCCATTAAAATGGACGGCAGACGGCGCTGCTTGAGAAACGGCTGCGGGTTACTTGCACGCTTGAGATGCGCGTTGATGTTGTTGCCGTTGCCGTTATGGTTCAACTCAGTTTGGGTGGCTGTTTTCGACGAGGCGGCAACACCGGAAAGAACGGCTTCCTCAAAATCGGAGATGGCGCATCGAAAGTGTGCATCATGGCACGGCAGTGCAGCCCCAGAAGCGGAAACGGGAATAGAGCTCGACAAAGCTTCTCCCCTTGGCACACGCTGGTCCGATCGCGCGGCCACGTCTGAAGAGTGAGACGCGTGACGCTGCATTCTCGCTCTGCTGACCTAGAATTCTGAAAGAAATTTCAGGAGAAACAAGCAAACAAAGCAACAGTGAATTCAGTTACAGACCTCAGAAGCAATGATGATGGATGTCCTTCAATTCCATTTTAGCACACGGTGCGAATCTAGAAGGGGAAGCAAAGAAACGGTTGGGCTCTGTTCTTAGTTGCAGAGAAACGCGGAAAACGTGTTTTGAGATGGATTAAAAGGTGAGACGGGAAATGACAATCGGAAAGGTGGCAAGCAGAGTTGAGAGCTACAGGCTGCTGCGTCGAGGGACATCCTAGAAAACAATGTAGGCATTTAACTGTCGGGTATTTAAGCAATCAATAGTTGGGTTTCATTCTTTATTTTTGGATGTGTGCGTGTGCGTGTGCGTGTGCATGCTTTAAAAACGTATATTTGTGTGTGCTTTTTGCTGTTAATCTCTGTGGGTATACCAAACACGAACTCGAAGGAAGCCAAGAGAGCTTCTTCTGAGCAAGTTGCGTATGCCAACGCCGAAAAGGGGAAGAGCAAATGCGCTCCTTATTCCTTTCACCTCCAGCTTTAGTGCTTCGTGCTGAATTGACGCACACGACAGTCATACTGACCCGGCACGTGTACCAGAGGTACTACGTTGCTCGGTTCAAGTATCTCCTGAAGCGACAGTTTGCTCTCCTCACGCAGCAGGTCATGCAGACGCTTAAACTCGCTTTGCACATGCCTCACGCGTGAAAGCGGCACGCGCCGACCGCAGTTTACGTAGTTCACAAAGTCCTCCACCACATAGGGACTCTCTGACGGACGCTGTTGAGTTTCGTTCCGCATCGCCTCCCGAAACTCCTCCTCGGGAAAACTGCTGCGCAGACCGTCAAATTGCGCGTCGCCAGAAAAGTACGCTATCCACTCTTGCCGTTTGCGCTGCTCGAGCAACTCAAGATGCCGCTTTACGATGGTCGCATAAAGGGAGCGGTGGCGCCGCGGGCACATGAGACTTACAGTGCCGTTCCTAAAATCAAACTTCGAGTAGTACTCGGCAAAGCGCAGCATACAAAAATATACTGCCTCGCCGAGGCGATCGTCATCTTGCTCAATTCCCTCGTAGATAGGTGGTAGTTGGAAGCTCGCTAATGTGTTCTGCACATCCAGCAAGGTTAGCTCTCCAAACTCACCGGTAGGGCGGAACACTGGCAGCAAGCCCAGCTCCTGCAGCACCATGAGCGCCATCGTCGTGACGGTAAAGCTGTTAAACATAAGTTTATCCGGGTAAATCATCTCACGGTTCTTGGCCCACTCCTTTATCAAATGCACGTAGGCACCGTAGAAGTCCGGCAACACCTTGCGAATCTCCGCTAAAATCTTCGAGTTTTCTACCCCGCCCAAGTTGCCAATGCTCACGTCACAACGGATGCCGCTGACTGGATCCTCAAACTGCACAACAGGAATGCGGGCACTAATGAAAATGACGTTCTCCATCCCCATATTCCCTGCTTCACGTGATACACGAGTAAGTCGCTTGAAGTCTTGTTCTGCAGTGGTGCTCAACCCTTGCAGCCAGGGGGAGAAATTACGGTAAGTAAGGGAGAAGTCGGCGTCGCAGCCGGGCTTGCAGAATCCGGTGACGAGAGAACCAAAGAGCTCCACGCTGGGTTTGTTCACGCAACGGCTGGTCAGGTCGAGCATGCGCTCTTTGAGATCCTGCACGGCGGCCCAGCCTGCGTCGTCCAGGCGCGTTGCGCGGTAGTGCGCGATGCAGTCCTTGATGAAATTTCGTTTTCCCACGCTCATATTCTACGTGATGCTTTCGTGTTGATACGTTTAAAAACGGTTGTGGCCACTGTGCCAGCTGTTTCGGCCTCTGTGGTTGATTTTGTTGTGCTTATGGAAAAAAAAAATATATATATATAGGTCAGAGGATCGAGCCCTGAGTGGGCGGATCGCCTTACGCGACCGAGGCAGTAAAGAACTCGCCATTGAGTAGTAAACAGAAGGTTGAAAGACAAGAACCGAAACGGCCCACTCCTGCGGAAACTGAAAGCTCACATGACGCTGGTAGTGCTTGATTCCATACGCTAAGTACTGCAAACCCGCATTACCACGTAGCACCTTGCGTTGTTTGTAATAACACACATAAAATTCTCTGCTTTCTCTGTAGTAAGCAGGCGGTTGAGACGAGCACCAAGACAACGTAATCGGGAAGACTACGGAGCAGAGTCCGTTAAATACCGGGTACGCCAACTCGCAAGCCGAAATCAACACGAAGTCAGAGTTGACTGGCTACATCACTCTTAGAAATTAGATCGAACACGTTTGCCGTTGTTGTTGCTTGACGTCGGCCTGCAGTGATTCTCCCGACGCACTGAGACACGCAAAGCAAAACTCACTGATGATAAGTGCGCAAGAACGGTGCCGGTCGCTCACTCATCGTGTCACGTGCCATCGCTGACCACCACTGCTCCCCGCCGTCCACTACATCCGGCGGCAGCTGAATGCGGAAGGTCAGCCCAGACGCGTCAGACGGCGTGCGGTCGCACGCTGCTGCCGTCTCGTCAGCTATGCCCTGACCACAACCGCCGTTGTTCCCCAACGCACCGACATCGCCCTGGGTTTTATCGTTGTCACTGCTACCTCCGCTGCCAGCTGCTGCTGCGGCACCGCCTTGTCGGCGGCGACGCGCGTTGGCGTGGCGGAAGACCGCCGTCGCAGCAGCAGCGCTCGACGACGCTGATGATGACGACGACGGTCGAAGCCTGTTGCGCACAGCACGCAAGAGGAAAAACTTGATCAGCTTCGGAATGAGAAAGAAATCACGGATGCGATATTGGGTGAGGCTTGAGTGGAAAGCGACGTCGAAAACCGGGTCCGAGATGAGCCACAGCGTGCCGAGCAAGTACGGCTGCGACTGGGGAGACTCGACAGTTGCGGGCTTGTATTCTAAGGCAAGGCGGAGGCGGATGTGCGCGGCCAGCATGCGGACGTCGCTGATGGAAGCGTACACCTGCAAGTAACGGCCGCGTGCGATGGGAATGTCGGCGCTGAGGGAGGCGCTAAAGTTACCGCTGTACTCCACCTCCGCCTCCACCTCCAGGACGGAGAGGGAGCGCGTGGTATCGGTGGTGTTCTTGCCAGCGGATGACAGTGCAGCTGCTGTCGCGCTACTGGCGAAGCCGAGACCGCCCGACAAGTCTGAAACGCTCATCCCGTTATTCATCGAGTTGTTGATGCTGTTCATGTTGTGATTCTCTCCTCCTGATCCTCCTCCGCCACTCCAAAGCATCCGATGTGGGTGCACAGTCGAGCTAACAAGGCCGCACTCGCGCCCAGCGAGAACACTACTATTCAACCCGCCCACCTCCTCTCCATTGCTCAGCAGACCGGTATTCGTGTTTCGATAGCGCATGCTGCTCAAGATGCCCGCGCATGGCGGCTCCGCCGCAGACAAACCGCCGTTTTGGACGTGTTCGCCGAACGTTGGATTTGCTGATTTATGTTCATGTTGGTGAACGACAAAGACGCACCGAGTTGCTGCGTGCCGCGGCAGGTGGCGCTCGCGGAGAGGAGAGGGTTACCGCTAAAGGAAAGGTAGTGTTGCGGTCCCAGCGCGTTTGGGCTGCCGGCGGCGGAGGATCTGGCGGCCATCCTGGGGCCGAAAGTGGTGCTTCCATCACCACGCTGACCTGCCAGTGTGCCGTCCATGATGTTGCCGTTACTCACACTTGGTCCACCATTCGCGCCGCCGTTTTTGCTGGGCAAAGTACCCGCAAAGCTGTTGTTACCATTGTTGTTGCTACCGCCAGAGCCAGATCCACCACCGTGCGACAGACATACAGCTTTTACCAAAGGTGGCTTCCCGCCCCAGTCTTTGATGCGGAAATCGGCAAACGAAGCAATGCCTTTGTCCTCCAGCAGCGCACTAATCTGCTCCTCCAACTGCGCCTTGAGGGCGTTCAGAAACGGCAAGTCCGACAGCACCTCGGTGTCGCTGTCGCTGTCGGAGTCACCGCAGTGAGCCGAGGCGAGCTTCTCAGCTGTCGTTTTCGCTGTTTGCGTTGATGTTGCAAACTGTCCCTCTTTACCGTTGTTGTTGCCTGTAGGGCCTCCTTTGTCATTGGCTTTCTGCTCCGCTAACGCACAGTGCAGCATGTCCAAAACAGCGTTCACCGCTCGTTGCAGCCAAACGGTGCCCTCCGCGCTGCGACGCGAGATGTGCGTGCGGCGCGTCGGGATGTGCCGCAGTCGTCGCTGCTTTATCGCCAACAGGCCAATGATCGCAGCGACGAACAGCACGACGTGAAGTAGCGTCGTGAGCAAGCTCTTGAGCGACATCCGCTACAAAGGTTGTTCTTGTTCTTCCTCTCCCTTTTAATTTTTTTTGTTTTGAGTCCTGAAAGCTTTTCAGAGTGGGTTAGAAGAGAAGTTACTTCGTTACGTTTTGTTGAAGTGAAACGCAAGCGGAGAACAGGAGCACAGGGTGGCGACAGAGTAACGATGGTGAGAGCATTGTAGATGTGTATTGCGCTGTGCGGAAAGGGAAACGCCGCCCCTCCCCCCCCCCCTCCTCTTCAAGTAAGAAAAGCCCTGTCATTCTCCAAGTAAGTTCACAAACGAGAACTTTCGGGTACGCTTCTTGTTTCTTCGTTTGAGGCGAGCTGCATGAATTCGGTTCGATTACAACCTTAACTCACCCAAAGCCGTAGCACTGGTTCCCCAGTGCGCACGGAGGGACTGGCACAATTGATTGTCAAGGGAAGCCAAAAACTCTCAGCACACGCTACGCTAGCAACGCGACTTGCTTCTTGACAACCACAACTGGAGTAGAGTCAATCCTGAGCATTGATAAGCACAAGGGCGACGCAATCGCTGTATAGGAGAGAACAAAAACACCCAATAAACCGGAATGGGAAAACGAGGACATACATGTACATATATATATAATATTTATTATAGAAGCACATCAAAAGATCCAGCCCAAAAGATAAGGAAACACAGCTTGACAGAACACTGGCAGAGCCGTCCAACTCTCTTGGTGGCGTTGCACGCTGTGGCTTCTCAACAGCAGTGATTTCCTTGCCGCTCCCACCACAGAAAACTGAGATGGAGAATATAAATAAATAAATAAGCGCGTAGCCGACGCAACACGGGAGAAAAACAAAAAACAACAACAGCAACAACGGACGGGGGAACACGAAAACAACGAGAGACAGCCGATAGAATCACCAAGACAATTCCCAGCAAGCCACAGCTTTTCATTCATTAACGGTGAGTGTGGGGAGAAAACACGGTAGAGGGAGACAGCCATTTCACTACAACGCTGGTGCCTGCGATCGATACAGCTACTTCTCAAGCCTTCTCCAACGCTGACGTCCGCCAATCAACAACGGCAAGTACACAAACGAAGGACGAGAAGGGAGAGAGAAGCGGAAAGGAAAAGAACACAAACAACATTGATAATAACAATAAATGCAAGCGGGAAACGCGTGGAAAACAACAAATACAATTCTGGCATTCCACCACTTCGGAGACTGGGGCAGATCCGACTGAAGGACAAAGACCAGAATCACAATGTAGACCTAAGCAGAGAACCCAGGAGGCAAACGTCACCCAAATGACGAAGGAACCTGACGAAGAAAACCCTCACGTGAGATGTGCTCAGCTTAAACGATAAGGTACTCGAAAACTGAGCGACCAATTGCTTTCATTTCAAATAGAAAAAACGCAGACGTTGTCTTATTTTTTCTCGGCAGCTGCAGCCGCCGCAGGGATAACAGCATGGACCGCAGCAGTGCTGCCTTCTGCATGACGCACCGGCTGCTTCTCTTTGTCTTCCTCGTCCGCAGTCGACAACACGGCGGCAGGCGGCGTAGCGGCAGCAGAACCAGCAGCAGCAGCAGTGGCCCTTGGCGGCCGGCGCAGCTCCACACCCACAGTAGGCTCCTCTTCGTACTCTGTCACCTCCATGTCGCTGCTCAAAATGCCCTCTGCCGTCTGCCGCGTCGGCGAGGCGAAGCGCAGATGCACGGGTGGCGCAGCCTCATCCACCAGCCGCGACGCCGCACTGTTCCCTCCCTCTGTGTTTGCAGAAGTGGCGCTCGCTGCCAGGCCGTCCCTGTTCGACCCACCCATCACCCGCTCGAGGGCCTTCCCAAGCGACTCCATTCGATCCTCCAGGGCACTGACACCCATCAACACACGGTCCGCCACTGCAGTCCCCATCGGCGACGGCTTTATCCACGGCGGCTTCACTGGCGGAGCGGACGCGTCGCGTGGTAGGCCGAACTCGTCCACGATGTCTTCTTTTCCATCAACTCCCATCTCTTTCGCCGTCAACTCCCTGAAGAACTTATCGTTGTTCCAGATGCCGTAGACGTAGCCTTCCGCCCCGGGCAGATAGAGCTTGCCGCGCCCCTGCTTCTTGCCGTTGCGCCAGTTACCGACGAAAACCTGCCCATTCACGAGCGTCTCACGCCCTTTGCCGCTCTTCTGACCTGCCTTCCAGTGCCCGGCGTAGCGGTCACCTTTTAAGGTAGTGTAGATACCGTAGCCCTCCGGCTGGTCGTTCACGTACATGCCATCGTAAAAGTGCCCCTGCGCAAAGAGGTACGCGCCGCGGCCCGACCGCTTGCCCTGAGCCCAGTGTCCGCGGTAAATGTCGCCGTTTTTATAGCGCTTCTCACCAAAGCCGTCAGCGGCGCCGTCGCGCCAGTTGCCGGTGTAGACGTTGCCGCTCTTGTAGTGCAAGCAGCCCTGACCATCGCGCAGGCCCGTCAACGGATCCACCTGACCAACGTAGCGGCCAAAGTCGAAGAGCAGCTCCGTTTTGTCAATGTCGCTATCGAAGGAGTTCGATGTGGCGGCGCTGGAGGTCACAGAAGAGGAGGCTGAAGCGTCGGAGCGAGCATCATCACCGTCATCGCCACCGTCCTCGTTGTTGACGCTATTCTGCGTCGGCAGTGCTAGACGTGTCGTACGCGTCACACCTGACTCTGCAGAAACCACTTTGCCCACTAAAACAGGTTCACCATGGGCCACAGCAAGCTTTGCCGATACGGCTTTCGCAGGGACGGAAAGCGGCGTGGTGACTGGCTGCGAAGTTGTGGCTGCGCTGGTGGTCCTCGATGGGTCTATCGAAGACGGCTGTTGAAGCGGCATTGCGAGAGCAGCAGCAGCAGTTGGAGCTGGGTCTGAGGATTCTGTTAATTGTTGAACGACATGAGCGGTGGCAGCGGTTGTGGGTGCGTCGCCTTGCCCTGCCTCGGCGGTGGGGTCCCGACTATGGTACAGCATGGCGGTGGGTGAGCGAGAGGAACTATTAAATATAACAAGAGAAGTGATTGCTGCTTCGGAGGAAACTTAGAGAGCCGTGGATGAAGTTCTTGCTGGGATCCAAAATGCTTACGGCAGAAAAGACGGTGCACTCCGTTTTTTTTTTCTTCTTGGGGAGGGGGGGGGGTGGGAAGAGGGGGTAGAACAACAGGGGGAATTCGCCAACGTGTTGAGGTAGCAGAAGACGGAGTTATTACTGCGCTACAACGTGAGGAGGAATGCGCATACACTCGTTTTGGTGCACCTAACGTGAAGGACATGTGAAGTCTTACTCACACCAGTTTCCCCGGGGTGAAGACGACAGTTTCCTACTGCGCTGCCCTCAGCGACTCCCTTTTCATTTCTCGAAGTGCTGTTTTCAAAAATTGATTTGAAATAAGTGACCAACTTCAAAAAGAGCAGTGGAAGCGGCAGAAACCGCGAAGCAAAGCCTCCCAAAATGACATCTGTGCAAATTTAAGTGGCAGAACAAACTCGTCGCTTGCTCTGGTGTTTCTCCATCGCATCTTCTTGTGTTGCAGTCTCTTCTGGAAACGGTCGCGTGGTACTCTTCGCATCCGCGAGCGCACTCGCAATTGGGGGGTCACGCGTTGGCGATGCATCGTCCCTGCTGTTATCAAGGTCTTTTTCACGATATATTATTGTTCTCAGCAGCAGCAGCGACGGATAGAGATCAGGCTAGCCTACAGACAGCACATCAATACGTCCCGCTGATAACGTTGCTGATTCGCTGTAGTGCGTGACCGCCTCACACCCTCTAACGACGGTGTGTGCTGGTGCAGAGAAACACGCAGATCACACACGGTTGACCGGGCAGGACAGCGGTAAGTTTTGCTGACGCATTTGAGGTGCATCGTTTGTGTGTACAGCAGTGTTTTCTCGCACATTGATCTCGGTCTGAAGGATACCTGCTGCTTGTCGACCCTCAAGATGGTCTTTCATCGCAAAAGCACCGTTATTACACGGTGTACGAGCAAACACCTTTGAGTAACCTGCGGTGCTTTTCAAGGGATTATTATCACAAGCACGTTTTCCTCAGACACTTCTTCATGACAGGCACCGGCGAAGCCGCCATCGTCTACCTTGTCCTCTACAGGAAAGGCGAGGGAAGCTTTCGGTACTAACAGTCTCTGTGTGTAAGGCACTTTTATCGCTATTCCGCATTGTAGAATAACGGTCTTCTGCGTGCAATACCCACGCCTGTGCCTCCGCTGCGCTGTGACGGGTGTCTGCTGCCACCCGCAGCTCTACCATACAAGTGTACTTGTGGCAGCGCACACGGATAAGACACACGTGCCCAACTAGAAGCCCCGCAGTCAGGAGCACTGTCACCTCAACGTCCAGACGCCACAGAAAGTATGTAGAAATGCTACCGATGACGGGGACTCTTGCGGAGGAAAACCTGAAAAAAAAAAACGGTAGGCCGTACAAAGCCAGAATTACAATCGGATCGAGCACGACTCGCATCAGAATCAAGCAGTAGTGTAACAGATACATTAGCAACTGCGCGAGGCGAAAGATCAGCCTTTTGTACAAAGGTGCAGCTGAAAAACGGACGACTCTCGCCCCTTTGATAGTTGCACCTGTGTTTTTTTTTGTGTACTTCGAGTGAACAGCGGCCCACAACACAAGCACCGATGTTGCTGTTGCAGAATAGAATAAAAGTTGCTCAAAAATCCTGTGCTGGACCCCTCTGTCAGCTTCTCATAGATAAACGGAGTTACCCATATCCATAGCTGGTAAAGAAAAAGGAAAAACATGTAGCAGGCAACGCATGGACATCAGAGCTGTCATTAGTTTCACGGATGTTAGCGAGGTGCTCAACAGTGCCCCAGCACAGCGGTGGAAAGCTCAGCGCAGTAAAGTTACGAGCAATGAAGAGGTAGTTTGGAGCACCTCGCTGTTCATCTACGGCTGGAGAACGAGGAAAAAAACTGTGCACCTTCGAGAAAATTCTATATAAGGAAATTACACCAGGCGCGACTACTGTGTTGTTCGCTGATGAGAGAACAAAGCTGCTTCTCCTGGTGGTTTGACACGAGCTGTGTGCTGATGTGATAACCCGAAATAGAGTTGAAGCACCGTGCGTGTGTTGTTTTCACGGCCGCAGGGAAGAACGCTGCGACGCATTCGGTACCGAAAGCCACGTAAACCGCTCCGTGTGTTGCCCAGCAGCACTGGAGTAAATGCATACCCCCCACAGCAACCAGTTCTCTTCCTCGCGAAACCACAGAACATGCGATTTGTTTTTACGATCTGCTGGACTTCCAACAAGGAAGTGCGTGAGCCGGCCTGGGTTCAAAAATATGGAGGCATTGCTGTTCAAGGTCACCAGTTCACTGTAAAACCCAAGTGCATTACTGCCGTAAAGAGGCTGGGAAAAGACATCGTCTCCACTCGGAGAAAAGCAATCATCCGACACACCCTCCACAATGTGCCTCTCAAGGTCTACTTCCACATTAGCATGTCGCAACCAGGACGATCATCGTTATGTAAAGGTGATGAGGGACTACGTACACAGCTGCTCAGAATAACACAACGGCGTTACGAAGGAAGGTAAAAGGTGAGAAGAATAAAACATTTGCATTTCCTGCTGTGTGCTGACTTTGCATTAGATAGGGCAGCAAACAAAGACGGCATCCATCTCTGTTTTTTGTTCTTCTTTTTCCAGACGTCAGTAAGGGAACCAGCAAGTGCAGCAAGTTGATCAGATTTCTAAATTGTTTCTATCTCCAGGCATTGATGTAGTATTGAAAAGCGCAGAAAGGAAACAAAGGTAAGGGAAGCGATGTTGCTTCACGAGTACCTTCGTTTCCACTCGTTCCCTCTCTGCCGCTTCGTAGTCAGAGAGTGATCAGCTGCGCTTCTCTTGTTTCTCTCATGTTCGTTTCACCTTAAAGGTGAGCGCGGGAAAAGAAAACGAAAACTACAGGAAAAAAAAACTTGCAGCCGCAACGCTGCGCAATGACGTAGAGGCACGTGAAGTAAACAGAAACACAGCGAAGAGAGAGAGAGTCCAGTTTTCGGGCGCACTTCTTTGGAGAAGGCAGCAGACCCCCTGAAAGCCGCTTTTTTCTCCCCGAAAGGAGAGCGGGTAGCAACACACGCATTGAGCGCAGCTGAAGTGACGCTGAAAAAAACAAACAAAGTAGTGTACCCGCAATTCTCTGCCGTTACCACTCGTCCGCCTTCAGAGGTAAAGCTGTGAAGAAAAAGAAAAAGCCTGCCCAGCTCCGTTTTTTCCCCCGGCGCACGACTATGCGATTACGTTTAGCAAAGAGCATAAATGTGGATCTCCCCAGTTGTGGGGTTTTCATTATTCGAAAGACACAGTTGCAATCACAGCATTCATCTGAACAGACGTATTCAGACACACACAGGGACGCAGAGTCACCGTATTATTAACTTAAAGATCACACACGCAAACACACGCAAGCCTGAACTAAAACCAACAGCTGTCTTTAAGAAAAACAACAACAGGAATCCATTTTTAGCTCATCTACTCAGCGAGCTTCGACGCGGCAAGGCGACGCGGCGGGCACACCGGTGGCCAGTTCACCTCCATGCCCGCGGCGGCAGCGAAGAAAGCAAGGTACGGTGGCGAAGGGTCCAGCGGTGTCGACACGAACTCCGGGTGGTATTGCACGGCCAGAAAGAACTTCAGCGACGGCTGCTCAATCGCCTCCACTCGCATGTTCTCGCCGGCTTCTGGGTCTGAGACAGCAGAAATCATCATTCCTGCCTTGCGCAGGTGATCGAGGAACTTCGCGTTCACCTCATAACGGTGGCGGTGGCGCTCCAACACCACCTTCGCACCGGAGTAGATGGTGTTCATGCGCGAGGTCGGCTCGACGATGTGCACTTCGCGCGCACCGAGATGCATGTTAGCGCCCATGCAATTGCGATCGGCATCCATGATGCGCACCACCTGATGCGTGCTCGTCGCGTCGAACTCCTCGCTGTTCGCGTCGGACCAGCCGAGAACATGACGGGCAAACTCAATTAGTGCGATTTGCATGCCGAGGCAAACGCCAAAGTAGGGGATGTTGTTGGTGCGGGCCAGCTCAACAGCAACCACCTTTCCATTCACGCCACGCACGCCGAAGCCGCCCGGGACGAAGATGCCATCGCACTTCAGCAGCTCCGCCTTCGCTTCCTCAGCGTTCGGTCCCTCCAGTTCCTCGCTCTCCAGATAGAACACCTCGATGTTGATGCCGAGGGCCAGCTGACAGTGCTCAAAGGTCTGCAGGACCGAGAAGTACGCATCTGACCCGCCAGTGACGTATTTACCTACAAAGGCTATGCGCACCTTCGGGTTCGCCGGGTTCTGCAGGATCTGCGTGAACTTCTTGAAAGTCTGGTATGTCGGCACATCCATGGGCGGAATGCTTGGCTTCAGACGCAGCTTGTGGATGATGCGGTCAATCAGACCCTGATCAACAAACTCCACGGGGATCTGGTACAGACAGGGGACGTTGGGGGCGCCGATAATGTCCTTCGCCTGCACACCACACTGGTCCGCAAGCTTATTCTTTACGTCTGTGGCCAGCGGCTCCTCGCTGCGGCAGATCAGGAAGTCGGGCTGCAGACCGAGGGAGAGCAGCGCGCGGCAGCTGTGCTGAGTCGGCTTCGTCTTTTGCGTCCCACCGAAAACGGGTAGGTAGGTGGTGTGGAGCAGGCAGAAGTCCTCCGGCAGGATGGAGTGCCGCAGCCGGCGCAGTGCTTCCACGAACGCCTGCGACTCCATGTCGCCCACCGTGCCGCCAAGTTCAATCATGCAGATCTCCGGCCGCTTCCCCGACCCACTCATCGGCGTCTCGCAGATCTTGAAGATGTGGTTTACCACCTCGTTCGTGAAATGCGGAACAAGCTGCACAGTCTTGCCGAGAAAGCCGCCGGCGCGCTCCTTCGTCAACAGCTTTTGGTATACCTTGCCGGTGGTGATATTGTGATCACGTGTCAGATGCACCGACAGCCAGCGCTCGTAGTTGCCGAGGTCAAGATCGGCCTCGCCGCCGTCCTCGAGCACGTACACCTCGCCGTGCTCGAAGGGGCTCATTAAGCCAGCGTCAATGTTGATGTACGGGTCAATCTTGATGGAGCACACACGGTAGCCTGCGGCGCGCAGCATAGCACCCGTGGCGCTGGTAGTGATGCCCTTGCCAAGTGAACTGCAAACGCCGCCGCTCACGACGATGAACTTCACGTGCTCCTCGCCTTGGTTCTGCGAAAGCAGCATTGGGGACGGGAGGTAGTACGCGCTACCCGATGCAAGCTTGCGGTCCGACATCTCTCTTTTATATTTGTTAGCGGAGTTTAAGATGCTGCGAAGGTAGGTTCAGTGGTAAGGGTTTCGACGAAGGAAAGTAGAGAAGCGGCACCGCTATGGCGTTGAGGCTTAAGCTATTTTCCTCTCTGTGTGTGGGTGTGGACACAACTGTGTGGCGTACGATGACACGTATCGCTTCGTGTGTCAACAGGCAAAAGCAATGCGTGGTTTACGAGTAATAGAGTTCAAACAAAAAAGAAAAAAAGCAGACGGGCGTGGCCTCTTGTCAACTTAAAGAAGCCCAGCCTGCGTATCTCGCCCGTTTCTGCCTTCGATTAAAAATGGTACTTTAGTGTTTATGGGGAGACAAACAACAGTTAGCTGTGTCGGTCTTGTTTTTACCTTTCGCGTTAGTGACTGCGTTTCTTGAGAGCGAGGAAAATACAGGAGAGCTCGATGTTCGCGTGAGAGAAGCAACCTCACCCGAAGAGGCTTTTCTCTTCCCTCTTCTTCTTTAAGCTGTGGGTGTTGGTTTGTTACTGTATGCCCCTCTGTACTCTTGCAACAACCTCTGCTCCTCTTCTTTCCTGTTCAGAAGCAATCAGGTGAACGCTGCAGACACGCCGACAATCAGATAAACAACTATTAGAAGATGATAGTCACGAAGCGCTTATTGGAGAATGAAAGAAAGATACGGCACGTGTGTGGGTTAGATGAATTGAGAGTGGAGTTGAGTTAGCTACAAAGAAAATAGATGTGAGTAGAATCGAGTGTTGATAGCGCAAGCTCGATTGGCCATAAAGGATGTGGTGAAGAGAACGGAAGCGAGGAGAAGAATGAAAACGAGCAAGGCACTGTTTTGCCCGCTTGATACCCAAGACATCAAAGCATTTTCTGTCCTTGAAGGAGGTGAAAGTGTGTGCGAGCACCGTTCACACTAGCCCTTCGCCCACTTACGCCGCTACTAGAGGCATTGGGGTATCGAGCACTGCTCCCCGGGATAGTTTAGTATTATCGTTATTATTGCAAACCTGCGCACCTCAGCGGGGCGTACTAAAGAGAATACACGCACATATGCGTAAATAGATGTGATTATTTAGTTGCTGACGTTTTCGCGTTGTGAGACAAGAGACATCAGACCTGCGAAATGTGAAAAAGACAATTACCGCGGAGCACATTACAGCTGAGCAGCACTTCAACATACTGAATGCCACTCCTACTTTGCACCAACATCACTCATCAGTTCGTGGTAAACCAGTGCTTGTAAGCAATCTTTAGTGCTGCGCACTCTTCCATCAGCTCATCGCGTGACGGCTGCGGTGGTGGCACCGATGCCGATGCTGTGCCCGAATGCGTCTGCTGCAACGCCTCCGTTGTTTCTAGTCCTGTGACCACTTCTCCGGACCGTGTACAATTCGCCGAAGGGGATGAGTGACTCCGCTCATATGTGTCCAGCGCCTGCCGTTGCCGTCCGGAGAGGTCATTTACCCGTGGAATCATCACGAGTGCATGGAAAAACAGACGCGACGCAGGCGCTGACGACGCCTCATCCAGGACTTCGTTTGAGGCTTCTATACCGTACACATCGTACGGCAGGATCTGCCCGTTGCGCACGCACGGTGGCACGTGTAGCACACCGCGGCCTGTCAAGGTTGGCACCTCCACCCGCCCACCCAGCAGTGCCACCGACAGCGGCAGCGGCAGCATCGCGTGCAGCTCCCCGTGCCTGTCCTTGCGGTGGTAAAAGTATCGATGTTCACTCACCAGCACGGTAACGAGCAAATCTCCAGGGTGTCCGCCGCGCACGCCGTCGTGGCCGTAGTGACGGACACGAAAAAGCGCGTTTGACAGCGTGCCAGAAGGCACCGACACGGTCGCCCTCACAGGAATATTTAGCAACACTCCCCGACCATCGCACACCCGGCACGGCGGGGCGGGCACTATGCCTTCCCCACCACAGTAGAGGCAACGCCGCTCAATGTGGTAAGTGGCACTGGGCAGGTGCGACGAGCCACGGCCAAAGCACTGCGGACACCGTCGTGGCTTCGACAGCCGCTGCCGGCCACTGCCGCGGCAGGTCGTGCACTTCACGTTCTTACGAAGCTCCACATTCATGTCGCAACCAGCAAGACTCTGCTCGAGCGTAATGCGGAGAAGGTGCGTGATGTCAGCACCGTTGAGTGGGCCAGCAGACTCAGCGGACTTGAAAACGCGGACGGATGCGGCAGTGGCACCGTTGCTATTCGAGCCAACGCCGGTTGCGTTTCTGAAAGCGTCCCGCAGTGCTTCTGCACTTGGTGCTTCCCTCGCACTGCTGTAACTACTTTTATTGAAAGAGCTTCGTGTCTGGCCGCCCGATGACGCTTGGCCTTCTAGTATACCAGAAGTGCCAACGCCACTCTCGCCGCCACCGTTGTTGTCGTTACTGCGGATACGACCGTCTCGGTCTATTGCATGATCAATGTAAGTAAACTGCTGGTGCTCAGGATTGAAGTTTGCAGCGACTTGACCCCCATCGCACAGCACGTGCAGACGAGCATCGTTGGACGCGTAATAGTGGCTTCCGTAGTTGGCGCGATAGTTGTCGTCGTGCAGCAGCGCATAGGCCGTCTTCAACTCCTCGAGTCGTTTTTTGTCTTTTGGGTTGTGGACGGGATCGGAGAGTTGCTCCACCTGACGAAGAAGCCCCTGCTGCAACTCCGGCAGGCTGCGGCGAACACGGCGGGCCTCGTCATCTTTCTTGAATCCCAACTTGTCGTACAGCGACTCCTGTGGCTTGTCGTGGCCGCGTTGGATGACTTGAAAACTGCGGCGTGGCTGCCACGATAGCCAGCGACTGAGCTGCCCATTTCGACGCGCACGGCGCATCGAGGCTTTCGACTGCTCTAAATCTGCCACTAAAGAAAAACAGAAAATCAAAAGCCACGGGCCTACTGTGAAACAAGAGTGATGCTCTGCTTCTGACACGATGTAGCCACTTAGAAAAGGCGGGCGGTTTCTCTGTGAGCTTGACACGCAAAAGAGGATCGCTGAAAACAATAAATGTAAATTGAATAGAGAAAAGCCGAAATAGCAGAGTACAGCGGTGAAGAACAAAAGCAGCAGCAGGCAGCTGCTGCGGCGGACTCGTTCTAGTCGATGGGTTCCGCACCGCAGCACAGTCCTTTCGAAAAAGCATTATAATACATCACCCCCCCCAGAGGGGTTGGGACGAGAGGCCGTTAGTCGGAGCATGAGCGTCGAAGGTGTCAGCAGCAAGGAAGTCGTCATACGTTGATTCAAAGAAGTGCCAGTACGAAAACAGTACAGGTAGCCTTTGCACGTATAGTTTGTATGCACGCGCGCCCGATGGGGCACTTGTTAGAAGTATGCGTATTACGTTAAAAACAGAAAAATGGACGAAGGCAGTCACCGTAACGCCTGACCGTCAAACACGCAATGGGCTTTCACAACAAAAGCAGCGGAGAAGGACGCCAAAGGCTTGCAAACTAGTAATTTGGTTTACTCGAGATCAAATTCATCCTCATCAAGCTCCTCCAGGGCATCGAAGTCGACATCCTCGCCGCCGTCATTGTCGTTATCTCCGCCAAACAAGGCCCAATCCGCCGACTTGAGACTGTTGTCCCACAGCTGCCGCCCCGTCAGCTTAGACGCGGACACTTTCGCCTCCCTCCTTTCCCGCTCCGCACGAACCTTCGCCTTCTCCGCGTTGTGCTTCTTACTCCATTCCTCAAATAATTCCTTTGTCACGGCGGTGCCCAGGCGAATCGTGGGATCGTCGTCCACCGGGCCAGTGCGCTTCACAGCCTCTGCCGTCATCGCCTCCCCACGGCGCACGAGGTCTGCCTTCTCTTCCTCCTCGACGGCGTGCGACACGAACTCTTGAATCTGCTGCAGCACTAAAACGACGCTGTGCATGCCAATGTTCTCCTCGCAGGTGGCGGCGACTTGCTTGATGATGTTGCCTACTTGAATTCGACGGGCCTTGGCGATGCACTCGATGTTCACGACGCACGGCGCCGTCTCGGGGTAGTTTTCGGTCGGGTAAGTGATGGTCACTTTGAGCTGCGGCGGCTCGTCCTCGGTAGCGGCCAAAGAAACACAGTAGGAAGGCGGGTCGGACGAGAGCAGGGTGTAGGTGTCGTACATCCCCTGCACCATCTCCATTTCCATCAACTGCATCTCGGTTGCCGGTGGCATTGCTAAATCTGTAAAAAAAAAAATACTGCACCGGACTTTCAAAAGAGGGAAGTTTATAATGACGGAGCTACCTTCCAGGTAGGCGCTCTCGTCAGGCGAAGAGTGCGCACGTAGCAGCAACGAGGTGAGCGCAGAAGTTAGTGTTATTCTTTGCTCACGCTTTTTTCGTTAAGAGTAAGTGGTCTAGTCAAAGCCTCTGCTCGGATGCGTACGTGTTACTGGCAGCATTCAGCTTGATAGCTAGGAAGCAAAGGAAGATTAAACACAAGCCGACAAGAGAGGAAAATCAAGCGGGCAAAAGAAATACAATGCAGGCAGAAAACTAATTCCGGTTTTTAAAGTGCATCTGAAGAGCGAGAGAGAGAGAGAGGATGCCTACGGATGGCTTCTTCCTCCGATGTTGCTTTAATTGCCGAAAAACGCTGGAGTTGTGCTCTGCGAAGCTCCACACCGGGTTTCACAAGCCTTGACGAAAGCACGAAGCAATCCAAGACATCACTACAGTCTGCTTGTTTTCATTGAAACTCCCCTGCAGCCTTCCAGCAACGCCGCCAACAGACTTGTGCCGCCCCGCGTATAAAATGATGCTAACTTGCCTCTCTTTTTTACCTTTTTCTGTAATCATTCGCAGCACGCAGTTCTGAACGCCACCACAGAGAAAAACTACTTCATGCGGGCACGCCCCGTCAACCACGCCTCATCCCACTTGCTACGCTCATCCAGGTAATGTTCAAAGCTGCCCTTCGCCGAGGTCACTTCGTACTTCAGCTTCGGGTTTCCTGCCGGCACCCAGAGCATCATGTTCGCCTCTTCGTTACGTGCGTACACCTTAAGTCCACCTTTAATACTCGTCTCCTCCGTGTGGGCGTCCATGACAGTGCCGATCAACCGCACAGGACGGGGGTTGTACTCGAAGTTGCATGTGATGGGGGAGCCGATGATCTGTTCCTTCGTGTACTTCCACGGCTTCATATAGCCCTTCTTGATCGACTCCATCGCCATGGCACGTTGAATACGAGCGATCGGAAGGCGGGAAAAAAAAGCATTGGCCCTCGCCACGAAGAAATGGCGGTTGGTGCGCTCACGAGTGTACCCCATGTGGATGATGTTCCTTTGAACGAAAACGGACCGAGAGTAATTTTTACATGCAGCAACGCAGATAGAAGGGAAGCCAATAGAAACAAGAAGTTCAATGGCGCCAAGAAGTTAGATATAAGAGGAGCCCGCTCCGAGTTACGTGAGAGCGGGCTATCAGTAGACCAATTCTCGAAAACAAAGTGCAACTGCTTTTCTGTTCTGCGGAATAAGCGCAACAGAACAACTGTGTCAGCCACGTTAAAGAAATCAAAGCTGTCATTCCTACAAACCTGAGTGCTCACCACACTCCCTTACGTTTCAGCGTGACTTCTGGAAGTGTACGATCTAACTTAAAGTAAGAAAAGCGGTTTGCGAGATTTCCGGGCGCATTAAAACCTTCGACACGCTAACGTCAAGCGGAATAACAAAGCTCATGTCAGCAAACGTACTTCCTTCATTTCATAAACCCAAGTCTAAGTAAAGCACTGCCTAAGCCACCGTCGTGTAAGCACCAGAGACGCGCTCGTTGTTGCAGAAGGTTCCTTTCCACACATCTCCATTCGCGTACGACAGCGTACCTTCGCCAGCCATGGAACCCTCCACCCAGTCCCCCTCGTACACGTACCCACCCGCCTTGCATGAGTAGGAGCCATGGCCGCAAAAGAGACCTTTCACAAATTCTCCTTTGTACAAGTCACCGTTGGCAAAGATCATCAGCCCCTCACCGTGTGGAAGGCCGTGCTGAAACACACCCGTATAGGACTGCCCATCGGCTGCGAAGCGATAATAGCCTGTGCCGTGTAGCTGAAAGTCGCATACGTGGCCAACATAAGTGTCTCCGTTGTGAAAGCGGATGCGGCACTCACCCGTGCCCGCAGCGGCGTCTTTGTGTGACGCAGTTGGTGAGGTCACGGCAAATTCCCTCTTCGAGGAAAATAATGAATGCGCAACCTCTGGCGTATGTCTTAAAGCGCTCAAATGGCTCTTTTGATCACCTGTTTTTTTTGCTTTTCCGGATGTGGAGGTTGCAGAAGGTCCCAACCACTCGACGTAGTCGCCCTCTCCGAGCTGCAACACGTACGGAGCACCCACGCATCCATCCTTCAGAGAGCCTACAAACAACGCCTTGTTGCTCAACTCCACGACCGCATTCCCGTCCAGCACAACGTTGTGCGACTGTGTTCCTCTTGTTGATGTCGTTTTTGTTCCTGCTGGGCTGACGTTGTGTGACGACGGTGGAGCGACTTGTTTGTGAGATGATGCAGTTGTGAAGGCAGCGATCGCCTTTGCGCATTTGGTCTGTACAATTGCAGATCCTGTCAGTTGATCTCTGGCCCAGTGGCCCTGAATAGCTGAGTTCGACAGAGAAAGAACACCAGCACCTTCACGTTTGTCCTCCCGCCACGTTCCGGTGAAGAAGCGTTGCTGATTCGCGTCGTAATACTGTGTACCGGTGCCGTCGCGTTTGACGGAGAGAAGAAGTGACGCGTCAGAAAGCAAAGCGGTGTCGCCGCGAAACTTTGACTTGAGTGCAGCGGCCTGCGCGTTTTGCACAAAGGTGCGAGAAGGCCTGTAGTCCACTACTTCTCCATCGTAGACAAAAGGAACGCCGTAGCAGATACGCTCGTGTGTTCGTGCAGGCTCTGCAGGTGCTTTGGGGTTGTTTTTGGTCAACGTTTTTGTGTTTTCGTTCCGCGGCTCCGCACCTGCTGATGTGTTAAGCTGCAGTGCACGAAAAGATGAAGTGCGCGTAGCTGAGTTTAAATCAGCGCTTCCAACGTGATGGTCACGAAACGCCGGACTGTCTATTGAAACTGCCTTAGTCTGCCTAACAAAAGCCGATTTAGTATCATCCGGACCGGGCGCGGAGGCCGCAAGCTGCGCCGCAATTCGCGAGGCGTAGCTAAATGAATCTGCCACTGTAGCTTCCGCTTCTTCCTCCATTTTTGTGTGCTTCACTACGTACTGATTCACTTCTCGCACACGTGCCTCAGCCATTGCTTTCTCCTCCAAAAGCCGCTGCTGTCGATTCTGCTCGCGTTCTGCACGCTCTTCCGCCTCTACACGTTTCCTCTCAGCTGCCGCCCGTGCTTCCATCAAACTTGCACGGTCTGCTGCCTCTTGCTGTTCCACCGCAAGAGCGCGTCGACGACATTCCAGCGCCGCTCGCTCCTGCTCCATCGCTCTAATCTTCTCCTCGTGAAGCAGCGTGGTGACTTTCGCCAGCTCCGCCTCCTGCGCAAGACGCTCTTTTGTGGACGCGTCGAGCTGCCTAGAAAAGGGAGAAGACATAGCCCCTTGATCCTTGTTCTTAAGTGACTGGGGGCTGGAGCGAACACTTCCTTCATGCCTTTGTGTGCTTTCCTTTACAATCGCTGACGCATTGGCGCTGGTGCTGTTTGGAGAAAGCGGAGAAGCTGTTTTCAAGAGTGGTTTTACAGCTGGTGCAGCTGTCATCCCCAGTGACTGCTGTGCCAAGTGCGGCGGCCCCGCTGTCGAGGCGACGAGCCCCGGCGTTCCGGCCGGCAATGGGCTGTGTGCTACTTGATTAACCGCCGCAGCTCGTGAGTCTGCTGCTGCTGTTGTTGTTGTTGGCACGAACAGAGGATCGGCAAGGACAGTCGTCGCCGGCGTGGCATTCGGTTCAGCAACCACAGAGGGCACGGGCTGAAGGGCCTCCTGATGTGGTGCAGGCGATTCAGTCAGCTTCTCACTTTGTATTTTTTCTGAAAAGGATTGATGCCGTTTCGCACGCCATGCTGCCAGTCGCTGCTGTAACGAACCCGACGGAGTACTATTGTTGCTCGGCAAACTTTCGTTCGTGTGGAAAACACCGTTGTTCATTTTCCCGGCAGCAACCCCGTCGGCGCTGATGGAGATGGTAAGGGGGGCAGCGAGTTGCGCACGCTGCACTGCTGCCTGTACACGTTCACGCGACACACTGCCGCCACTTTGGGCAACGATTGTACCGGAGGATGACTGCGGATACGCAATTGGAGACACTTGTTGAGTTGTGCCTACGTGAGGAGAATCACTCATCGCCTTTGTAATAGCTGCTACAAAATCAGTAGAGGGGTTCGGTTTCTCCCCCGCACTTTCCACAACGGAAGCTCCTGTAACCTTCTCGTCCTTTTCTTTTCGAGTTTCAGCGCTTTCACTCAGTTCCTCTTTGTTCACCTCCGGTATTTCTCTCGTAGCGGTTGCAGTTGTCGTTTGCTCTCTCTCGCTGCCGTTTGAGCGTGAGTCCGAGGGTTGCAGTGAGGAAGACTCTCCAATAGGTGCTCGAATTGCATGCATTACCTCCCCCTCTCCAAGCTCCTCCGTGCGTCCATCTGGATGCACAATCGGCAGCACCCACACGGATTTCTGGGTCACAGCGTTGAAGAAAAAGACGGTGTTGTGGTGATCAGGGGAGACGGTGTAGCGCCACACGTTCGGACTTTGATCTGGCGACGGGACGTCCGGCGATATGAGGAAGTCGGGCACGTAGTAGTCCTTGTGCTTGCGCCGGAAGTGCACATAGGTGGTTGGACCGACAAGAATCTTGGTGGGGACCACAGACATTAAAAGGAGGAAAGTGTTTTTTTCCAGGGCGTGCAATGATCTTTGGATGCGTTTAGTGCGCCTCTCCGAGAAAGGCTGCAAAGTGGGAGACGTGCAGGAGAAGAGAGCGATAAAAGAATGAAGGTCTACAGAGAAGAAAGACGTACGCGTCGGTTTCCCTAAGCCACTCTCACTCGACGGCTGAGGGTCACGAGGTAGACGCACAAAATCGGCAACGACGAGGCACAAAAAGAGCTTCCCAAACGCCAACAACAAAAACAACAACTACTGCTTCGCCCACAAGCGTCGGAGTTACGATGCCGGTTCACTGTGGAAGGTAAATGGCGCTTGCCAAACGCGAAGACGATCTTGCCTTCTCTCTCTCTCTCTTTTGTTTCCGGGGGGAAAGATGGAGCACCTCGGCAGCGCACTTCGTTGGAAAGCGGGTGAACCAAATCCCGGCGAAAAGGCGGGCAACTCAAAGAAGGTGGGAGAGAGGTGACTTTGTACGTCGAAAGAGAAAAGGAGGAGAGGTAGAAACGACCACCACCGTCGAACAACACGCTCCGCATATAGCGACGATTCTTCTTTGTACGAGTGCCGAGCTGACCAGCACGGAAGGTCATCGTCTTCATTCACTGGTCCTCACAAGTACGACATACTCGGCCTTGAATCGTCGCTGCTACTTGGAATTCCCTTCCGGTACTGTGGAAGACTGCAAGCAATCATGTGAACACTCCTGTGCTTTTCCTTGTCAGCGACGGCAGCTGTACACTCCAATTCGCTTTTGCTGGACCTCATTAAGAAGGAAATCGAAATTGTAAGTAGCACGAGCAAGATTAGCACCTTGAAGCAAAAAACGAAAACACCCATCCCACAGAAGCGATCTCGCCGTGTACACAACGGTGGTGTCTCCAGACAACAATCATCCGCACAGTAGGCTCAACGTGTGTGTACCCACCCACAGCACTACCGCCACGACCGCCCTCTAGGCTTTTACCATCCGCATCTCCCTTCCTTTTACATCGGACCATGACGCTTCGACGACCACCGCACCACGTGCGTGCCAAGCAGCTTACGATACGTGCTGGGGAAATCGGGTGCGCCGGACTTGAGGTCCAGCTTGAGGAACATCCCGGAGAACTTTCGGACAAAGCGCTCCCGCTCCTGCGCCCGCGCCGCTTCCGGCTGCTCCGCCTTAAACTTCGCCAACCGCTCGTAGTAAAGGGCCTGTTCCGATAGCTGCTTCTTCTCATTATCCTGCAGAGGGCGAGTGTAGGACAGGCCAAGGTCACGCGCCACTTCCGATCGTGAGCGCCCCGTCTCTACACATCCGTTTAAACCGCGGGGGTCCATCACATCCGCCAACTGCGTGCTGATCGCTAAGCCAGCGTTCCAGTCGTAGCGCCAGTACGAGCCCTGGCGATAAGTGACCAGATTCGGGGGCTGCAACACATCCTGCACGTCATGATCGCGGATAATCTCCCAATACTTCTTAAAGTCCACCTTGCGCAAGCGACGCAGCGCGTGGTTGAGCTTCCGCTCCGTGTTCGCGAGAATCGTCTTGACGATGTTGTTGTGCGGATTGGTGAGCAGATGATTGCGCAGCACACGCACCTTGAGCGCTCGTTTCACCGCCAGCACCGCCGGACTCGTCGTGTCGAAGTCATGCTCGGCGTAACGCTCCATGTACATCGCCTCCTGCGCAAATTGCTTCTCTTGGATTGTCATCATACTCTTCCCGAGTGCCTTCTTAATGTTCTCGTTGTAGCCGTCCAGCATCTCGCTCGGGACGCTGAAGCGCTGCTCGTAAGCGTGCCGCCGCGTCGGGTACTTCTTGTACCAGAACGGGAACCCCTTCGGTTGGCCGTCGAGCTGCTTGAGCGCAGTCGCGAGCATCGGGTGCTGTTGTTCGAATTTCATCGTGCGCGTCTCTGGGATGTTCACGCCGTACAGCATTTGCTCCTGCTTCTTCTTGTGCACCGGGCTCAAGTCTGAAAAGATGGCACCGTGGATGTTCTTCAGCGCACGCCGCGACGGCATGTACGGCGTCGGCGGCTCCGGGTTTTTGCGCCACGGGTACCAGAGCCAAATCGCCGGGTGCTCCATCTGGTCAATCGCTTCCTTCAGCATGCTGTGTGAGCGGCGGTGGACACGGCCGCGGCCGCGCACGATCTCGCCGTCGACAGTCTCGATCTTCACCTTTTCAGCCTTGTTCATGTTCGAAACTTTGGTGAAGTTGGTCATCAGCTGCGGTTGTTTGTTCTTGCGGCGGTACACCCGCAGCAAAAAGGAGCTTCGTGACAACATCTTTGGCAGCGCACTCTATCCCTTTCTCAACCAGATATCAACAACGGCAGGACCGCACGCGCCAAGGTACGCTGGGGAATCGGCAAGGCTGCCCTAGATGAGCCTGCCTGTGTGTAACGAAACAACTGAGGTTTTCGAGCAACAGCAGCGAAGTACAAAGCAGAGGAGAAACAAGGTAGTGTGAGAACAGCTCCTGTTTTTCTCGTTCTTTTCTTCTCCCCACGGGTATACGCCGGTTCACAACAACCAGACAACGGCAACCTCTCTACTACTAACCACACGACTGGTCGGCACAGAAGCAATGATGAGAAAATGAGAATCGTACCCGCGGGAAGGAACAGCAGTAGAAATTGAGAAAGAGAGAGAATAGGGTGCTACTGCATTAGCGATTTTTCAAAGCCACCAACGGCGAGGGAAACTCGCTGCAACTCCCCAATGCACACGTTGGTCACTCGCACCTTTGTTAACGTTGGAAAATCTGCAAAACTGGAGGCTTCCTCTTCTTGTTTCGTTAACGCAATCGTACAGATGAAAAAGCAACTTACGTTCAGGAAAAGCAAAACAGATAAGTTGGACGGCACAAGCGAGGAAAGCACACAAGTAACGCGACGCGTTTCGTCACAACGCTGAACGTTAGTGGTCGGAAGTGATGAACAACGCTTCTTTCACGCGTGCGAATGTGCCTCCGTGTGCGGGCGATGGAGAGCCCGCCTCCTCGCCCGCAATTCCGTTGAGCTGATGTCTACACGAAACTCCACATCTGGGATGCCCACAAACAAGTGTTGAATCGCAGGCGGAATCTTCAGCGTCGACAGGTCCCGCCAGCCCGCTGCATCACTGACCTTCCGCCCACCCACGACAAAGTAGCAGCCACGATCACCGATGTCGCGCTGAAGGGCTTCCACCATCGCCGCTTCCGCCGCCTCTGGGTCGGACGTGTGCATGCTGTAGTGCTGCGGATCCACCACACGCACTGCCGTATCAATTCCAATTAAAAAGCCATGCCCGGGAAATAACTTCGCTTTACTGATGAAGAGTTTTGCGTTTGTGACGGCGACGCGCTCGCCGAGCTCGAGAAACTGCACGACACGTCGTTGTAGGTCATCACAGGCAATCGCACCTTTGTCCACCACCTTTACCGCAATTTCGTATGTTACCTGCACGGGGATGTGTGGGTCACGCTGATACTTGGGCAGCTGCCGTAGCACCCGCACGGCAGCCTGAACAAGCTCTGTGTGACCGTAGTGGAGTGGGTTGAAGGAGCCAGGGTAGAGCAGACGGAGTGGCTGCAAGGGCTCTGAGGATGGGAACGGCAGTGTCGGTGGCGACGATGCAGCTGGTGTGGTCGTATTAACGTGGACTTCGTTCCACTCACTGTCGTAAGGCGGCAACCCGGTACGCCGCAGCTCGCCGTGTTTGTTCCACAATACACACATTTCCTCCGCTTCACCGGGGGTTGGTTGGTACGACAGCACAGCTTCAATGGCGTGGGCCACCTCGTGTGCGGTGTCGAGCGGCACGTTGTAGGGACCGGTACGCGAGGGCACCGCGGAGAGCCGCTCTACGACGTCGTTGACTAGCGTAGTAGACATGTCAGCTGCGGAGGCAGAAGGAGCTAACGGTGCAGGCAGCAGAGAGTGAAAGAGTGACGTGGGGTAGTTGCAACCAGGGATGTCACTGACGAGTTGGGTGTCCGATTGCGGCAGGCAGCGCGCCACCGTCTCGGCAATGGCGTGCAGCACCATCAACTCCACCTGCCGGTCCTGCCCTGCACGGTCGAGACTATCAGGGATGTCCATGTGGTAGTCAAACACCTCTCCTTGCTCTTCCACCGCATCCGATTCCAGGGTGAGTGGGTTGAATCTGTGGGTGTGCACGGCACCACCCCAAACGGACACGAACACCTGATCGCTGCTGTGACGCATGCGACTTGTCTTTATGGCCGATGTCGCGCCGATGCCAAACAAGTAGTTATTGTCCAACGTGGCCTCCTTCGCCCGTGTCCGCTCACGCGCGTCGACCAAAGCTAATGCGCGGCTGACATGGAAGGCATGCTGGGCCAGACGGCGAGCTGTCTCAACGCTCACGAGACGCCTTGGCAGCCCGTCCAGGACACCGCGGGTGGAAGCGCGGTGGTACAGCACATCTGCCTCCAGCAAGGTGCGACTGCACTCCGGCACCTGAGTAAGTTTGGCGATGCTGCCCCCACCGGCGCCGCAGATACACAGCGACAGCCGCACAGGCGAGGCATGGATTGCCTCAATGAGCGCCTCAAGAGTCATGGAGTTGTGTTAAAGCAAATGACTGAATAATAAGGGCAACGAGAGTAATGATGATAGACGAGAGTTGTTGAGCGTGAGTTTAGTAGCAGTGTTTTTTTTTTTTTAATAGACGATTGACGTCTTAAATAGTGTACTCCAGTCTCACAGAACACTCCGATGATTAAAATTAAGATGGACGAGATACAGTAAAAGCAGTTTGCTCCCCATATATCTACGTCTCAGCACGGCTTACGAATGGCGTTTGTCGCTTTGAAATGCGCTCTCTCCAAGGTCTACACAACAACGTGCGTGGTTGCAAGGAAACCTACTGCAAACGACGTGTAGCTTCTGCTTGGCACGGCGGCCTTGTCTACTTGGTTCTTCCTGTTTTGCTGACATCAGAGAAGTGAACATACAATTACAACGCGCAGCGCTCGCACCAAAATAAATAATAAAATCTCCCCACCCCCCTTGTTATTTAAAAAGACACCAAGAGACACCATGGCGCTGCGGTATCACTGCGTGTTGAACGTGATTGCATCCAGTGCCGTTTCTTCATCGGGTGGAATACTCCGTGGGCTGAGATCGTCGTGTGTAAAACAGCTTCGCGTCCATTCCGTTCATTCGACACTGCGGACACTGAAAGGAGGTAAAGACGGAGGAGGAGCGCGGCATGGGCAAGCGCATCATGCATGTCGCGCAAACGCACTGCGGCTCCGTCGACTCCTCCCTGCCAGCGATGCGGCCGGTGGTGGATGCTGTGGGAGTCGGATAGTTGCTCATGCTCGTGACGCTGGTGTAGGCTGATGAAGCAGTGAGGGCTGGTTGGTTAATTTAAGAAGCCTACCAACAGCTGTTTGTGACTGTTGAGAAAGAGCTTTAGTGCGGCGGGGGTTTTGCAGAGCAATAAGTCTTTTTCGAGGACTGGCAACGATCAATTCGGAAGGACGAGGTAAAAGCAAAAGGCATGGGACAACGGGAAAAAACCACGACTGAGGGGACGGCAGCACTGCGAGGTAAAACAACCGAAAGCAACGCGAGCACACTGTTTGTCCTCCCCGGCAAGCAGCGCATCAACAATACGACGAGACTATAAATGAGTGCGTTGAGTGGCGCGTCGCCCTGAGGAAAGGGAGGGGGATCTCGTTCGAAAGTGCTTGTCAACGCATATCCGTTTATTTATTTCTCTTTCTTTGCTAGCTTACGAGGAGTGGTCGTGACAGCGACAATAACCAAAAGTTAAGGCAGCGACCGCTTATCGCTTCATAATGAAAGCCCGGGAATAAGCGGCGCTTCCTTCTTTCGTACTAACTACCTAACAGGAATTAAATGGTGTCGTAGGTTGTGGGCTCCGTGCGGATTTTGTAGAAGACAGTCGAGGCACCGGTAATGTGCGAGCAGTTCGGACACAGCAAGCGCGAGTCGGGCTTAAAGTAAAGTTGCGCGGTGCAGTTACCGCACACGTAGAGCGTACCTTCCTCATCGTCGCGGGCAAAGTCAGCAGGGTCCTGTGTGGCGAAGATGCTTCCTTTGGACTCCTGTGTGCCCGCGTACTTCGCCTCCTGCTTTACCTCCGTCTTGATCGGCAAGGCGGTCATGGTGAACTAAGATGTGCTAGACGGGGAGAAATTCAAGCCAGAAAGAAAAGAACATGAAACAATCGGTTGCGTCCAGTGCTGCCGCAGATAAGAGGTAGAGAAAGGGGCGTAAGCGCGCCGAAACGGGATGAAGGCTAAAGCTAGTGTATTGGGGAGTTGACGGACATTCTTCTTTAACAACAAAGAATGCAGTGCGCTTCCAGCAGCTCCACAGACTTTCCTTTTTTTTTAAATTCGCAAGGAGATAAACGCAGCCTTTTTCGGGTGTCGAGAAGCACTTATGTGCTGAGGAATACTCTCTAAATTCGATCTATTTGTGAGAACACGTCACTTAATTGAAGTGTAAAGAAGCTACTCATATGCAGCGTGCTTTAAACGTTCCACAGCAAGCTGCACACTTCCGAGAACTTTAATCAGCGCAGCAGCGGTCGCACGCCGGCTTCGAGCGCAGGCCACACCGGCACGCGTTTGGCCTGCATAGTTTCGTACAGCTGCGTTGCAAAGCTGTGCAGCCGCTCCTGCAGCAAACCCTTCAACAACAAGTTTAATGTCTGCGCATCACCCCGCACACGTCGTTGCTGCATATCCGCTAAGAGGGTCGTCACCCGCGACCACTGCCCCGACTTCTCGCAGGCGAGCAAAAGAAGCGTGTAGGTCTCTGCGCTCGGTTTCACCGGAGAATTCCGAATTGCTTCGTAGAGCGAAAAGCACGAGAGACTCTGATCCGACAGCAGCAAGGTCTCCAGCGACGCGTTCAGCAGCGGGGTGGAGACAGGCACGTGCTCCACGCGCGCCAGCAGCGCTACCGCTTCCTCAATGTAACCGCTCTCATTCAACCCCTTTAGCAACGCCGTCAGCATTGGCGCATCCACCGGCACCTGCAGTGCTTGAAGAGCATCGGTGTACCGCGCCAGCGCAAACTGCATCGCGTTATTTACCTGGCAAACCTTAAAAAAGGCAGTGTACGTTGTACGGGTGGGTAAAACGACAAACTGGTCCGCATCCAATAGAAGCCGGTTTGCGAGGTGGAAGGTGGGCGTGCTCGGTTCAGCCACCATGCTGAGTGCTACCATCAAGTGCTCTAACAGCAGCGGCGTCGGGCAGACAAAGAAACGCTTTTGGTGAGCATAGAGGCGGCGCATGTCGGACAGAAAGGGGACACCCTGCTCGGTGAGAAGCGCGCCAGCAGTGGACGTCAGCGAATCTGCCGCCAGCTGTGGAGGTGCCTTTCCACTGGTGTCCGTCGGGCGCTCCAGTTGCTTCAGAAAGCTCGCTTGCGAAAACAACAGCATCACGGACTCACAGGTCCGTGGCTGCAGCGCCAAGGCCTGCGGATAGAAACTCTCCAACAAGAAATGCCCCACCTCATCTGCTTTTCCGAGTGCCGGCATGGGCGAATCCAAGAGTTCCACCAGCTGGCGCTCCTTTTTCAAGTTCAGCTGCGCGTGTTCGTCCAGCATAAAAGGTTTGTCGACGATGTCGCGCTGCCGTGTCAGCTCCCCTTCGTGTCCGCGGCTCGCGAAACGCTCCTTGCTGGACGGTACGTACGTCTCGCCAAACGGTGCGGCAATGCGCGTTGATGTGACGTGCTGGCCAGTCGACTCATCAATGAAGTTTTCTGTTTCCGGAAGACTTGGCCCTCCGGGGGGCTCGTGCAGATAGGCGGAGCTGATGCGATACTCCTCTTCTGCTTCCGCAATAAAGTCTTTTGCTTCCGGGGTGACACCGTGGTCGTACAGGCCGCGTTCATTGTTCTTCACAGCAAATCGAAAGCCTCCTTTACTATCCCTCCCTCCATTACTGCTATTGGAAGACCTCTCACCGAGTGGTACCGTCTTTGCCTCGCCTTCGTCATGCTTTGCGTTCACGTAGCTGTTCGAGAGTCTGGGGGACTGCGGTTTAGTCAGCCGCTCCACTGGCGGAATGACGAAGGAGGCACGTTGCATGCAAAGGGGTAAGGTTGTTTCTTGAGCAATAAAGTTCCTCGGATGCGAAAAGGAAATACGACGAAGGCACCGGGAGCCGGCAGGAGCAGCAGATGAGCTCCCGACTCTTCCGCACCGGTAAATTGTCTTTCTCATAGACAGCAGTTTATTAATCTCAAGGTCTCAGAGCGAAAAGCGAATGGTGAAAACACCAAAGCAGCGTACGTGAAACACCTTTAGGAGCAGTCAGCTATCATTAACGAGCACTTCTCACAAAAAGAAGGGTGGAGACAAAGGTGCGAGAGTTGGGAAGGCGGCAAAGCAGTTTCGAAAGCAGTTAACACTGCACTTGCGAAATTATAATCCACACCACACACACACACACACACACAGAAGAGCAGAACGCTTCGAGGGGCTGGAGTTGAAGTTGCAGCAGTTATTTGGCTGACTCCAGCAGACTCCGGTATGTTTCTCTAGAAATTAAACCAGAAAAGGAAAAAACTTTCTCATGTTGACTCACGTGACGAAATATCCAGTTGCTGTTGTTGCTGCTGCTGCTGCTTTTCGCCAGTTCGACGCTCTCTTTCACGTAGAACTCTACAGATCAAAAAGAAGGTAAAGAAATGCACAGAATTTTGTGGTGGTAGTGAATTCAGAGATCAGAAGTGGAAGTAAATCACTTTGCTAAAGTCGTACGAAATCACGCACTCACAGCTCCTCGGAGTTCGCCATGATTTCAGCCACGTCACGAATTGCCCGCTTCACTTGCTCAGACGTCACGCCCACATCCTCGTAAGACGACATGAACGCCCCTGTTGACACCTTCAGTGCGGCGGACCGCAACAGGGGAAAAAGTACTTTGCGATCCAGCTCCAAGGCTTCATTCATGAGCAGCACACCATCGATCGTCTCAAACATCTTGGTGACCGGTGCCCGACGAAGGGACTGGTAATGACGATACAGGGGTAGTGGTATCTTGGTACAGCACTGCTGAAAAACACGCCGGTTCAAGTCATCTTCATTCCCGTCTTCCCTCATGTTGTCGTCGAATCTTCTTTCCGGCTCTTTATTCCCTATGTAAGCATCCTCCAGATCGTAGTCCTGATATTCTTCCTGCGGATAATCCCCACGACGTGTCGGCACACAGGCTGGGGCCGGCTGCTTTTGCCGCCGCCGCTGCACCTGTGGGTGCGAGTTTGCTGGCGCCGAAGAAAACGGCGTTACCGGCGGTCGTCGGCGCGAGGAAGAAGAGGATGCATGAGTACTGCCAGCGGACGACGGCAGTGGTCGCGATAGACCGCCATCATCGCCAGTGCGGAAACCTAAGCGTTGTCGCTGACGCCCAGACAAACGGCGCTGCGCCTCGTACGGGTCCTCATCGCGGTAGCTGATCACGTTTGTGCCCCGGATGCTATCGTCGTCCTGGAGGCGCATTAGCTGAGTTGGCAAAGTTGCTTCTCCATACGATAATGAAGCTGATGATGTGGTTTTTTGTTGTGCGCGTTGTGGACCTATCGTGCGCATATTCGTAGATGTGTGATTTGGCTTTGATTTTGGAGCAGAAGCCTTTGCCGACGCTCTTGTAACGTTCTTCGCACTAACAACTTTGGAAGTTATGTGTGGTTTGTTGCCCCAAAGCTGCTGGGCTGTCGTACTCAACATCTGTTCAATCGGCACCGTTGGCTTGTAGCCCGGCATGAACGCACGGCCGCCTTCAATCTCGTAAAACAACGCACGGTGCACGCACTGTCTCAGTACTGCGTAGCTTCGCTGTGGCGTAGGCAACAGCGTCAGTATTTTGTTTCCACCGGTCGTATGGACGTAGGCCGGCGGGATGCACTGCATCAGCACATGTCTGATGCAGCCCGATTCTACACCATAGCCCAGGATAGGGAGCAACAGCGCCACAAGCACCTCATTTGCTTCTTTAAACGTAACACACCGGCTAAGAATCGAATTACCAGCGCACACGCTGCCACCTTTTGCTTCACCGGGTGTCATCGCATCATCGTTCCGCATTAGTAAAATCGCATCGGATTGCTGCTGGAGGATCCGCAAAGTGAGAGATGCATTCAACCCCTGCGTGGCAACCTCGCCCACGACCTGTGGTGCGACCGCAATGTTTACGAGATGTCGTGCCCGCCGCTGCACACCATACAGTCCGCCATCAAACCCATCAATTTGCATCATCGTCGACACGTAGACCTCATCCACCTGCTGCCCCGGCGGAGGCTCCGTGAAGTAGAGCCGCAGTCGCTCCGTCAGCCGCGACGCCAGCCCACTCCCAGTGCCACCGACGAGGCTGTGAATGATGATGAGCGCCTCGAAACCGCCGCTGCCGTCATCAGCGTCACGCGTGCGGCGTGTCTCGCGGTAAATCGCTTGTAGAGCTTTTCCCAACACGTTGTCATCCTCCTCACGCTGATCGCGTGCTATATTGCGGAAAGCGCGCTGCACAGTTGCGTTGTCTTCGTTGTGACGGCTGTGCGCCGTCTTCACGCCGTGGTAGCCGAGTCCCCAGTTGTTACCACGGCCTGACTGGCCGTGGACAACGTTTTCAGCGCGGATCACATCTGCGTGGCGTTGACGCACACCAAGGACAACTTTCGGCTCCGTGTCCACGAGGACGCAGCGAGCCAGGCCGTCGCGGGTGAAGAAGGGCGAGAGAGCGGGAGGAGATGATGACGGTGACGTTGATACTGTTGCTGCTTCTGAGGCAGAGGTGCCGGTACCTTTGCACGCTGGAGTGTGTTTGGAGGCATGGCCAGTGCAAAAGGCCAATTGGGTTAAGAGTTCGTCGCCGAACTGATTGCCGCACTGACCGACGAGCACCACCACGATTGCCATGTCTCAAGACAACAGTGAATCACCTGGAATGAGAGTTCTCGTCAGGTATACTGACAAGCCGAGTCTATCAGGAAGCGCCACTTTTCAAGGTTGCGCTTTGAATTGGCTTGTCGAAGCAAACAATGGGCACTGCTAATTGGTGTAGAAGGTGAGGAGAGAAAAAAGTGGGAGTATGTTGCGCTTGGTAATCGTCAAAAGAAAGATGAGCTTCTAGCGTTCAAGCTGAGAACAGCGGTGAGGCGACACGTGCTAAGCACGCGGTGGTCCGGAAGAAAAGGCATCCACCTTTTTTTTTGGGGGGGGGGAGGTTGGCGCACCAGAACTCCATCTACCAAAAGCAGGGGAACGCCGGATTGAATCCTAACGTGCGGCTGCTACCTCCACTGTATATTGTTTTTCGACGTCACTTGCGCGGTCGGCAAGTTCCACGAAGCGCAATTCAAAAGGGGGAAAACAATAAGCGTGTCAGAAGTCGTGAAAAGAGGAAACCCCCACAAATAGTCCAACGACAGTGGAACCGCTGCTATTCCGCACATTGATCTGCCGACAGGAAAAGGTAAACTGAGTATCTGCTACTACCACAGCGATGATCTTAGAACTGCCGCCTCATCGCGCTGAACGTGGCACGAGAGCTGATGAGACCCATCTTCACCAGCACCATGCGAACCTTCCACAGGAACCACTGGATGATATAGCCGATCACAAAATACTGAATCCAGCCCCACTTCAGCACTTCCGCGTAGGATGGCACGTACTGCACCTCTGCCTTTGGTATACGCAACTGGATGTACCAGGTGAACGCATTCAAGTCGTCCAGGTCGTCCCACAAACCACGGACAGCAGTACTGTCGTGTCGTAGCACATCCAGTCCACCGAACACCTCTACGTAAGAACTCAACACAACAGATTGATTGCGTGACGTGTACGCGCCCGCAAACTGCGGCAGGTTCATCAAGTCAGCCGGCTGCCGAGCCAACTCAGCTAGCGGACTGTCCGTGTAAGTGTGCTCGTAAGAAACGTAGGGGGAGTTGATGAGACTCTCCGTCGAGTGAAAGAGCATGTCTGCCTTCGTTAACGCACAGACAGGCGCCCCACTCCAGGCGTAACTTGTGGAAGCGACCAAGGTCTCCCTTGGACTACCGCTGCTGCTGCTGCGGCTACCAAGGGCTACGGTGGTGGTTACTGTGTCGGCGTTGCGCTGCAGCGGCAGACGTGAAAAGCGCAGCAGGGGAGCAGCGGTCATGTTCACCTTGACGAGGTAGTGACTGATGCGGTAAATAAACTCCGGAAGAAAAGTGACGTCGACCACGGCATCCCGCACGGCAGCCGGGGCAGGTACACCCACAGCTGCAGCAACAGTGCCAGTAACAGTGGTAGTCGTGGAGCTGTAGAGAGAACCGTCGGTAGCGTTCCCCAAAGGAAAACTCACAAGAAAATTCATCACGTCCGTCCTGCCGTCACCGTCCTTGTCTTCTTCGTAAATCGCAAAGTACGGTGTCAGACTCAATGAGGTGCCGAGTAGAGCGTCGTTGAAGAGTTCTGAGCAAGTCCAGAGGTACTCGTGGCCAAGAACGGTGCTGACGCGCAGCGCGCAGCGATTGTTAAAGGTGACCTGCGGCATTTGGTAGAAGTAGTTTGTCTGCACCCAAAAGTTCCCCATCGCTAGTCCGATGATGAAGGGGACTACGAGGATGGTGAGGAGGCAGATGACGTAGAAGAGCCACGAGGCAAGCCCGCGGGGGGCGTAGTGCACGCCGAAGTGCTCGTAGTAGAGGGATAAGTTTACCATCAATATCTCACTTGGCGAAGAATTTCTGTTTGATGACGTTCTCAAAGTTGTGTGTTCTAGGTTGGCCTATTCGCAAAGTAGTTTCCATCTGCTCCGAACCTTTCTAGTACGTTGTTGCCTCTGCAGCGACTCTAGAATGGTCTCGGCTTCTTTGCTTATATTAAAGATCTATGAAACAGTTTTTAGTTGAGTAACGTTAGTGCTCCACCGAGCGCTACTGTAAAGCACCAGCAACCTGGAGAGGTGCGATGCACAACTTCTAAAACTCGTCGCGATCAGCGGAATGGCTTTTTCTGGATTGCTTTCACGGTGGTAGGAGAGATGGGAAGGAAGCTGATAAGAATACGGAGCAACTGAACTCGATGTTGACCTACATGCATAGGTAGTTTCTACAGAGTGCTTTGACTTGCGCCACGTCTTGTTTTAGGACACAGTGGGAAAAGAGGGCGGCAATCGTCGTCAGTGCAAAACAAGCGCAGAAGCAAAACAACGAGGGCAACGTCATTGCATTTACTGCTCGTATACCTTTGACTAGCATCGCTTCAGGCAATTTGCCAGACTTGCTTTTAACCTAGATTGATTTCGGTTAAAGTAAACGAATACCCAAAAATATGGTTTTGACGAGATCGTAGAACCAAGAGGAGTACCGTGGGAAAGGAGCAGTAGTAGCGTCTCTTCTTCGTCGGGGCTGGTGTGAGTTGCACTGCTCAACACCCGGCGCGATTGCCCCCTGTTTTTTTTTTTTTGCTAGACTCCCCTCTTCCAGCTCACGCACGGCGAGGATGCTAACGCATCGAGGATAAAGGGTGGAGGAGTAGAAGAGGAGGATGGAGACCAGCCAAATCGTAAAACGGGAATGCGTGTCGCTCCTTGTCTCTGTCGCTGACGTCGTGGTGTACATCGACGCGCGAAACTAAGAAAGAACGAAAGAACTCAACAAAGAACAGCGAACACAAACTGGAGAAGTGCGTATTTTCTAATAAACGACGAATGCCAGCCCGGTCCAGTCTGCTGCGTAAGCAGCGGAGGGATGCGAAAGACTCAACGCAGTGGACGACGTTAAAGACAAATCAGAGTTTCGGTATAGCAAAGGAGAGAAACAAAAAAAAAAATAGTCCAAAAACAGGGAAGCCGCAGAGGGAAACCCAACAAAGAAGACGTAATCAACTCGCTCTGCAGAAAAATCAAGCGGAGCCCGGCGCAGAAGTGCATGGAGGGCACGTTTCGCTGTGAGTTAAAAAATACACTCTCACGAAATTGGGGGAATAACGTCACAGCAAACGGGAAGGCTGGAAGTTCGACAGCTACGTTGACAGGAGCTTAACTAGTGACGACCAGATCAAACCGGTGCAGCTGATTCAACCAAATAACAGAAGCGCTATTGTCGCTAAAAGAGAAAAACAGAAAACGACTAGTGGCGAGTCAGAGGGGGAGCTGTGGAAGGGAGGGGGGGGAAGTCGATTAGATTCAAGCAGCGTCAGAGAGAATAGAAGAGGACGAAGCTCTACGGAAAAGCTAACTCTCAAAATCTGACTTCTCAACCCGACTGCTTCATCCTTTCTCCCTCTTTGAGAACGGGATTTAGGGCGGATGAAGCAACTAGGTAAGAAACCACGAAAGAACACAGTGAATGATAGACGAAAAAAGTGTTTACTCTACTGATGTTACGAATGTAAAACCAACCGCTGAGCTAAGACGACAAAAACACTTCTTTTTCGAATGTTAGATGTTGGCACTATGCGCGGTGCACCGGGCACGGTGAAGGGTCGACCGTGTCCGCCACAAAACTCGGCACCGGTGCTTCGACCACGACGTACGGAGACTCTCGCGATGGCGGCCGGCGGTGCGAAGAACGGCTGGTAGGGCGGCAGCGCTCCATGAGCTGATCATCATTCCGGTGGTCTTCGTAGTCGAGCGCGCGCTCCGGCAGATTCTTCGGCGGACCCGGGAAGCGCTCCTCAGCGTTAAACTTGTACTCCATCTGCATCGAATATAAGAGAGTGAGAACGGAAGAGGACGATGTTTGCTTGGTTTTGCTTGTTTGCCCAGACTATTTATTAATTTACTCACTGAATCAATGCGGCAGCGGAAGGCTAGAGCGTGCTGAAAACTCTTTTCTAAATTGCCACTCACTTTTAAGTCAGTTGAGGGCAGAAAGGAGAGGAGCGGAATGAAACAGGTTGAGTTGGGCGGTTGTCGACTGATAAAAATTGCAGGAATAACAACTGCAGGTCGACTGTCAAATATCATCCTTTGGGATGAGATCGTAAGATTCGTGGCGCAGTAAAAGGCCCAGCGCACCACTTAATTACGCACCTTCTTGTTTTTTTCCTCCTTACCGTTCGCTTCGCAAAAGAGCGCCGCGGTGCTCCTAACTAAGGACCAAAAGAGGCGTTGATTCCCTTGTCTCCTATTCGAACACACACAGGGAAAAGAGTGAACTCACTTACGGTTGAGGTAAGTGAAGCTTCACATTCAAGTCCCTTGGAAAATTTCCTTTCAGCACAGCTTATTTTGATTTGAAAAGAAAACGAAAAAGATAACGTAGACCTGCCTGAACGAACAGCAGAACGACAACACCAAGATGCTGAAGTCAGCGCAGTCTGCAATAAAAACAACGAGGAACGTTGCACTGGGTGACTATTTACGTGTGGCTGCGTACGTGCATATTTCAGGCTTGAATCAGGAAAAGAAGAGGAGCGCAAAACGCCCTGTGATTCCCTCGCTTCCTGAGTGCAAAACACAACTGCAACCATACCAAACCCGTAGCGTAAGATGAGCCTACAAAAAATTTTTTCCCATTCTATCCCTTGCTGCGAAGTTCAAATCAAGAAAGAAGCAAGCAAGACACCACGTTCACCTTTCACGCCAATTGTGTGTGCGCTTATTGCACGAAGATCGGCACGGCGATTTCAGTGTACTCTCCCACTCACACACTTGGGCAGTGGCGCTTATTCTACTGCTGTTGTGTGTCGGCTGGTGGAGAGGCTTCAATGTGGGTGTTTATGCGTCGTAAAAGCCGCCACCACTACACGTTGAACACACACAAAAAAAAAAAATCAGCGTTGCCACATCAACAGAAACTGCGAAGAAAAAAAAAAACTGAAAAAGAGAGACGCTTCGTTCCACCTTAAAAAGTAGAGGAGATGAGAACCAGAAAATCAGACGACAACACGGCCTTTTGCACGCGTGTCACTACCGCCAAAACGCAGAAAACTCTCAAATCCTACCCGTGGCACCTCGGCCACCTCGTGCTGCTCCGTAGCTGAATTCCATTCCACCACTCCAAACCTCACCCCTCGGTACTGGACTGTGTGGAAGTGAAACAGCTTTACTTCGTCAGCCCCGTCTCTGCAACGCCTACGGCCCACATCTCCTTGAGACGCGTTAAAAAACAGAAGGAAAACAGGAAAAAACTATGAGTGGGCTCGTGGTGTCCGCAGCAACAGCAGACGCACCAGGCTAAGCGGCTGCTTCACGTGCGATACACAAGCTATGGGCAGTTAACAAGGTCGCCTTGGGCAAGCGCGAATACTCTCCCCTCACCGCCGCTTTCACAATTCCTGTCAGCACCGGAGTGCCGATAGCTACCTCGGCCAATAGGACTCGCAATCTGCCCAACGAAAGTGTGCCTCCTGGAGGATGCAGACCTGCGCCGAGCTCTCCTCGAGCTAACAGGCTGCGTCAGCATCATGGGATGAGAGAGCGCGTTGCAGCACCATTGAGCACACCGTAAAGTGAGCCCGGGAGTGCGCTCAACCTCACCACAGTACCGCAATAAACTGGTTTTGGAAGTCCAGCGAGTAGGATCTGCACCCAGTAGACATGATTTTGTTGTAGGTTGGTGAGTATGTGTGCGTCACAGAGGCCCCCGTCAGCCCGGGACCAACCCGGACCTGCCTGCTGAGCGAGTGTCCGCGTAATACAACAGCATAGGTTGCAAGCGCTTGGCTCCCTCACTTAGTGGAAACCAGACCCTGACACCATGGTGAGGTAGCCGACTGCATCAGGGATGATGGGAAATAAAGAAAAGCAAAAGTGCAATTGAAGGATATTTCAATACCGCGCACATAAAAATTGGCACCACGTAATGGAAGACGTCATCGCAGCAGCACAGCAGATTGCTTTCCATCATCATCACGGCGTCGCCTCCATTCCACGTGTATGCCGAGAACAAACCGGAAAAGGGAAAAGCAAATGATGGGTAATTACGAAAAGAAACGTTGAAAGCCCAGAAAAGAAGGTTCCAAGAGAAACAACAACATAAGACAAGGGGGAAACTAGATGAAGAAAAGCTAAAAGTCGGCCTTGAGAACTAAACCGTTCACAACAGCAGCACAGCAGTCTGGCAGAACTATTTCATTATGACATTTGGCACGACATCAGGAAAAAAAAATGAGAGATGGAAAAGATGTGCACTTCTGCTGACGTACTTCGGACAAAAAACACTTCCGCTTTCTCATTTCGTGCTCGCTGTTCACGAAAACGCGACAACCGCAAGAATTGCAGCGGAAAGCGGAGCTTGAGGTGTGAATCAAAATAGAAAAGGGGGGATGGCGGATGGGTGGTTCAATTAAGATAAAAGCTTATCTGAAAGACAAACCTTCGAAATTACATAAATGTGTGTATGTATATATATATATATATATATACACGATGATTTGAAGTAGTGAAACAGGCGTAGATGAAAAAGGAAAGTACAGAAAAAGGTGTCCCAAAGGAGAACGCAAATGTGGTTGGCAAACTTAAGTTCTTACTCGAGATCGCTGAAAGGTAGCACAGCATCCTCGTCGCCAGCCGTTTGGCACTGTTCGTCCGCCGCTGACTCGAACGCGTTCGCGGTGCGGCGCTGCGTTGTGAGCCGCTCACCCATAAAAGGGTTGAGCTTGGTCGCCGGCTGGGTACGAACAGAAATCACGGAGGCCTCAGAGACGATCGACACGACTGGCGTTATCGATGGTGCGGACTCAACCACAAAGCTGCGTGACGTTTGATCTTCCGCATCATCCTCTGCACACCACCGCTGTCGCTGTCGCCGCGGTAGCTCATCTTCTTCTACGAAGCTGTTGTCTGCATGCTCGACCGATTTAGGATGAGGGCAGCAGACGCACCCGCACCCAAATCCGCAGCAGCAGCGCAGCACGACCAGCAGCACCACGAAGATCGCCACAACCATCAACACAATGAGCGAGATGGACCACCACGGGAACTTCAGGGACGAAGAGCTCGTGGTGGTCGGTTTCGTATGGGCCGGGCAGCCGAATACATACGAAGTCTCGGGCTTGATGCACAGCTGTTCTGTAGTCGGGCACGAGCTTGACGCCTGCGACGTTAAGCCAATGGCTTCTGTCGTTAAGCTAGCGTTGCACACCCACTTGTAGGGTGGGCAGCACGTCACCTCGGTGTCAGACAGGGTGACAGACTTTAAATTTCTCATGTCGCCCCATGAGCCGGGAATCGTGCCGGTTAACAACGTGCCCGCCGCGCTAAACACCATAATCTTCGCCATGCCAGACCACTCCAGGGGCAAGGAGCCAGAAACCTCCGTTTCTTCCACATGCACCGCGCGCACGTTCGACCAAGCCCCCCACTCAGCAGGCAAGGCATCCTTGATCGAAGTGCGCATAACGGCAAACAACTCCATCTCCGTCAGGTTGCCCCACGACGCAGGCAGCGTGCCGGAGGGCGACGTTTCGTGTACGAGGAAGTGCTTCAGACGCGTTGTTTTGTGCCACGACGATGGGATCGATCCAAAAATCTGCGTACCCATCGCCGCAAAGTACTGCGGATTCGGCAAGCCTGCCCATTCAGACGGCAGCGTGCCGGAGATTTTCGTATCGAAGACTAGGAAGTGCGCCAGAGCGGTCATCGCGTTGTAAGCCGCCGGAATGGTGCCTCCGATCGACGTGCGGGATACAACGAACTCCACCAGATGTGTGAGCCGACTCCAGCTTGGAGGCAGCGTGCCGATGATACCGGGACTGTTCGAGATGTCGAGTCGAAAAAGTTGAACTTGTGATCCGTCCACGTCCGCGGCGATCTCCGGCAGGGTGCCACTAACACCACTGCTGCCCAGGAAGACGGTGACGCCGGATGCGGCACAGCTCACCCCGACCCACGTACAGAAGTCCGCATTCATTTACGTTGTTTGATGCAGCGCTGTACCGAGTGAAACCAGAAAAGCGCGCGTGTTGTCTCGCTGTGTAGTTGTGTAACAGTCAAGGGTGGTGCATGCCTCCGTAGAACAAAGAAAGGTACTAGTGAAACACAGCAAAAGCACGAAGAGCAGGAGCTTTGAAAAGGCAGCTAAGTGCAAACTGGGAGGCTTCTGTGTAGTTTCCAAGAACAAGGAAAAGATGTGCATGGGCACCTCTCCGTCTGGAGTGGGGGTGGGGGTCTGTTTCTCCTTTTTGAGGTTTTGTTGCCTGTTTGATTTACGTTTGCTGGTAAATGTCAAAACTCTGATGGAGAAAGAAGGAGGAAAACCAAAGCTGGGTGTGGCTGAATGGGTGGTGGGGAGAGAGGTGGGGTACTTATGAAAATGAATTGGTGTTGGTCTCGAGATGGCGGATTTTTTGGGCGTGTGTACGAGTAGTCTTTCGTTACTGAGTGTATTGACAGCGAGGCGGTTAAAGGCAACGGGAGGGAACGAGCAGGGAATGTGTAAGTAGAGAGCTGGACAAAACAGAACGCGGGAAAAATGTGTGTGTGTGTGTGTGTGTGTGCGTGTGTGTTACCGTGTCGCTGCACCGATTTTACATTAACGATCCTCTACATTTAGAAGGGGGAGGGGGCGAAAAGCCCCTAAAGCTGTACCAATGCTAATGCTGGCTTCTCTGGTCTAACGTAGTTTAGCTACTCACAGCAGCAGAGGCGGAGGGGGACACAAATTGCCGCCGTTAGCCACCCGTCTCGGTTTTCTTTCTCTTGTTTTTGGCTGTATTGGCGCCTCGTTATGTACTACATGTGTCGAATGGAAATAACTTTGAGTCGTAAGAAGAAAAGCAAGCCCCTCTTTTTGCGGAACAACCGCTGAATCACCGACTCTTTTTCCACCAGTTACTTCGTAATGCGCGCCCTGTGTACGGCCACTTCATAATCACTATGCTGTAGGACACTGTATCGGGTCACAATGCGACATCCGAATGAGCTCGGCATATCATCGCCTTTTTTATCAACTTCGAGTACCACAACAGGCTTTGGTCACAAATCACGTTTCAAGGTAAGGCGTAAAGCCATCGGTGAGAGTTGGGTGGGAAAGAGAAACGACAACCTAGAACGTCCTGTAAAAGTGCGTCACGATGTTCTAAAGGAAAATCGCGATCTCTCGTGAAGCAGCAGAGAAATTCGGTGCACTATCAAAACGCGCCCCTGGTTGCGATTAGTTCATAAACGCAATTACAAGGATCGAAAGGGAGGCAGCGACTTACTTGGGAAGGAAACGGCAATTGAGCGCATCACGGAGAAGAGCTGATGAAGACAAAGCGAGAATTAGATGGAATGTAGCAAAAGTCATTCCGAAAAGAAGGTGTGCTTGCTGACTCCTGCTCTTTTGAGTTTGATGCGCACCCTAGCACGCAAATCCTTGGATATTCGATTTACGTGCGTCGGTGAGCGCACGTGTGGAAATAGATCAATTTCTGGAAAAAAAAAAACCAGCAGGGTTGGAAAAAGGGGAACATGGTCATCTGAACTGCGAGAAGTGATGCGAGCTGCTAAAGTCGGTAGGGTTCTTCTTCTTTCCTGTTGTCAGCCAACGCCACTCACGAAAACTGTTACGCCCGCACCTAGGAGCCGCAACAAAAGTCAATCGAAAAGCCCGCGCATTAGCAAGAGTTAGGGGAGCCTTTCATGAAATGCCAACAAGCACAACACTGAATAAGCAGACACTTCAAGCAGCGCACAGTAAAATAAGTAAATCACAGGCAGTGTTTTTCGCCGAATGCGCTTTAGTGGACGCGAAAGGGCAGGTGAAGTTAAAATCGATGCGTCAGCACCTCTGCAACAAAAACACAATCGGAGCACATGGAGCGCATCATTCAAAACTTCAGAAGCAGAGTTCCACGAATTCAAAAAACAGAAAGGAGCAAGGCGCGACTGCATTAGAAATAGAGAGCCACAAGAGAAACCTGCAACAAAAAAAATGATAAGAAGACCTTGTCGCGTTCAATAGCCCCTAGTGCCAGAGACCCACACTAGGAGTGTTTACCAAAAACCTTCAACGTTGTGGAGTACGTTGTAGCAGGTTAAACTGGAAGGAACACTAAGAAAGAGGGTACGCTAGGTTTCGAAGAAAGAAAAAAATATATAAGAGAGTTACTCGCGAAGCAAACCAGAACCATTCAACTGACGAGGAGTCCCAGAGAAAGTGAAAGGACAGAAAAATGGATCGCCTCACCAAACCGCTTGCAGATATTTTTCGTACTACCTAGAGGGGTGGAGGGGGGCGGGGGGCCAAGGGAAGGAAAGAAAGAGAAAAGGCGTTCGTTAGCTTCGCACTAGCGTCTACTCTGCATGCCAAAGCTTGCGCACGGAATACTGTAATTACACGTATGCACCCCCACGAGTCAGTGTTATATGAGGGAAGAAGTAGTCGTCATCAGAAAAAGAAGAGAAAAGAGATAATGTAATAATAGTGAGCTTAGAAACAGCTACGTCCACCAGTGGGATGCTTGTGCAATCCACAATTCGAAAGGGCAGAGAGTACAACGAGTTATCCCCTAATTAGGAGTTTTGTTGTTGTTGTGGATGCAGTTGCCTCCTATCAATGAACACAGTGCTCCTTTGAAAAGTGTTTAAAAACGTCCAACGAGCGCCTCTTTGGAGTGAACATCGGCCGCCGCCCCATCCCCCTCTTCGTCGTCCGGATCAGACGACGCGCGCACCGCACGCGGATTTTGCTGGGTCGCCGGCTGAGTGTTGTGCGACCCAGTAGGCACCGCAGCCTCGTTTTCTCCAAATACGAAGGGCAGCTGATATTCCCGCCACCGTTGCTGTTGCTGCGGAAAATCGTCCTCCTGTGAAGAGCCCTCCGTCCTCATTGCGAGCTTGCGCTGCGGCACAAGACCCACCCGCATTCAGCGCAGCAGCAACAGCAGTAGAAGCAGCGGTGACGGCACAAAATTGCAGGCATCGGAGCAGCAGCGAGGGCTAAAAAGAAGAGGATAGCTCACTACGAAAACGACGACGGCGCTGCAGAAGAGGGCGAGAGGACCTGTATGCTGTGGGATCCGGGGAACTTAGTCGTGGTGGTGCTCAGTATGAACGTCGTTGTCATTTCGTTGACGGCGTTGTCACTGTCGAGGGCAGCCGAAGGACCTTCCATACGGGCGTTGGAACCATTGCCGGTTGCGTGAGAAGCACCAACACTCACAGTAGAAGCTTCCAGGCTCGCGGTAGTAGGCTCGACAGTACTTGCAGCAGTGCTGGTAATCGTAGCCGCAGCCGTGGTTGTCGTGGTCAGCTCTTCCAGTGTCGTGGTGGTGGTCGTAATCTCCTCCGTGGCTGTTAATATCCCGTTAGTCGTAGTGATTGGCTCCTCCGTGGTAGTGACTTGGTCGGCATGATGGTTTTCCTGCTCAACCGCGTGAAACAGGGGCGTCGATGCCATCAACACTCTCACTTGCTCCACCTTCGCAGCTGAATTTTAGACAAGGGGGTTTCTCGGATAATTGCATGTCGACGCCGTCGCGGCACCCATCGTCGACGATGCACCCGTCACGCCAATATAAGTCATCGTGAAGCCCTTGACGCAGAATCACTGGTAGGGCAAGCAGCTCTGCAAAGTGGGTTGGCCAGTGTCAGTAGAAATATTATTACGAATTCAAAGATGACTAGGGTGCGCCTCTCCAGTGGTCAGCATGACGGAATGAGAGAGCGTGGCAAAGAAAGGGAAGAAGAACGAGGAATAGGAAAGCTGTGGTGAAGTTGCCAGAGCCCAAGCCCGGATACAGCTGCGATGCTGCCGTCACGCTCACGTATTTCCTGCGGAGGAGGAGGTCTACAGTGTTGGAAAGAGGAGTCGCAAGTCGAGCCTCGTGCATACGTGCCAACAACATGTTACTCTAGCTTGTTGTTGTTTTACAAAACAGTTGGCTCTCCGAAAGAAAACACCCACCTGTAGGGAAAGTGTGGTTTGCGGCGTTCAGAGGTGACCTTCCTCCTTTCTAAAAAGGTCTTCACGATCGATGAAGAGCTGCAATTTCAGAATTCATCGAAGGCTCGAAACAGCAGTAAAGCACGCAGCGTCCTGGACGAAAAAGAGAAGCGAAGCGCCTCACGGAAGACGGTAGCGAGCCGTCACGCGTGGTCTGACGCGCCTCAGTAGCGCTCACACACCCTAACGCAGAAAACAGAAATATAGCAAACGATTGAGCGAACTGATGCAGCTTTCCGCAGATAAACACAAAGTACGTCAAACAAACCGCCGTTCCTTTACTGTCGATGGAAGGACAAAGGCAGAAGACCGCAAGGAGCAAGCATTTACGTTTTCAAAACTAAACAGCTGTTGTTCAACTTACTTCAGTAGCGCCATCAAATGAAACGTCACTTTGCGACAACGGAGAAGGGGAGAGTGGGCGCTTGTGATGAAGCTAATCCAGAGAGATAAATGGAATGGCTAGAGCAGCTGGAGTTGTTCTCCCACGATCGCTTCGTTACACTGTTGCGGCACAAATTCATTTTTTACCAGAAGCGAAGACGGAATACGCCAGCGCCTTTGCCCTTTCCAGTACAATGCTGAGAAAGCGTCTTTAGGCGAACCCAGGAGGACTAGATCGTTAACAGGAAAGAAGTGCAAGGTGAGCATGAAGAGAAGCAAAGAGCGGAAAACGTGGGAGGTGAAGGGGGAGTAAAAAGGAAAGCAGCCGCACTGCCTGCCGAGAAATAACACAAAACAGACGGTGCAGAACTGCTTTGCTAGAAACTGAGTAGAAAAGAAAAGTCAGCCTATAAACGTGTGAAACCACAGCAATTATTTGAGAGGAAAGGGGGTGGAAGGGGAGAAGCCTGTCGTTACTTTGAAATTATCACTGGTTCATTAGCAGCTGTACCCGAACAGTTGGTCTCAATTCTCGACTGCTGCGTCTTTAGCCACGGCTTCCCTCACGCGAGAGGACAGTGATAACGGATTCGACTGTGGATACACGAGGGAGACGGAGTGTTAATGGTTGTCGCAGTGCATAGTGGCGTCTGACAACGATAGCCGCTCTTCGCACATCCAATTCACTTCCTCCTCACCTCGTGCAGCTTCGGTGGAAACGAAACCCACGATGGGAAGCTCTACCCACCGCGCACACACCATCACTGCAGATGTAACGAGCACCAGGGCGACGACGACAACCTACTCCGGACAACCAGAAGACGACGACCGGCCTTACGGCACCGGATTCGTCGTTGCCCCACATGAGATGGAGAACGGTTCCGGGGAGGCTCACGCATCCTTCGCGGGACGACAGGCCTGCGACGCTTTCGATGGCATCCCGTATCCCTCGGCGCGAGGTTCAGCACGCACAGCTACGCGTGCTGCAGGCAGAACGTCGGATTCGCTCCGTCCAGTTCGCTCGTCTCCGAACTCATCAGGACGCTTCACAAATCCCGACTGACACCATCAATTCGTGTGCCGGATATATCGAATACCTCCAAATACGTCGAAGTCGACCACGGGTACAGCAGCATGCGTCAAGGCTGGTGTTAGCAGCAGCGAAGTTGCTGAGCAGAGGCATGCCCACCTACACCGGTGGTGAGGTACCAGGAACGACTGTGGAGGACACGTTTACGAGCGCTACCGTGGTGACCGCCACCCACGCAGAAGGAAGACTACCGTCCGCGCCGGTGCTGGCGACGTTGAAGTGCAGAAGAGTGGCCATGGAGCTCCAGTTGAATGGGATGGTGCCCGGCAGGTTCGTGTCGGACACCTCGAAAATCGTCAACTTCGTCAAGTCAGCCCAGTCATTGGGAAGTCAGCTATGAGCGCTCACGTTACGTTGAAAACTACCATGGAGGTGGGATTCGCGCACCCCGCATGGAAAATGCGGCGAAGACGCGCAGATTTGGCAACGAGTCTCAGCTAAGCTGAAGCACTCCTCAAGGAACTTCTGCGACCTGTTGAAAAACTGCAGAGCCGCTATGGTGGACCGCTCCGTTTGCAACTCTCCGCTGGGTTCGTTGAAGTGGGCCTCAATGATCTGCACCGAGGTCAGCTGCTGCTACAGCACCGGCCGATAGCCGGACAGCTTTGTGTGTGCGGCGGAAAAATCCACGAGCTGCGTCACGAAGCACCATGCACCGGGCAGCACGCCGCCGATGGCCGTGTTGGTGGCGTTGAAGCGAAATGTTGTGCGCATATTAAACCACAACGTGCTGAGCCGCCCAGTCACCTTTGAGTTCAAGATGACGAGCGTGTACATATCCGTCGCGCCGCCTCCACTGTACGACAGAGTCCCGGCGATGACTAGAAGACATCAAAGAGTTTATCCGTTTTCTCCTTTTTTACCACAGATCACCAGCCAGCAGCGCACCGGAGGCGTGCGTCGGCGACATCGAAAGTGCCGCCACGTTGGTGGCCGCAACCCAACCCTCTGGTAGCGTGCTGCTGATCACCATGTGCGTTAGCATCGAACGCTGCAGCGCTATGAAGCCGGTCCCCTCTGCCAACAGCGTGCAGTCAATGGACGCGCACAACACGTTGAATCCTATCAGGTTGTACAGCGACACCCACTGGCTCGGCACGCTACCCGTAAGTCGAGTGATGCGTGCGGTGAAGGAGTAAACCTTTTGCACGGACCGCCACTCGGGCGGTAGCTTGCCTAGAAGACTTGTACGCGTCATGCTCAGAGAACTGAGCCGCGTCAGCCCGTTCCACCCCGCTGAAAACACTTCTTTGAGTCCAGCAACGTTCGGGAAATCCACTTCGAAGACTGCCACCTCCGAGAAGTAGCAGGCTATGGGTGAACTAATAAAAAAAAAAGAAAATGGACGGCCAGTTTCTATTCGAGTCGCGGGGCACTCCGTTTGAAAGGCACATCGAATAGGGTTTCCAGTCACAGTAGCCGCCGTAGTCAGATTGTGTGTTGGTAGTGCTCTAGGTTTCTTGCCGTAGAAAAGCCAGCGTGCTGCGTTGCTGGGATAGCGTGTAGCATTCTAGGTCATGACACAAGTTGGAGTGCAGTGGCACAATTAGTAGCAACAACAGCAACAGCATCCGCAGGATCGGCAGCAGCGGCCGCCGGCGAAAGCAGCCGCGATTCCGCCGCACTCATTCAAAGGGAAGGGATAAATTCCGGAAAGGCGGCCTGACGGGTGGCTCTGGGGCGCTCGCTGTGCAAGTGGCAACGTCAACTGAAGAACATAAAAAGAAGCGTCACAGACTCAAGATGGGGCGCTGAGCTGAGCCACTCGACGCTAGAAGGAAAACGTAGCGTGTGCCCTAGTAGAAGTGAGAGGGCGGTAAATCGGCCCTCCAATTAGCTGCGCAAACCACACGAAAGACGATTTACGAGACGCACGCCAAAAGATAATAAGAATATATATATATATAGGTGCACTGAAAAATGAAGGAGAGGTATATTCAGTGGAGAATGGACTAGTAGCATGACGTGATTCGATGGGTAGGAATGAAACTCACCCTTACGTATGCACAGCTGTTGGCTGCCGTTTGCAAACTACATAAAGAAGACGGTCGTTTGAGCACCGTCGCAGGACCACATGGGTTGTGAAGGGTTTAGCTAGCCAATTTAGCTGTTTTCCAAACGGATGTAGAGGTTTGATGAGAGGGTGCAGCAAAATCACCTTCATGCCTTTGATTAGGAATGCACTGCGTAATCACCAGAACTGCATCGCCACGTAAAATGAAAATGCTCATATGAAGGGTGACACTCTCTGTAAGACCTAAAAACCAATAACAAAGCCGATGCCGTGTTGATAGGAAGGCGAGGAAACACACGTATAACTTAATCAGTAGATACACGGACATTACGATGCAAAGGGGACTGAAAGGGAAAACCAACAGGCAAAGGTGCACATAAAAAAGCGGACGAATACATATATATATATATATATATGTATATGTGTGTGTGTGTGTGCATGCGTCAAGCACAACGATTCAGTATTTTACCCGAACTAAGCGACCAGTCAGTGAAGTAGTTTCTACTGGGCTAAGCCGGACTCAAATGGGAAAAAGAATTAATGGAGAAAAGTGCTCCGCACCTACAACTCTTGCTGCGACCGCTGGAAAGGTGGCAATGGGGATAAAGCAGACCGCTCGAGATATTCCACAAAAACCAAATAGCTTGGAAACACGAAAGAGAGCACCTCATGGAAGCACAGTTACGTAGAGGCAAACACAGAGAAACGAATCAGCGAAGAAGAAAGATCGAAACTAAGAAGGAAAGAGAAAGCAGTCACGCCAAACAAGAGCTTATCCTTGGTTTAGGTGGTAGTTCAAAGAGCCACAGCAAAGGAAAGAGTATTAACATAGTTGATTTTGCTCCAGGAAGCCACCCATGTAGCACTTTACACTCCGTGAAGCATCAAGCCGTACCGTTGGGTCACTGCAGCACTGAGTAGGGGAAAAAAGGGTCCGCACGACTCTTCAAAACAGAAGAAAGCCTCAAAAGATAAACACATGAGAAGAAAAACAAGAATTCCAGCTGAAGTAAATAACAACGAACAAACAATGAAACTACGGTTAATGCGGCGCAGACAAAAATGCGTCAGAGCCACCCTGTCGATTGAACCGCCAGGACAAGAGAGTAAACGAGACAAACCCACTAAAGTACTTAATTTGCCCAAATCGGCGAAAATGAAACGGAAAGTCAGATGCTAGACAGGGAAATGAGGAGGCATCCATCATTGTTGTAAACACATAAGGAAGACAAGTTAGCAAACCTTCGCACCTACGCCAGCAGGTGCACCAACCGCAACGACGACAAAAGACCAGACGTTGCAGTCCTTTTTCTGTAGTTTCAGACGACAACCTTCACGATTACAGCCCCAAAGGAGAGGCTGTTCACACTGTCGTGCGGTGGTGTAGTACTTGCGAGCACGTCAACCTCAGAGAGAAGAAAGCGGGTTGGGTTGAGGCGACGATGACACCTCCAAGCCGTTGCTGCAATCTGTGTTCCTCCTCGTCAACTCCCTACACCAGCTGCTTCCTTCCTCCACCTGGTCATTGTTACACTGCTCACCCGAGGCCTGTGAGCCGCGCACGGACACCTTTTCATCTGCACTGCGCAAGCCGCCCATGCACCAGCACCACAGGAGCGTAAGTGGCACCATGGCCGCAGCAGTAACGAGCACCACGATGACAACGACAGCCCACACGGGAAAGCCTGCAGATGACGACCGCATCGATGCCGTAGAGGTGTACGCAGCACACGTGGTGGTGTACGCGGCGGGCGGCAGTGTGCACACAGTGGCCGCAGCAGCACACGACTGCGACGCCTCCGACGTCAACCCGATTGCACTCGGCGTGAAGTTCAATACGCACAGCCACGCGTGCGGCAGGCAGCACGTTACCGCCGTCCCGCCGAGGCGCACGGACCGCAGGCCCCTCATCGTATCCCACGCGTCCGGGATGATGCCTTCAATGCGCGTCCCGGAGACGTCGAGTGTCTGCAGGGCCGTCATGCTCGCCCACGCCGGCGGCAGTGTGCCCGCGATGCCTGTAGCGGCAGCGTTGAAGTGCTCCAACGCGCGCATCGCCCTCCACGACGACGGCACGCTGCCCGAAACTCCGGTTTCGGACACGTCGAAGTCGCGCATCGCTGTCATGGCAGCCCACGCGGGCGGCAGGTAGCCGTTCACCGCACTGCGCGACACGGAGAAGCGTTTGAGGTTGGTCAACTGTGACCATTGCGGCGGCAGCGCACCGCTGATGGCAGTCTGTGCAGCAGCGAACTGCGTGAGGGCAACCATGGAACTCCACGACCGCGGCAGGTGACCCGACACATCGGTGCAAGACACATCAATACCCGCGATTCCGGTGATGACACTCCACTCCACGGGTAGCGTGCCGTTGACAGCCGTCCGCGACACATCGAAAGCGCCTAACGAGATGAGTGCAGACCACGCTGCTGGAAGGCTGCCGGAAATGTTTGTGCCGGACGCGTCAAAGACGTGCAGTCTACTCAGCGACCTCCACGCAGCAGGCAGTGTGCCGGACACCGAGGTATTCGACACGTTGAGAACTAACAGCGAGGTGAGGGCTGACCATTCCGGCGGAACGGTGCCCGTGATTTGACTACCGGCAACCTGGAAGGACTGTAGGGACGTCATGCCGGACCACGACGAGGGCAGCGTGCCGTTCACACTCGTGCCGCCGGCATCAAAGGCAATCAAAGTCTTCATTGAACCCCACTCTGCCGGGAGGCTGCCAGTGACACTCGTGTGCGACACGTTGAAACTCTTCAGCTTTGTTAAGGCACTCCATGTTGAGGGCAGCACGCCGCTGATGCCAGTTAACGCAACATTAAAGGTCTGCAGGCGTTTCATTTTGGACCAGGTGCCAGGCAGTGTGCCGATGAGGCTGGTGTTACTCGCGTCAAAATACGTCATGTCGCTCTTCAGGTACCACCAGCTTTGCAAACTACCCGTGACATACGTGCTTGACAGATCGAGGCTGGTGATACCTTCCATGAAGTACCAGTCGACGGGCAGCTCGCCGATAATCTGCGTATGCGAAATGTTGAATTCTCGTATCCTCATCAGCTTGCCCCACTCATCAGGTAACTTGCCGGTTAACTTAGTGTAGGACACGTCAAAGTAGGTCAGCAGAGACACCTGGCCCCATGAAGGAGGGAGAGATCCCGAAATGGCCGTGGAGGCGACGAAGAAAGCCCTCAAGCTGGTCATATGTGACCAGCCAGACGGAAGGGTACCGTCGATTTGGGTGCGGGACACATCGAAAAACCTCATGGCCGTCATGCTGGACCACTCGTTCGGCAAGCTGCCGCTCAGCTGCGTATCAGCGGCAGCGAAGATCTGTAATAACGTCATGCTCCACCACGACAGAGGCAGCGTGCCGGAGATGCCGGTCGATGCAACAGAGAAGCGGGTCATATTTGCAAGCGATGCCCACGAATCCGGCAGCGGGCCTTTCACATACGTATGGGACACATCAAGGTTGGTCAATGACGTCATTGCAGACCAACTCCAAGGCAGCGTGCCGCCGATGCGCGAGATGGAGACATTGAAGGCGGTCAGCGACGTCATCACAGCCCAGTCTGGGGGTATTGTGCCAGATACACTAGTCTCCGCGACGGAGATGAACTGAAGCTGCGACAGCGCGCTCCAGCTCGCTGGCAGCGTTCCCACCAAATCTGCATTCACGGACACGTCAAGATTGTAGAGCATCACCTCAGAGGCGGTTATTTCACTGCTGAGTTCCGGCAGCGTTCCTTTCAGCAGCTGCTTAGTGAGATTGAGGAAGACGCCTTGGGCTTCGCACGTTACACAGCTCCACCGACAGAAATCATCCTCTGCGTCAAGATCTAAGCCAAGAGAAACCTTGATGAGGTTCAAGAACGCGCGTGTGTGTGTTTGTTGAGCAGCTGTGTAGCACATCGAGGACGCACAAGCACCACGGCACACTGAAACACAAGTGAGATTCAGCAGCAGCAACAGGAGCACTGGCAGTGTAAGCAGGCGCTGTGTGCCACGTCTCTGTCCTCCCGAAAGGAGAAAACAAGGCATTAAATTATTTTTTTTTCTGAGCAGCAATTCCACAAAACCGGATTGAAAACTGAACACGGGAAGCAGAAATCGGTAGTTAGAGTGTCAGCTGCTTGCTTAGTACGTTGGAGACCTGCTCAAAATGCAAAGCTTGGATGTCTGCTGTGCATAGAGATGCGAAGAGAGAGATAAACTGCATGTGATGGTTGTGTAGAAGAATCTACCGGGAAGGAAGATAGGAGCTGAGTGGGTGAGAAAGAAAAAAAACGAAAGTCGTTTCTTTTTTTTTCTGATTTCTTCCGCAGAAACACCCTAGGAGCCCCACAAAAAAAAAAAACCACGACGGTGTATCACATCTCCTTTCCTGTGATGATCGCAGGAAAGACTCGTGTGCTTTACTAAGGAAGGCAACTGCATGTTTCTTGCTTTTTTTTCCCTGTTCCATACGGCCCCCTTCGCGATTGATTTGCTTACTGCACCGCGTCGCCACCACTTAGTTGTTTTGGCAGTCGCTCGCTGTCCAAGACAAAGGCTTCCAAGTTGGGAACAACGCACACACACACACACACACGTATATATATATATATATATGCTGGGAATCAACACGACAGTCAGTTTATTTGCGGTTTTAATACATTACGAGGGGAGAAAGTCGAAATGAGAAATGCCGTTGTGGGGTGCTCGTTCAAGGAGAATACCCCGGCGAGCACACTACACCGGCTAGGAAGAAAAGCGAGTGCGATGAGAACCTAAAAAAGATTGGTCAGCCGAACTCTTGGGAAGGAAAAGGTGAAGCTCGCCTCTGGGAAACGAGAGACGAGGCCAATAACAGCCCAGAGAGTAAAGATGCTCCAGGCGCATCTACCCGAACGCCCTTCACTTTGATAGAGAAAAGAAACAGCACGCTCGTTGAAATTGCAGCAGTCACATCAGATGAAGGACGAGAACGCAGTACAAGAATTCCCGAAGTTGCAACCACGGGTTTTCCCACCCATCTCCGTTTGATACATCTTCAAAAGCTGCGGCAAAACAGGGCTTTTCCTTTACGTGCACCTGTGGGGAGTTCAAAATAGTAAATTCCGCAGATTGAGATTAAACCGAAAAACAAGAATTGCCATTATCACGATTATCGTTTTGATCATTAGGAGAAAGAAAGTGAATGACGTGAGAAGGACAGAACACGGAGACACTGACTTGTGGTAATAACAGCAAGGACCAACGCACATATATACACCGTAAAGGTTGTTGGCGAATGGCCTCCAAGCACGCAAGCAAAGATATGAGTGCGGACTTCACTAACAACGGTGTAGCGAAGCAAAAGTCGTCGAAGAATGAACAACAACAGACACACTCTCTTTCATTCCGATGGTCGTCATCTCGTTGGCAGCAGCTCTCGTCGAACCGGATCCGTTTTCCACTGCTGTTCTTTGACACTACATAACATTGAGAGAACCATGTCAAACATCAATGCAACAATGCGGAAAAAAAAAAAGAAATGCTGCAGCACAAACACGTAAAGTAACGGCCCATGAACGCAGAAAAGCAGGGAATAACAAGCCCGAACATATATGTACTCGTAGCACTGCTTCACCAAGACGACGAGGGTTAATAAGCATGTTTTCTTTTCATTTTTCAAGCGCAAATCCCACTCTGAAATCATTAACTTACGATAAAAAGAAAAAAGGAAAACGGTAGAGCCACCGCTTTTGAGCTTCGGTGTAACGCGTTGAGAAGTCAGCAAAGCAAAACGAATCTTTCATTCAACACAACAGCTGACGTTTTGCTTAAACGTCTAATAAATAGATTCGTGAAGCCCTTGAAACTCGCCTTCTGAATTAGTGATTATCTTAAATCTTTTTTTTGTTGTTGTTGCTTGGTTGGTTGGATGTGCGACCGCTGTATAGCTGAAGCCCGATCCTTGCATATCCGAATATGCAACTGAAAGGAGAATAATGTCCTCTCACCTTTAAGAAAGGTCGGCATGGTCTGGTTGCTTGGCTCTACCCACATCGGGCCGACCTGTTTCGTAGACGACTTCAGTCGCCGAAGCGTCGTGTCAAGTAGTGCGTCAAGAGGCGCTCTCGGAGATAAAAAAAGGAACAAGGAAAGCAGAAGTCAGCATTGAGACAAGCGAGAGAGAGCAGTTCTCCCGCTCTCCGTGTGGAGAGCCCCTCACTGGCTTTGTGGCAAAGAGTTCAACGGGAGTGAAAGCGCATAAACCCAACAGACTGGAGTATTTCGCTTAACAGCCAGGAGCGCTGCCCAGCACTGCTCTAAGAGACAGGGACAAAAGGACAGAACGGACAGACAGACATACGCAAAGCGACGAGAGTCACTTTGCAGTAAAGGGGCGCAATGATCAGACAAACAAGTTAAAAAAAAAACCGCTGCTTGTACCGACGTCGTGAGCAACGGCAGAAAGGGACAGAAGAGAAGTTGAGGAAGTCAAATAAGACTCGAACACTTGGGGCAAACGGCGGAAAGAAAGCAGAGGTAGACTGAAGGCGGAGGGGGAGTAAACGCAGGCCGCACGAAACCGAAATCGAGGCCCCAAAAAGGAGAAAGGGGAAAACCCACGTATCGGCGACATACATATAGATGTGCGTTAGGAAGAGCAGCAAAAACCGCACTGCGTGAGAATTGCGATGTTCACAGGAAAAAGGAGAAAACGATTGTACACGGACATTGATGTTCAGATGGCCGTTGTTGCTTTGAGTGCGTTTGCCAAGCAGTCTCACAGCTTTTTTCTACGCGTCAAAGCAGCGCGAAGCAGTTGAATTACCAGCGTCTCACTCTGCAAAAATCCAGATGACACCTCCCGTAAGTAAACAATTAAAGGAGCGCACGTCCAAATCCGTCGCCTTCGTCCGAAACAGCGCTTGGCGACATCATGGCAACCGGATCGCCGTTCGCACAGGCTTTTCAGTAGTAGCATTAGCACCAGTAGCACGAGATCGTCGCGATCAGCGCACGCAGGACGAAAAACCTCCAGCCCTCTTGTCCTTACCAGTAAGCCAAAAGGTCAGCGGCGCAACGAGCACCATACTGTCGAGAATGACGATAACAGCAGCGGCCCACACGAGGAGCGCAGCAGCGGGGGAAGGAGTATGTATAGTAAGAAGCACTGTCGACATGGTAGATTTCGTGGTTGTGGCGGTAGTGTTTGTTGTCGCTGGTGGATAAGTAGGGAAGACGAGTACGAGTTCTCAAACCGCAAGCAAACCGAAGTGGCAGTGCCGCATGCCAACGACGCCGCTGATTTAAGGCTGGCGTCGTTCACGGTGAGTCCGTTGCGGCACAGCCACAGGAACGGCAGTCAACACGCCACCTACGTCTTATCCAAGCCTACCAGAGAATACAACGCCATGGCCCACCGATATTCTGGAACAATGCCTTGATGTTCGTGTTGCCCAGCCGTTACTGCGCAAGCGTCGCTAACTTCTACCACGCAGGTGGGAGAGTGCCTGGAGAGGCTCGTGTAAAACAGCGCGAAGTACTCCGTGGTCATCGTGGACCACTCCACAGGCAGGGTACCGCTAATTCGAGTACTCGCCGCTTACATGGATTTCAAGCCGGCGGCGGCGCCCCGTGTGGCAAGAAGCGTGTGGTTCATGCTGGTGTAGAACAAGTCAAAAATTATGTAGGCTGTCATCGCACTCCACCCGGTGGCGGCGAGCCAGAGATGCCCTCAACGTTTGTCATCGTCAGAAGCAGTGAGTTTTGGAGACGGTCCCACTCTGGCGGCAGCATTTCGCAGAGGAGAGAGCTGTCGAGGCAAAAGACATTGAGGCTCGCAAGACCCCTTCCCCTTCCCTAATGCAGGCGGTAAAGTGCAGGACATAATTGTGACACTGAGAGAGCCACCGCAACGCAGCCGCTGCCACTCCAGGCAGAAGACAGACCTGCGGAAAACGGAGTGGAAGAGTCTTCGATGCTAGCAAGCTCTGCCAGGTCGCCCCAGCGGGAAGGCAGAGTGCCGGAGAGAAATTTGCCGGAGGTAACACCAATTTTGTTCACCATCCCTTCCGAGCCGATAATGGTGGCGTCGAGTTCCAGCAGAAAGCCTTTGACACTCTTGCCGGCCAGCGCTACAGCCACGCCGTAGAAAGCGTTCTCACGCCATCTGATGGACAGACGCTGCCACGCGTCCACGCCATCTGCTTCAACGCGGTGCCAACAGCTTGAAGAAAACTGCCTGTGTGGTCCTGCAGCGCGGCCGTGTCACAGGCGATGCAGCTACACGCAGCGGCGGGCATCGTTAGACAAGCGATGCCAGTACAGCAGTAGCCGCAACAGCATAGAAGGTTTGCAGGGACGTACCGTGTTTGTTTCCAAAGACGAAAAGACAAAGGTGCGTTTGCTGACGTCTCTTCAGCAGGCAGGAAAGGAAAAAGAGATGATACTCCAAACGCTTTAGCGCGCCCTTGAAAACTGTCAAAGGGATAGCAGGGTAGGGTGGTGAAGGAAAACTGCGCGATGTGAAGGGTGCAAGATTAACGCAAGTAGTACAGGGAAGGATATATAATCAAGCAAACGGCTCATTTTACTCGGGATGTTATAACGAAGTAGTCGGGAAAAGAGGGCAGCAAAGACAAGCGTAGGAAGCGTGTCAAACGGAGAACAGTGGGCTTGAACATTATCAAAGGTGAGTAATTCACTGTGAACAGCAACAAGAAAAGGCAATAAAGCTCTTTTGTGTGTTTTGTGTGTGTGTGTGCCGTGAAGAGCACTTTTGGGAAGCGGTCGCGCGTTGCCGTCAGACGAAGCAATGCTAACAACTCATTACGTCTCGCTATCAACAGAAGGAGGTAAACCAGGAGAAGCACGGTTTCACCCTGTGTTGCACATTCTTCTTTCAATATGACATGGAATCAGCAGCTCCACTTCTTTGTGAAACACAAAGCCAGGACACAGAAGTGGTAATCCCACCTCACGTTTGGGTCAACAGCCGGCTTACTTCTTTCTCTGTCCTACTTTGATGTATCGACTCACGCACCTCCACAGAATCCCTGCAGCGAGGCTAGGAAGTCGCTAGCACACAAGGGCCCACTGCAGAAGCAACATCGAAAACCCGCAAAGGCTCATACAAAACGGCTTCTGGTATGGATTAAACAGATATCAAAGTGATAAGTCAGTTACAGCAACATCAAATCTCCTTCCTCAGGCGTTGGTCCTGACGTGGACTTCGCAACGGGTTGGTCGGGGTAGCTCGAATGCACTCCATGTACTCCAGAGGAAGGATGTCGGACCCTTCTAAAACACGCGAGAGGTACTCGCGCGAAGGCAGTAGCTCCTCCGATGTCTCCCGGGCAATATATGTCCAGCAGTCCCACGATGCGGCGGTGGAATCGCACAAGTCGGTGCATCGGAGCAGCTGACGGTCGTAACCCGTCTCGTAGTTATCCATCATCTTCAACTGGGCGACGCTAATCTCGTACGCCGCCCCGCACACATACGATGGCATCGTGTTGTGGTGCCGCGTCAGCCCCTGTGCCTCTTTCTTCCTGCGCAGCTCCACCGGCTCCACGTTGTAGTACCCAAAGGACGCGTACCTGACGCGATCGAGAGGGGTCTTGTTTGGCACGAGTACGTAGTCGCGCAGCTTCACAGCTCGGCGCTGGTACGGCGGCCCAATGCGGAGACACACCTGCTCCCACGAGAGGTTAGAGCCGTAGGCCAAATACCACGTTTTTGCTTCCAGCGGATCCTTCGCCACGTCCCGGGTGCGCTGGTAGACCATGCGGTAGATGGTTTGTCCGTAAGAAGCACAGCCCCTCTCTGCACCTCCGTGGCGATCGTCATATTGCGATCCTTCAGTCGACGCGCCGTCCTTGTACCTCGTCGCCCCATTCACCTCGTCTTCTTCAGTAGCACATTCGAGCATTAGGTACTGTGTATACGCCTTCTGAATCATCGCCACGTAAGAAGCACTCGGCGCAACGCGAGTCGAGCAGATGCAGTTACACCAGTGCAGTCCAGGCCACCGAAATGCGGCTGTTGCCGTTGCTGCATCCTCAGTAGTGCAGCTGCCCGTCTTTTCGTTCTCCATGCACTTTTTCCCTGTGGTGCTCTTGTGTGTTTTTCCCTCCGATGCAAAGGATGTCGACGCCAGCCCAAGCGGCAACGATGCACCATGCGGTGCTGGCAATGCCGTCCACCGCAGCTTCATCGTCCTCTCGATCAAGTACTTGTGCTCCAGTAGTGGCAGATCCAGCGCAGCGATGACTAAGGCCTCGTGTATCTGGGCATCAGCGCCTGGCATACCGTGCTGCACATCGTTCAGCTCGTAACAAGTCAGCATAGCGTACATATTGAAGGAACCTTCCTGCGCGACAGCCTGCAAGAGAGGCGCACGCATGTCGGCTGGAAGCTCGTAAAGCATCCCTCGCACGCCATCGCGAAACGCTGTCACGTATTCGAGGGCTTCGTCACTACCACCACTTCCACTGCTGGCAGCTTTTGCGTGGCCGCTCCCTACGTGATGGGTACACTCTGTGAGATGATCACGTGGAATCAAGGACAGCGGAGTGATGTTCAGTCGGCCCAACCGGGGTCCCTCCACGCTGACCGCGTCGCAAACAAGTCGGTAGCCCGGTAGGAGGCCTGGGTGATGGCGGTGAATAACCGGTACCGTTCCTCCGGCCGCCGCGGCAAGGGCGTGCGCCATCACATCGGAGTCGACATAAGTGCCATAGGCAAAATAGTAGAAGTTGCCGAGGCTGTCAGACGACATGTTGCGCTTCTGCGTGTGGGTAAACAGAGAGGGAGGAGGGAAGAACCTCTGTGGCAGCGCAAGTGAGGAGGAGGGGTAAAAAAAAAAAAAAATGCGTCGGCCGCTGAGTGGTGCAGCAATTCCGTGCGCCCCAACAACGCGCGGAAGCGAAGTTCTGTTGCTCAAAGAAGAAAAGGAGAAAGGGGCGACAGTTCTCGCCACCGCAAGGATGGGGTGAGAAAGGTAAGAAAAGCAAACGCTGTGAGTTGCAGATGAGGGCAACTCGAGTGAACGCTATCCCTAATGACGTGTCGCGGACGGAAATGCTAAAAAGGACTTGAACAGTGTAGTGGCAAGGTGGCAGTGAATGGACGTGAAAGTACTAAACGACCGCGTCTGATTGCTGTGGAAGCAACCCTTGGAAAAATAAAAAATAAAAGCCTTAACGCATTGAGATGGTCTGGTTATGAAACGAAGGAAAGGGCGCGCAACTCAAAAGGGCAGCTCAGTAAAACCAGCGCAGCCACCATTATCGTGCAGGGAAAGAGAACAGAATGAAGTCGAGAAAGACGATCAAAGTGCATGGGGGTTTAATTTCAGAATAAGCATTTGCAGTGGCCCTTCTATAAGGGAAGCCATGTTCTCGATTTCCGTTTGGCACACGGAACACAGCAGTGTAAATCGTCTCAATTCCCCAGCCCACGCTTACCACTATTGAGGAAAGAGCGTTAAAAGGTACCGCTAGTGGAGCGCAAGGCACTTTCATTTACCTCTCCACAGCCGGTGAGAAGAGGAGCCTCACCCCTTTGGTCCACAAACAGCAGAAGAAGTCACTAAGCTATCGACACTTGAGATGTGACCATCGAGAAAAAAAAACCTCATAAACCAGTTGGGGTACGAGACTCTGTCCACATACGAATACCTGGATCACGAGGCAGTCGTGGGAGTTGTCACGGCAACGGATGTGATCAGACGTCGTGCCGCCGCCACCTCAGCCTCTGCCCTCTCCTTCGACCATCCCTTCAACTCACTCATAACAGTCGCGATCGAATGCAACGCAGCTAGAGCGTCATCAGGGCTTGTGTATGCAACGTGCGTCCGCCGCGCCACCACATCCACTAGCCGCTCGGCATAAGTGTCGCGTATCAGTGCTTGCAGACGTGTGACGGCGTCCAAACTTGAAGCAGACGCTGAAGAAGCTGCGTCGCTTTTTACGAGGGACGACGGCACCGTGAGTTGCAGGTGACGCGTGCGACACGATTGTAATTGCGATTGACAGTCTTCACTGAAAAGCGGCGGGTCATGTTTTAGCAGGGCATCGACAGCGTCCTCAGCGATGCGCCGCGCCAGCACCGGAGAACCGCCATACACGTGAAGGAAGGCGACGTCACGTCGATCCTCACTCGTCACTCCCTTCGTACCCACTGTCTTCATCGTGCTCACGTCCGCAAGCCCCGACGACGAAAACGAGAGCGGCACGAGTGGAACGGAGGTAAAGCGAAAGGTGTAGCCCTTCTCCAACAGCTCCTTCTGAAATGGTGCTTCTTTCGGGCTCTTCACATATGGCACGATTTGCGAGACACAAGAAAGCAGCCGAGAAGAGTCAACTGTAACACCGCCGCCAGCCAGCACCGACAAAATGCGCTCTCGCTGAGCCGCGTAGCCGTCCTTCGATTGAATCACGTACGGGTCGTCCAGTGCGAGCCCCGTACTCTTATTCGTGTTGTCACTCAAGCGTTGTGATGAGTTTTGTTGCGTGGGACCCCCTGTAGACTCGGTGGGACGCAGATGTGGAAGCGGTGTGACACTCGGGCCAAGCAGTACGCACTGGTCCCACCACGGCAGCACCATCGCAGAGGCAAAACTCAGACGTGGTGAGCCGAAGTGTAAACCGGTCGTGCGTGTAAAGTACGAGAGTGGCGGCGTCGATAATTGCGCTGTTAATGGGTGCAAGCCTTTCGGACTCACCGTGTAACCTGGAATGTTCTCGCCGCCCTCAGCAGCAACAGGCAGAGGCTGGGTCGCGGAGACGGCGTCTGCTGGTGCAACAAGGTACGAGTACGCCCAGTACCCTTCAAAAGCGGTCGGCACAGTGTCACGGGCGTTGCCCTCGAAGAGACGATTCACCTCGTCCACGCTGCAGCCGGCGCAATTGACGACGCTGCGCGTGTAGACCACAGCGGAGGATGCAGCAGAAGATGAAGTCTCATCGGATAGCGCGTCACGCTGGTTTGTAACAGCAACGGCAGAGCGAAGGTTGAACCACCGAGAAAACCAACTACTCGCCGTTAATACCAGAGTGCAACATTGGCATTGATTGCCGTTATGGAGGCCTGTGTTATTAGTGGCGAGAGCGTCGCACACGTGCACTGCCAATAACGGAGTTTCAGGCGTCGACTCACGATGAACAGAGCGACCAAAAAACCACCTCGACGACGACCTCCGCCTGCCATTTGACTTGCCACCAGAGCCCTCATTGCAAAACGTTGCGCTTGACAACTTGCTTGCAATCTCCTCTCTTATGTGTACTACAGGAGCGTAGGTGCACAGTGTTACTCCGAGCTCCTCTGCCGTGGCGGCCAAGGCCACAGCGGCCGTGTGGCTCTCCAGCAACAAATTGGGCGTCACCACACCGCCTTTTACACGCACGGTGGGGCTGCTAGATGTTACAGAGGAAGACGGCGAGAGTGCCGGCAGTCGACGCTCCACCTCAGCGGCGGAGAGGAAGGAAGTGAATTGAAGCGGTCCACAGAAAGCGCTGAGGATAGTGCTCAGCATCCCTCCACAAACGTACTCGAGCATCTCCAAGGAGTGCCACGCAGGGAGAAGCGTGGTAGCAGGCCGGACAGATGTTGCAGATGCACGTTCGTCACCACCGCCAAAACTCGACTCTTTTCTCGTCATGAAGCCGCTGACTTGACGCAAGCGTCTCTGCAGACGCTGCATGAGTGTTTCCGGCGCTCGGACGCACCACCCTGCCACGCTCCGCCACGTCGCCTCCTCCTCCATCACCATCATCGCCACTCGCAGCCAGCCCATGTCACGCTGACGGATCGCCCGCTGCACGTAGGGAAAGGCACCCGGCGAAACCGCGGGCATGCCGGACGTCGTCGCACCGCCCCCGACGTCCGCAGCGTCGATCAGCGCAACCCGCAGCCCACGCTGTGCCGCATCCACAGCGGTGTAGAGACCGGTGAGACCGCAGCCTATGACGCACACATCAAAGGGTTTCTCTGGCGAGCTGGACTGCAGCCTTGACCAGCGGTGCGCCCGTGGCGTGGACGCAGATGCATCTGTTGCCCCAGGAGTTTGAACGAGGTCAGAGGAAGAAGCTGCAGGCTGGTAGGCGGAGGCGGGTCGTACGCCAAAGGAGCGCAGCTGCCAGCGTTGGTAAACGAAAGCGGCGCCGGCCGCGAAAGCCGTGGCACGTACGAGACGCGCGGGGAGGCGGCGGCTCCGGCGGCTCATCGTTTTGCGTTGATTCGGAACTGTTATAACGAGGAATAAGGCGGGAGGGGGGGGGAAGAGTATGAAAAAAATTGTAGGGGCACATCACATTGAGAACGAACCTCCCATTGAAGCAGTAGTGGTCTGGCGTTGTCGCCGTCCTCTTCGCACTCAAAATCAGCGCTCAAGATTGAACTCGTGCCCGATTCTTTTCGACGCATTACACGCAGCGAGTGGGCAAACGAATACCACAACGCCAGCGTATTTCAACGCGTCCCTTTCCGACGACTTTAAAGCTGTCAGATAAACTTCTGGGTTTAGCTACCCTTTGGTTCAAAAACGACTTCATGAGCACAAATCGTTGGTGAGCCATCGAAGCCTCTGTGCCCTCCCTTTGCAGCCTTTTTGTGATCTGGCGGTTGCAGGCACTGGCAATGGCAATTTAATCAAGCGCTCCGAAGTGAAGCTCTCAAGTCACGAGAGCGAATAAGGTTAATCGCTGACTACAATTAAACAATGAACGCTGCCCACACACACACACACACACACACACGCACATGCACGTGTGTATATTTATTTATTTGCGTACGTGTGTGTGTGTGTGTGTGTATGCTCTTGTGATCCTCTGCACGGCTCAGCATCGAGTTACCGACAAAACAGCTGTACTCCTACCGCCTTCTCTACCTTCTTCTCTGCTGTTGTTGCATTCAACGCTTTTTGTAGAGGGACGGCACCAAGACGTCACCGGGTCTATGGCGCAGCTCCGTGTTCGCGTTCGCCTGATTGTCTTTTTTGATAAAGTCAAATGCTACAAAGTAGTCCCCGGCAACGTCGGTGTAGTCGACATCGAAGCCAATACCTTCCACCAACTCAGCAAACTTCCGCGGGAACGGCACGCGCGAGCGCACCTCGATAATCTTTAGCAGCCGCTTTGGCTTCAATATGCGGAACGCCTCAAACAGGCTCTTCTCGTAGTCGGTCGACATCAAACTCAATGAGAAAACACAGACATCTACGCTGTTACTCCCGAGCGGCACTTTCGTCGTATCCGCCACCGTCACGTTGTCATTTAACGCGCAGAAATCAAAGGAGTGAACAGTATAGCCATTCGGCTTCAGTGCCGCAGCGATTTGCGCTTCACCGCAGCCCATGTCAGCTACCACCCACGACAAAGGGATGCGTCCGGGCATGCTCTTGCCTTTGTTCGCGAGAAAGCGTCCACGCCGGTCGCCCAGCAGCGACTCCACAACGACGCTGTTCGGATTTATCGGCCACTGCACGAGCTGTTGATGGTAACCTGTGTGGTAGTCCTGGAAAGTGGACTGGTCACGGAGCAGACGGCTCGCCAGCGTGGTCGGAGCGTTGTAGATTTGCTCGTTCAGCAATCGAAAGGTGCTCGCGTTAAGGCGGTTGCGGAAGTGATCGAGAAGGTCCTCGTCACCTTTTTGGCGCAGCACGCGTCGCCGCTGTGCTGCGCTGCTCGCCCCGGCTGCCTTAGCGATGTTCTTCTCCTCCGGGTTCACGATGACATTGTATTTAGGGATGCGGTGGGCCTTGCGGTACAGCTTCTCCTCCATCTTGCTCGCGAAAGGAATATTCTTTTTGTTGTTGGCTGAATCGCGGGACGCCGGGATGTCGCCGTACGAGACAATGGGCCCTTTGAGGTTACTGCCGTCCTTGCGCTTCTGAGCAGCGGAGACGGCGTTGTTGCTGCTGTGACTCCCAGAACCTTTGCCGTGCCCATTTGCCGAGTTTGCCTTTTTTGCCTTCTTCTGTTGCTTCTTGTCGTAGTTCTTCTGGAAGTGGCGGCCGCCTAGCATTGTAGCAAGCTGTGCCGAACACACGCTGTTTTGTGGAATCAACTCGACGGCTAACCTGCCCCAACGAAAGGTGAAGAGGACAAAGCGAAAAACTCCCTAGCAGAGATTAAATTGCTGTTCTCTTCTTACGCTGATGATGATACAAAGCTGGTGCCACACGCGCCAACACACATACCTTGGCTAGCTGCTTTTTCAATCTGCACTTTGAGCAGAGACAAAAAAAAACTGTCAGCAAAGGTGAAAGCGAAGAAGGTGCAGCTGAAAAAAAAAAGAGGAAACTTGGAATAACGGAAAGTCAAAGCGTCAGCTTTGGCGTTCGCTTTATACGCCGACGAACGAAACGGCAACCGACAAGACAGAAATGCCCCAACTGTGATCATCAAAACAAGGTGTTCCGCAACTCCCACGTTGCAGACGTAGTGGCACTTAAGGGAGGCATAAAGCTAATGACCTTGAGCTCTGCCCCTGATTTTTTTTTATACGTGTTGCATTTTTTTTTTGCAGAGCATTCCTCAGTCCTATTCTCAGTGCATCTCTCTTTTCAGATCTATGGGCACGTATAAGCATCCGAGTGTAACGATAAGCACCGTCTATCAGGCAGTAAAACCAGATGTATGAAAAGGAAAAGATGAACTGTAACGACATTGGCGCCGTTCTTCATTAAAAATCGCTCTCAGTCTCCGACGCGCCCGTTGACACTACATCCGCAGCAGCAGCCGCACCTAGCGGACTCGCCTGTGAACTGCGGCGACGCTCGGCGGCGGTTTGCTTGACGATATCTGCACACCGCGCCAGAGCTTCCTGTCGGCTGCCGGCAAACCGACGCATCACCTCAAGTGCGCTGGAATGGAACGTCCTCATGCGTTCTTCGTGCGCCTGCGTCCCGGCGTCCGCGTACACTTGTGTGGTGGTAACGACACCGTCGTCATCGCGAGGTTGATTTGACGGGGAGGACGGCCATTCTCCTTGCGGTTCCATTAAACTGCCGACGTTTCTTTTTCGCATCCTTCTCTCCGTTTCGTTCTCCTCGTTAGGGTGCATCCCGTGCTGCTGCCGGGCACTCTGAGCGTACCATGGAAGGGAAGTTGATCCTACATCACGCCCGTCCTTGTCATTGTCACTTCCCTCCCCTTCCGCAGTATCGTTTCTTTTGCTCTCTGCAGCTTTTGCCTTCTCCTGCAGATTTTCCACAGCACTAGCCGCAGCCGTGGCCTTCTCCAACTCCCCCTCGCCAAGCAAAGTGCTCGTGTAAGGCGTGGAGCGCGAGATGCCAGAGAGTGACTGCACTGTAGCACTCGGTGAAACAGCGGAAAGGTCCACCGCACCCTCCGACGCTGCTGCGACAGTGTCGTCCCTCTGTACTCTACGTTTATCTCGCGCTTCAAAAGCAGATGCAGTTAGTTGGGAGGAAAGACTCACAGTGGAGGGAGAAGAGGGTTTGCGTGGGCAGCATGTCGACTCCTGAGGGGGGGAGCAGCAGTGCTATTGCCATACACCGTTGCCACCGACACAGCAACTTGCGGAGCGTGCCCGCCACCGTCTGCCCGTGTATGTGTCGCGGCAGGCACGTGACGTCGCGGTGGGACGACAACGTCATCCGCATTGCTGTGAGGCGAAAGAGGGGTTCGCAGAGGGCTTAGCGGACAACTCAGCGGAATTTGCGGCTGCGACAATTGCGTTTGTTTTATACGTGCAGTCCTTGATCCATCACTTGGCAAAGATCTGTCGTCTCGACCGGCGGTACCCATCACCGCTGTCACAGCAAGCGAGGGTGCGTTAGGTGCGGAACCAGAAGAAGAGACACCACGAAGATACCCACCTCTAGCCGGATGACCATTTGCGGTCGCAGAGGAAACGGCGGAGGCGGAGCGGCGGGCAGTGGTGTCGCTTGAAGTACCCCCTGCACCTCCCATCGTGTTCACCCCAGCGACGAAGGGCCGCGGCGTCGCCGTGCTGTGCACCGATGGCGTGGCGGTGGCAGAACGCAGCAGTCGCTGCTGCACCGCAGAAGATGAAGACCCACCACCAGTACAACCAGTATTACCACCACCAGCAGACGGTCTGAGGAGGGTGTTGCGCAGCTGCTCCCTTCGAATCTCCGCTGCCGCGTGCTCCTCCGCCTCCTTCGCTTTTCGCTTGTACGTCTTCAGCTGCTCTTCCAGCCGCGCTCGACGGCCCCGTTCGTCGTCTAGCTGCTCCCGCAGGCGCTGCAGAGGCTCCGCGGCATTGGCAGCAAGTGCCCGCATCTTTGCGTCTTTCTCCCGAAGCTGACGCTTTTGTTGGGTGATGACGTCCTCGGTGCACACTTTGTAGGCGGCGGCAGAGCGCTGTTGCTCGGCAAGCGTTTCTTTCGCGAGGAGTTCCGCCTGTGCCGCCGCCATCTGCTGCTGCTGACTGCGGCCCTGCTCCTCGAGCAGCTCCTGCTTCGCGCCCTCTAGCTGAGATCGCAATAGTTCGATCGTGTGATTCGCCGTGTCGATGTGTTGTTGAAGTGTCTTGGCGTGCTCATTGGCGTTCACCTCCTGCAGTTCGAGCCGGCGCTTGTAGTCACGCAGCGTTTCCTGATAAGACTCCGAGGCTTGCTGGGAGGCGGAATCGCGTTGGTGCAGCTGCTGGCGCAGCTCTTGCAGCTCTGCACGCAAGGCGTTGACTTCGTTTTCGTGCCGCTGTGTTTGCTGCACCGTAGACTCCACCAGCTGCGCGTGTTCCTCCTTCAGCGAGCTGTGTGAATCTTTCAATATTTTGTATTTGCGGTGGCTCTTCTCGAGATACGACATGCGTTTCGTTGCCTCCGCTAACAAGTCCTGGTAGCTTTGCGACGTCTGCGTGAACTCGGCCTCCACCTGCGCGAGTACGTTCTGCGCAGAGGCTTCCTGCGTCTGTAGTCGTTCTTCCCCAGCTTCCAACTGGTGTTGCAGCTGACTTTCGCGTGCTTGCCAGTCCGCCTCCTTCGCTCTCCAAACTTTCTCCTGTGCCTCCAGCTGTCGCAGAGACGAGGTCGCCTTCTCCGCCTGTGCGCGCCACTGCGCTACCTGTTCCAAAAGTTCTTGTTGACAAGTTGAGAGGGTTGTGTGTTTGCTCTGTAACGCATCGAGTGTATGTTTGAGGTCGTCTAGGTCCAGCTTGCGCTGTGCCGCCTCCCGACGGGTCAGACGAAGCTGCTCCTCAGCCTCCGCCACGCGCTCCCGCTCCGTCTGCAAGGAACTCTGCAGGAGTTGCTGCTGGATACCGTATGTGGCGGTCAGTTCGTCAGCTGTATGCTTTGTCGCCGCGGCGCGCTCAAGCGTGAAGGACTGCCGCATCTCGGCCATCTCCCGTGCGTGGTCCATGCGCAGCTGCAGCATCGCTTCCTCTTTCACTTTCAGCTCTGCTCGAAGCTGTTCTATGTAACGAGCATCGACACTGCTGGTTATTCCTGGTGTATGCACTGTGTGAGACGTGGATGGAACAATAGCGGGGGCGGATGTCGCTGGTACAAGCACACCGCTGGTGTTGATCGAGGGACCTGCAGAGACAGAAGTGTGGGGTGGAGGTGTGCGATGGCCGGCGGCCAACGTCTCCGCCGCTGCACTGATGTGCGAGCTGGTGGGTTGCGCTGTTGAAGGCTCTCGCTGACCGTTAGATGGCTGGGTTTCCTTCACCGCTTTTCCCCTCCTCGTCTTCCGTGTAACATCGCAGTCGCTATCACCTTCCACACCGCTTTCGCCGGAATCAATCGCGTTGAACGAAGAAGAGCTGTCTAATTGCGCACGTCGCTTCTCACTCGTCGTCGCTTTCTCTCTAGAGGACCTCCGCCCTGACCTCGTTGCGGTTGCTGCAGATGCAGCTGGGGCGGCGGAGGATGTCGGAGGTACTCCAGCATGTCCTCAAAGACAGCGCCCCACCGTTTACCGAAGCGTGACAGCATGCCAGCGGACGCAGACGAGGTGTCGCCGACGCCATCACGCCCTCCCATATTGGATGGATCTATTCGCACCTGAGATGTACTGACGCTGGATTTGCCGCCGTGGCGCTGCTGTCCTCGCTGTTCTACAACGTCGCCTTCATACGACGCCCTGCCTGTTTCCTCTTGAGACGCGTCGGGAGTGGCAGACGTCAACTCAGCATCAATACCTTCAAACAAGAGGGAACGGCGGCGACGACGACGACCACCAACACAATTCCCAGAGTCCGGCTTCTGCGTTGACTGCTGTGCTGCGAGGTGCATGCGGTAGGCAGGGTTGTGGTTGGCTGATGATGGAGAACCGCCGCGACCCACGGCTGCACCGGCCTCCCCAGCAGACTGAAAATACGAATTGTCGTCTTCGCTAAAACCTCCTCGCAAGCCGCTTTCTTTCCAGCGTCGTTCGTCTTCTTGTTGTTGACGTAGCCGCCACGGTGGGAGCCGGTCATTCGAGCCACTGAGGTTACGCTGTGAGTGGACAAGAAAGAGGAGGGCGACGGCAGGTCCGGTTGTGGTACGTATGGTGGTTTCGTCAGTGGGCCCGGGGAGGCGGATAGAGTTTCGCTGGAGTAGTTCAGCGTGCGGTTTGGCGTCGAGGCGGAAGTCATTCCTTGCGGCATCTCGTGATGAGGTGCGGGGAATTTTTCACAGCGGAGATGTGAGGAGCGATGAGGCGAGCGTGCCGTCGGTGCGTGTGCACACCGCACACTGTGTTGTCGGAGAGCTACCCGGTTCGCTTGGGAGTTGCGCGTGTAAGGTCTTTGGCGGCCATTATTCTCCACGTCATCATCGTAATCACTGTAAGTAAAATTGCCATCCTCTTCTACTCCTTCCTCGGTGGTGGTTGCACCCTCTCCAGAGACAGACGAATTCGCAGACCACGACCCTTGACCACTTCGCCTTCGACAGTCAGCCTCTATTTCGCTGCTGTATACATGTCCGCTACAAACAGGAGAGGACGCCTGAGTCGTGTGTGCTGGGTTGTAGTAATACGCATCACGCTGCGCACGCGCCTCTGCAGCCGAACGGCGCTGGATTGGGTACCGTGGTTTCTCCGTTAGTTCCGCACTTTTTCCGGCGAGCCGGTACAGCTGCTCGATGCCGCGATCGGTGCGATCGATGAGGCGTTGTAGCTCGCGTGGGATGTCGTCTTTGCTGTACAAACTTGATGGCATTTTTTTAGCCTTTTGCTTCCGCCTCGTGCTCGCTGTTTTTTCTCGCCCGGCGGCTTGCTTCTTCGGTCGGTTCGCTGTCGTCCAGTGGAGTCAGGGTAATCGCGCCGGGCTGCAACGCCACATTTAAAGGCGTGGAAAGGTACAAAAAGGAGGCGCCGCGTGATTGTCGGACCGTCTTACAGTTCTATGTGACTTTCGTTTCCTCCTCGCGTGACACACAGAATGTACGAAACCTCTAACAGCTATGTACTCCCTCTTACTTGCAGGCGTCTGCGGTTAGGCTTCCTCGCCACCAAACCTGTGATCAAGAAGAAAAATAAAAGACGCTCACGTTGCGTTTCCTCTTGATGTGTGGAGTACCCCAATCCCTGCAGATAGAGGCGGTGACGTTACACGACCATTTGGGCAGCAAAGGGAGAAAGAAAATAGAAATAAAGGACTTAGGGACACCGACACACACTACTCAAGAGCGCGCCACGTCTTGTATAAGCTGCCTACCAAGCAATGCACCCTGAGCATGCGTCGCTGAACAATGTGGTCAACTTCACTATACAACTGAGTGGTCAAGCGGAACGGCAATTCTTCAGGGTGCTAGTGCCACAATCGTCTGCCTCACACGTATTAATGTTATTGTTATTGTTTATTTAATAATCTGAGCAGATATGATACGCCAATCCACACTTTATGCTCGAGAGCAAAAGAAGAACTAGCTGTAACGTTCTTTACAAATCTGGAAGACGCTGCCGTTTTTTTTTTTTTTAACCTTCACGTAGAGAAGACATCGATGTCGTCATTCTCGAGAAGCTGTGATGCAATGAGGAGCTCTTGCGATACGTGTAAAGGGAAGACTCGATTAACACTGTGCTTCTGGTTACTGAGGTAGCGTACGGTTTTCGTAGAGGTTGGTTTGTTTTCCTGTGCAGGTGACGATACAGCATCAACAATCATCTGACTATCTAGCGGAATGTCTCGGAGCTTTACATCCGCTGAGGGTTGGTTGCGTTCTCGGATGTGATCAAGGCGAGCATTTAGAGACTCGAACATGCTTCTGTTCGTCATAGTAGCAGGTGTAGTATCAAAAGGAGGTGTGGCAGAAATGCACGGATCAGTACACGCCGCTTCGACTGAGCGGGGGTCGCTTGACGTTACGCTCCAGCTTGAGACTGACTCCATTTTCAGTTCTGTCGCTCTGCAGGGTATTGAGAAACACGGCGTTTGCGATGTGCTCGCTGCACTCCCAGGCTTCTCATCATCATCACGAACGTCATCTGGACGCTTGTGAAGGTCGCTCTCTGCCTCTTCGTGCGCAGAGTGTGGGAAAGTGCCGAGTAGTTCCTTGTACGACAAACACGAGACGAGGGAGGGGATGTTCGAGTACCGAGTACCGCTACTGCTCTCCGTTGGCCTCGGGGTTCGACGCAGTGATAAGCGGCACCCTTTCGTCACACGATACGACCTTTTTGGCATGGCGTGTCGTTTAATCGGTCTTGAGATCTCAGGGAGAAAAGCCCTTGGTCGGTAGATTGGCCTCGCAAAGGGACACTCAACCAAAGATAAAGGGAGAGTGACGACCGGCAACGAAAGAGGTGGCTGGTGAGATAGAAGTCAGTGCGAGTCCTCTTGAAGGCAAAACGGTAATTGCGGGGGAAATTGATTATGTTTCTCATAACAAACGACAGATGGATACGCAGACCATTCAATCCTACACAAGTAGAGTTGCCGGCAATTCTGACAGCAGCACCAAAAAATACTTGGAATGAATGTTTGCTTCCATTTCAGGGGGATGACAAAAACTTCAGGTGACGTAAAGTTTGACTCGCAGTTTTAAATGAAGTTAATAAACTTCTGTAAACAAGGCCAAGAACAAAGCCGCTCAATTTGGTTGCCGTGTGAACGGGATCGAGAAGTCCAGCCCAAAGTGGAGGAGGTGGCGATTACTTATAATCATGTTGTAGCGGTAGCGCAAGCGTCGTCGCTTCCCACCGGTGCCGCTGCCGCGTTCACTGCGCGCCGCCTCGCGGCGGAGGTGTTCTTTTGTCTGCCGCAATCGCGCCTCATCCGCCAGCGACTGCGCTGAGAAGACGGTGCGCGTGGCCGTCAGGACGGTGGCGTGCTGCCTCGGGTAGGTGAGTTCCCGCAGGCTCATCACTACCGGAGAAGGATTCTGCACCCACGGCAGCGGCACGAGCTCCGACCACTGCCCTTTTACGAAATCGTCGCGTTGAACTGACGACATCTGGCCTCTGCTGGAAAAGGAGGAAGATAATGCGTGCAAAGGGGGAGACTCCGACACGATAGCTTCGAACGGGTAGTGCGTTCCCAGCGGTGGGTTCACGAGCGGGTCCATCAACATGTCCTGCTGTGGCAGCGCAAAGCTGTCAAGCTGCCGATCGCGCAGAATTAACACTCCGGGCATCGTCGTCACCTCCTCCATCACCTCCATCGCCACGATGTTCTCAACACCATTGACTGTCAGGAGTAAAGTGAAGGTGCAGCTGTACATCGCCTCCATCTCCACTTTTGTCGTAGTGCTAATGAGCAGCGGTGCGGGCGGAGGCATCGAGTCCGGTGCAGTCGATTCGCGACCGTCACCGACCTTGATAGTACAGATATTATTTTGCGTATCGGAAGTAGGAACAGGTTCGGGCACGCCGGGGGAGATCGCAGTGGACGCTGCTGCAACGTGCCGCACTGGCTGTGCCTCTTGGCGAATGCGCAGTGGCGGCGGGGGTTCACTCATGAGAGTATCAGGCTTCGCTGCTGCGGACGCGACTACAGACCCGGACGTTGCCTTTTCACTCTTATGCAACTTCACACCGGCCATGGAGAGCTGCACTTTGAGCTCGTTCTTTTGGTTCAGCTTTTTTACGGCTACCGCGTTGTTGAAAACAAGGCGTAAACGCTCACCAACGTACATTCTTGTCGGAAGGCAGTAGTCCTCTTGCTCCGGCACACCGCGGCGGGTCAACAGCTGGTGTTGCACGCGTACACCAGGTGGAAGGGCGACGTAAGTACGATCGCGGCTTCCACTGCCCAGGCCGTTGCTGCTGATGCTGCTGCTCTGTTTGCGCTGACTGCTCTCCTCTTGGTTGACGAAGGAGTCCAACAACGCGGCGGTAGCATGTCCGGCGGTTGACCGCGCGCCTCCACCGCCACTGCTACGAGTGTCGAGTATACCCTCCCGAGTTGCAGACAAGCCAACAGAATTGTCTTTCATGCCAAACTGCCGGTACTCGCTCTTGTCGTACGAGTCCGGAAAGTAGTATACGAGGCCAGTGCGCTGTGCTCGCAAGATCAGCTCCGGTGAAATGAGAATTTGATCCGTGTGCAGCGCGACGCAACCCTCCACATCCAGCAACGTTGACGGCGACTCGAGTCGGCTGCGCAGCTCCTCAAGCGTTTTGATCTCTGATTTTACGCAAGATAAGAGGTACTTCGTGCGTCGTGCGGTTTGCGACTGAGCAAGGGCGGCGGACGCCTCCAGCACCGATGACAAACCACTCCGATTATGTTTTGAGGACGGCCCCAGCTGCCCTCTTTCTTTACCCTCCGGCGGGGCCAAGCCAACCGGACTACCGCTGTCCGACGCAGATGGGCGTTGCAGTTCAATGCTGCGGTGCCAACAGGCACCACAGGCAATGAGGTCAAACCACTCCTCAGGGAAGCGTTGAACTGCCACGCCGTGTGGCAGTAGCGTGTCCAGCTGCGCCAGCGTATAAGCCTGGTTTGGGTGTTGGGTGAGGAACTGAATCACTTCATAGTGCTTTGTCAATTGTGCGGAAGAGAGGATGTGCTGAAACTCGCTCATGGCGCCGGTAAACTAAGGAGTTAAGAGCAGTGAAATGAAGGAAAGGTGGGAAAGCTCGTCGTGTTGGCACACGCAACCTGCAGTGTTTTTCGACAGATTCCTTAGTCAAATACGGTGCGTGGGGCAGATGAAACAGGATCCACACACACACACACACAGATATATATATATATATATATATATAGAGAGAGAGAGAGAGAGAGAGAGGGAGAAGGTAAGAAAACAAAGAAGCCTCTAGGACCAGGAAATAAGAGCACTTGTTGTGGTTAATGTTGGTGGGAGACGAAGGTGACCTAAGGCGCTGGAGAGAGGGAATGTTGAGGTGACTCAGCCATCTTCACTGTTGTCCGCCGGTTGAACACAACTACGTTTGGGTTTCTGTGGGTGACTGTAGAAGCTGCGTAAGCGGCCAGAAAGAAGGTATAAGGGTGCTTCCTGGGGCGTGAAAACAAGAAAACGCCCTGTAGTAAATGGGATCCTCGTCTAGAGGAGGTCACGGTCTCAAATCCAAAAACATCTCTTTCTCACCGAAATCACTCATAGAACGTCGCACACGCAGCAGAGGGGCATCACCACAACCGTCACCGCCACCTTCTGTGCGTGATCACGCTGCGTGTGTAGGACGCTGAGTTGCCGCAGCGCATTGACCTGCAGGGTCAGTCTTTCAAACCCGCCAAAGAGGGTCGACGTGGCACCGGTGCCGGAAGCGGCAAGGCCCATGAGGATGTAATCGGCACTTGGCAATCGACCATCCCGTGACGCAGAACCACCGGACACACCACCGCTGTTGGCACTGATGTAACTACCGTTTGCTCCAACGCGACTACGACTGCTGCCGCCTGAACCAGTACTGCTGCCGCTACCTGGCCCGCGCACCCCACACGCGAGGGCCAAGTGGTGGGTGTAAACCCGTGTCTCTCCGTTGTGCTCGCGAGACTGCGAGACGATAATGTCGGAGTTCGCTGCAATGTGCGCGGCGACCTCGCCGTAGGGACCGCCCTCGCCGCGGAGAGACAGGCCATGCTTCGGATCAATACGTATCGTGACCTCCGTACACTGTGCCGCAGTGAGATCTGCGATGACGTCACGTAGCACGTCGCCCTGCACCGTCACCTGCCCGAGTAGGGACGCATCAGCAAACCGCAGGTCCAGCACGTGCTCGCGCACGTTGCGGGTCACCAACAGAGACTGGAGAACGCGCTGGCCACCTCCAGCCACCTCCGCTTCGTTCACACCGCCACCAGCTGTCCTGGTAGAGCCGCCGTAGCCGCTGGACGACAACCAATCTGACGGGGTCAGCTCCACCAACAGCTTTGCATCTTCTGTCGGGTAAGCCAGGATGGCACGTGTCGACGACATCAACACCACCGGCCCCAGCATCAGCAACGCGTCCATCAAGGTTGGGATGTGAAGGGAAAAGCGCGTGCTGACCACAGCGTACTCGGCGAAGATTGACTTGGGCAGCGTGCACGTGGCCGTCATGTTTTCATCGGTGCCCTCGACGTGCAGCACGACGTGTGAGTCAGTGAAGACCACCGTGGCCCAGCCATCCCGGCTGACGGCAACTGTATGTAGGGCGCGCAAGAACACCGTCGGGGAGGCGATGCGGCAGTACACTGACATGAAGACGTCTCCCTTTTTCCTTAAAGAATGATTTCCCGTGCTACCCGCGCTGTGCACTTCACTTCAAAGACAACAAAAGAAAACAAAACCCCGATTTTTCAGCTCAAGGCAATAATCTGCTCTGCCTGTTTTCTATGTGTTGTGTGTGTTTGTGCTTCTGTTCGTGTTCAGGGTAATTAACAATACTGTACGATAATTGCCGTTGTGCTCAGCTTCGGCGAGTTAGTAGTGCAGCCATGAAATTCAGCAGCCACATGATTCGATATGAGGGGTAGGAGAGAAGAAAGCCGCAAGGAATGACATTAAGACAGGAAAACGAAAATTCGGAGTTTCAACAAGTGCAACCGTTACTAAATCCCGGCTACGCCCTGCGGGCTCCGGAAGCTCAGTGGCGAATTCCCTGGCAGTATCAGCGACCGAAGCTTCGCGTACCAACGCGTGGCTGCTTCACCGGATGGAAGTAGACGATTGAATGCACTATCTGAACAACGAAAGTGTGCACTGCTAAGACGGTTGCCTGCAACACGCAGTTCCAGTGGAATTCTCCTTGAGTTTGTCCTTATGTACGCCAATGCACACTCGATAGCATACGTAGAGGGAGAGCGTTACTTACCCGTGACTGCGCGAGTGCAGCCACCGGAACGTCCGTGAAAGCCTGTGGAATACGAAAGAACACCACAGCCTGTTGATGCACCTTGAGGTACACCATATAAAGGAAGAGAAACCGCCCTCAAATCTGCTCCGTCAAACTACGCCGCAAAGTGATTCGAGAAGACACAGCTGGAAGATACCAAGAGAAGCGTGGTTTCGACCCTAAAAGTACGTTATATATATATATATATATATATATATATATATATATATATTGGAGGGGGGGCTTTTGCTTTATTCCCATTGTCTGTAAGGTATCTGCGTACCTTCGGCGTAGTGCCACAAGCAAGACTACTAAAAGCAAAAGCAAACCAAAATAATAATAAGAGAAACTGTACGATGGCATTCATGAGGCTCTGCAGTCGTGCTTGAAGCTAATGGAAGCGGTAAATCAGGAACGAGATAAAGGCAACAAACAACGTACAACACCACGAAGAAGGTCACCACGGTCAACCTTTACTTAAAAGAGAAAGAAACCCTGTCATCTTACATCAGCATTGAGGCAAATTTGAACATTCAGCTATTTAGCGACACAATCAGATCTGTTTTCTCAGTGCCTCAGTTCCTGTGCGACGACACAGTTCACCTCAGCGCCACCTTCCCACACCTTCTTCCTCCACTGCGGGCCAACCCATAAGCGAATTTTGTGTGTCTGGTCATCAAAAGCCTCGCCGCAAAAGCTGTATGCCCCCGCTGGCTCTGACCAGCCTCTCTCGTAGAAGTAGTACTCGGGCAGAAAAAAGCTCTCAATGTGTCTCTTGCCCTTTGACATACGGATGCGAGGCTCGACACATGGCAACACACTGCTGTAAGGAAGCGTGCCCACACGCCTAGTTGTACCAGTACTCACGGTTGTAGCATCAGTGGATGAGATGGGGGGAGAAGGCACGGTGGTTGCCCACGTCTCCGCCAACGCATTGTAGCTCGGCTGACGAGCAAGCGCGTGTAGAAGCAAGAAGGTGGGTGGGGCAAGAAAAAACGCCTTGAATGTGTTCTCGTGCTGACGGAGCGCCTCGAGGGGGCTCAGCCACAGTAAGTCTTCCACTTCTCCCGATTGGGCGATGAGATTAAGCGACTGTGCGGGGCTCACGGCTGTTGGGTATGTTCTGTTTTCTTCTGTAGCACCATCAACAGCACCACGCACCAGCGCAGCGTAGAAGTACGTATCGTAGCGGTACTTTGAATCTCGTGGGTGACCCAGCGACCCACAGGCCGTAGCAAGAGGCTTGCATCAACGTCGAACGGATTCGCCTGTGGTGGCCTGACAAGAGGGGCAGAGGACTCTACCGAAGCATTTGTGGGCGAAGGCGTAGGCCGCGCCTTCCACTGCGCAGCAGTGCAAATAAGGCCGTCACGCTGCAGCACGCAGGCCGCCTCCTCGACAAGCTCACGCATCGCCCCCACACGGCAGGCCCACGCCTCCGTTTCCCCCTCCTCCGGTGACGGATTCACCTTTGCCTCCATAAACGACTGTGGAGGCTTGTCCACGTCTGCGGATGGAGCAGGGTGAACCCCGTAGTGCTTAGCCAGGTAGTCTTGAGCGGCCAGGTAGTCCTCCACGTCGACACCGCCGCCGGGGAATACGTAGACGTTCGGCATGAAACGTGCCGCGCCATGTCGCTTCATCATTAAGACTTCAATGTCATTTTCTCTCAGCCCGCCTTTCGCGGTGTAAGCGGATTTGGTTGTGGCGTGTGGGTTCTGTGCGAGAAGGAGAATCGTCGACGCCAATCTTGGCACTGCCGCAGTCAGCTTCCGGCTCATCGTGAAAGCTGTAACTGTCGCTTTTTAGCAAGTGCGGATTTGCTGAGGCAACGCTTCTGTTCTCGTGTAGCCATCGTTTTCCTGCGATTATCATAGCATCTAACCTAACACAGGGTGATAACGAATGAAGTGACCACGGAAGCTGCTGCGATACAGCACAGCCTATATCAGCAGAACGATGTTGGGACAGGAGAAGAGAGGCCGTGATATCACGACCCTCTTTGTGAGGGCACGGAGCCATGCAGATGACACAAAAACCGCGGGCATTGCGACACCAGAAAAGGAGATAAGTAATAGGAAGGAGAGAAGTAGATATAGAGAGTGAACATTTTTGCGAAGACTAGGTCGTCTCCACGCCCAGAAAGGGACAGCGACATTCAGGTTAGCCACCACCACACTTCTCCAGGGAAACAAGAATTGCGTTGGAAAGAAAGTTATCTTTACTCAACTTGGGGTTGCTGCACAAGCAATCCTGCACGTTGAGGACAGCAATACACAAAGTTGAAGCTGAAAGGTGTGCCTGCTTCGTGACTCGCTATGCTTCCGAAGAAAGCACCACGCGACAGCAGTGCTATTGCACCCTGCTTTGATTCTGCGAACGCACAAGTAATGGAAACAGAGATGTCCCCTCTTGTTGTTGATGATGTCACTTTGAAAAGGGGAAAAGAGAAAGGGAAACGTGGCGAAACGGAAAAGACGGCGAACTTTGCGTTAGCCACCCCTCCCTGAGAGGCAGTACTCGCACGAGCGCACTGCGTATGAGCACGTTATGCCATATCAGCTCCCATCGGCGTTTAGACTGAAGTGTGGCAAACAGAAAGAGGAGAACGTAAGAACTCCTCAACTCCAGTTGTCTTTGCTTGGTTGAAGTGCCGCAAACCAACGGGTCTGTTGTGTGTGTACGACCTTGCTTACGCCCTGGACTCCAGTAGCAAGAGAGTTTTATTTCCCAACAGGAAAAAAACAGCGGTATGTAGAGAGGAAAAATTACAATAAGAGGAAAAACAAAACGCGGGGCAGTTTCAGCAGCACCCACTTCTTTCCAGCTTTTCTGAAGGCGGCGAGACACGGTGCGGATGCACGGTAAAGTGCTCTAGCACCTCCGTCATCGGCTTCTTCTTGCGGTTTTCGTTCTGCATCGGCGCCCACCGACTCGGGTGCTGCTTCAAGTGTGGCGGTCGGTGTTCCTCCAGACCGGAATCTGTAAGACTCCAGAGAAACTTGCGATCGAGCTCGTATACTTTCGCCGGCTTCTGTTCCGCAATTACGTATGCATGCAGTTGACGTGTTTTCGCATCGAGGCGGAAGCGGATGAAGTGCTTGTAGTCTTCTATCTGAAACGCCGAGTAGGTGGCGTCGTACATGTAATCGAACGACGTGACCGAAAACAGTAGGAAGGTGCCGATCAGCATAGACACAACCGGTGTGATGACAATCCAGTAGAAAAAGAGGACGTACACATAGTAGATGAGAATTTGCAGCCGCGACACGTCCTCCGTAAAGACACCCATCGTGCCGCTGCTCACCTTCGTGGAGAGGAAGCTGAAGGTCTCAAAAGGGTCCAGGCAGCGCAACACCACCAGCAGCCACTGCATCAGCCCTGCGCGTGAGATGACGTTCTGGAACGCACCCAACGTCCACGCAACGGTAAGCCGCTGGCCTCCGAGGATCTGCCAGGCATGAGTAGAGAAGGTTGAGACAATCACCTTCGCCTGAGACTCCATCACACTGTTCCACCGCCCTTCCGCCGAGTACAAGAAGCCGTTGTCCATCAAGTACAAGATTTGAACATGAACGAAGCCCATGGCGCCGCAGCAGCACAGCACGACGGCGAAGGTCCACGCCGCGCCGTAGCACAGCCGCCACTGCAGCGTCGCGTGCCGGTCCGAGCCGGCACTGGCGAAGCACATCCAGAAGAACAGAATTGGAAAGATAGAAATGATGCCTTTTGCGACGACGTGCGAGGTGATTCCCGTTGTGTACGCCACCCAGAGCGAGAAGACCTGCGCCAGAGTCACCGGCGCAGCAGTGGGCCCTGAGCTAGTCGTCCCTTCTACTTCTGTTTCCACTGGCAGCGGCAGGGCGGAGAGGAGGATCACGAAGCACAGGAAACCAACAACCATGTCAAATTTCCAATTCACTACACGGAAGCCCCACAAGCGAGCCGCCATGTTGGTAAACGTCGTCCGACTTGGAAAAGCGCAGGCGCGGACGTACCGCGTACCCTGTGAAATGACGCGATCGTTGCGGGAGCCATGCAGGAAAGCACCACCGCCGCCGCTCACGACAAGCGTAGCGGCCTCTGACGACGGGTCTGTCGGGACATGGCGAGAGTAGTTGTGTATGTCGCCTGCAAGGCGCAGGCGCAGTCGCGTGCCGAGGGCTTCGACAACACGATTCAGCTCTGGCTGCCGCGGCTTGTCCTCTCGCTCCATCGCATCGAAGAGCCAACCGGGTTCATGAGCTGCCAAAATGACACAGCTCTCCGCGTTCATGTAGCGTTCGATCACATCGAGGAAGTAGTTGCGTTGCGAAACGTCGATGTCCTGCGTGTTGCCCGTATCCCCGCAAAGCATGTACCAGTTACACGGCAGGCACAACACGAAGAAGCTGCTGCGCTGCGGCATCAGCCACCCACCAATCCACGTCCGCTCCAGAATGTACTTGCGGTAGGTGGTGAGCCCGTCAAACCAGTCGTGGTTGCCCGGAATTGCAAACAGCATCGGCACCGTGCGCAACGCCTCCTCGGCGGTGCCGCGGCCCACGCTGAGTCCACCACGCCCAGTTGCGAGGCCGACCACCGTCTCCGCATCAAGCATGTTAATGTGCACCGCGTCCACGTCGTGGCGGTCCCCAACAACGATGCGATGCTGCTCGGCATGGAAAACGCTCTGCAACCGCACGTTGCCGCTGAGTGCGTCGCTGTAGGGCTCGAAGAGCCGCGTCGTGTACGTTTCGTCGTCCGGGCTTGGGTAGGCAAGGTCGCCGCCGACGACGACAAAAGACCCGCGCGGCAGCGTAGCGTAGCCGTTCTTTTCCACTCCGAGCAACGCCCTGCTCGCGGCTATCTTAAGTCGGTGTACTCCCGTAGAAGCTCTATCCCGGCACGGGGGACGGGAGACGTAAAAGGCAGACACGACGTCCTTGCTGTGGATCGAATCGTTTTTGACGTTCGTGCAGCTGCTGTTGTTTTCGCCACCTTGACTCTCGTCACACTCGCTGCTTTCGAGGCCTCTTCATTACCACTGGGCGTGTTGATGGAGGCAAAGGGTGGCGGCAGCGCCTGTGCAGGCGTTGCTTCGCTGCGCGCAGTTCGGATGTGGTCGCCTACGATGTCCCCTCCCCCTCCGACCGAGCGCGCGTACGGCCGCATCTTCGCCGTTGGGGAAAAAGGTGCGGACGGAAACAGAAAAGGTGAGGCGGACATACTGTAGCCCTTGCACCTCGGTGTGGTCGGAGCAGAAGCTGCCGCCTGTATGGTGGAGTACAGGGAGCAAGTATTGTCGCCACTGCAGGCGTCACTGTCGGAGCGCATGCTCTCTTCACGACCGACCCCACGCATCGGCAGCTGTCGCTTCTTCTTTCTGGCCGACGCAAAAGGGAGGTGCAATAGAGGCTGTGCGAGGAGGCGGGCCATGCCGTAGGTAGGGTTGAAGCCGTCACCGACGTCAGCGATCCAGTCAAACCATATATCCGGTTCGTCTTCCTCTTGCGCTGTCGAGGAAGACCGACCACCTGGCGCGATGGCCGTGGCAGCGCTACGCGGCATCGTGGTTGGCTGCGGCGGTCCTGTTGCTACGGTACTACTTGCCCATTCGCTTCCACATTGCGCCGCGTTCGCTACGCACTGCTTCAACGAGCGACTGAAATGCAAGTGGAAGATTTTCGGCGTAGCAAACAGCTGAACCGTGCGGACGTCAAAGGCGAGAAAACGCAGCGTAGCTCCGGCGAGAGTCTGCCACACTGTGAAGAGGACGAAGGTCGACCACCAGGGCACCATACCCGGTCGGTTCACCGGGTGCAGCGCCTCCTGTGCCTCCCGAATAAAGAAACGCGGCGCGCGAAACGACATGAGTCTCGAAAAAGCCGGATCGGCGTGGTCGACGTCGTGAATCTTGGTGCTGGCAAACCCGCCCAGAGGACCGGGTGTGGAGGAGGCAGCCGGCTGCGTCGACGTCCGCTTCGACGCAACCGATACTGGCTGGGACAGTGGGGGCTGCTGCGGAGATAGCGGGAGCGACAGGCGTGTAGAGGCGCTGCTACCGCAGACGCGTTTCAGCGCCGCGTCGTCGACATCAAACCACGACTCCAACAAGTCCATGTTCACATCCGGCGGACACTCGTGGTACAGCACGCGGGGTCGCAGTGAGGCGATGGCCTGAGAGGGAATTGCCATCGTCGCTGTGGTAGCGATGGGCGACACCGCGGGTTCACGAAAGGGGACGTCGGACGTTATAGCAGAACGTTGCCCGGTGGTGCGGTAGGACGGCGCACAGGAGGAGAGGCCGGATTGCCCAGGCTGCGCCAGCGGACGCGGCGTGCTCGTCGCAGCGAGGGAGGTAGGCGTGTAGACACGCGGTGGTGCAACCAGCTCCCTCCAATCTTCCTTTTCACTCGACGTGGCCTTCTCCGACGCCATCGCTGCATTGCGTGGTCGCTTGTGCAGCTCGTAGAGTTCGCTCCAGAGAATCCCGCGCGATGGGTCGAAACTGTGCCACTTCTTGTACTGGTAATCCAACGCGATGAAGCCGCAGGACAGCAGGACCACCTTGGCCATACAGCGGAACGGGTAGAGCAGAACAGGAGCGGGTGTTAGGGAGTACAAAAATGCCTTCAGTGGCCGGTTCGCGGAGTTTTCGTATAGGATGGAGCAGTACGCGTAGTGCATCGTGCCGACCGCGGCGAGGATGAGGGAGTTGAGGCCGATCAGCGACAGCCGTCCGCCATACGTCACGCCCAAGCCCCACCGCCGCTTCATCTTATGTAAGAAAGCGAAGAGTACATTGAAAGTGAAGAAGAGAGGGAAATAGAGAATTGGCACCGCCTCGTTCTCGTCGCGTGCCTGCTGGATTTGGCTCTGCTTGGAGTAGAAGAATTGTGGGCCGAGATGGAAACAGAAGAACACGACAGTGCTCCACGTCTGAAAGAACTTCGTCAGCCTACCGTACGTGTCCGTAGCAGCGGTAGAGTGCGCGCGAAATGGGGAGTGGAAGAGGTACGCTACCCCGATGACGGCGAAGTACACAACTGTGCACAGCAGGTCACGCTCGATAGTGTGGGTGATGTCGACGGCGCGTTGGATGAGTGGTTCAATCCACGTTGTGGAGAAGTCAACGAAAGGGTTTGTGCTGAACACACCCCACGTCCAAAGGAGCGCCATTGTTTGTTTGGGTGTGAATTGGGGGTGTGTCAGGGTGTCTGCACCGTCAAAACGAAAAGCGAATATAGTTGATGGTTTCCTTGTATGTCGCAGTGCAATATATCGCACGTAAACGTGAATGTCGTGGAAGATACAGACAAAACAACAACAGGAAGAAGAATGAGGTGGTAAACGTACAGAGGAGAGGAATGACAACAAGAAAGGGAAAGAGAAAAGGGAGGGGCGGCATCCACGGCTTCGATAAGATAGAGCTACCAATGCGAAACGCCGACTTCAGGGGCTTGAGAACAAAGGCTAAAGAATAGGGGGAGAAGGTGATGGCCAAGAGTAACGGATGTGGACTGATGCCACTCTCTAAAAAACTGAGATTACACGCACCTACAAAAAAAACGTATTTGATGTATCTGGTTCCTTCCAGAACCCTCAACACAGGTGAGACGAAGATGACGAGGAGTAAACAGGGTGAGACGTAAACGCACAGGGATAGCAACATAAAATCAGAGGAGGTGGTTCTTACAAAGAGAACGCTGGAATAGCAGTTGAGTGATGTGCGTGCTCTGTCCATAGCAATACGCCTCTTCAATGCCCAGCACTTGAAAGACAGGGATGAACTAACGTGTCGAGCGTTTTGTTTTTCTTCTTTGAAGAAGACAGGAGTAGACCTCATCCAGACTAGTGTTACTCAACGGAGCCTTGTCGTACTTCGAAGCCGCGGAAAAGAACAGCACCGCAATTCACTCTCCTTTTCCAGATTACTCTACTGGTGGCGGAGCCAGGGGAGGGGGGCATCGTACAAAGCCATTAGGTGACCTCCTAAGATCGACACAGGACAGAGCAGCACCATTATATTGGCATGAGGCACTGCTTCATGCAAAAGCATCAGAGGAAGAAGAGACACCTCACAACGCACGCGGGAAAAGCAAGAGAAGAGAAGACTAATTTAGCGTTCAAGTCGACAGCTGTGATTAGGTAGCTCCTTAATCCTCATAACTTGAACAGAGGGAAACAGGAGTGCAGACTACGCTGCTTAAACTACGATACACCAGGAATGAAGTGAGGAGAGCAGACAAAGTGTTCTAGAATCTTGGCGCCGTCCTCGTTGCCCTGCTCAGCCGACCCGTCTTCGCCCGTACTCTTCGGGTTTCGTCCGTCAATACAAGGATTGCCGTTCCAGCGGCTCGGGTGCTTACGCAAGTGCGGCGGGGCGGCCCTAGCGGCATCGCCTTTCAGCTCCTCCTGGTGCGCAGCGTCACAATGCCACACCTTCGGCACATAGCGCATAGTCACGACGTACGCGTGCAGCTCGCGCGTCTTTGCGTCGATCTTAAACCTCACAAAATTCTTAAACTCCTCAATCTGAAACGCCGAGTAGGTGGCGTCGTACATGCAGTCGAAGAACGTCACCGAACAGAGCAGGTAACTGCCAATCACGAAGGACACGACCGGAGTAACTAGAATCCAATAGAAGAACAGGAAGTAGAGGTAGTAGAAGAACTCATTGATGCGGCTGGCACCGTCCACGAAGCTGCCAAGCTCGTCGGAGCTAACCTCTTCCGACAGGTAGGCGAGCATCTCGAGGGGGTCGAGACAGCGGAGGAACACGCCGCACCATTTCACAAGCGCTTTGCCGTAGAGGGCGTCCTGCACCCGCCGTAGCTGCAGCGCTGTACGACTTGCCTCCACCCCGCCTAGCAGGTCCTGCGTGTGGTTCAGCAGTGAATCCACCGTCTGCCGCACCTGGTCCTCCACAGCGCTCCCCCAGTGCCGCTTCGACGACACCAGTAAGCGGTTATCGACCATGTACTCCATGGTGCACAACAGGAATGACAGCATGCTGCAGCAGATCAACACGACGATGCTGGTCCAGAAGGAGGCGTGCAGGCTGCGCTTCCACAGCGCAGCATTCTTCTCCGCCCCTGCTGCGGTAAAAGCGGCGAAGAAGAACCCGGTGGCCACGACTGACGCCACACCGCGGGAGAAGAGGATGTCGACGTACATTACCGTGCGCCGCCACCACACACCTGCCGCGTCGGGCAGCGTGGCGGGCACCACTCGCTTCGAGCCGCGGTGTGGGTCTTTAATCGGCTGCGGCAGCAGGGAGACAATTACCATGAAGCAGCACGCGCCGATGATGAGGTCAAACTTCCAGTTGATGACGCGAAAGCCGAAGAGGCGGCTGATTAGTGTGCCGAGGGTATTGCGAGCTGGGAAGGCGCAGGCTCGTCGATACGCAGTGCAGTGCGACACAACAGGCGTCAGGCGGGGACCGTGCATGAAGGCACCACCGCCGCCGCTCACGACAAGCGTTGGCGCCTCCGTCGTCGCATCGACCGGGACGTGGCGGGAGTAGTTATGGATGTCCCCTGCGATCTGCATGCGCAGCCGTGTGCCGAGGGCCTCGCAGATCTTCGACGTCTCGGGCTGCACTGATATCTTTGATTGCAGCATCGAGTCGTAAATCCAGCCGGGCTCGTGCACGGCGACGATGACGCAGCTCTCCGCGTCCATGTACTTCTCAATCACATCCAGAAAGTAATTGCGTTGTGTCGCGTCGACGTCCTGCTGGCACCCCGCATCGAGGCAGAGCATGTACCAGTTGTACGGCAGGCGTAGCACAAAGTATGAACTCTTCTGTGGCATTAGCCACCCACCAATCCACGTCCGCTCAATGATGTACTTTATGTAGGTCCCAAGACCGTCGAACCAGTCGTGGTTACCTGGTATCGCAAACAGAAGCGGAAGACTTCGGAGGGCGAGCTCCGTGGACACCTTGTCACGTGGGGTATTGCTTTCCTCATACGCCATACCTGACACCGTCTTTGCATCCAGCATGTGAATGTGCGCCATGTCCTTGTCCTTGTCATCTAGCACCACGACATGTGAGCGCGCGGCGTTGTACAAGCCTTTCAAGTGTGTGTTGTCGCTCAGCGCATCGCGGTAAGGGGCAAAGAGCCGCGTCGTGAAGGTCTCGTCGTCCGGGGTTGGGTACGCAAGATCGCCGCCCACTACAACAAAGGAGCCGCGCGGCAGCACTTGCGGTGAGGGCTCTGACAAAATCGTTTCGGATGGCGTCACGTCGGCATTGCTGGTCACCTTAGACAGGCCGGACAAGGCGTGGGAGGGGCGGTGCCACGGCAGCTTCAGCGACGGCTGCGCCAACAGACGGGCCATGGAGTAGGTGGAGTTGAACCCGTCGCCCACATCAGCGATCCAGTCGAACCATACATCGGGCCTGTCGTCTGTCCCAGCCGATGCACCGTTTTTTCCCGTTGTTGTTCTTGGTGTGTCTGCCCGCCCTGGCGGTGGTGCGGGCGGTATCGACGCAGCTCTAGAGGATGCAATGGAGGGGCTCAGGGAGGTGGACGGTCTTTTCTTTTTGATTATCATTTGCTCGCGAGTCGGCAATGGCGACCTCTGCGGTGACTTGACCGCAGACCCGCCTCCGTCATTACTCGTTATTCCTACTGGCTTCGTTGGCGGTGTTTTCCCCAGGGTCTGATCCGGGCTTTTCACCGCAGACTCGTTACTAGTGTACCGTGCCGCCTCCTCCGTGCTCATGGACGCACCGCCAATGTCATTCGTAACCGTCGGCAGCGGCGGCAGGCCCTCTAGCGACTTGCTGAAGTGCAAGTCAAACACCTTCGGCGTCGCGTACTTCTGCAGCAGGCGCACATCAAAGGTTAAAAAATCAAGGGCAATGCGCGAGATCGCCTGCCACGTCGTGTTGAAGATGAACGTGGAGAACCACGGCACCATCCCTGGTCGGTTGGCCGGTTGCAGCATGTTCTTTTCAACTGGGCGGACAGCGCGTCGTGGGAGTCCTTCCACCCGTCAGGCCCTGCCACAGTGGCCGCCTCCCTTCCGTGGCGGTGGTTCGACAAAACCGTCTTGGGCAGGCTCTCTCGCAGCGTTGGGTCACTGTCACTTAGGTGTAGCTGTACACTCAAGTGTGGATTTCTCTCGCGAGACTCGAACGCGCGCCACCAGTGGAAAATGGTCGGGCAGTGATGGGGCCACCTGCGGGCGCACCAGCAATGCGGGCTTCCACCTGCGGCTTCTGCGGATAGAGTTCCGCCCACAGGATGCCGCGAGACGGGTCACCACCGCCCTGCCAAGCCTTGTACACATAATCAACGACGACGAAAAGGACGCAGATAGTAGAGAGGAAGCTGATGCACTGAAACGGCGCCTCATTCACCGGGCGCGGGCAGACAATCTGCGTGACGCGTGCGACAGTGGCGGCGCGGACTTTCTTCGGCATGCTGCTCGACGCTTCCACTGCGGGAACCACCGTGGAAAAAATCTCCCCGCACGCGGTGTAGTGCATCGTAGCAAAGATGGAAAGCAGCACCGAGTTGATGAGAATCAGCGTAAAACTCGGGCCGTAGGTGAAGGCCAACTGGTAACGACGCTTGAACTTGTGTAACGCGAGGAAGAAGAAACTGTTGAAGCAGAAGGTGGGGAAGTAGATACTGGCGACGGTGTCCTCGACGAGCATGCGCTGCGCCATGGAAACGGCTTTCGATTTTTTCCCCTCGGCTAACCTCGTGACGTAGAGGTGCGGTCCCACGTGGAAGCAGAGCAACACCACACCCAGCCAAATCTGCAGCCCTTTCGTCAGCTGCGCGTACCAGTCAGTCCGCGTGTTCACCTGGGCACGAAACGGGGAGTGAAAAAGGTACATCATGGCGAGCAGGACGACATAGGAAAGGGTCCAGAAGATACCGGAGCGGACGGATGTGAGTCGCCCCACCGAGGCCACGAGTACGGCCTCTACGCTGTCCGCCCACTTCGAGAGTAACGGCAGATCTCTCAGTGACTCCATACTGTGTACTGTACTCCTGTGTCTTTTTTTTTGTGTTTTAAGTGCTGTATATAGAGGGGATCAGCAAAACAGCCCTTCGTCGAATTGAGCAAAAGGCGCTTGTCCTGCTGTTGCGTGTGTGTACGACGAGAAACACGTCGTGCGACCGTTTTGAGGATTACGTGCGGTGAAGTAGTTGAAACGAGGTAGCTGATAAAAACTGCCGAACCCAAAAAGAGAAGTTGAGCAATACGTAGAAGTCGCCAACGCGCCGGTAGAAGCAAAGTAATCGATGCGACGCGCACCTTCAGGATTATATCGGCGTTTCGCGTACACCGAAGCAAGGAAAAACAAGACAAAGGGAAAAAGAGTCGTTCGGCGGATGGAAAATACGCTGACAATAAACAGCAGCATGGGCACGCGAGACGTTTGAATCGAAAGCAGAGACAGGATGCGTTGTTGTTGTTGTTTTTGATTTTTGTTCTTATTGTCCACAGAACGTGGTGTGACTCTTGAACACGGCAAATAACGTTTTTGCCGAAGAGACGAAGTCAGAAACAGAAACCACAAGGGAAGAAATAACCGTTGTTCTCTTCCCCGTTAGAATCCCTTTCTGCTGAAACGCGGCAAAAGGAAACAAGAGAGGAGTGCCACCGTAGCGCGAGCTTCTTTGCTAGAGAGAACAAGAAGGCGAGGAAAGCAATGTCGCAGTTTCTCCCCGTTGAGTGTGTATGTGTGTTCGAGCTAAAGTGAGCAGCGCTGCCAAGGACAGAAAACAAGAAAGAGAGCAGAGGGCAAGAGAAAAGCACAGATACAAAGACGGATGCAGAAAACCAAAAGAGACAACTAGTTTTCTTTCTTCGTCTCACCTCTTTTGACAGTAGCACACCTACGGCTACAGAGGCTTACCACCTATTGAACGCTGTTTTCATCGGTGCAACACCCCAAGATCGGCACGGTTTCCTCCCTTGATAGACACAATGTGGCTCTCGTCCAGTGATTTCCAAGCGTAAAACCGCCGTAATTCGATCTCGCGCTAAAGTAGCTATCAATGTCATCTGCTGCTCAAAGCTACGTGTTTCCGTATCAAACCTTTCAGAACAAACCAGGGTGAAGAACAGAAGCGTGCCGGCTTTCGAACAACCGGTTTTCCACTGAACAGGCCTAGCCAAACTGGGACACAGTCGCCGGTTATCGCTTTTTACTCGTGTTTGGTGTATGGAGGTTGCTCTGCCGCAAGGGGAAAAGAGAAGTTCAGCGAGCACCAATGGGTAACAGAAAAGCAAAAATAAAAAGACTATTGCAGCATGTTGGAGCAAGCTCGGGCCTCACATTCACAAAACTACGCTTCCGCGATATCGCCCGTGTGCGCGCTGCACCTTGGTCAAGTCGCACGGCACGTTCACCGAAGCGCACACGCAGGTCTGTCCGCAGTATAGCTTTCCGTGCCTTTATAGTAGGACTTGGAAAAGAGAGAAGCGCTTTTCGATGTCGAGAAAAACAACATTGGATCGGCTTACTGACCTCAAACAGAAAAATATACATATATATTTATATTGATATATATGTGGCAAGTGCCGTACGGAAGGACTCCAGGGAGTTTAGGTTGCTCATACAGCTGCTGTTTTCGCTATTGCGTAGATACATCAGAAAACTCAACTCGTGCCAGCAAAACAAACAAACAAATAAATAAAAAAGTCAAGTGAGAAGGGAAGCGAAGTCGCCTCACCGTTGAGCAACTGACGTACTACACAGTGGATTGACGACGTTGCCGGGTGGGTGCTTTGCGCTGAATTCCAAGTGAAATAAGGTGAGAAGGAAAGCTGGAAGAGAAGCAAAGGAGGGAAAAACAGAAAAGAACGAAGAAGGCAGCGCCACAAAGCAACGAGAAACGAAGTTCGTATAATCCTAAACAAGCAAAGCAAAAGATCTGGGCCTCACCCACACACCGCAAACACGTTTCGCATTCCAGGCAGAAAACAGGGACGTGGAATCTAAGGAACAAAGAGTAGAAAGAATCACATCTATCAAGGCAAAGGAGGAGACGGTCCAAGTCCTTGAAGAAAGCACAAAGGCCGATTGCTCCAATGAAAAAGAATGGAGGAGCCAATGCTTTCATTTAGCCTTCCTTCCGTGAGAAGGAAATATACATACGCGTATACATATATATATATATATAAGCAAACAAAACAAAAAGAGATGGAAAGGGAGTTCGTGTAAGGTACATTGACCGGCGCCAAAGTAGAAGACAAAGAGAACGTGGAAGGTGTATTAGCAGCACAGGTTGGAAAGAGAAAAGGAAAAGCGGAAGTACAGTTTTTTGTTGACTATTTTGGGGGATGTCGTCTGCTCTCTTTGCCGCGTAATTCCGGTCTACTCAAATATTGCCTTTTTCTTTCCTGTGCCCTTCTCTTTAACGGCTGCCACGCGAGTCGTCCTCGTCGTCCTCGCTGGGGTAGTCATCGTGGTTACCCGAGCGGAACACGGAGGAGTGCCGGCTCAGACCGAGCTGCGTCTGCATAGGCACCTGCGCCGGGTTGTCGGCCATCGTCTCCAGCTTTTCCTCCCGCACGCGGTGCTCGTCGTTGCGGTCGCAGTAGAGGCAGCTGCAGCACACGATGATGATGATGGCCACAACAACGATCAGGCCAATCACAGCGATGATAAGACCTGCCCACCAGTGGAACGGCGTGTTGCAGCGCTGGTAAATCCACCGGCCCTGCGAGTCGCGCTCGACGTACTTACCGCAGTGGTAATAAGAAGAGGTGGAGGATGGTGTGATGAAGCCGCCATCCGGGTACGTGGGGAAAATGGAGGTGTCAGACTTCTGGTACTCGTAATACTCACACACCCACTGCGTGAAGTAGGTGACGACGTTCGTGTTCGCCCAGGTGCCGTCACTCTGCATGTAGGGCTGGCGGCTGCCCCAGTAGCTCACGTTGCTCCACCAGGCAGGCTGGTCAGACGCAAAGTTGTTGTACATGCCGGCCGCCGGCCCTCCACGCCGCCCCTGACTGCCGTACACCACACCGTAGTAAAAGGTGACCTGGTTGTGGTAGTAGAGGCCGTGGCTGAACTGCCACGTGCAGTTCGCATCCAGGCAAGCGGCCTGGCGCGCCTCGCCCCCAATTGGCGCCTTCGTGAAGCTATTGGCGCTCATGACGGCGTACGCGCTGGTCTGGTAGGACGCAAACTTCGGCATCATTGTGTGGCCGGAGTCACCTGCCGCGCAGTAGCCGGCGACGCCAAAGCTCATCTGACCCGCTGAAGAAGTTTTCGCGCCATACCGCACGGAGTAGGCGTTTGAGGTGATGCTACTCAGTTGCAGCGCTGTCAGGAGAAGCAGCGCCGCCGCCCGTAACGGACTCAGGTGGGACATCGAGAAACGCAAACAGAGGAAGAAGGGGAAAAAACAGTGTGAGAAAACGGAGCGCTTGAGGCGATTACTGGAGACTCAAAGGCGGAGAAGTCTGTTTAAATAACTTGCACTCGGCAACTGGTGGTTTTGTGTTGCGCGGTGAAATCATAGTTAAAAAAACAAAGATGAAGCAGTTGAAGGTGTGTGCGTTGTTTGCGTAGCAAGACAGCAATTCAATGCACAGACGAAGGCAGAATGCAGGGCAAAGAGGAAAAGTGAATGAGGTTGACATAGCTAAAAGTACGCACGATAAGGTATTCAGAAACTTCCCCTCGCAAGCACGCGTGACGTGGGATCTAAATGCGATGGCAAAGGCAAGCTCTTCCTTGGATTTGATCTTTATTCGCGTAATTTATTGTACCTCAATGACTCTAGTGACTGCTCACCCGCTTCGCTCTCTGTTGTTTGATACGGCAACGACAGAGAGCGATACAGACACACGTAGAAACGCATTCAAAAGCGTCTCTTGGGCAAGAGAGGCTCGGCGGCAATTAAAATGAGACCACGCGACCACTTCTCAAGCTGCTGAAGCACAAGAGGTTACGGTATTAGTACACTGCGAACTTGAAAAGGAAAGCTGTTTGGAGAAAATGAGATATGTTAATCAGCGCCAACAACCAATGCACGCGTATCGGCAGCAGCGTTGCCAACAAAAAAAAGGAGGGAAAGGGGAAACAGACACCCTGTCTTGACAAACAAACGACTACGATACCCCAAGACACTTCGGGAGGGGGGGAGGGTATCTCCTTTCTAGAAAGGCTGCGAAGCGAAGCATTAATAACACGAGTTGTGTTTAAAGAGAAAACACTGAAATAAACGGTAGGTTAACGCGTAACGCGTTACAAAAGAGCCTTCTTCCAGAGAAGCAAAGTGATTCACTTAAGTGCCAATCAAAAAGGAGAAAGTGAAAAGCGTGCAGCACTTCCAACGACAGCACACGGTTGCGAGCAGATTTTCGGCGCAAGGCAGCGGAACTCTTTGTTGTGTTGTCTCACACTAATTCGTGTCCTCAATGACAGTTATGTAAAAGGGTCTACGAACAAAAGGCCAGTGCGCGCACAAATCCACACACTTCACCTCTCAATGCTATACATCCATTGACCTTTATGTGTGAAGCAAGTTCTCAAAATAATAAAAGGGTTCAAAGATCAAAATAAACTATAGAAAAACCAGAAACTATAGCTGTTGCTGAAACTGAGAGTCCATCAATCTCGAGTACTCTTCGTTCTGGCTCAGTAGACTTGCCGGAGATGCACGACGCTGACGCTCCGGCGAGGAGGTCGGTGTGGCCCATCCTGGATCCAGCTGCATATTGCGGGCTTGTGAGAGCACATTTTGTCCGTTTAGCTCACCATCACTTTTAAAAAAGGGCGCTGTTGATCCTGCCGCCACAAGCAAATCTTCATACTCGCCGCTATGCCGTACATTGTCCACCACCATTGGACGGCCCTCTACATGGTGTAGTCCACTAGCGGCACCTGTGCTACGCACCAGCACAAAGCGGGACGACTTAAAAGAAACAGCGGTGCCACCATCTGGTTCTTCCTCCTCGGTGTGAGGTGCATCCTCTCTTCCTAGAGCAGTTGCGTCTTCTTCGCCGTTTATTGTGTCCGTCACCACCAACGGTGTGAAGAGGTGGCTGAGGCGGCCGTCTTCCATCACCCCGGGGATGTGCGGCGCCGCCACGTCGCCCAGCTCCACCAAATCTTCCTCCTCCACATTTCCCAAATGTGGTGGTATTGCATCTGTGGTGGGAGACATTGCAGCAGGGATTAACAGTCGTTGGGACTCCAGAGAGACACGATCGAAGGTGCGACGGCGCTCCTCCACGACGCTGCAGCTACCCACGCCGTCGTTGTTGACTTCCGTGGCGCTGTCTGCTGCTTTCAAAGTACCCTCTTCTTTCTTCTCATTTTCCCCTCCTGCCGAGTTTGTAGTGCCGCTCTCTGCCGCCTGCGGAAACGTGTCGTTTTTCATTGCACTTGCCGACGACGTCATGTCGGCAGAGTTGTCGGGCCGCGTAGGGGTTTGGGCTGGTGCTGGCATCATCGGCGAAGAGCGGGCATCCGCAAAGCGCAATGTCTCTGCACCCACCACCAGTGTGCTGGAGTTGCTGCGTTGCATTCTTTGCCCCGCAAGGTCCGACGAGTTGGTACTACTGCTACTACTACTGCTGCTGCTCTGTAATCGGCGAACACCGTCGTTTCTATCTATCTCCGCAGCGCCGCCGTCGAAGGCGCCGGGGGAGACAACGAATGGTGACTGCTCTCGCTTCAGACCCGGTGAGGTTAAGCGAGATGAGTTGTGCGTCGACGGCACGGGGTGCAGCTGTGGTCTGCCCCACGCACGCCGCAGCGCTTCGACCTTGCTCATGCCCGCAAAAGCACGCACAGACGGTGCCCGCACCAGCTGCCCAGGTGAGGGGCTGTACGTTAAACTTCGAATCGAAGCAGAGCGAATGGCCAGGTTGCCCACCGAGGTGTGACGGTGTGACGCTGACGACGTCGACGAGTTCGAAGAGGCGATGGAGCGGCTGGAGAGATTCCGTTCCAGCTGTGAGGCGCCACTGCTGTCGCGCGGAACACCCTCTCGACTTCCCCCACTCGCACGGGTCACTTGGTCAGCCTGTATTAAGGCGGAGTGCTTTCGTGACAAAACCAGTTCGCTGCTGCCACCGCTGTCCGCTACGGCCGCCTCCCCGTTCACTGGATCGCGCGCCCCGGAGAGCTGCGCTGCCGGAGCGTCGTTGAAGGCGTAATTGCACGCGGAGGTTGCGGTGGTAGTGGAGGTGCTGGTGTGGCCTTTCAATGGGCTCGAGGCCACCTGAAAGGCACCAAGCTCGTCACTGTTTCTGGCCTTGCCTTCCACCTCCAACCCCTCTTTTTCCTTCAGCAGCGGTGGCGGCGGCGTGTTCCTCCCTTCCCTCAGTCCCTGTTGCTGGCTTCCATCCAACTTCGCTGCCTGCAGGTGTTGCAGCTGCGGCAGCAAGGAACTAAAGCCGACCTCGTACTGCAGCTGCTGCTGCCGGGTGCGGTACAATCGTGCGGTCATCTCCTGCATAGACTTGTTTATTTCCGCCGCACGAGCAACTGCCTCGGCGTGGCGGCTGCGACCCTTGCAGAGATGGTAGGCCGGTAACACGCACGCTGCTACCGCGCCGAGGGCTCCGACAACGATGAGAAACGTAGCCCACCAGATCAGCAAGTGTGTGGTGGCTGGGGAGGTAACGTAGGTGATGTCCGCTGCGAGCATCTCGATTGCGTGCGGTGCTGTAGAAGCCATTGTTGGTGAGGTAGGGCCGGAGGGTAGAGAACTGCTGGGGGTCTGAGTGTTTGCGCTTTGCGCACCAACGGCTAACGGCCCCGTGCATAGGAATGAAAAAATGAGGGAGGAGGTGCAGGTGGTGCTCCATAGCAGCGTACCCGGTACTCCGCGTTTTGCCGCAGCCATAGGATACTGAGAAGCAGCAGCCATAAAGCTCAATAGGGGGAAATGCTAAACGACGTGCACATGTAAAACGAAGAACGTACAGATGTTATTCTTACCTTTGAGACAAAAACAGTGGGCGAGTTCAGCAGCGAGCAAACAACCGCCTCTACCCTCCGGCAACGCAATGAACCTTCTGTAAGCTAGCTCTTGTCCAGTCCTTCTTGATCGCGTAGAGTTCTCGCCGTTTGTCTAACAATGGCGACTTACACCTTCATGTGAAAAAGCGAGACGAGAGGAAGGAGGAAAACGCTTCGAGCGTAAAAAGCGAGTAACTTCATCTGTTCCCTTATCGAAAAGACCTGCGAGGGGAGAAATGCAGAAACACGCCCTGATAGGCTGTCTGCTAGGATGGCCCGATAGCATGCCAAAACACTGACCACACATGCACTTCTGAGGTTTTATAAAAGCAGTCCATGTGCAAGCAGGTCAGCATTTGCAATTACGAACTGAATTCTGGTGAGTATTATTACAAGAGAGAAACCAAGCAAAGAAAAAACCTACGTGCATTATACACGTTACCGTAAGCAAAGGAAACGCACACGCCGATCAGCGAGGACTGGATTTGCGTAAGAAATGAAAAGAAGAAGTGGCAGCGAAGTAGCACCGATAAGCACACGTGAGCAACAACAACGGAGGTCGAAAAAGGACGGTACGGAGAGAAAAACAAGATTGTACAACAGCACGGAAACCTAGCGCACCACCACTCCAACGCAAGAGGAGACGTTAAGCCGAGAGGAAATGTCAGAAAACACAAAACAAGCGTAAAGCACGATAATATCAGCATAGGCCTCCGTCTCAAACAGAAAGTTCAGTGAAAACTACGTCGCATTACCATTCTGCTGCGGCTGTTCTTGTTGTTGTTGCCATTTTACCGCCGTTGTTGAGAGCATCTCGGCGAATGGCAAAGCCCTCTCCTCGTTCTCGTTTTCCTTTTTGTATTTAACGAGTAATCGTATCAGTGCACAGAAGGATGCGAAGCAGCGGTTGGGCATTTTGCGAAGAGCAGCAGCCACCAGAGCTGCTTATTTCGCAATAGAGCCGGTTTATCAGAATGCTGAGATTACCACCGAATTGACGAACAGAAAAACGAGAGTGAGCTTGCAAAGCCGTTTTGGGTGTTGATTACACAAAGCCCACCAGCCTTGGAGCATAGCACCCGATCCAATGAAGAAGGAAAGTTAGAAAACAAGATAGAAAAGATAGTGTTTGAAATTCCTAAAAAGGACAAGGCAACAGTATTTTTCGCCTAACGCACAGGCTCCTGATCGCTCTCCGCGCGCAGCTCCGGTGTGGCGCCGTTGATGTCATCCCGCCCCACCGCCTCTCCGTACAGCTCCCGCGTGTCCACCGGCGAGTTCAGCAGCACGTCATCATCCGCAGAACTCTTCCGCACAAACCCACTCGGCTCCGCAGAGCGATGCACAACGGCCGCGGCAGCAGCAGCGGGTAGCGTCGTCAAGAGCACCCCCCGCTCCGGACCATTAGACGGGATTCGATTCCCGCTGTACCCCCGAGCGATCGACTGTGGGGCGCCATCAGCAGTGACAATGGTCGAGTTGATCTGGGGGTGCCCAAAGGCAGGATGCGCCGTCGCACCCGTTGCCTCGCTGCCCGCCGCCTCCGCTGCCAGCCGTGCCTGGGCCTCCCGCTCAGCGTCTCGGCGGTAAAGGTTCTCCCGCGGGAAGAACGCCAGCACTGCCCCGGCGAAGCACACACAGGTGATGAGGATTAGCACATTCACACAGGATGACTTGGTAGTCATCTCATTGCCCAGCATCGCGGAGGAGACAGTGAGCATGATGAGCGAGCACAGGTTAGCGCCGGCCATCAGCAGTGCCCCGGGCACCGATTCCGAAAGCGGGTATGAAATCTCCATCGCAAACTCAAAGCAGATGGGGATAGCAGTGTTCTGGAAAACACCGGCGAAGATGTAAATGAAGGAACAGAGGCCATCCATCATCGCTGTGTTCGGTGGTGCTTTCAACATAATCACCATTAAACCAATGCAGCAAAGCACCGACCCGATCAGGCAGACGAGGAGGGGATACTTGTATCGACGAGTGCGGTCCACCCACAAGCCGACCAGGTAGGAAACGACAGTACCAACCACCACGTTTACTGCGCCGATGATACCAGACAGTTCCGCTGAGACGCCAAACGGCTCTAAGATCTGCGCCAGCACGGACGCGTAGGTCCAAACACTACCCATGCTGATGCTGAACGCGCCTAATAAAAAGACAAAGTCACGCCGGCGAAAGAGGAGGTAGATGCTGTGGCCGACCTCGAGGAAGGTGACAACGTGTTCGTTGTGTCGAATGCGGCGCCACACGGTCAGCTTCTTCTCCTTGCTGTGGCTGCCACGGTCGAACTCGTAGGAGGTGGCAGTCTTGTCCATCACACCGTCCTGTACGCGGTAAAAGATATCGCGGCCGGGTTTGACGGTGTCAGTGACACCGGCGAAGTTCACGGTAGGTCCGCTGCGGACCGTGCAGCTACCCGATGTTACCCCCGTGACGGCGCGGATGGGACCCGCGGACACTGCACGAAGGTTGTGCTGAGACAGCCTCATCTTCTGCTCCCAGGACGGGTACCGCTTCACGTCGTCATCGCCGTGCTCGCTATCGTCATCGTCCTCGATACCGCGGCCGCGATCACCGTCAAGGTTACTGCCGCTCTCCAGCTCGCTGTCCAAATCCTCCCCGCCTTCCACCTCCTCCCGCTGACCGCGGCGCAGCTGCGACGAACGCCGCGATGCACCATGCTCACTCGCCACGCTGCCGCGGTTTGCAGAAGCCAGCTCACCCAGCAGCGCCTGACTCGGTGCCTCGAAACTCGGCGGTCGCAAAAAGAAGACGGCACCAACAGTGATGAAGACGCAGAAGCCCATCTCTAGACAGAAGAGCAGCATGAATTCCGACTTGGTGCCCTTCTTGACGATTAACGGCGGGGCGAAGAGCGCGATGGCGTTGCCGAGACTGTTGGCGGTGGCGGCGATCGCCGTAGCGAAGGTGCGTTGGTGCGGTGCAAAGTACTGTGCGGCTATCAGCGGCGGCGTGGATAGTACGAAGAGTTGCGCGAAGGAGTTCAACGCCTGGGGGATAATCAGTGTCGTGTACGACGGTACCATTAGCCCCGGTGCCACCTTCAAAACGGAGCCCAGAGCGTTTAAGCTGCAACCGATCAGGACACCAAGCCGGACGCCCCAACGCTCAAAAGTGGTGCAGGTGAAGTATGCACCGACCACGAAGACGATCATGTAGACAGACGACAGCATATTCAACTGGTTCGTTGTCAGATGGAAGAACGCCTTCGTTGGAGTGGCAATTGAAGAGTAGGTAATCCACTGAATGGCATTCGAGCAGCTGTAGAGGCAAAAAAAAAACAATACAACCCACCGCCACGGGTCACCCTTCTCGAAGGGAGGTCCAACCTCCATCGTCTCGTAAAAGTATCCCCGATGTGGAGGTTTGCTCTGTAAGTATACGACTAAGGGAAGAGAATGAACACACGACTGCAGAAGATCAACACTCTGTTACGAAAACCTGGTCTTCTCAGAAACCCAAAAAATAATAATAAAAGGGAATTTATGAATCAAGTCTGCAAAGTGAGAAATCTTCTACACGATTGCTCTGTTCCTCAGTGATTTATGCGACTACTGTGCAGTAGCCAGATCATTAGAGCGGTGGAGGTAGAAGAAAAATTAGTGATAACCAAAGGTGCAGCAACGACACATTCTGTCTTCACAACCAAATCGCAATTACTTCATCGGACAGGTTGGTCAAACACAATACAAAAAGAGTTGCGTGCTTCAACTCTGTCCAGCAGCGCAACAGAGTATTACTCAGCAGACAGAAAACACACTCTATCGTGACACGCGCACTGTGATTCAGTCCAGCTCTACGCGTAGACTAAAATCGACAGAGCAGGCAGCGATATTCAGTTCTTTGAGTGAACAGTTGACAAAAGACAGTGTTGCACAAAGCGCTCAAGCCTGATGCGGCGGGGACGGGTTATCAGTGAGGAAGCAAAAGGTGTGAGGGTCGTCACGAGGAGAAGTCAGACGAGTTGTTCGTCGTAAACCTGAGTCATCACGCAGTCCCGCACGCGCAGTCGGGGCAACAACAGCAAAACACCAGCAAGCGTACCAGTGGAAAGACACACGCACACACACACGTGCACGCACGCACACCGCACGCAGCCCCTCTGCCCTGGTATTAGGTTCGAAGGCAACAGTGATGTCAGTCACCGCAGTGCGAATGCGGGTCCGTGGAGAGATGCCACATTCTTCATCGGGACGTCACGGCGGTAGCAGCAGCAACACCAGCAGCACTCGCGCAGACGCGCACACACAACCACAGCCCCACAGCCAGCCGGCCCTGCGCTTCATGAGAGAGTTGAAGGGTTGTCGACTCGCAGCCACGGCGTGCGCGGCTCGGACTCATTACATCAGATACTTTTGGGTTGGGAATCAGAAGCGGCACGGGGCAGCGGCATCTGCACAGGAGGAGGCGGAGAAAGCAAGGCAAAGCCAAACCAAGCCAAACCAAACAACAACGACAAAGGAAAAAAAAAAAACTGCAGCAGCGGCGGCGGTAGCGAGAAGAGGACAGTGCACGCGCACACGGACCAGCAAACGCTCACACAGACCACACACACGTCAGGGGTTGTGTGAATGGATTGGATAACGCAAAGTGTGTCATGTCACCACGCGGCGCAGGCGCGCCACGCTCGACAAGAGATTCCCTGCTTTGGTTTGTCATCACACCGTGTGTTACAAACAATGAAATCTTCTATCCACCTCAGCCAAAGTCGTCTTGCTCTCTGTGTTAGCATTGTTTCAGAATACAGGTATCCGCTTCTGACACTAACGGCAGTTTTTATAGGAAAAAAGAAAAGAAGGAGCTTTGAGGAGATGATTGGATTTCGACACGCAGGATGCGTGGACTCACTCAAGAGAGCTTATCATCCAACACTTTATTGTTGTTCTTCCTTTCCTACATCCTACTCGAAAGCACTCTTAAATTGAGAAGTTTGCCAGCTGCAGTGCGTCAATCTACTAATACCTTGTCTTCCTCTCAAAAAAATGGTCCCTACTGTTTGTTAAGGTATGGCAAGCCATAAACCAAAACATCGTTGCGTTGCTGGTAACGTCGAGCAAACCGGCTGCCCATCAACGTTGGCTCGCTGAATGCGACGTGCTCCGCTGGCACATCATATCCATAGCACAAGGAACGCCGCGCGGCCTCCACCAAAGCATAGGCGACTCCACGACCGCGCATTGTTACCGATACCCATAGGAGCTTAATGCCGCAGAAGGTGATACCTGGACACCACGCATCACCAACGTGTGTCACTTGCTCAGCCGACGAGCAGATTACTCCCGTAGTCGAACACTTCTGCTCGCTTTCGTTCAAGAGAGCTGAGGACGGTAAGGGACGGGAAACCGGGCTCGGCGCGGCGCGGTAGACGCACTGCACGGGCTCACAAATACAAAGGCCGCTAATGTGCCATGCGAAAACCTTCTGCGTGGAGGTGCCGGCGCGAGAGGTTGAAGAAGGTCGTCCCGCCACTGGCTTGTATACCGCAAAAAGAACTACGACCGCGTCATTGTTATCGACTGTTTCAACGTTGCCGATGGATGCTCTTACGCTTTGGACAGCTGCGTTTACGGCGCGCCGCAGCGCGGGGGTATGGTTGGCCGGCGCTGCTCTCGCACCAACATTGTGTCGTCCTTTCCTATCTTTCCTCTTGCCTTTCAGGTTATTCTGGCTGCCTGGTGGATCTGTCGCCGCACCCTGTCCTCGTTTTCGGCAGGGCGGTTCAGTGAAGAAATGGTGCAGAATTACCGTTGCAACAGGATATTGTGTGTCGTCAAGGGTGGTCTTGATGGGCACGCCTTGCCGCACGCAGCATGAGCTGATAACTTGAGATTTCAGCTGCTCGAAGGTGCGCCACGCTTTGGGCAACGCGACTTCCTCCGCCTCAGCTTCCTCCATGTGTGAAGAATATAAAATGAAGTCTGACCTCGAGAGAACAGATGTGAAATGAAATCCAGGTCTACTCCACAAAGCAATTCACGTTGATAATTTGAGGAACAAAGATGGAGGAAAGCAAAACCTAAACATAAAAAAGGGAATAAGTGAGCCGTTCTGCAGCAACAGCTGCAGAACGGCGAGTGTAACCCAGTGGTTTAACCGCCTTGAGTGAGTTCAACTTGCAAAGTAAAAATTATTGTTGACTTTTTTTCGGGAAAGATGCACGATTAGTTTCTAAGAACTGATTCAGTTGGTGTTTTCTCGTGAAGCCTTCCAACCTTGCACCCCTAGACAAACAAGAATCACACAGCAAGCAGGTGTAAGTACAACCAGCAAACCTACGCAACGGTAATTCCCTTAGCGAGAGCCCAGGATCGGTGTGTTTGGCTCGATGAACGGGGGCGTGGACGGTGTGGAGGCCTCCGTCGACGGCTGCTGCGACTCCCGCAACGCCTGTAGCTGAGGGTAGTAAAGCACCTTCAACTCCTTCACGAGCTTCGCCATCGTCGCATCCCTGCCTGGGTGGCTCAACGGCGGATCTAGCGGCTCCTCCCCGCACACCGGACAAGCACGATCGGCCGCTGAAACGCCTTCCACCGTCGGCGGAGTCGGCGCACATCGCTGACACAACACAGCACCGCAGCACGACATTGTCAGCGTTAACAGCGGCAGATGGCCGCACTGGCAGCAGAAGAAGTCGGCTAGGCTCGGGTCCACGCTGGTTATCTTGCCCTGGTCAATAAGTTCGTTTAGCTCTTTGATGTCGTCACCGCTCACCGCAGCCGGGACAACAGCAAGCACATGTTCTTTCTTGAAGTGGGTGTGCGGGTTGTGAAAGGAGTCGAGGCGACGCCCGGAGATGCGCAATTCGTCGTCGTCCCACATAAGTCCACCGCGGCGCTGCCGTTTCTGCGAGTTCGCGTTTCCCAATTCACCCGACGACGCATTGCTGCCGTTGTTATTGTGGTCGTCACTCGTCTGCCTTTCATTCCCACCTGCACTGCTCGTAGCACCTATTGCGCTCTCTGTTCCCCCCGCGTCACTGCCGCTACCTTTAGTGCCGCTGCTCACAACCTCGGTGCTGATCGCTGCATCAGCCGCCGTTGCGGCCCGCGCCTCCGCCCATGCGTCTGCGTCTATGCCCACGTGCAATAAGTTGTCGGCGTGGGTAAATACGACGAGTCGGCCCTCCTGCAGCAAATCCTCGTGAATGTTGAAGTAAACGTGCTCAAGGTCGTCAGCGGCTATAACACGCAGCGGCACTGTGTCGAGCTCCGCATCGGTCCGGCGCCGCGCGTAAGGTGTCTGCACCATCGCGCAGTGAAAAGATAAGTCGTCCTTTTCGAACGAGAATCGGGCCGACAGCGGCGATTCGCCCCAGCAGAGGTCGCGTAGTTTTGTCCCTGAGATCTGAAGTGAGGTCCCGGCTGCAGGGCCGGCGCCGGCAAACTTCTTCTCGCGATCGCGGACGTAGCGGTTGCGGTGCACTGTTTCACGGGTAGCCGCGACCAGCAGGCGGTCGGTCATCAGTGTCTGCGGCACACTGGCACCTTGGCCCTTCACCACAAACACAAATTGCATGATGATGGGGACAACTAGAGCAGGGAAAAGCGCTAGTCCTTTAGCTGTTTTGTTTGCTAGAGGGAGATGAAGGTGGGAACGGGAAGAGAAGCCAGTGTTGAATTAGAGTTTCTGCTCAGAGGTGGAATTCCTGAAAGTGGGTTTTGATCTCCCCCACTTCAGCCTGACGCTCACTAAGGCGAATAGAAGAAAAAAGAAATGTATGGCGAACTCTGCCTCGCCTATTTCACCTCATTTCGTCTGTGGACATTTACTTCCGCTGTTGCCCAGGAAGAACACGAGTCTCGCAACTAGTAGAAATAAATCTAGCAGCAGCAAAAAGAAAAAAAAAACTTAAATGTAAGCTGGGCGGCAACGGTCGCGCCAGCAGATCCCTTTCTGCCTTCTGAGATGACAGAAGAGAAAACGATGTTTCGCATAAACACATTTCACAATCTATTATCGTCAGCTTGTCAGGAAGATGTTGCGGCCTCATCACCCTCATCTACCAGTGCCGGTGAGGGGATTCGCCGTACACCACTCGGGAGGAGTCGGGCGACACCCACCGCGGGCATACACGGCTCGCCTCCCCTGTCCCTTCATCAGTCTCCTCCCTATTACAGAAGGACTGGTGAATGGCGTGTACGTGTGTGTGTGCAGCATCCTCTAATGATTTTGAGTCTCGTGTCCAACTTGCTGGGTGCCGACGTCTGCTATTGTCACCGCTGTCCTCTTCCTCTGAGCCAAGTACACCGCAGCTGAGACACACCTGCTTGAAGCCCTGCAAGAGGCGACCACGTATCGCCTCCAGTTCCTCCACCACGGCAAGCGGCAACGCGGGTCGGCCTGCGCGGTGTGCGGCGAGCACATAGTTGATCTCCTTGATGCCTTCGAGCACGGTCAGATGGTCAGCCGGCGGCGAGGGAGATGCACTGGCTCCTTTGTAATCTTCTATGGGCACCATCTGGTCCAATTCGGGAGCAGATGCCACCCGTGCGTCTGCTTTCACCGGAAAGGACGAGGATAGCAAAGACGTGCTCTTTTCTACGTAGGGAAGGGGGAGCTCGCGGCGTGGCTCAGGGGCAGACGACGATGTCAATTCCTCTTCAAGGTTGGCTGGAATAATTGAAGTGGTAGTGCTGGTGTGCCTCTCTGGTAGTTGTGACGATGCTGGCAAAGCACGATGCTTGGAAGTAGTCGACACCCAAGCAGGTTTGCGTGCTCGCGGGGAAACAACAACCGATGCCACACTCCATGATCTTCTTCGACTGCTCGATGATCGTTGACTAGCACTGCGTTTTTCAGTATTAGCTTTGTCCTCTTCGGTCGGAGACCACATAAATTGCTGGTCTGTTTTGCCCTTTGCGCTTGTAGCATCTGCACACGCACGCTCGAGCGACGCCTCAAGTTCAATAATGCGTCGGTGCAGGCGCTGAATCAACTCCCTTTGTAGACGAATGTGCTCCACAAGTTCCTCACGTGGCGCCTTCTGGAGGGCCTCCTCAAACATCGCTGTAGATGTGCCTTGCCTTAGACTGCTTTGGATTACTCGAGTGCTTTATATCTAACTTGACGAAAAACCCCACATGAATTTTAGAAAATAGAGACGAAAGCAATAATAAAATAGTTCAGCGGACAGCTTCTCCTCACACTCCGACGACACCATAATGCAAAGCAGAAGGGTGAGAAAAGAAACACGCGAACAAACAGGAAGTGGATGGAGCGCTTAACCGAAAGAAGCAGGCCATTGTCACGGGGCAATTCATGAGATAAAGTGCTGTGGAACAAGAAAACGGCTGCATTTTCAACGATACTCACAGACAATTAGAGACAGCACCTCAGAAGACGAAGGCAGAGACCTCAAATTTCACCACGGAGCGTTGCTTTGTCGCATACGCCAGACGCCGCGGTGCTGTTAAACAGGACTGACGGAGAGCAAGGGCTTTTTCCCCCTCACCCACTTTTCCCTTAATACGCGCATTCCTGACTAGTGCAATAAAGAGGGCATTAAACGCTTACAGTTATCTAATAAAATAGACGCCAACACTCAAACAAACAGGGCAATGCATGCCGCGGCTCAAGTCGCTGTGATTTGCTACTTTAGTTATTTTTTTTCGGGGGTTTAGAACCGCATGTACTACCACGCACTGGTATTGCGGCCCCGCTCGAGTAACTTTAAGACCGCCGCCTGGCCAAACACCGTCGGTGCAGCAGGTGCCGCAGCGCTACCGCTGTTTTTCAGTTGCAGCTTCTTTGTATCTGCGTCTTTCACATTTGCGTTACTGCTGTCATTTTGATCTACCTTAGCTGTTGCCCCAGGCCGCAGCAGCACACGTTCGCGACGAATAATCGGCACATGTGTTGTTTTAAGCACCGAGGGAGGAGCCTCTACCACGACATCCCCCTCATCTGCCTCTGCGGCAATGACGGCCGGATCCACACGAGCCGCCTTGCAAGCCGGTGAAACGTCATGCGCCTTCCGCTGCTCTCTTCCCTTCGCCACTTCCACCGTCGTCCCGGGAGCCCTCCCCATGCTCTTGGTTTCGTCACCATCCTTAGCGTTGTCTTCTGGAATTTCTCTCTCCTCGCTTGCCACCAGGTTTGATGCTTCCGCCCGCTGTGTTGCCGCAGAAGCACAGCGCCCGTGCTTGTATGCCGCACGTAACTCTCCGCTGAAAGCACCGGCTGATTGTCCAGTAACCTTAAACTCGGAACAGACGCGCCACGCGCTGCTGTACGCTGACTGGAACAACGGTCACACTTGCTGGCGACGTTGCGCTTCCCTCATCATTCATTTTTGTCTGCACCACCTGCAACCCCGCAGCTTTATCCTCAACAACACCTTCTTCGAAAAGTGGGTTGCCACGCACATTCAGCTGCTCCAAGAACTGACAGCGGCGCAGTGTGGCTACGGACATGAAAAGATTGCTGCTGATGTCCAGAATGTGCAGAGAGCGGAGTATGACACCGTCCGGCTGCAGAGAGATGAGGTGATTCTGCGCGAGGCGCAGCTCTGTCACCATCGGCAAAAACCAACGCGAGGGCAACGAGTGCAGCTCACACCCGCTCAACGACAGTTTCTTCAGCCGCGGCAGGCGCTCAAAGACGGATAGGGGATGGGCCAACGCCATCGCGTGTTTCAGCTGCTTGTTCGACTGCGCGTCTGCCGTGTTCTCCTCCTCCCCTTTCACCTTTGCCTTCTTCACTCGACGCTGTCCTGCGGCGGCGGCGGCGGCATTCTTCCCACTCGTCGAGGAATCGTCGCCGGACTCTTCACCAGAGTCGCGCGTTACATGTCTCGACTTATCGCCGCAAGCTGCCGCCAGCTCCTCGGCATTCCACGACGGAAAGCTATGCGCCAACTGCATATTGCGTGACAGCACCACCTTCTCGCACTGTTGAAATGAGGCAAAGATCACAAAATTGCAAATAGCAGTGGCGTTCGTCTTGACAGCAGACACTAGGGTAGCAGGGAGATGCGCCCTAGCCTCCTCCATCTCGGACACCATTTTACTCGTCCCACCTTGCTCCTCTGCTGTGCCTGCCCTCACGTTGAGTGTTCGGAGCACGACGGGATCGCTGCAAAAGATGGGTGATTGAAACTGCAGGCGGTTGTTGTTTGCAATAAGGGTACGGAGGGTGAGGGAAGTGTGCTCGAGCCCCACGAGGGAATCCACGGCGCAGTACGAGATATTCAGCACGGACAAGCACGTCCCCGTTAGTCCCTTCAGCGAAGCGAGCCGTGGGTTGCGGGAAACGTTCAGGTTTGACAAGTGCTGGAGAGAGGCTAGGGGGGACAGGTCAGACAGGTTATTACCAGACACATCGAGCTTGCGGAGTTGCTGGCACAGCACTCCGATGGAAGGGGGCAGGGCGAAGAGCCCTTTGCCGGGCAGCAGAAGCTGGCGTGCAGCATCCACATCCACATCGAGCGATATGGCTTCAACGAACTTCTTCGCGGTAAGCGGGGAGGACTTGGGGGCCGCTGCGAGCACCGCCTCACGCGCCGCCTTCGCCTCCAGCTGCTGCACTTTCGTCTGCTCCACTATGTTCTGCTGTGTTGTCGCGCCGGCACCACCGCAGCGCGACAGCTTCCTATCGACTGGTCCGCGCTTGCGAGTTGGCAATGCAGGCACACCGTTCCTGCTCGGAAAGTTGGACTTCATTGAATAGACGAGACTGTGTTATGTCAGCTGCCGGACGCACTCCTTGGCGGTAATTGGTGCCACGTTGTGTGTTTTCCCTTCACCATTTTTTTCCCAGTAAGAAAAAGGAGTGAATTAATGCGGGGGTGAGAATTAAGAGTTGTGGGGAACGCGCCGAGGACAGACACACTCATGCAGCGGCACCTGACTCAAGCGACTTCAGACTCCAGATCCATTTGCAGATTTGCATCAGGCAACGCAGCGGATACCAAACAAAACCCCCTTTTTTTTTCGAGATCAGAGCATTGATCTGTGTTTAAAGCAATCAGTTATGTATTAAGACAATCTGGGGGTATTTCAACAGAGCCAGAGAACCTAAATCGTTTTCATTCTCTGAGTGCAGTTTCGACGCGCAGGCATGTAAAGAACATCGCCAAAAAGGCAATTGAAGAGGAGTAGAGAAACGGGGTAAACAAAAGAAAAGAGAAAGCACTAAGAGACTCTTACCTCATAAGAGTTACGCGTTTTCAACCACTACAGCACCAATGAACGGCCGTCGTGCGCCGCACCGGGCATCCTCTCGGGGTGGGTGCGGTGATCGTAGATTGTGAAGGCACTAATCAGGCACACCGCCAGTACGTACGCGTGGTAGCGCTTGAGCGTCTCGAGGACGATGTGGCCGGTGCGAAGATACTTCTCGTTTGGATTGCGGGAGGTAATGTACTTGGTCATGCGGTGGAACGCTTCCTGCGAGAAGCCGCTCCGCACTGCGCGGGTGTAGCGCAGCATTTCCCTTTTGGAAAAATAGAGCTAATTTAGGAAAGAGGGCTCAGGGTGAAGACTGCGCTAGTCAATTGAGGCGGCGAGTAAACGAGCAATGAAAAGAAGGCTGTGCTGTAACCAGAGCCATCCCGCAACGGAAACAGAAAAGAAGGATACGGCGGACAACAACGGAAAGAAAAAAAAAAGCAAAGGAGGGAGTCGCGGGAAGATTATTCTTGTCATCGCATCCTTTCACGCACACTTCTAGGACAACACGCTTTTGTTTTTTATTAGGGTAAGCGCCTCATTCGTTGTAGAACGAGATGAAGCTGCCCTGCTGAAGGCCAATCGTTGGCAACGACTTGCACGCAAAGCAAGACATACTTCTCGTACTTTCTTATGTGAAGAAGAGCTTCCTTTTTCTTTTTTGATGAACTGTAAAAGCAATCCATCGGCATTGCTTGCTGTGTATTCGCTCATGCGTGCGCAAAACTCCGGCGGTGCACACGAGCAGCTTGCACCTGCCGATTCTTGTTTGTTTGCTTTGCGTGCATTGAGCGGATAAAGTGCGTACCGAGAAAGCAACTGAGAACCGAGGGCAATGTACAGGTAAACAGAAACGGAACAGGTTCAGATTACAGTGAAAGTCAGCGCTTGCAGCTCGCCGGCCGTCTCTCTAGCTCGTCGGTATCACTGAGTAAAAGCGAAGAGGGAGAAATAAGGTGTGATGGTCGAGGTACGCATACATACATACATATGTACAAGCTAAGAGAAAATGTAGAATGATACAAACCTGTGTGATGACTCGAAACGAACATAAAACGTAGTGTTCAGATGATCGCCGTCACACAGCAATTACGGCATACACAACCCAATATATATATATATATATATATATATATACCCCGCGAACACTGGCTAGGGCAAGCCATATAAATACCTAGGTACTTGATGAGAGGTTAAATCCCCAACGCGTGCAAGAAGCAATTTGCCGCAAAGGACCTGAGGAAAAGGAAGCAGGGTGCTTCAATTCGGCCCAGAAGAAGCAAAAGCAAGACAGGTCAGATTGGGACCGTGGTCCAGTGCTACTGAGCGGAAGCGATGAGGAAAAGGAACAGCTGTTAACTTCAAGAATCGCTGCGCTCACGTAAACCATAATTCTGTACAAATACAGGTTCAAAGAAGAGGATGTAAGGGGAACTAAAATAGAGAACGGAAAAGGCGACCACGCAGCTTATACCCTCCCTTGCACCCTCAGAAGTCGCGGCATGTGCACACGGTGAAACAGCCCGTAACTGGGGGAAAAGGAAAGAAAAGACCACGTTAACGCCGCTGTGCCGTAGCCTCACAGCACGAGCTGCACACCTGGGTTCTCCTGCGAGTATACGTCGTGCGGGTCGGAGATGCCGTGCTGGTTACCCGAGAGAACGAACCGACGCGGCACCACAGGGTAGCAGCCCGTCTTCGTCGCGCGTGGCAACTGATCAAAATATTCCCTGAAGAACCGAGCAGCCGCTTTATCAAAGCCACAGCGAGAGAGATCGATAACCGAGATCGGGTTCGGCTCGTAGTGCACGGCCACCAAGTTGCGCAATATTTGAATGAGGCCCCCCGTGCCCAGACTCGGGTTGTCGCTGAGGCTCAGCACCGAAAGCGAGGGGAAGAGTGGGACGCGCGGTCCGTGCTTGTTGCCCGGGATGAAAGCCTCAGACGGTCGGGCGGCACGGCTGCCGGCGATGCGGAACGCCTCATCCGACGGGAGGTTGCGCGTGGCTCTGCGGTCTACCGGAAAGAGGTACGCCAGCAGCCCCGTCACGGAGCTGCGGTCCAGATTCATATTGTTTAGGTACAGCTGGCGCAGCAGCGGTAGAATCGTCTGCCTTTCGTTCTCCGTAGACATTGTCAACAGCATCGTGCCGAAGCCCTCGTCGGTGAAGTAGTTACCGTCGAGCCGTAACGACGTAATCCAGCGCAACTCCTTTAGCTGCGTCGACGCGAGTAGCCTCCCCAGCACGTACGGCGCGGTGCGCTCCATGTAGCAGTTGCTGAAGTCTAAGTCCACACTATCCGGGTTGTCGGCGTGCTGGCACGTCAGACGGTTCGTCACATCCTGCAGCTGCACGCGGCTGTAGCCATCCTTCGTAACATGCTCGCGGCGCAGCTCCTGGCGCCACCACGTCCACGTCCCGGGCTCAATTTCGTCACGTGTGGTCGGGGAAATGCGGAAGAGCTGCGGGGTGCTGGACGAGGTGCTGGTCGACCCAAGGTCTGACATCTCATCCATTATGGTCTGCAACTCCACGGGGCAGGAGGGGTTCGGCTCGTTCGTGGCAAGATCGTGTCGGGCCGTCCCGCTTCGGGCACGCGGCATCGAGCTTTCTGTCACGTACTGACGGCTCTCAACAGTGTTTGTCACGCTGGGGGGCTGCGACTTGCCCACTTCCTCTTCCTTCTCTACAATCTGCTGCACCGGCTCCTGCTCAGCTGGCTTCGTTTCTGGCTCTTGCTCGACAGGCTCAGACTCCGGTAAAGGAATCTCAAGGGAGTCAGAATTCTTCTCCGCGTATTTGGCTACAGTTGCGTCATTTGCATCCGTGGCGTTCTCGCCGTTCTTGGCCGCCTCGGATGCTTTCGTCTTATTCTCCTCGTCCTTTCTTGCGTCTTTCTTCGATTTCAAAGAGCTGAAGTTGCACCCCATTTTGTGTGTGTGGAGCGCGTTTGTTTGTGGGGTTGTCAGAAGTGCTAGGACCTTGCCTAGTGAGATGAAAAAAGCCTACTTATGTGTGCGGAGTAACGGCGCAGGACAGGCCGGGAAACCACCTGCGAGGGAGTCAGGAAACGGTGGAAAAGGAGGAGCGATGAATAAGCCAAAACAAAAGAGTGTGTACGCAGTCCAATTAAGAAGCTTACCTTCACAGCTACGCAAGCAAATGTCGTTCAGCATGGCGCTGCGTTTCTGAGATTTGCCTACTTTGGTTGTTCACTCCGTTTACTGTTTAGCAAAGAAACTGTATCACACCATTGCTCTTCCCGTGTGCCACAACTCCTTGAGACGGGAACCCGAAGCAAGAACTTGAATGTCTTTTCAATCCTGTGTTATCGACTTTTCCCTGTGGTGACAATGTCGTTGAACGACGTGAAGAACCGCATGTACATCCCGCAAGCGTGGCAAAAGAACAAGACTACGACCAAAACACGCATTATTGGGAGCTGCAAAACAAAAATCACTGTGGGACCGTATCCAACCATTCTTTGAGCGAGTGGACACATGACGGCTGCAGAAACCTGTCGGTGTGCGGGCCCTGTGAAAACGGAATGAACAGCATCGGATGCGTTGCGTCGCTGTGCTGGGCGGGCACCGTGTCATCATCGTACGTTCGCTCCGCTACTGGAGGCGACGGCTGAAGTGTCGCTGCAGAGCATGCTTTCTCCTCCAGCATGAGAACAGCACCGCGTCGCTCCCGCGCGCAGGCATCGCACAGGTCGTACTGGTAGCACACGGCACACTTCCACCGGATCCCACGAATCATGCTGCGGCAGCGATCGCAGTACACGCCGTAGTGGTAGTCCGAGGCGTTGGACACGAAGCGGCCCATGAAGAGGTCCAGGGGGGCCACGTTCGATGGGCCCCACAGCAGCGACATCGACGGGCACCACCTGCCAGCAGGGATACGCAACAGAAAGTGGTGTGGCGTGTGACAGCGCTGCGTGAAGGCGCACGTCTCGCAAAAAGTGCCGCTATTGCTACCGTTGTTGCTGACACTCCCCTCTAAAGAGGTGCAATGCAGACAGCGGACATGCACGTCGGTGTCAACGAAGAGTTGCCTGGCGCAGTTCACACAGGTGACGCACCGCGTCTCGTCCCTCAGCAGGCGCTGCGGCGTCGCCGGATCGAGCGAGGAGACGAGCGGGGCTGAGCGCTGCATCAGTCGCACGCCCCACTCAAAGTCTTTCAGTTGCGCCAGCAAGCGTAACTCGGGTAAAATAGGGTTGACGTCGTTCGTGGTGACAACATCGCCGAGGATGCACACATGCGAGCTCGCGGTACCCTCGATGGCTTTCCACGGGTTCGATGCTGCTGCGTTGCACAGGACGTAGTCGCGAGTGACAATGGCGGTGAAGTACAACGGCAGGTGAAGTTGTGCAATATAGCCACCGCAGCGCCTCGCGAGCCGACTTCGTTCCGCTGGGACTAAGCTGTGCCAGTATAAGTCACCGCCAGCACAACCACCAGCGGAACTGGTGCTGCTCGAACGCGGGGTGTCGGGGACGTCGTACAAGCGCTTGGAGACCTTCACCGGATCACACGAAATATCCACAATGACGGGCACCGAAGACAGCTGGGCAGACGGGTAGCTATTGTTTCTACTGTTTTTCTCGTCTAATTGTGGTGTGGAGTGGGCAGGGCGCGTCTGCACTACAAACGGCAACGTCTGTATATTGAAGAGCTTCGCCAGTTCCGATTGCAGGCCCTCCGGACCGGACCATAGCGACAGCAGATCTACCTCTGGGCTGGCCCATCCATCCAGCCGCTTTCGCAGCTTCTCCAGCGTCACCCGCGCCGCCGCGGCGTCCTCGTCCATGTTCAGCAGCACGATCTGCCCCCGCTTCGGCAGCGGGCGCAGCAGCTCAATCTTGAAGCCCTTTCGCTGCGTCGGAAGACGCGGTAGGAGGCCGCCATGTGCCTCGGCAAACACGACCCACGGGTCTTTGTCCATCAAGACCGCAAAACGACCGGAAAGCCCGGTGGTGTTACGGATTTCCCTGAGGTGGGCGTCGTGAAAGAGTTGCTGCCGTAGCCATTCAACACACTCCGGGTAGCGGGCCGACCACGCGACGAGGATAGTGGGCACGGTGGCGGCGACGCGGGTGAGGGGGACGCGCGTCTCCTTCGTGGCTGCCATGTACTCACTCACCGGCAGAAACCGCTTCGTCGACTCGTCGGTCTTACCGCGAGCCCCGTTGACAGTCGCGGCGCTCCCGCCGGAGGTGAAGAGCTGGCCGAATTCTTCGGTGTAGAAGCGAATCGTTTCTGTCCGCTTAGCGATGTTCGCGCCAGCCTCCGCCGAAGGCGACAACTGAGGATGGACCGCTGCAGTCGATGCGGCGGTGTTGTACGACGGCCCGGGCAACGGTGCCGCGTTGGTCTCCTGAATGAGCTCGCACAGCCGCTGTCGTACCTTTTCCTCGCGAGCGTGCAGCTTCTGCAATATGCCGCATCGCATCGCGTAGTAAACGCGGTTCCAACGAAGAAAGCCATCTGTTTGCAGCGACGGTGAAAGCGGCTCGAGCATGACGTAGGGGACGGCATCCCCCGGTTGCAACCCGATCGTCACCAACGTACCCAGATCTCGGACCGCATGCAGGCGCATATGACGAATGAGTGTGAGGAGCGCCTTGCGGTGGCGGTAACGCACGTGGCCGAAGAGAAGCAGATGCCGTGCGCAGGTCACAGCGTCCTCTGAGACAGAGCCGGAGCGCACCCACTCCTCTCGCTCAATCACGCGCAAGTTGTCGCCTCGAAGACAACTGTCGGTAATGCGTCGAAGTAGTTGAAGAATGATTTCCCCCCGCTCGTACTCTGCGAGTTCCTCCCACACGTGTGCCTCATCGAGCCCACCGTCGTCGCATGTCCGGGATGACGCTGTTGCTGACGATGGGTGAAGCATGGCTCGGATAACAGGCAACAGCCTATGAAACACGGTTGACAAGAAGAGCGTGTAACACACTATTCACAGATGACAAGGCGGACGTGCGTGGCTGAGTCGAAAAATGTACAGTCACAGACGAGCGAACGCTAGTCGGGTTAAGAGGGTAGAGAGGCGAGAAGAAGTGATTCAGTGCAATAGGTAAAACCTCTCTGAAGAATAGAAGAAAGGGGCCGGCGAGAATTTCATAGCCACTGTTTAGTATGATACTCTTACAACCGCCGTACTGAACAAATGAACGTACGCATACTACCTGCTGCACGCCTGCACGTGCAAGACGCGTTAAACAGGGACCGTAGAGCTTTTTGCGCGTAAAAACTATAAAAAAAAAAGCGTCGCTTAGCACTTGAGGGTAACGTGGTAGTACAGCAGGAACACCTGCTGACCACAACGTCTGCATGCACCCCGTGTTGAGTGACACCTTTCTCCTGTTTTTTTCGGTTTCACCTGGAATGAAGGTGAAGAGAATAAACGATAGTCGTACCACACAAACATGCACGGTTGCGAAAAGTGGAGAAAGAGACCATTGTAATTCGATTCGCGCTAGCGTAAGCAGCTGCTTTCTTCCTTCCGATTAAAATAACGCTTGCGCGCTCAACAGAAAAGAAATAAACGTAAAGAAAAGAAGGTGTCAAACGGCCGAGGAAAAGGGCGCGGGTTTGAGTAGGTGAGGCCCAAAGCGCAAAAAGAACAGAGAAAGCACATCGCGCAGTAGAGTTCTTTCCCTACACTTCCTAGTAAGGAATTCCCGTGAAGCCTGAAAAAACGTAAGACAGTGACTGGTGGAAATGAAGAAAAAACCGGAGAAAATGGAAGGGGTTTTGAGAGAACGAATAAAAACAGAATAACAGCAGCACTCGCAGACGGGTACTAAAAGAAAGAAAAAACAAAGGCACACACACAAAAAAAAAAAAACATCTTACAGTGCGTGTAGAATCGTACACAGAGACGCTTCTGGATCGCTTGTATAACGATTGCATTTGACGCCCCACTCTATGCTTGTAGCCTTCACCCCTTAGTGCAGCAGCTCCCTTCACGCAATCTTGATATAGTAGTAAGCACGAGTGCCGTAGCCTTCCATGGTTTGCAGTACGAGGTCGCCGCCTAACGACTGGGCGTACACTCTAGACATCGGGAGACCATACCCATAGCCGGCCAACGGCGACGGTTCAGAAGTCGTACCTCCACCATTCTCGTCTAGGCTCATCGCGGGTTTACTGACAGAGGTGTAGGAATACGCCATAGCCATTCCAAGTGCCTCTTCTGTCATCCCTTTACCCTCATCTGACACACAGATGCACGCATGTTCAATGCCTTCTTGGAGGTTGATCAGCACGCGTACTGGTGGCATATCCTCGCAGGTGACAAACCCCATCGAATTGCGTTTCATGTGTGACTCGACAGTTGCGCGGAAAGCGTTTTTCATGAGCTCCAGAATAATGTACCGAATTGTGGTGCTCATGAAAGGGAACTTGAACATCTTTGACTCCGATGTGACGACAAGCTCCGTATCGGGGCAGTCGCCGTAGTGATCCGTGCAAATCTGCTTGGCTTCGTCAACTGCATTGCGGACAACACTTTCAAGGTTGATTTCAAGGTCAACCATTCCCACTTTGCATCGCTTCTCACCCGTGGCGGGATCGGAGTCGCTGTTGAGGAACATGCGCGAAATAAAGTTGTACATGATCATGGACCGGTTCACGGAGTCTAGCGGTGCCTGAATATCCGCCAGTTCCTCGTAAGGAAGTACTTGATCCTCTGTAATGGGGAGGTCCGACCAGCGCTCTGAGGTTGTCTTGAGTTTCAGCAGGGCTTTGCGGTGTCTTGAGAGGTTATCCTTTAGCTCAAGAATGCCGAACGCCATGGTCTGCAGAAGATCGAGCTCGGCGTGCTCCTCATCGATATCCTCCAGTACCCTACGGAAGTACTGAATCTGATCAGCCGTAACAGGAATGTCGCAGTGAATGAGCTTCTGGAACGACCGCAGAAGTGTGGTGCGAACCGCGAGGATCGAGGGCATTGCGTTGAGGCCCGTGGGGAGTGTGTCTAGTCCCGTTATGAAATGGGCCAAAACAATCGGTAGTGTTTCGTGGCAGAATATGGGTGGGTGAGAGGACTTGTTGTTGAAGATGCTCAATATTCGCTTGATATCCAAGTTTCCTAGTTTTTGCGCCCCATAAAGGTGAACAAGACCATCGGCCATTTTGCTTTCTTCCATCGCCTTCAGCGTAGCCTTGATGCCATTTACCTGCTCTTGCAAAAACTCTAGACGCTCGGTATCCGGGTTCTTCGACGAGATGAAGCGCAGTCCGCGTGCGGGAGCAACAACGCGCGAGGCAAGACGGCGATACATACGAAGAAGAGGCAAGCAGGTAATTATAAATGTCTAGCAAATTCCTCTGAAAATAGACTCAGTGGACAAGCAGAAAAGAAGAAAAAAAAGGTCTAGGTAAGAAGAACCAACAGAATGTCAGCAAGCCCAAAAAAGAAAAGGGGGATTGACTAGGAATATATAGTGGGTTCGCCTTGTGGCACTTGGTAACCTATTAAAAGAGAGCAGTAGATACTCATCTGAAAGTTCGAACTACACATCGAAGAAAAAAGTGTTTTGGGACCAGTAAAGTCACAGTTGATCATAACGGATTCACGTAAACACTGCGTGCAAATGACAAGTGCAGCACTTGCTTTATGCGCCTGAAATTAACGCTAAATACAACGCTAACCCGGTGCTTCTCTTAGTTGCTAAAAGCTCCTTTGCATCGATATGACCTTTACTTTGTTTGAACTTCAATCGAAGTAGCTGAAAAGATACATATTAGCGTACTGAACATTGAGAAGAGAAAAAAAGGGGTGTAGAACGGGTAGAGACCATCGCATCCTCCCAAAACAAGAGCAAAATCACTTACTCTACATCCAGCACTCGGTGCGCCTCCGCGGCGTATTTTTGAGCTTCTTTCAGAGCAGCTTCCTTGGCCCATTGGCCACTGACCGGGTCGTCCTTGTATATAAAAAGAGCATCCTTATCCAGCTTCTTCAATGCGGTTTCGATATCTGCAATGGTACGCTCCAACTCTGTCCTTCGCTTCTGCATTGACGGCGTATCCTTGGAGAACGGCATTTTCCGCAGCTCCGACACGGAATCATCGCGTCGCGTTTCAAGATCACGCATTAGCTTCTCGTGTTCTTCTCGGGGAAGCAAATAAACAAACTTAGAGTACAGTTGCTCCTGGCATTGTTGCTTTGCGTCTTCAATCGACTGCACAAACGCTTTCTCCTGAGCAACCTCGTCTTTCACACGCGAGAGGTAGGCGGGTGCTTGGCCGAAACTTTTGCGGCTTGTCGCAAGCGGAATCTGTTCCTTCCGGCGCTTCGGTACCATATTGCTGACTTCCACAATATTTGACGCCACAAAGTCCTTCGTAGCGTCACGAGAATTGCCGTAACCACCGTTTGTATTTACGTAACTACTTTGCTGGTCGCCGCATACCGGTGTGACATTCCTATCGCATCCTACTCCTTCAGCATTTTGATCTTCATCGTTAAGCTCTCGTCCTTTGCCATCGTCTCCGGCTGGGCGGGCACCATAGCTTCCAGATGCGGGAGCACCATCGTCTTGAAAGCGCGGTACGCCATTCATGTCGGGTCCCCTTACTCCTCTGCTCTTCTGATTGCCACCAGCATCATTACCGTTCTCATCATCGCGGAAGTTCTGAGTGAGAGGTTGCTTGCAGTACACCTTCTCTTCGTGTACTGGCGGCACCACCTGACGAACGCCTCCACCTTTCTTCAGATAGTTCTTCTGATCAACAGAGTCACCGACATTTTTGCCAATTACAGCCTCGCGTTGTTTGAAAAAACGAACGTTCGAGCCATCGTACCCTTTCCCTTTCTCGTAGAAGGTAGAGTAGACCGGCTTGGTGGGCTCACCCATGTGCTTTTCGTACTTTCCGGTGTACGGGGACGGGTTTTTGTCCGGCTGCTTTTCGGCATCCACGCTCTTGGCGTAAAGACTATAGATGTTCTCACCGCTCATTTTCTCTCCTCACCTTCACTATGCTGTGTTTTTTGCTAATGGAATGCCTTTTCGGCCCGGAATCGGACTAGCATACAAAAAAAAACTCTAGGTGAGAGGCGCAAAGCTCAAGAACCCCTTTCAAAAAATGTGTAAACAATTGGAGAATTAGCGAAGGAAATGAGAAGGAACACAAGGGTCAAGCAACAACATTAAAGCTTGCACCGAGAACGCATCCAGTATATAAACCCACAGATGCATATACATATATATATATATATAAACAAATATATATATATATATATTTTTTTTCATTATATATATATATATATATATATATATATATACTTATTTTGTTTCCTCACGGGATAGATGATACGCAAAATTACGGCAGAATAAGCACACGCAAAGAGCCAACGTCGAACTGGAGCAAAAAAGCAGTCGTGCCTTCAATTTGAAGGATATAATTTCGAAAACGACCATTAAAATGGTCGGAGTGGGTGAAAGCGAACGCCACAATTTTTGAACGCCCTAACTAAATGTAAGGCACCTATAGAAGAAAAGCAGGTGAGTCGAGGTGATGCAGGTAAAAGTTAATACTACAAGTACGAATTACACGAGGGTGAGCTTCGCAAACGCTCCAGCTTGCTCTGCTTGCGTCTTCTGGCTGATGACAGCTGAGCCGCTGAAGGATGTGACAAAAAGAGGCTCGTTTCACGGGCAATTCCTACGTTCGTTTCTAGCTCAATTTCTTTAAGGATTGCGTGTGGCAGAGAACTCTCTCGAGGCTTCATTCGGCTCATCAACTCCGCAAGAGTGGAACGTGAGATCGTGAGCCCGACCTCCGCAGAATAACGCAGCACAGCATTCACAACATCAACAGAGTCGGTTGTGAGCAGAATATCGTTCGCGACTACATCGGCCAACATGCCATTCGACTGGAAGCTCTTTTTAAACCGATCTAGTTCGAATGTTGGAGATGCGTCTTTCAGGGGGGCCAGAAGAGTTTGCGACACGGAGAAATGACACGTAACTTTTGGGAGTGAAACAGATGTAAGAGCATGAGCAGCAGTTTCATGCCCTTTGATAGAAAAAGAACTTTGGCGTGGAAACGAATATGGAACTAGCTTGAGCTCCGTGTGCGCAGCGTACTCGCCGTCGACGTCCTGCAGAAGGCGCACATCGGTCTCTAAATCTTCGGCGCTACATCCTTCAAGAAATGTTACCGCGGAGGCGAGAATAGATGCAATGTAGGACGTATTTCCACCCAAGGAGAGGAAGCCAAAGGGTGCAAGGGCAAGCTTTTTTATTGACTCTTGTCCGTCCTCAAGCACTGGGGCCGATAAAGTTGTGTATTGAAGTACGCGCGACGCGGCGCGCATGCCTAGTAAGAGAGAAGTCTGGAGCTGTGAAAGATAGTGGAGATGGGTAAGGAGGGGGAGGAAAAAAAAAATAAATAAATATATATATATATATATATCAAAGCAGAGGTCTGGGAGGACTATTAGAATTTAATTTAAAAGAAAAGGTAGTGTAATAAAACACCGAGTAACTTTAAAATTATGGTCCGGCAGCTGAGGTGGGTTAAAACGTTACTGTATCTTAAAAACAGAGTTTTTCAAGACAATTAGATCAGGTACTTGATACCCGAATTCTGAATTTAGTTTGCCGTGGTAAGCCGTCCCGATAAACACTTCTAACTTTAACTTTCTGTGCCATGTATCGCTATCTTACTTAGCAAGCGTGCAGTAAATGCCGAAGGAATAATAATAGTAAAACTCAAGAAGACCGGAGAAATAGAGGAAAGTGAAACGCACTACAATGTGTGTACAGAAGTTTAAGGGGACTAACCGCATTGTAGGTAAATACGTAAACTTGTTGGTTCGTCTACCTAAACCAACACTTTACAACGTAATGAGTCCGTTGAAAAACCAGCTCCAAGTTAACAACGTAAGTTAGACTTCGTGACGTGGGAAAAAAAAAAACCTGCTGTAAACGCGATTTTGCAGCCTCAAACAAACCCGAGGGTTATTTTCAGCTTTCTTTTGGTCCGAGTACAGTAGTAGACACCTAAGCTGTTCAAAACTTTGACTTGCTTTCGTTCATCGTTAATGCTCCCTTCCACCCCCCCCCCTTTATTCCCCCTCCCCTTCCTCCACTAAGGTCAGTGGCTATTGGGCAATACTACACCTTTTGTTTGATAGAGTGGAGCTATTATTTTGAGAAAACACATTTTTTTTCTTTTTCAAAGCAACGTTTCCATCCGCGACAGGTTTATAATCGTGTATTAAGAGCCAAGGCGTTTTTACTCTACCTGATAGCTGAATTTCTACTTTTCCTCTGTTCGTAATACTGCTCATAAAGTTCAGTGACGCTGTGTCAGCTATATCTAAAACACTTGTAAATACAACCACAAAACAATGTGGATGTCTCCTCAATTTAATAACCGATTGAAGTTTATACAGTGTGCTATGAAAGAAAGCGCGACAACAATCACACGTCTCGTGCCCTAAACGGTGGGTCCTATGAAAACGGCGTGATGGTAAGTTACTCTTAAACGTCAGATTTGTTGCGTTTATTTTTCTCCATGCCAAATTACAAGGTGAACATAAGCGCACGTAATTGCCTATATACTTTTGTTTTATGACGGTGGCTTTAGAAGAGGCATCTAGTGTTATAATGGAGCTAACAACCATTCTTTTTCTGGTGTTAGTTTGTGAAAAAGACCGGTACGTAGATGCAGCCGTTCTTTGTTGCCGTTGCTCGGAAAACGTGCGGAATAACAAGTGCTACAACAATGGATGAGAAATAAAATCACATCCGCTATGTGTGAATAGAAGGAAGGAAAATCGCTTTCTCATGCCGTTTATTATTATTATTATTATTACTAATTAATTAATTAATTAATTTACTTATTTGTGTATTATTATTATTATTGACACACAATTGCTTTTGTAAAGCGTACAAATCCGCCGAAGCTGACCAACACCACTTGAATCTGATTAATTTATCTGTAAAACTGACTCTAATTATAACTATGACCACCTCAGTTGTTTTAATTTTGTTTGCTTTATCAGAACATTTCATCTCCTTGTTTTCACTTCTACTCTCTTTCTCACTCGTATCTACTCCTTTCGTCACACACACACAAAAAAAAAAGAACACAGAAAGTGTCACATTTTCTTTGCTGTTGTTAATAGAAGAGATTATATAGAGAAAGAGAGAGGAAAAACTACGATGATCATTACTCCGACCGTTCAGAGAAATTTGGAGAACATCCAGCTCGCGCTGGAGTCCAGCAATGCCGTTCTCATCCAGGGCGAAATTGGATGCGGCAAAAGTGCCTCCGTGCTACATTTGGCGGAATGCTACGGTGCGAAAGAAACAATGATTCAGGTAAATGTGGACGACACGTTCGACAGCAAAGACCTCTTAGGCAAGTTTAGTGCCACGCAAACTCCCGGCGCATTTGAGTGGGTCCCTGGACCACTCACCGTTGCCGTGCAAAAAGGGTATTGGGTTCTCATGGAAGACATCGATCTCGCCTCGTTTGATGTCTTTTCTGTCATCCTTTCCCTCCTCGAAAACTCCACGCTTTTCATTCCGGACAAGAACAAATTCCTGCACGCGCACAAGGGCTTCAAGCTCATTGCCACGCAACAACTGTACTCCTCTGGATCCGCACTTCTCACACGAAAGGTAAATTCGGTGCCATACGCAGAGCTGTGGGGAACTGTCATTATGGAAACACTGTCTTCGGAAGAAATGTGCACCATGATCCACAGCATCTACACCCACGTTCCTGTCTCCATTGTTGAAAAACTGGCAACCTTGACATCGCCAACATCTGGTGCCAGGCTAGTAGGTTTGCAAAACCTGCTGCGTTGGGGTAAACGAGTAAATAAACGGTTGCCGAATGTAACGACGACTAATACTAAAACTAAGTGCGATACCGGACCCGTATTTATCTCCTCCGGGATTCGTGAAACGATGGTAAAAGAAGCGTTTGACTGCTTTGTGGCAAAATACCCACCGGGAAATGAACGAACGGCAGTTTTGAAGCTTGTATCTGAAGCCTGCGGCGTCCCCCAAAATGTCGCCGAGTCGCTCGTTCTCGAGTGTAAACCGTTGGAATCGCTTACGAGCGAGATGTACACGGTAGGTCGGGTGCAAACTCCCCTTATATCGAGCGTGTCTGGGCTGTCGCGCGAGAGCCGTGTCGCCTTTGCCCCCACGACACACGCAATGTCGCTCCTGGAGAGATTAAGTGCGGCAGTGGAATCACACGAGCACGTCTTGCTGACTGGCGAAACCGGGGTGGGCAAGACGTTTATTGTGCAGTACCTGGCTGATCAACTGGGCCAGTCGCTGATTGTGCACAACTTGAATCAGCAGACAGACTCGTCTGACTTTATGGGAGGGTGGAAGCCGCTTGACGTCGGTGTTGCCGTGCGCGACCTCTACAGAGATTTTACAGGTTTGTTTGCGTTGTGCTTTAATCCTGAAAAAAATGCCCAATTTCTTAACATTCTGCAGCAATCTGTGAATGGGCGAAAGTGGGATCGCGCAGTGCATCAGATTATTAAGGGCTGTGACTCGTTCAAGGTGAAAAGTACCACTGTTGAGTACGACTCCGCGACGCGGCAGCGATGGACCGAGTTGGAGCAGAAAGCGACCGAGCTGCTTGATACGGTCGAAAAGACAAAGACAAATTTTGCTTTTTTCTTTGAAGAAGGCTCACTTGTCAAGGCCTGGAGGGAAGGTTACTGGATTCTCCTTGATGAGCTGAATCTTGCGAGTACTGAGGTGCTGGAGCGCGTCTCCGCTGTCCTCGGTGACGTGGACCGGCTCTTCCTTACTGACAAGGATTCGTCTGAGCCTGTTATGCGGCACAAGAATTTTCACGTTTTTGCAAACATGAACCCGCCTACAGATGTGGGCAAAAAGGACTTACCGCCGTCCCTCCGTTCTCGATTCGTGGAGTACTACGTTAGTGAGCCGTTCAATCGCAACGACATTAGTATTGTCGTGCGCGAGTACATCGGCTTTCTGACTGCGGACGCGAAGGTTGGTGAAATTACGGAGTTTTTTTTGGACTGTGTCAACAACGCCAAAACGAAGCTGTGCGCGCTGGATGGGGAGTCGAAAGCGCCCTCTTTTAGTCTACGTACGCTGACGCGTGCTCTCTCCTATGTGCGCCGCGCGACCCCACTCTACGGATTTACAATTGCACTGTTTGACGGACTCATGTTAGGCTTCGCCACGCCACTGCAGCGCCATTTTCACGCTGTCGTGGAGCAGCTGATTATCAAGAACATTTTCCGCGGAAAGCGTCCAAATCCGCCGACGCTGCCTGCCGTCCCGAAGGAGGGGTCATACGTCGCCTACGAGCACATGTGGATTCCTGCTGGCACGGAGATGCCGTATCGAGACGAGTCCTTTATTCTCACCGATAGCGTCAAGGGGCACCTGACCAACCTCGGGCGTGCTGTATTCGCAAATCGCCCTGTGCTGTTGGAGGGCCCAACGTCGTCGGGTAAGAGCTCAATGGTAAAGTATCTTGCCGAGCTCACGGGCAACAAGTTTGTACGCATCAATAACCACGACAGCACTGAGGTGCAAGAATACCTGGGCCACTACGTTACCGACGAGTTCGGCAAGCTGCGTTACGTGGACGGCATTCTGGTCAATGCTGTGCGCCACGGTTACTGGGTGGTGCTCGACGAGCTCAACTTGGCGCCAACAGACGTTCTCGAGGCACTCAACCGTTTGCTGGACGACAACTGCGAGCTGTTTGTCCCGGATACCCAGGAGACAATCAAGCCACACCCCCAGCTGCGCATCTTTGCAACGCAAAACCCTGCTGGCGTTTACGGCGGCCGCAAGATGCTCTCGCGCGCCTTTCGCAACCGTTTTCTGGAGATTACCGTAGATGAGATCCCCACCAAGGAAATTAGTACTATTCTGTGCTGTCGGTACGCACTACCGCGGACTTTCGCTGAAAAGATGGTGGAGGTGATGACTACACTGCAAATTCGCCGACAGAACTCGCAGATTTTTGCCGGCCGCCACGGCTTCATCACACCGCGTGACCTGTTCCGGTGGGCGGAGCGCCGTCCGGAGACATACCAACAGTTGGCGGAGCACGGTTTTCTTCTGCTTGGCGAACGCTGCCGCAAGCCGAATGAGCGGCAGGTGGTTCGCGATGTTATGGAGTCCGTCACCAAGACGCAGCTCGACGAGAAAAAGCTATATCACCCCTCGTACTGGCCGTTCGTGCGGAAGTATTACGAACAGATCGAGAGCGGGATCATTGACAAGTACAAGATCGTCTGGACAGAGTCGATGCAGCGCCTTTTCACCATCGTCGGTATTTGCCTGGAGCACAAGGAGCCTGTCTTGCTCGTGGGTGAAACAGGCAGCAGCAAAACCACCGTGTGCCAGCTGTGGGCGGCCCTGCTGGGCATCCCCCTTCACATTCTGAACTGCCATCAGCACACGGAAGCGGCAGACTTTCTCGGCAGCCTTCGCCCTGCCCCACCGGACCGTCGTGACCAGGCTCTGTTTGAATGGCGCAACGGCCCACTGGTGCAGAGCATGATCAACGGCGACATGTTCGTCCTTGATGAAATCTCGCTGACGGAAGACAGCGTGCTGGAGCGGCTGAACAGCGTCTTGGAGCCTTCGCGCAGTCTCACGTTGGCGGAGAAGAGCAGCGCCGACTGCATCGTTGCCCACGAGCGCTTCCTCGTGATGGCTACCATGAATCCCGGCGGCGACTTTGGGAAGAAGGAACTCTCTCCTGCGCTGCGGAACCGCTTTACGGAGATCTACGTCCGCCCCACGACAGACGTGAAAGAAGTTAGTATGATTCTCTCGTGCCGCATGGAGCCAGCACTGGAGCCGTGGGCGTCGCGCATGGCAGCTGTGCTGTGCCGCGTCTCTGAAGCAACCGCCATCTCTGGTGCGCCGCAGCACATCAGCATTCGTGACATCATCAGCTGGGTTTCCTTCATGAACGCCGCGTACGGCCGATGCCCGCCGGAAGTTGCTTTTCTGCAAGGTCTGGATGCAGTCATTTTGGACGGCGTCGGCGTCGGTAGCGGGCAGTCAGAGGCGTCGTGTGCGATCGTAAAGAACAGCTGCACCACCCAAGCTGTACAAGAAGTCGCGCGACTGGGTTATGGAGAGATCGACTACGATTCCCTCTCTGCAAAGCCGTTCTGGGAGGTTTGCGAAGGCATGGTTGAGCCCGAGCTGCCGCCGTCGATGCAGAATCGATTCTTTTTCGGTGCACCAGCGACGCGGCGCAACCTGTCGAAGTTGATGCGCGCGAGCCTGGTGAAGAAGGCGGTGCTGCTGGAGGGCAGCCCTGGTGTGGGCAAGACGAGCATCGTCGAGGCGCTGGGCTGCGCGCTGGCGCACCCAGTGGTTCGCATCAACCTGAGCGAGCAAACCGACATCATGGATCTCTTCGGCACCTATCTTCCGTGCCCCGGCGACGACGTTGCAGTAGACAACACTCCGTTGGAAGGGGCGGGGGTGCAAAGCAAGCAGACTGGAAAGGAAGCTCAGGCAAACGGTGAGGGCGTGCCTGCGGAGACTGGTGCTTCGTCAGCAGCGGGACGCGCCAAGGGGCCGCAATTCGCGTGGTCCGACGGCGTTTTGCTGCGCGCGCTCAAGGAAGGCTCGTGGGTGATTCTGGATGAGCTGAACCTGGCGAGTCAGTCGGTGCTGGAGGGTCTCAACGCGCTGCTGGACCACCGTTCAACTGTCTTTATCCCTGAGCTCAACGAAGAGTTCCACGCGCACCCCGACTTCCGCGTCTTTGCGTGCCAGAATCCACTTCTGGAGGGCGGTGGCCGCAAAGGTTTGCCGCGTAGTTTCCTGAACCGTTTCATAAAAGTTCGGGTTGAGGCTTTCGAAGTCAGCGATCTCATCGTTATCGCGAAGGCGGTGTGCCCGGATATCGAGGAGCCCACGCTGCGGTGCATGGTCAACTTTGTGGGGCAGCTGCAGCAGGATACGATGGTGCGCCGCGTTTATGGACTACGCGGCAGCCCGTGGGAGTTCAACCTGCGCGATGTGCTGCGGTGGGCGAAGTTGCTTCAGTCGTACGAGATGCGAGATCGGCCGACGTCATTCGCCGACATGCTCTTTTTCCAACGTATGCGTACCGATGAAGACGTGGCTCACTGTCGTGCCTCTCTTGCACACTGCTTCTCTGCGGAGGCGATCACGCGCGATGTGCCGGACGCGTGCGACTCTGACTTTTTAATCTACGACGGCGCCGTCTATTTTGCCCGTCAACGATTGGTGCAGAGGGAGCAGGCGAGCGTCAGCGCGGCGGATGCGCAGGCGCTCAGCTCGCTGCTCCTCCTGCCCTCGCAGGCCCACCTGATCAAGTCTCTGCTTGTCTGCGTGGAGCAGAACCAGTTCGCGTTACTCGTCGGGCCGTCGGGTGCGGGCAAAACCTTCGTGCTGCGCACCGCCGCCGCGCTTGCAGGTGCAAAGCTCGTCACTTTCTCGATGACCGCTAGCTGCGATACGGTCGATCTGCTGGGCGGGTTCGATCAGGTGGAAGGAAAGCAGGGTGAATTCGAATGGCGCGACTCCCTCCTGCTGGAGGCAATGTTGCAGGGGCACTGGCTGGTACTGGACAACGTGAACTACTGCAACGCCAGCGTGCTAGACCGGCTGAACCCACTGGTGGAGCCGAACGGTGTGCTTTCGGTGAATGAAGAGGGCATCGTGAACAACGAGGTACGCGTTATCCGGCCGCACCCACGCTTTCGCCTCTTCGCGACGCTGAATCCGCGCTATGGCGAAATTTCGCGTGCCATGCGCAACCGCGCCGTGGAACTGTACGCTGCCCCGGTGGCGATTCCGTCGATGGAGAGTCTGGCCCTCAGCGCGCACGCTTCCGTCGTCGTTCAGGCGCAGCAGCAACGTCGTGCAGCCCTGGGGGCAAAAGAGGCGGAGGGGAATGAGGACGCCGCGGGCATCCTTGCAGTGGCCAAGACACGTAACATACCGCCCGGCCCACCTTCGGTGCAGCTGCTTTCCCGCTTGCTCAGCTATCACCACACTTTTGCATCGGTTGGTTTCCACGCTGACTCGCAACGCCCGGGTTCAGCGCAGTTGAGCGACGCCCTCTCCGCCGGTGCGCCAAACGTGTTTACACTGCTGCGGACAAGTTGCCTGCTGCGCCACGACAGCCAGATCAGTGATCTTGAGAAGCTCATCGTGCACCGGTACATCCAGAACCGTAGCGGCCACTGGACGGGTTTTAAGGCGGACCTGCTACAGCTGCTGCGCAACACCATGGCCGACGGCAGCGACGGCGACGGCGTGGGGGGCAGCGATGCGTTCGTGATGGGTGTACTGCAGGATGTCGGCCACGCTGAAGAGGTTCTGCGTGCAATGCAGCTGCAGATCTCCGAAGGCGAGGAAGGGGAGGACATCCTGTGCACCGTGGGGTCCCTGAGGCCTTCTCACGCAGACGAAGAAAACACCGAGGATAAGAAGGGTGAAGAAACATGCAGTGTCGCTCATCGATCCTCTGACGCCGTGGCGGTGGCGTTGGTGCAGCGTCGTGTCCACCGCGCCGCCCTCGCGCTGAGACAGTTGCTGTCAAAGGCACAGCAGCCGCAGGGATCCGACGGTACCAATTCTGCTGATTTAATGATGATGAGCGGCACAATGATGGTGAACCTCGAAGGCGCGAAGAAATTCTCGGCGTCGCGCTACCAGCTGGAGGACGTGCTGCTATGCTTTGTGCTTGATCAGTGCATCGACAGCGTGCCCCTCAACGCTGTCACAACAGCCCGTCAGCTGTGGATTGACCGCCACCTGCCGGTCGAGCTATCGACGCGCGTGCAGCCGCTGCTGAACACCGTCTATTGTTCCCCTGAAATGCTCGGTGCGTTATACACGCGCGCCGTGCAGCTGGTCGGCCCCCACGCGGCCTCCCTCACCGCCCTCTGGGACTGCTACCCGCAGGTGGTGAGCTCCACGCTGGTAAACAATGCGCTGGGGCGGTTGTGCGACACTTTACATGCGGAGATGGCGAACCCTGCCGCCGCTGCCCTGTCTCCCTGCACTTTCCAGCGTCTGCTGCGGCTAGTCGCGCCGCTTGCCCGGCTTGTTGTGCAGCACACTCGCGAGAACTACGGCGTACACTTGGACAACTACGTTCCCCTCGTCACCTACACCGCGCTGGTTTGCAACTTGGCGCGGAAGTCGAAGCCGCCGCTGCGCCACGGGGCGGAGGTGGTAGAGGCCGCCACCGCTTTTCTCGAGGCGTTGCAGCAACACTTGGACCTGCCCTTTCCCTTGCTTGGCAGCAAAGCCCCACTGCACCGTTACGTGCCGACACCACACATTACGACGGCGGATGAGCGTCGCGTCCTGCAGGCGTGGAGCATCGCGGCCGGCGCCATGTCATCAACATCTTCTACTATCAATACGGCTGTGAAAGCGGAAGGCGATACGGTAAACACGACCTCTCTTGCACAGACGCTGTTGCATCAGCTGTGGGAGTCCGCGGCATTCCGCGAAGGCTTTGCGTGCCTGCAGCAGTTACTGTACCTTCGCGCCACCGCGGCCCTCCACGCTATGACCTCCGCGCTCAGCAGCAGCAACGACAACTACGAGAACGACAACAGTTCCATGACCACTACACCTTTCGGACTGCAGCAGTCGCACCTCCTGCCCGCTATCCAGGCGCGCATTAAGGCCTTTGTACAGACGTACACCACGCAGCTACCGCTCTTCACGGAAATCGAGATGGCACTCTGGCGCAGTGTGCAGGGCCTCTCACCGGCAGACATGTCGAACATGACACACGCGCTGGCCGAGCTGACGCCGCTGCTCGTGAGCCGCTTTGCCCACCGCTACGGCGTGGCCGGCACCCGCCACCTCGTCGCCGGCGCCTGGTCTGTGGCGGCGGCGGAATGTGTGCGGCGCAGCGCACAGGTCCCCGTGATGGACGTCGGCCGCTCTGACAGCGCCTGTGCGGGTATCCTTGCGGGGCTGAACATGTTTTTGCAGACCTGCCCACTGGCCGTTACGGCACCCCTGGAGGAGTGGACGGTGAACTCACAGCGGGAGCTGATGGGGGTGTTGTGCGCGTGTTTCCCAGACCTGGCGGCACAGGCACCTTTGACGCTGCCACCGGCACGAACGCTGACAGCGGCATCCTTCGCACAGCAGCCACTCTTCGCTGCTGCGGAGACGACCGTTTCCGCGGTGTCCTCCAACCCCGCGCAGTCAGTGCTTCTTGAGAACCAGAAGCCCTTCCTGACGGCCTTGCTGCACCGCCTTCGCACCAGTGATGGGTCGGACATGCTACCCGTCGTAACGCTGCTGTGGGTGGTGAAGTGTCGCCTGCTGTTGCCTCAGTCACCGGTCGACCCCATGTTTCGTCGCGCGTGCAAGAAGGCCGTTGCCACGGCAGAGTTACAGCTGCTGGAGCGGCTCGACAGTGCTTTTGCGTGGGCGGAGCAGCTCGCCCTGCGTCACCACAGCCCGCAGCGGGAGGTGTTGCAGCGTCTGCGGACGCAGGAGACGGAGCTGCAGCGCCGCTCTCAGCAAAAGTACGTTGCTCGCCCCGAGGCCACCGGGATGCAGTATGCCACCCTAATCCGCAAGCTCTACCAGATGTGCACTACGTTGCTGTCTGACGCGCGGGTGTTGGGGCTGTTCGACCTCACCGCCCTCACATCCGCTGCGTCGCCTGCCGACGCCGCCGTCATTGCGGAGGAAATCATCGCCAGCCGCGAGGCGTGGAGCGACTTGCTATTTGAGCAGGTGATGCAGCTGTTGACCGAATACGGCGGCTACGAGGACGTCACGGTGAACTTTGCTGAGGCGGCGCTGCTTGCTTCCATGGCGGCGCGGACGAGCTGTACTACAGACCACCGTTTGACAGATGCAGTAGCGAACTCGACCGCTGCCCGTGCCCTCTTTAGCCGCAACGATGCGCTGCGCCTGCTGCAATTTCCTTCGCCGCTGGTGCAATCGTTGCCAATGCCGCCGACGCACCACACTTCCGCCCTGCTGCGTCACCGTGTAGTTTACCTCGACTCGTGCCTCTCGCTGCTCGCTGGGACAGCCCCGCAGGGTACCAGCCGTGCCTTTGTCGGGGATGTCTTTGCGCAGTACCGCACCCTTTTTCACCAGATCGACGAGTGGGAGGCGCAGGAGCGCAAGGCGGATGAGATGGCGGTGCTGTATAAGGAGAAAGCCGTCGCTATCGAAGGCGACGACGAGAAACTGCTGCGCAAGCTCAAGGAGCTTTTTCCAAGCTACGAGAAGGAGTTCAGCGAAGAGGCGCTTGAGGCAGACACCGCCGCGAAGTCGACGGAGAAGAAGATAGAGGAAGAAATAGATGGCCGCCGGGCTAAGTTTGCCCGTATTCTCTTCAAGGAAAAGAACGGCCACTACCTGCGCCATCTGGTTGAGGTGCACCGCACCTTCTACTGGCGACTCGTGTCGAGCCGCATGCACGACACCGCCTCGTCACCTGCCCACCTCCTTGACGCCTTCCGCCATCGCTTTGACGCGCTAGCAGCCGAGCTTCACGCGTACCCGTCCTCTGCCAGTGCATACAGTAATAGCAGCATGTCCAGTGGCAGCCTCGCGCGTGGTCAGGATGAGCAGTTGCTGCTGAACGGTTTCGCTGCGCGGGTGTCCATGCTGCGTGCTGAGATGAACCCCCCTGCTGTATCACTTGAAGAACGCCGAGAGAGCAGCTTCAACATTTTCCTCGACACCGACGTTTACGAGTTGAGTCGCTTCAGCAAGCCACTGCACGAGTTGCTCGACGCAGTGCAGAACTTGGCCTTCACCTACCCCGACACGCCGTCTTTGCAGCGCTGCCTGCGCGTTGGCCGCAAGATTGCTGCCCTCCCCGCGATGAGCACTCCTCTCATGAAGGTGATGACGGGTTGTGAGGTGCTGCTACGGGAGTGCTATGAGTGGGAGCGCAATGCCTCGCACGAGGTATCGCTCATGCGGCACATGACGGAGCTGTCGTCCTTTGTGCTACGCTGGCGCCGGCTAGAGCTGCACTGCTGGTCGCACGTCTTCCAGGCGAAGCGAGCAGAATTTGAGCTACAGGCGGCCCGACAATGGTTCACCCTGTACGATGTGTTGCTCTGTGAGGTTGGGGAGGACGGTGAGATGGATGTCCAGGGGGGACAGGAGGACGATAACGTATCGAGACTCCTGCGCCGCTGCCGCCATGCCTTCCAACACGCCTCGCAGTTTATGTGGGGTGCCTTTTTCGGTGATTATGCCGTCCGTCTGCGCCTGCTGCAGGGTTTCGGGTTCCAGCTGCTTGCCACCGAGGGCTCACAGGCGCCGCTCGCTAACACCGTCCTGCATGTCTGCGACTTCTTCATGCAGTTCGAACCGCTCATCGAGACCCGGTGCCGGAACGCCGTGCAGCCGATTGAGGACGACATCGCCGAGTTTGCGAAGATAATGCGCTGGGAGGACGCCAACTACTATGCTGTGCGTGCCACGGCGGAGAAGTCGCACATGAAGATGGCACGGGTGCTGGGCGAGTTGGAGGAGGCGCTGCGCACGCCGGTGCTGTCCGTGATTGCGACCGAGGAGCAACGCTGCGAGGACGACGTCTCTCTCGGGTTCACGTTGAGTGCTGCTGCGACGGCTGCGGGGAAGGTGGGGATGAGGGAGAAGAAGTTGAAGACGTCAAAAAAGCGGACGGAGGATGAGGCTGACGGCAGGAACAGGCCGCAGGGCGCGAAGCGACAGCGCAACGGGAAGGTAGTGGCGCCGTCAGCAGATTCTCAAGGAGAAGCAACGACAGCGGCAGCGATGAGCTCCACAGCGGGCAACACGCACCTCACCAAGGCACGCGAGTTCTTCTGTGACGCCTCCGAGGAGGTGATTAAGAACGTGACAGCACTGCAGCAGCCCAAGACGCCGAACCAGATGAAGGTACGTGCGCTGAAGACGCTCTTCAGCCGCCTCTCTGAGGCTGGTGTGCCGCATACCCACATCGACCAGGTCGGTGCGTGGGAGGTGATCTTCGCTTCGACGGAGGCGTTGCTGGGCTGCTGTGAGACCCACGCTGACCAAACGGCTGCGGTCGCTTCCCTCAGCGCGGCAGCGGCGGAACATTACCGCTTTGCTCGGTGGCTGCAGCGGCTGCGGGAGGTGGAGCGGAAGCCGCACCACGACCTCTCTGCCGCCCAGGCGAAGCGTGGCTCAGGTACTGCTGAGAGCCTCTTCGCCGCCACCGTGCGCGCAGCCACGCTGCTGTGCAGGCTGTACCATACCCACGAGCAGCTGCGTGTGCTGCACATGGTCGTGCAGAACACTGATCCCACAGCTGAGGATGAGGAGAGCGGCAACCAGGCAACGGCGCCCGCCATGGTGGTCGTTACACGTGCTTTGTTAGATGACTCGGTGGAAGTGGCGTCCCTCGCGCAGTCCATCTGTGGCGGGCTGACGTGGATGGTGCAGCAGAAGCTGGTGCCCACCGAAGCCTCCGAGACGATTTGCCTCGTGCATGAGATGATGAGTCTAACACACGAACTTTGGGGCCTCTGTACGATGAATGAACCGATGCGTCGCTCCGTTCTCACCGTTGTTCCTCCAGGCATCGCCACTGCCGTCTTCAACGCGCTTCACCGCTTGCTGGGTGTCGCGACACGTCTGCAAGCCTGTGCGACAGTGTGTGCGTCAGCCGCCACCCGACCTCTTGTGGAAGTTGTCACCACAGTTCTCAAAACGCACGAACAAGACTGTCAACAACAGAGGCACAAAGGCAAACTGGACTACAGTGAGGTCGTCGACGCATGGCAACACCCTACTGGCGATGCAAAGCGCCGCCGTACGGAGACGGCACCCACCTCGTGGGGTCAACGCCTCGCGCGTGCGCTGAGCGAATTAGGTGCTGTCATGGCGGGTGATGAAGATGCTGTAGCCATCGTCGATGACGCCCTGCCTCCCACGTCTAACGCGTTGGAGTCCACAACGGAGAGGACGGCGAAATCCGGCGATGAAGTTGAAAAGGACAGTGTGAAGGACAGTGACGTGGACTGTGACGTCACGTCCGAAGCGCCTGCCGTGTACACCGAGTATGAGCTGTACGGTGCAGGTGTGCTGGCGGCCCTGCAACGGCTAGTGCCGACCCTCGAGGACCTCCTCGCCGCGCAGGGTGCCTCTCAAGGGAAGGTGACGTGCACCACCACGGCACTGGGATCACCGATGTCCACCACAGCGTTCACTGCCCTTACACCGGCCGAGAAGACAGAGCTGCTGCCTCGTTTGTCCGTTTGTCTCCGTGAGGTGGAGCGCGCGCGTGCGGCGTGGACGGCTGTGCTAGAGGCGCAGTGCCACTTCGGCCTCGTCGTGGCGCGTCTTTTCACCGTGCTGCTGAGGAAGGGCTTCTGCAAGACTGAAGACGAGGAGCCGGAGGACGGCGAGGACGACGGCAAGGGTGGCGCGCAGCAGAACGGCACCGGCATGGACGACGGTGAAGGTGAGAAGGACGTCACCGATCAGATGGAGAATGAAGATCAGCTGATGAACATGAAGGACAAGGTGGAGCAGCCGGAGAAGGAGCAGCCGCAGGGGGAGGAGGAGGACGAGGAGGACAACGCAGCCGATGTCGAGACGGACTTCAACGGGCAGAAAGAGCAGCGCGAGGAGAGCGAGGGCGAAGGCGACGAGGAGGGCGAGGTGTCTGATAAAGAGATGGGCGATGTCGAGGACGGCACCGAGCAGGAACGCAAGAAGTCGAAGAAGGACTCCGGGGACACGGATGATATGAGGGAGGACGGCGGCGACGCGGCCGAGGAAGTGCCGGAGGACGACCTTGCAGAGGAGAACAAGGACGACGAGGACGACAACGCCGAGGAAACCGGCGGCTTTGAGGACAAGGCTGAGGAGATTCGCGAGGCGGAGGAGGAGCACGACGGCAAGCACGACGTCGTTGGCGACGATCAGAGAAGTGAGATGGATGACGATGATGATGGCAACGGGAACGACGACACCGTCGAACACAGCGACACCGAGGGCGATGAAAAAGAGGAGAGCGTGCAGGACGAGGAGCTGCCGACGGACGCTGACGAGGAGCCGGAGGAGGGTAGTCACGGCTCGGAGCACCGCGCCGATGACGACGCCGACACCGACGACAATCGCAGCGAGCTCGGTGAGGAGGAGGTGGAGCAGCGCGACGGCGACAACGACGAGGACGCACCCGACGTCGAAGACGCAAGTGATGCGGCGGACGAGAACGTCTACGAGGGCGGCCGTCAGGACGACCGCGAAGGCGAGGAGGCCACCGAGGAGCAGAACAAGGAGAAGAAGGACAAGTCCAGCAAGCTGCAGCTGGAGCAGGCCTCTAACGAAGAGGAGCAGCCAGGCGAGCAGCAGGAGCAGGACGATGCGGGTCAGAACTGGAAGAAACAGCAGGAACAGAACGACCAGGCGCAGCGCCGCGACAACACGGAGCAGACTCGCTCGCACTACAACCCATACCGCGCCGTGAAGGAAGCCCTGCAGCGACACCAACGGCAAATACAGCAACTGAACTTGAACCAGCACGTCGAGGTGAAGGACGAAAAGGAGGAGCACACAAATGAGAACCCCCCAACCTCGGATGACGCTGATGTGGCGGAGGACGTGGAGGAGTTCGACTGGGACGAGAACGGCAACCGCGAAGGCCTCGCCGCGGCGGAGCAAACGGAGACAAAACCCACCGATGCAAACACCGAGGACAAAGAGAGCGAAAAGGACTCCGCAGACGGCGACACTGACGATAGTCGTGACGACTCGGACACCGCAGGGGAGACGCCGCAGGACGGGCGCCGCAACCGCCACCAAAGCAAGGATGACTTCACAAAACTGGAGGAGAGGGAAACAACAGACAAGTCCTCCAAGAAAAGATCGAAGAAGGTGCGAACCACTACTTGCGACGACGAGAACAGCGCACCAGAGGATAAGGAGGACGATGACCTCGTCAAAGCGAATGACGTGGATGCCGCTGCGGACGCTAACGCGAAGCTCGAGCGCGGCCGTCAGCTTTGGCTGGAGCAGGAGACGGCGGTGCAAGGTCTGTCGCAGCAACTGTGCGAGCAGCTACGCCTCATTCTCGCCCCAACCCTCGCTGACAAACTCCAAGGTGACTACAAGACCGGCAAGCGTCTCAACATGAAGCGTATCATTCCGTACATAGCGTCGCAGTTTAAGAAGGACCGCATTTGGCTGCGCCGCACAAAGCCGAACAAGCGCACCTACCAGATCCTCGTTGCGCTGGATGACTCACTCAGCATGCAGTGCAATAACGCCGGCGTGCTATCGTGCCGTGCGGTGGCCCTCATCGCAAAGGCACTGCAGCAGCTCGAAGTGGGGGAGTTTGGTGTGGCGTGCTTCGGCAAGGAGACGGCGATGGTGCACCCACTCGAGGAGCCTTTCCTCGCCGACAGCGGCCCTCGGCTATTCAGCGAGATCACGTTTGAGCAGAAGGCGACGGACATGAGGAAGATGCTGGAGACGACGCTTTGCTACCTCGATGACGCACGCGACCGCATGCACGCGCAGACGCGCTCCACGACGCAGCAACTGCAACAAATTATGTTCATCATTAGCGATGGTCAGATCACCGAGGACCGTGCGGCGCTGCGTCAGCTGATGGTGCGCGCTGAGGAGAATCACCAGATGGTGGTGCTGGTGCTGCTCGACATCAACGCTGCAGGCGGCTGCGGGAACGCGAGCAGCGCAAAAACCGATGGACCTGCTGCCGCCGCTGACCCTCCGTTGACTAAGAACTCGAAGTCGCTGCAGGGTCTCTCGACTGCAGAGCAGCTGCGCCGCCTCAAGGCAGACCGCGAGAAGCGCATGCAGGCGGTAAAGACGAACTCGCGCTCGGTGCTTGACATGCAGATTGTGAGCTTTGTAGGCAAGTCTGTCGTGCGTCGACCCTACATGGAGGACTTCCCCTTTCCCTACTACCTCATTATTCGCGACATTCAGAACCTTCCCGAGATTATTGCCGATGCGATGCGTCAGTGGTTTGAGTTGCTGAACGCTGGTGTCTAAGCCTTTTCTTCCTCTGTCTGCGGCGTTGATCGCTTTGTTATATGTCGGTTTACTGTGATCGCTTTTTTTTTTGTTTTAAAGGTAGAACGGGTTGTTTCGGGTGGCCCTCTTTTCGAGTTTGTTTTGTGCGTATATCTTGTTGACGTGACGTGCATCGGTATTCCGTTTCGACGTAAATCTTGCTCGGCTGAACGCATGCGGTGGTGATTAGCAGCGATTGGGCCTTGTTTTCAAGTCGGCTTTTTTGAACCGTTGCTTGTGAATGCCTTCATGTGCGTGTGTGTGTGTGTGTGTTGTCTATAACTGTAAATGTTGGTGTTCTTATACTCGCTGACCCCAATCACTGAATTGATTTGAAAAAAGACGCTCAGTATGAATTTCGGGGTCGTTGTTTTGCGGTACTTCTTGTAGACGCTTGTCATTTCATCTAAATGCACACTTAACGAGGCTGTAGGTTCTTTCGGTTCTTTTTTCTTTTCGAAGTAACACACTCAGAGCTTATCTGAGGTTTGATTTACCTTTCGACAAGCTTACCTAATTAACTCATTCCACGATGTAAATTGCAACAAACGTGAGCTTTTGAGTTATGCCGGATTGTGCAGTCTGCCAAGGACACAGCTGTAAATCTCTTGGTGCGAGCATTCAGCACTACGCTCCCTCGCTTCCGCGCAAGTACTAGCACGGGCCACCGCCATTCTGCTGAACAGGGTGCTTTCACACGTCCGCATTGCTCAAGTTCTCAATAGAGTCCTCTTCGAGCAGTCTCGAAGCTCTACACGACTTTCAGCACTCAGACTATAAAACTTCCGTGCCGGCACCCCTCGTGCTTCTTCCGTAACCGCGTTTCCCTCACCTCGCCGTTATCACCTTCCCTGCTGTTACGAACGACAAAAACAAATGAAGAGTAAATCAAGAAAGGGCTAAAAAATAAAATAAACGAACTTGTGTCTTACAATGGAGACCGAGGTTCCTGTGGCGCAGACAACGCAGCCGGCCAGACGCCGCCGCGGCACTAGAGGACGAGAGCGGGCCGGTCAACGCAAGAATGCCGTGGCAGAATCCCAAAGGAACACCGACACCAAAACCGCATCTGCTGCCACCGGTGCTGGTGTAACTAATGCTGCGGCAAAGCAGCTGGCTACCGCATCCTCCACCGAGGTGTGCTGCGTTGACTTCCAATCCCTCGTGCGGACTTCACAAGAGGTGGCGCTGCGGGCGGTGGTTGCCAGTCTGCCAACTGTGGGCTTGCAGGCCACACAGATCGGCCGAGGACGTCAAATTGTGCAGCAGGCGTTGCACCACCGGGCCAAGGGCGACCGTGTCTTTCTCGCCTACACGTCTAATCTCATCTCTTGCGGACTGCGTGATACACTCGCTTATTTGGCTCGTGAGGGTCTCGTCGATTGTTTCATCTCCTCCGCCGGCGGCGTTGAAGAAGATGTGATCAAGTGTGGCGGCAGCACTCTGTTGGGTCAATTCAACCTCGACGGCCGTGCGCTGCGCCGCCGCGGCATCAACCGCATCGGCAACCTACTTGTGCCGAACGACAACTACTGCTGGTTCGAGGACTTCTTCATGCCGGTGCTGCGGTCAATGCACGAGGCGCAGCGGGCGTCGCGTTGGCAGATGCACACCCGCCCGTCGGACTTCATTACGGCGATGGGGGCTGAGATAGAGAAAGAGCACCCGGAGACATGCAAGTCGAGCCTGGTCTACTGGTGCTACAAGAACAACATACCCTTCTTTTCCCCTGCCTTCACGGATGGGTCGATGGGGGACATGATTTATTTCTACAACTTTTCGCAGAAGGGACTTGTCGTAAACCCGCTGAAGGATGTGCCTCGTCTGCGCGGCCTCGCTGCGGCAGAGGGCGAAGGCCGGAACATTGCGATTGTGCTCGGCGGGGGGCTACCAAAGCACCACCTCCTGCACACTGTCCCGATGGATGCGGTTGTGATGGTGACGACAGGGCTGGAGGCCGATGGATGCGTCAGCTCGAGCGTGTTGGCGGATGACATCGCCTGTGGTTTGCTGAGGAAGGATGCAGAGGTAGTTCGGGTGCAGGGGGATGCAACGATGGTGTTTCCGCTGATGATGATCGCGGACGAGGTACCTCAGTCTTAGCGGGATTCGTGGGTGTAGTTGTGCGTGGGACGTGATGTGAGCAGCTGTAACGATCAAAAAGGCAGAACTGTCGTATATCGTGTGGTTTAAGTCTCGGGCTGCTGTTCAACAGCTTGAGCAAAGTGCTGCGGATTACAAGAAGGCATCAGTGTGAGCAGCGGGGGGTTGCACCCTCTCGAAAAAGGGTCTCACTCCTGCAGCGTTTGAGCAGCTTCAGCTACCTTCGAGTTTTTCGTCTGCTAGTGGTGTTGACTCTGTTTCAGCGCATTAATGAGCCAAAGCGCTTTGGCTACTTTAAATTTCAACTTCTGGGTAGAGAATCATACGACTATCATTGGGCAACTCTTCCATTCTCCCTCTTTCCTTTCTTGTCGGATGTTGCATCGCTGTCATTGGTCTGTGGTGTCGAAGCAAACGTCGCATCACTTAACCTATCCTTGCGGTACACCAAAAGAGATTACTTGTCTACACGTGGTCTCAGCCTCAAGCACTGCTAGATCCGGCAGGCGACTCTCCCCCCTCGTTTTCCACACGCGCCTTTACGCGCTGCTCACCTCTCTCGAAGCCAACAATCAAAGCGGACTGGACCACCACCTTTTTCTTTTTCTCATTGCAATGAATTCCGTGCTGCGCATTGCGTGCGCGCTGCTGGCGCTCTTGGGCCTTCTCTGCGCTGCATCGACCGTGCAGGCTGCGTCGCAGCCGTACGTACTCGAGCGTCGTGTCGGGGCGGATGCTGAATGGGTCGATGTTGGTTCCTTCGCTATATCACGCATCTCCCCACAGGCTCCGGCGCGCATCTCGACACATCTGCACGGCGAGTTGAGCCTGACGATGGACCAGCGCGAGCAACTTGCAGCAGCGGACCTCATCTACTACCGTGCCTATCCTTACCAGGAGGGCAAGGCGGCACCGGAGCACCCGATTACGGTGGTGGTCACACCGTGCTCGCTGATCCGCGGCTTCGAAGCAATTGATAGCAAGACGGTGGTGCTAAACGAGAATATTCGGGTCGTGCCGGGGCCGAACACTACGCTTCTGGGGCTGCAGGTGAGCAGCGAGACGAACTTCTTCCACTCGAAGATGGTGAACGGCGACGAGTGCGACCGCAGCGTGGTGCAGAAGCTGTTCCCGACGGTGCGACTGCAGACGAAGCTCGGTCTCGTGCACCCTGTGAAGGCCTCCCGCAAGGTGAGCTACGAGGACCTGAAAGTGTTGATCATGTCGGAGGCGGAGCAGCGGGGTAAGAAGAAGCAAAAGACTCAGGTGCGCCATGTCCGCAATGCCGATGGTGAGCTGGTGGAGGAGGAGGTCCCAGTTGACGACCGCTCCTTCCTCCAGAAGTACTGGATGTACCTCGTGCTGCCTATCGTCATGTCCGTGATTCAGAACATGAAAGGTTAGGTTTCTGAATGGATCATTGTGGTCTGTTTTCGCAACTGGGTTTCTGCGCATTTTTTGTGTTTTGATTGCAGTGCGTTTCTCTTCGGAGTTTTCTTGTTGTTGGTTTGGTGAAGGGGCGAAGCTCGCTGTTTGTCTGTTTCGACGTCGCTCTTTGCTCGGTAATTGGCTGACTGTTCCGATTTCGCTTTGTATTAACGCAAATTCGGGAAATGTAAGGAGAAGAGAAAAATGGTGTTCATTCAGCAGATTTTGAGGTGATAGGCAACCAATGAATTACCGTAAAAGACCAGTGTCCCGGTGAATCAACGTGCAACCGGCTCGTAATTCAAGCTGCCTGAACTCGTCTCCGAGCGTGAACAGGTGTGTTGGCGATGGGAGTGCTTTCAATACGTGCTTCTTTCGCCAGACCTTTGCTTGCGCCTTTCGGAATTAAGTAGAGTTTTTAAATGATCCTTCTTGCACGAACGCCCGTTGCCGTTTACTTCGACACCTCTTTCACTTCTCTTCTCACCGCTCTTCGTTTAAATCGCCTTCGGAAAAGACTCCTTTCCTTTTCTTTCTTGGAGATTTCTTCCTAGTGTGACTTGCTTTTCCAAGTACGTCAAAGCGATCAACATGCGACGCTGTGCTGCGCTCTGTGCGAAAGCAGCAGCAGGCACCGGTACGGCAAAGACTACCGCTGGTGCCACGTGCGCCTCCTCCTCCGCCCCCACGACAGCAGGTAATTCTTCCCTTGATGCTCGCACGAACTCTGTCTTCCAGATGCGCCAGTCCCCAACCTCCCTCTATGTCGACACGATGCACAGCAACACACTGACTGACCACCCTCTTACCCACCGCTGCAGCCGCGACGAACTCGCATACCGAAAACGCAAGCTGACGGAACGCGGTCAGTACGAGCAGGCAGCGAAGGCGGAGGAGGAGGCGGCGCAGCGCGACCGCACCGGGAAGGCGGGTGCGGAGACGAAAGAGTACTACTGGGCCATCTTGTGTGCTGTGTTGGGTTACCTGACGGCGCATGCGATTGTTTTTAATTACTACTATCCGGATGACCTGCGGCCGAACTACTCTCCCGATCGTGGGTACTCGGACGACGTGGCGGCGCGGCGGGAGGAGCTGGAGGCGGTGGATGAGATGGTCGGTCTCTCGGTGTTGGAGAGTGTCTACAGCAAACGTAAGGCCGTGATGAAGCGTCGCTTTGCTGGTGTGTAAAACGTACGACGTATCATTCTTTGCTGAAAACCTTAGCGAGGGATTTCTTTTTTTATGTCTCTTGCGGGCTTGGTGGTCTCTGTTATTGACATTGATGATTCTTGATGGCACCTTGAAGGGCTAGAAAGGTCTATTGTGAATGATGCAATGGGGCAATTCAGACTTTGCTTGGGGGTGCTTCTTCTACCTTGATTGACTATTCCGTGACGAACTACTTTACATAAGCCTAACGAAAGAAAAAGCGGGAAAGCTGATTGGTTTTGGTGTCGTCTCGGTTGAGGACATTTGATTAAAAAAAAATCCTCCAGTGCTGCAGATGCAATCTTTCAACAACGGCTTCCTTGTCGACAATCTTTGTGTCTTTCTTCCTGCGCGTAAGGTATCTCCTTGTGAAGAGTCATTGCTGGGGTCGAGTGGGTATCTTATACAAACTGCACTACGGTGGTGTTTCACAGGTGCCGGTGACTGAGTGGTGCCAAACGTTTCGCCGATCTCTTTTTTCAAGATCACTGAGGAGTGTTTGTTTCAGACGCAGTCCCCCGTTCGTTGCGGCCTTCTTTGTTCTCAAAGCATTTTTTGCTTACTGCAGGACCTCGAAAAAGCCAAACAAGTAATTATTGCTGCCGCAACTTTCTCTTGTATCCCTCACCAGCGTTATTGGGGGCGGTTTACGAGCTTTTGGCAGATCCACAACCACATTCGGCTAGCCATTCACAAGTATGAGCGCAGCGGCGGTAACGGCGGTGCGCCGCTTTGCCCTGCAGGGGGACACCGCTGCCAACCAGGAACTCATGCACCTCATCGATCACTCCTTAGACGTCGGCGGCACTAACGCGGCGCAGACGGTGGCGCCTCAGCTGTTACTGTGGTCGCTGACCGAGGACGCCGCCTCGGCCTCCACCTCCCTTTACATCGCAGTCTTGAACCGTCACTTCTGTCTGCGTGTCGTGCTCAATCACCTCGCTCAGCCGATGAATTTCCGCCCTTGTGGATTAGAAGAGCTGCAGCAGCTGTACGCGGTGGCTTCGCGTCAAACCCAGCAGGAAGCGGCGCGGCGGCAGCTGACGCAGTGTGTGGCTTGCCTGCTCATTGTACAAGAGGACTACCTAGCGGAGCGCCTGGGCGCGTGGATCGGCGGTGGCAGCAATTACAGTGGAGAAATTAGTAACAACAATAGTAATATTTCAGGTGCTGCTGGTGCCTTTGTGGATGACCGTCGCATGGCGCTCCATGTGTTCATGGCCGTTGTGGATCTTCTGGTGGATCGCCGTGTGCCCATCGGGCCTATTCGTAGGGCCACGCAGCGGCGGAAATTGCAGGAACACTTGTCGATCGTGCTGCAATCGCCGTTGACCAGTTCAGATGACATGCCGTTACTGGTTCGCGTCACCGACACCGCCGTCCGTTTTTTGCTGGAGGCGATGCACAGCGAGCCTCAGGAGGTGGCCGCGACCTTTTGGGCAGCCCTCCCTAGTAGCTCTGTGTGGCGCTACAGCATTGCGTGCCTGTCGCGGCTGACTACGCCGTGCTCAAAAGAAGTATTGGATTTTGTGTGCAACGTACTGCGCTGTCTGACGCTGGTGGACTCTGCGGCGGAGTCTCTTCTGCTTGACGCGCTCCCCGCAGTTCTGCAGCCGGTGACTTCGCTATCGCCGTCGTCCGCGACGGTGGAATGGGAGACGATGAGTCGCGTCATCGCGGCTGCCCTCGAGGCGTCCACAGAGGCCATTATTACCAAGCAGAGTCCTGGCACACCCCTCTTTTGTTTGTTCTCCTCCGCGGCAGAGCGGCTAGTCCAGATGCTGCAGGCCCCTGACGTGCCATCGAGCGCCGTCAACCACATCTGTGAGGGCATCAGCGCCCTCACGCAGGTGCTACAGCCGGCGCCGATTCCAGTAATGGAGCCGAGCGACGATCCAGAAGATTTTCAGGAGATTGTGGAGTGCATGACGGCAGCGAACGCAACGAAACAGGCGGCGTTGAAGCAGCTGCGACCTTTCCTAGCGTCCTGCGAGGCGGCGCTAGCGACGCGGCTAGTGCACAGTAACTTCGCAGCGGCCGAGTGGGACACCATCGCCGAGTACGTGTCACAGCGGCTGGCGGACGGCGAGGAAGAAGACTTCCAGATTGTGCACGGGGAAGTCGAGTTGGCGCTCTATACTACGTACGAGCGCCTCAGCAGGCTGCTGGGTCCGCTCACGGCGGAGGCGCTGCGTGCCATTGTAGAGGAGCCGAGTCAACAGTGCTTGCTGGTTACGGTGAGTGCCGAGTTGACGTTGCAGTGGCTGCAGTCGGTGACTCCGTGTGAACTGTTGCCGCAGGCTGCCCTGCTCCCGTGCACGGTGGTTCGCTATATCATTGCAGCACGTAACAGCACCAATGTGTTTGGGTGGTCCGCCGACGCCTCACTTTCTGCGCTGAACCTACTGCTTCACGCCGTTTCAGTGTACAACTCGCACGCTGACTGGGAGGGTAGCAGCGGCAACGGTGCTAGTGGTGGTGGTGTAGCTGATGCGGTAATCGCTGTGTCTGAAGCTGCAGTAAAAGCCGTTGTTGCGGTGCACGAGGCGGGCTTCAAGGTTGAGCAGCTCCGTGAGCTGTGTACACCTCTGGTTTCGCTCCTCTGGCAGTGCCTGATGGGCAAACCACAACAAATCACCTACACACTTCCTCCCAAGATCCGTCATACCGCGGCGCATCAGTTGTCAACGTTGCTGCAGCGTGGCGTGGTAACACTGCCGGACAGCGCCGTCAACGCTCTCATGACGCAAGACGTTTACACACAGGCTATTCTGTTTGCCAGCAGTGGAGCGACAAGTGCAAACATGGACACACTGGAGGTGCTTGAGCACACGCTGAACTGTCTCGGGCAGCTGTCAGAGAGCGCATGCGAAGAGAAGAACAAAGAGGAAGAAACGGAGACGCACGTTTTGGATAGTCTAGTGCCGCGCGTACAGCACCACGTGGAAAAGGGTGAGTGGCCCGCGGAGGGCCTCGTTTCTGTTCTCGTCGCGTGGCACACCCGTTACCCCAAGCTCACGTTGTGCTTCTTGAAGCTGGCCACAACCGTTCCCACAGCACTGCAGCCTTCGTTGCTGCTGGACGGTCTTGCCCGTTTTTTTTCTCTGCCAGAGGGCCAAGATATCTCCACGGCAAACCTTGTCGCACTGCTGTCGACAAACGTTGTGGAGCCCATAGCATCCACGGCGGTCACCGCGCTGGCGTTTATTCGGCTGCTGGGGTGGCTGCTGCAGCCTCATCCAGCCTTTACGGTGGCTGACGGCGGGTGCCGGGTGCTATCGTTGGCCACATGCGGCCGTCTTCTCAGCGGCGGCGGCCACGTGGAGCTGGCAACTAATTTGGAAACTCTGCTGTTGTGTGTCAAGAGGTGGCAGGAATTTGCGGCGGCGACGGCGCTGAGCAGACCGGCGGCGGAGGACGCTGCAGATGACGATGTTGACGACTGTGCCGAGAATGGAAGCGGTAATGGTGCTGTTGCGGAGGCGCAGGTGGAGCGCCACGTGTTGGAGGAGCTGGCGGTCTGGGGACGGTGTGTAGCGGAGGTACCGGAGGTACCAACTGGAGCGCCGGGGTGGCTGGTGAGCATGCAGATGACGCGGGATGACTACGAGCGAATGGAGGTGCTGAAGAACCTTTGAAAGAGATAGGGGGAGAATGTTGTTGTGGTGGCACACTGCTGGTAGGTTACTTCGAATGATCATCGTGTGAAGCCTCTGCGCCAAGGTCTTTTTATTTTGTTGTTGTCGTTCCCTCTTACGATGTACCCACCTGTTGTTGATTTTGGTGCCATTGCGGAGTCTAGTTGGCTTGTACATTCATCACACATTGTTTTCTGATTTTTTGCACCTATTAGGGTAAGCTGTTAACGCTAAGTACGCGAAGACGAGAAGCTCAAAGTTATGTGTTCTACTAGGAGCTGACGAGTTGATTATCCGTGTTCTCTGCCTCACCGTTGATTTCACCCTTCTTTAAATACTCTGTTTTCTCCACAAAGCATCACTTTGCGTGCATTACATGGAGGCAGGTGTAATGCAGACATTTGCAGGAATGTGCTCAACTTCAAGTTTGGTGCCGACCTTGCACGAGACGAGGCCACGTGAAGGAAAGCAAGGTTGTTTTATCTGCCAGCAACTCTGCTCGTTTCTCTCCTTTTTGTTTACTGACCCTTTCTTGGTTTCATGTAACGTGTGCTTGGTGAAAGGCGCTTGCATATCTACTTCCTGTTGCTGCCAGGAAGGCATTGCTTTGCACACAAGGACAGTAGAGGAGCTTCACTACCTTTGAGTGAACAGGATTGTCGCGAAGCCGGCTTTCTATTCACAGCCGAATCCTCTTTTTTAGAATGATCACAGAGAGCGCATCAAAGGAGGTATCAGCAGTCCCGTTTTGCGCGGTTCCTTTGCGAACAAACTTGTGGGCGTTTTCTGGCTGCACGCACCTTTCAGATAGTGAAGTGCTCCCTACGCGGACCACACACCTCATTGTTACTGGACCAGGCTGTTCCAGCTGGTACGCACACATAGACGCGTTCTCAGTTCCATTCAATGCGAAGCAGACACATTTTTCGTCGGGCCACTGAACTGCTTATCGTGCTTGCTTTTGCGTGGCGTTCCGCACGACGTTAAAGACGCATCATAAACGCCATTGCGCCTCACGCTACAGCCATGTCGTTTCCTTTTCGCTGGTTGGCAGAGAGATGCAGTGCTCGCAGACGCGATGCGGCGCAACCGCAGCGTTCATCGCCGCCGCCAGGTTGCTGTCAGTCGCTCGTCTGCTACCAAGAACGCTTTCTCATCCTCTTTGGTGGCGGCTCCCTCTACCGTTTCTCGAATGAGGTGTACGTGTACGACCTGGGCAGTCGTAGGTGGTCCTGCAAGCAGCCGGAGAACAGCGACATCGTCGCCCCGCGGCTGGGTCACTCGGCAGTGATCTACGGAGACACCATGATCGTGTACGGTGGCCAGGATCTGCACAGCCCGGCAGTTTACGATGAAGTATTAGAGCTTGATCTAATCCACTGGCGGTGGACGCTGCTGCAGCGCGCGCCACCGTTCCCAGACGGCCCTGGTGCACGCCGTCTACACAATGCCCACGTCGTAGCGGACAGCATGTACGTGCTGCTTGGTGCTCCATTTGAGAAGGACGAGTCGCAGGTGTGGTCTCTGGATTTAGGCACCGGCGTGTGGCGTGACATGCAGCCCGACATCATCTCCAATTCCACGACCTCTTCTACGAATTGGGAGGACATGCTCTCCTCGGACAGCACGCAAGCACACCGCCTGTGCGGCTGCTGCACGGCGGTCTCTGGCAGCTCTATTTTTGTTTTTGGCGGCTACGCCATCCACAGCGGTGACGTAGATTACCCCTACGACGGGTATACTTACATGCAAACCCTCTACGAATACAACGTGCTTCGTAACACGTGGTCTTTACTGCGTCCAGCACGGCCGTTTCCACTGCCCCCCCGGCGCTACGCAGCCTCCATGGCGGTGCACCAAGACTACATTTACATTTTCGGCGGTGACGCGAATCAGCAGAACGAGGAATGGTACTTCGACGACGTGTGGCGCATCCGCATTGACAATTGCAGCACCATCAACACTCTAGGCGTATGGGAATGCGTTGAAGTGGCTGGTGTGGGTCCCTCGCCCCGCAGTGGGTGTGCGTACGCGTATGCGCGGTCTTCGCTTTACCTTGTAGGTGGGGAGATGGGACCGATGAAAGTTTATCACAGAGAGTCGTACTCAGACGAAGTGTATACGCTGCCGCTGGGCTATTCGTACGACCTCTCGCTGCGCGACAACGCCGCGCGGTGGATCGGGCTGCCAGCTGGACTTCAGACGACGTCGTCGGTATGTGCGGCCGTGTGGTGCTACGCGCGGCTTTTCCTCGGTGCTCGTAAAGCACTCGAACCGTATATTGTACGGTGACACAGACGAGTTAAAAGGCACTTGTTAAGCAGCCGCCTGTGTCTCCATTCCTTCATTATTTCAGATTGTGTGTTGCTGCCCTTTCAGCTGCTCTCTATCATCCCTTTTCCTTTTCACCCGTCTTTACTCCACTTAAGCTCTACTCGTTGCGAGTACCTCCTACTGTACAGTAACTCCTCTCCCTGCGGACACCAAAGAAAAATCAAATCACAGGGTGGTGATCCCGCAAACCCTCCAAAGATCGAGTTTCTTTCATTGCTAGCTAAAGGCGCTCGGGTCTCCTGCAAACGGAGCTTTTGACTCTCGTCGTCAGCTGCGCTTACAACCATCTTTGTGGTGTTCTGTGAGCGTGCAGGTGGAAATGATGGAACGAAGGGCGCGCAGCGAGGTGGTGCCGCTTTGGTTTCCTCGAAACTTCTCAAATCCGTTTTGCGGCTTCTTTTGCGTTGTCGACTGCGTGTTCTTTTGACGTTTTAAGATACAAGAATAGCGTTAAGCGCTCTGCGAGTGACACCGAACACATATCATTAACAAGTCAAGTCTGAGTCGGAAGCTATTTTTCAATCTACATTAACGGGCAACTCCGCCCCGCATTTTTATATCGAAAGCAGAATTCAGCCATCGGAAGTGAGTAGTGTATGCTACCGGCCTCGGTGCTGGGTCGGCTCGCTTCGCGTGCCGTCGTTGTCTTCGCGCCGCCTTCAGCAGCTGCCACAACACTCGCGCTGTCCTCTGGCGCTCCTGATTTCTCCCAGCTGGTGAGCTGTACGCGCTCACTTATACTCCTGACAAAAACAACTAGCAAAAACCCCGATGATACCGCCCTCCTGCGGTGTCTACAGGCATGCGCTGACTACGCCCTTGACGCCCTTCGCCGCCTCCCGCCTGCAGCGGATGCGCTACCAGATGTATCTGTCATCCTTTTCGGCATTCTGCGTTCCTCCGCAGATTTCTGGGAATGCGAGAAAAGCACGCAGCTCGCCCAGCAGTTGAGCGAGCGCGTTGACGCTGTCGTGCTGCACACCTGGCGGCCGCGTGTGCTGGTTGCCGCCGTACACGCCATCGCCAAGGCCTGCCCGTCACAGGCCAACCTTCCGCTGGTCAGCGATGCTCTTTCGTTGCTGAGCTACCACGAAACTCAGCTTTCACCGCGTGACGTGGCGACGCTGCTGTGGTGTATGTCGGCACTACGCATTGCGGAGGCGCAGCCGCAGATGTGGGCTTCGCTGTGCCGGCGTGCGACGCTACTGTTTGTGCGGATGAACGCTGTGAGCCGGTTGACGCTCTCGCAGGCGTTGCTGTTGCAGCACGTGTGCCTTTGCGAGTCGCAGGCGGAGCTGCTGCGCGTGTTGCACGAAGCAAACCGTGAGCTGGAGTGTCTTATGGAGAGCGAAGCCTACTATGGGTCCCCCTCTTCCTCTTTTACGGGTTGCGGCGATTTAAATGGAAGTGACAAGCACCAACGTAGGGTGGTGCACAAGCGGCACGCTGCGCGTTTTTATGCTGAGAACAACACCCATAGCTCTCGTCACAGCGCCCCGTCGCAACTCACCGCACATCTTCTGCAGTACACTACCCACAGTCTCTCCGATGACGCATTGGTGCGTTTGCTCATCACACTCTTTGCGAGTAGCAACAGTGCAACAGAGGAGCGGCTGCTCGTGCTGGCCCACCTCACCCAACGCACATCTCTGTCGGAGCGACTGTGTGTGCAGGTATTGTACTTTGCTCAGCAATACACGATGACGGACGGCGATGGCACTGCGGGCAACCCAGCGGTAGCAACGACACCGACCCATCCAACAGCGCCATCTGCTCCATTTGACGAAGTAGCGGAGTTAGTTCGTCGGGCGCGTCAGCACGTAACACAGTTGCTGGTGTGTGCTGCCGCAAGTGGCCCTCCTCGGGCGCCACGTGAACTACTCGAAGCGCTCTGCATGGAGCACCACTACATGCAGCGCAACACGCGAGCGACGAAGAGCAAAAAAAACAGCATTAATGGGATCGGTGGTGGTAGTACATCCGCACCACGGTCCAAAGAAGCGTTGTCGTCTGGCGATGTGTGGGGCACTATTTTAACGGTGCTTGATAGAGTTTTCGGCAAGGGCTCTACGTTGCTACACAGCCTTGCTGGGCCGGAACTGTGGAGTTGGCACTGCATTCGAACCTATGTCAAAGCTGTTCGTGATGTCTCGGTCGCCTCAACCAACTCCTCTGGTACTTCACTAATGTGGAGAAAAGACAACGTGCAGTTTTTAGAGCGTCTTGACATCCACAGTGACGTACAGCGTTGCTGGCCAAATAACCGAAAGCGGCTGGAACAGTGTGCGGAGTTGGTGATCGCATCTACAACGAGCAGCGGAACTGCCCTGCTTTCCTGTGTTGATGCTGCACGACGAACGGACGCTCTGCAGCTGCTGGAGACATGTGTGCAAGAGATACACAACAACGCTCATGTCTTGCCTGTAGCAACGACACTTCGTCTCCTCTCGGCCACGGACGCAGCGCCTCCCATTGTTTCGCCCGCTGTACACATCATGCAGCGGCTGTTGCTTGCACAGTTGGAGGCACACGCGTCACTTACTGCGGAGGCCTTGCCGGAGATGATTCGGTACTTGTCCGACACCCTGGGACGCGACAACAGCAGTTTGAGATTAGGTATACTCGGTAACAACGGTAAAAGCTCGGCTGGAGCATCCTTTGCCCGCCTGCGTGTATCCGACGCGGTGCTCGACGCCTACATCCGCCTTCTTGTGCAGGAGCAACAGCGCACCTTGTCCACTGTGCAGGTGCAGTTGCTCGTCCAGTGTTTACAGGAGCGGCAGCGCCAACCCGCCGCGTTGGAGAGAGCGTTTATGATGTTGATGACACGCCGACTCGGGCAGTCCACGGCGCTTTTACACACCATCACGTTACCGCTGGAGGCAATGTGCGATCTGATAGAGTTGACAAAAGACCTTCCACGTGAGTGTGGAGACGCGACGGCGACGGTGACGCGCACGCTGACTGTGACCACACTACTGGATTTGCTGGTGCAGCGCAGCATACCCGCGTGCACCTCCGCAGACGGACTTGTGGCAGCTGGTATGCTCCTCCGGTTGGACGTTGTTGCGGAGTTTCATCGCGTGCAGGAGTTGGCAGACGCGTTGGACACGCGAGGGACGGAGTTGCTGGTATCTGCTGGCCGTGAGGCTTCGTGGACACCTGTGCAGAAGGCGTACATCATTGCTGCACTGGTGTGTGCGCAGCGAGAGCCTTCAGAGGCACTGCTGCGTGCACTGCATGAGGACGACTTTGCCTCGAGCGGCACGCCGGCGACTGAAGAGGAGGTGAAGAAGAACATTGGGTAAAGCTATTTCATCACAGATCGTTCTTGTCTTCATGACGGAAGAAAAACTAAGTGAAAACTAAGAAGACTGTTGCGTTTACGGGGTGGAGTGCTCACAAGTAGCACATCTACATTGCTAAGCAGTATTTATTCGTCTGTTCATTGTTCTCGTTGAGCATTGTAACTGTTCAACTTCACGACATCACTGCAGGTGTGAGCTCTTCCCCCCCCCCGATTATTAGTTGTTGAATAGACGTTCTTCTTCCTTTCCCCCTTTTTTCAAGCCTAATCAGCGTGGGCTTCTTTGCGGCAATATTCCTTTGATGTAGAGCGAATCACAACCCACACGGTTAGCCTTTATCAGCGTAAACTTGCTTTGCAGGAAACCGCCACGAAGGACAGACAGAATAACCAAACGGCGTAGATGCCCTCCAAAATACGGAAGAAGGTGATCGGCAACCCCTTCACTGTGAACGGCGTCACCCACCGCACCCGCGTCGGTTGCTACGAGGTGAAGAGCCGGTACGGGCGGCAGGCCGTGCTGCTGCGCTTCAACCCAAAGCGCGAAGGACCCATCGATTCTTCCTCAGCTTCTGCTACTGGGTTACCCCAATCACAGCAACGGCCAACAGCACTTGACGCAACAAAAATGGCGAATCAACTGAAGGGGTGCACCATCTGTGCCGTCGATGCACGGGGGCGGTTCTTAGTCGAAACAGGTGGTGACTACATGCTGGGCGCCGCACGCACAGAAGAGGAGATGCGCAAGATCTGCAAGGCCGAGAGGAGCATCTACGAGGCGCGCAAGACACACAGGCCGCTGCGGCACCCGGTGAAGCCGCGGAAGCCAAACACCTACACGAAGTTCATGGGCGCATTCCTGGCCACATTTCATGCGGTGAACGTGGGCGATGCAAACGCGGCGTGGGGTAGCTTGGCGAAGGAGGACAAGAAGGGCAGCGTGGACGCGCTGATTCAAGCTGTGAAGGACACGGGTGCTTACCTGCTTAAGACTGCCCCTGCCTCCACTTAGCTACACCAAGGCGTCATCGCCTGACACAGAGCACAGAGAAGTGGAGAGTGTTGCGGAGCAATGAATAACGAGTCGTTGTTCGTGGAGGAGGGCAAGTGTTGAATCTATGTATCGTAATTGAGTAAACTGGAGGAGAAAGGTAATAACAAGACCAATCCGAAGAACGCAAGGTCAGTTATGGTCTTCGTCTGGGAAAAGATGGGTGCTCGCAGGAGATCCACTGACGTCGAGATCGAGCTAAAGGGTGTTCTTCGATGCGGAAGGCCGGTGTGTTCAGCACCGCTGCTTCAAGTACAGCCTCCGCAAATTCGCTTTTCGTTCCTTTCATTTCTTTTAGGATTTGTTCCCGTGCTTTGTGTTCCGCCCTCACTGCTGCGTGGCAACAACGCCGTCCTTTAGTTGCGCGTTGGTGGTGCATTTTTTCAGACGCCCAGGTGGGCGTCTCTAACGAAGCAAACATCGCCGCTCGCGGTTTCAGAGCGGTACTGGAACTGAAGGGCGAATTGTACATTTTGCTCTGCAGTGACGCAGCCGCGAAGGAGGTGTGCCGTTGCTTTCCTTTCTTGTCGCATCTCAGCGTTTAGTTGTGTGCGTCCTAAGGCTTCCCCGACTACGAGAGATTCTTAGCGTTGCTCACACGTGCATCATCCAATGCGATGCTTTTACTGCTGATAAACGTTAAACTCTTACGTTATTTTTTTTTTCTTTCTTTTTCTTACCAGCAACATCTACTCAACACCTTAGGTTGTCTCTCGATGTCGACCTCGCCACCTTTGGGCCCCACGTATCGTCAGCGGCTAGGTGATCTGTGCGGGAAAAATCCCCCTCCTAAGCTGCGGAACGTCGACGACCTTTTTCGGCGCTTTGCTGGACACGAAGAGTCCCTCGCGCAGACCGTAGAGCGCGAATGCGCACAACGTGCTCAACAACCTGCGTCGTCCGGCGCATCACCACTGCAGCGGAGCCCGTCACCAGATGCGCACGAACGACAAGAAAAGAGCGCAGCGCAGTCATCTCTGCATGTGTCAATGGGACCAGAGAGCAACAGCTGTTCTCTCAGCCGCCGCGCAGTGGTGACTGCGATGTCGGCGTCCTCTCCACTTCCTTCAAAAAACAGCGCAGCGGAGAGCGAAAAGGCGGATGTCGTTAGTTACCACGCGCGCCTTACACGCCTGTATGAGGCCCACGCCCCACTGCGCGTCAGCCGAGTCGCGCACGAGTTGAAAAAATACAAAGGACGAGAGGAAGAAGTAATTCAGGCTGCGGTGGCGCGCTTTGGGCCAGAACCGCCGGTGCCCGCCACGACATCGCTCACCATCCCGGCATTTTCCCGAAGCGAGATGGGCGAGGTCACCCTTGCCGCTGCGCCGCCAAACTCGAGTGCTTTCTTCGCCTCGCCGTCGGGCGACTACCGGAGCCGCGCAGTCGAGCTGTACCTGCGCTACGAACCTTCGAAAGTCCACAAGGTGGATGCGCAACTTTCCAAGTATAAAGGGCGGGAGGAGGCGTTTCTTCGCGCGCTTGAAAAGAAACTGAAGGAGACAGCGAATGGAGCAGGATATACAGAAGAACGTAGTGCGACAGCATCAACGAGTCCGTGTGTGGCGACAGCTGGCTCTCTCGTTATCGTCCATACTACACCGGTCGAACCCGAAGTTGAGAAAAAGACTCGGTCGAATGATTACACGCGACGGCTCGTGCGTATTTATAACAAAAGCGCACCTGACCGCGCTGACCGTGCTGCACGTCAGCTGGGACGCTATCCTGGAAGAAAGGAGGAGGTGATTCAGGCAGCGGTAACAACGTACGGGTCTGAACCACCAGCTAACCAAGACATCGATACTCCCCCGTCACAGACTAATACGGAAGACGAACGTGATGAAGCAATCTCCGTGACGCCAACTAACGCTGGGGAAGCAATTAAAAAGCCATTGCGTAAAAACATTGCTGCTGCCGAAGCTAAGGCGCGTGAGGAGGCTGCTGCTGCTGCTGCTGAAGCGAAGGCGCGTGAGGACGTTGCTGCTGCCGAAGCGAAGGCGCGTGAGGAGGCTGCTGCTGCTGCCGAAGCGAAGGCGCGTGAGGAGGCTGCTGCTGCTGCTGAAGCGAAGGCGCGTGAGGACGTTGCTGCTGCCGAAGCGAAGGCGCGTGAGGACGTTGCTGCTGCCGAAGCGAAGGCGCGTGAGGAGGCTGCTGCTGCTGCCGAAGCGAAGGCGCGTGAGGAGGCTGCTGCTGCTGCCGAAGCGAAGGCGCGTGAGGACGTTGCTGCTGCCGAAGCGAAGGCGCGTGAGGACGTTGCTGCTGCCGAAGCGAAGGCGCGTGAGGACGTTGCTGCTGCCGAAGCGAAGGCGCGTGAGGAGGCTGCTGCTGCTGCCGAAGCGAAGGCGCGTGAGGAGGCTGCTGCTGCTGCTGAAGCGAAGGCGCGTGAGGACGTTGCTGCTGCCGAAGCGAAGGCGCGTGAGGACGTTGCTGCTGCCGAAGCGAAGGCGCGTGAGGAGGCTGCTGCTGCTGCCGAAGCGAAGGCGCGTGAGGACGTTGCTGCTGCCGAAGCGAAGGCGCGTGAGGACGTTGCTGCTGCCGAAGCGAAGGCGCGTGAGGACGTTGCTGCTGCCGAAGCGAAGGCGCGTGAGGACGTTGCTGCTGCCGAAGCGAAGGCGCGTGAGGACGTTGCTGCTGCCGAAGCGAAGGCGCGTGAGGAGGCTGCTGCTGCTGCCGAAGCGAAGGCGCGTGAGGAGGCTGCTGCTGCTGCTGAAGCGAAGGCGCGTGAGGACGTTGCTGCTGCCGAAGCGAAGGCGCGTGAGGACGTTGCTGCTGCCGAAGCGAAGGCGCGTGAGGAGGCTGCTGCTGCCGAAGCGAAGGCGCGTGAGGACGTTGCTGCTGCCGAAGCGAAGGCGCGTGAGGACGTTGCTGCTGCCGAAGCGAAGGCGCGTGAGGACGTTGCTGCTGCCGAAGCGAAGGCGCGTGAGGACGTTGCTGCTGCCGAAGCGAAGGCGCGTGAGGAGGCTGCTGCTGCTGCCGAAGCGAAGGCGCGTGAGGAGGCTGCTGCTGCTGCCGAAGCGAAGACGCGTGAGGAGGCTGCTGCTGCTGCTGAAGCGAAGGCGCGTGAGGACGTTGCTGCTGCCGAAGCGAAGGCGCGTGAGGAGGCGGGAGGCATGGTGGCAGGAGGCGACCATCGTGTTGCTGGTCTAGAAAGGACGGGGAATACAAAAGTTTCTTCTGGTGCTGCAGTGCTGACCCTTTTTTCCCTTTCCGGGGCACACGACGGGCCTTTCGCGATGTCAGGCGTGCCGGCTGCTGCCGCTACGGGCCTTGTTACCACCGGGGGTAACGAGCCGCTACTGACGGCTGCTGCTGCTGTACTGAGGTGTGTTGCACGCAGCCCCCTTTTTGGGTTGGCTGTGTACGACTTTTTTCGTGCACTGGGCACTTCTAGGGTGGAAGAAGGAGAAGCGGTCACGTTAAAAAAAGCCGCAACGCTGCTGGACGCCGTTGATCCAGGCTTGTCCACGCTGGTTGGGTCTCGCCGTGGCGAAAGGGAGTCTGACAGCGGCGATGTCTTTGTGTCGGAAGCTGAGGTGCGTGACTGCGTTTTGCAGTTTTGCATTCAGGAAACAGAGAAGAGTGGGCAGATCCACGAGCAGTGCGCTGCACACATGGTCCGTGTCGCTGTAAAACGCATGGTCGACTTCGTCAAGACCTGTCGCTCGGCAATTTTACGGCTGCAACGTCAGCCAGCGCCTCTCACAGCCGGCTTCTGGGTGCACCGCTCCATCCAACCTCGAGTGTTCCCGCGGTGGAACCGGTGCTGGGCCAAACTGTCAACGGATAAATGTTCTCTCTGTGTGTGCGCACCTGGCTCGGTGAAGACAGATCTGTGCGTGCCTTTCGCTCGTGTTGTGCGCTGCTGCCGCGAGAGCCGCGCTTCTGGGGCTCCACCGACGTACGCACGCAACGGGCTTATCTTTCAACTCACCAGCGGCAATCCACCGCTACAGATAGTGGTTTGCCCAGAGCTGCCAGACGTGTGCGAGAGCCTTCTAGCATGCGTGCGCGCGTTTAAAAAGACACAAAACACGCCGAGTGGTGTGGCAGAGAACACTCGAGTCTCCTCATTTGCCGCCTCTTTCTCTTCTTATCCCTCCAAGTTTTCCAGCCGTTTGACAGAACAGGTGTCCGCTGGAGCAACAAAGACAGCCACACGCGTGTGGACGTTGGTAAAAAATACGTCTACGTACGAGCTGCAGAACTGGTCAGTGGAGGACAACTGCGTACGCATGACTTCTGCTTCTAAACACGACGTGAAGACATGCTTGGTGGCGGACATCGCGACTGTTCTGGTAGACACAGAGCTGCCCGTGCAGCCACCTTTGCGCACGGCGTGCGGCTTTACGTTGTGTCTGCAAAGCGGAGCTGCAGTGTTGGCCTTCACGGAGCATCCACAGGAGCGTGCGCATGTGCTGGAGCGTCTCTACCAAAGTCAGCTGCTTTTGCAGCTAAGTGCGGAATCCTAGTTTTTTTTTTCTGAAAGGCCAATATTTGTGGTTCTTCGCAGCAGCTGCAGTTAGTTTGGAGCAGCTTATTGGTGCTAGCGCCTTTGGCATTTCAGTAGTTGCCTCTTTGCGAGAACTATTGTAATATATATTATTTTGTATCGGTCGTATCTTGGGAGCATTAATTGCTTCTAAACCGTGCACGTATATATATATATATATATATATCTGTGTGTGTGTGTGTCTTATACGGCAGCAACTTTCTGTTGCACTGTTTTACCTGTACGGCTACCCGAACATCCTTCCTTGACGTATTTTCTTTGAGCGAAGTGGTGCGTATGTTGTATTCCCAGTTTTCTGTTCCCATTCCATGTACCTGTGTTTCTACGAGGTCGAATCTGAGCTGTAAAGGTAAGAGCAGAGGGGGGAAATACACTACACGTTCGCTCTGCGCGTTCTCGCGTGACCAGCTTCGCTATTGCTTTTTGCTGCGCCATTGGCTCCTTTCCTCCACGGAGACCCTGCTGGATGCGCCTGGTTTTTTACTTTGTATGGTGAGAAAGTCGTATTGCAGTGGAATTGGGGCCATCCTGGTGTCCAAGAGGAGTTCTTCCGTGAATGCGGCACGCGTGCTCAATCGCTTCCCACTTCTTCCTCCCTCTTTTGCAACTTGCTCTTTGGCTCCTCCGCGACATTCTCTTGTATGTTAAGGCGTCTTCATTGGCACTTTCAAAACGGCAGCGCCTTTTGCGTGAATATCGACTGTATCTGAAGTGTGTCTTCACCTGTTTTCTCTAAGGTACGATGACAGAGGACGCACGATTGGCAGCCACAGAGCCGTACGACGTGGTTGCGGCGCAGCAAGCGTACGTAGGCTGCTCCCCTAGGGCAGCTTACATTCAAATTTGCGAGCGTCTCCGCTGCACGCCTGTTGCCTCTGTGAAAGCGATGCTCCCACGCGAGGTTGGCGCCTGGCAAGACGTGACTTCACTCGACTTCGCACGCACCTACGTTGGCCCGCAAGGCGCGATTGCCGTGGTAGAGCTGTGTCGCTGTCTGCCTCGCCTTCACACGTTGAGCTTCGCTGACAACTATCTTAGCAACGACACCGTTTGGCACCTGGTGCAGATGGCGGTCCACCACCCAAACTTGGAGCACATCGACCTCTCGCGCAATGAGTTCATCTCGTGGACTGGTGCGATGTGTCTGGCCGATCTCGTGTTGCGCAACACTAATGTGACACGCATCGACCTGCGCGGCGCCACAGTGGCGCAGGACATTGTGGAAGCCATCGACACGCAGACACGCGCTAACGCCGCCGAGCAGTTTCGCCGTCGCAACGGCCAGCCATGCCCGCCGGTGCACCCTGTTGCGGTGTACATTCGGGCGCTGAAGCTGCTCTATCTGAAAGAGGGAGAGCGTGGCAAAGTGGATGCCTCGCTGCTGAAAACCGGGTTTGAGGAGCTGCTGCGTGTGTCTGGCCGCTCCAATGAGGCGGTGCTGTACACGGACAAGTTCTTTGTCACGCTGAAGGCGCGCGCCCCGCCAGGGGACCTGACGTTGGAGGCGTTTCTAATTTTGCTTCTCATCGACGGCAGTACCTACGACGCGGAGACGGTGGGGAGGCTGAAGCGTGTGTTTCTCATGTACAACGTTGTGGCCTCTGCAAAAGACCCGCTATTGGGTGGCTTCGTGCAGGCGAAGTACCTGGCGTACATGCTAGAGCACATTTACGGCTCGCGGCCACCGGCGGCGGACGTCGCGATGGTGCAGCGTCGATTGGCTCTCTCAAACGAAACGACGCTGCGGTGGGGAGAATTTCTGTACTTGACCTACCCGCGTGGACCGCAGCTCGGAGATCGGCTGCTCGGTATTACGTACACACCTCTGGGAAACCCAATCGAGGTGATGCACTACTGAACCTTGTAGACGTAGTGGGGTGCACCCAAGAAAAATTCTTTTCTTCCCACTTTGCTCTCTCCATGTATACCAGCTCTCTACTTGTAATTCTGGACTTCGACTTTTGCACGTCCGTTAAGAAGAGCAAATAATAGTTCGTGTTCTTATTCATCGCAGCGTTGGTTGCATCACGGGTGCGTTGCGCTGTCCAGACTGTGAGGTCTTGCGTGAATCAGGTTTTGATTCTGCCTGCTATTTGAGGGTCTTCGAACGTATCTAGTTGCATATTCGTTATGAGTGTTCGGGCGTGACAGAGACCGTTAGCAACCCCTGCCTTTGCACGTTTTACCGAAACCCTTATCACCTCGCTTTCCTCCTCGTTTTCTTTTTCATCGTAACGTGGTCTTTCGCAAACGACACCACTCATACGCGGCTTCACTTTGCTTTGCCTACAAGCGTTACCTGCCCATCCATTTGGTTACCCGACCACGCCTTGTCCCCACGCACGTGCTCAGTGCCACACCACACAGTTCTCTCCGGCATCTTCGATCTCCGCCTGGCGTCACTCAATTTCCGTCGAAAGGCAAAAGTCGTATCCGGTCGTGTAGACCTCACATATTTGCGATGTTTCACAGCCTGCAGTGCGTTCAAAAAGGCAGAGTGCGACTGCCACGCGAGCACCGGGGATCCACCGTGTTCGCGGACGACTACGGCGGTGCGTGGGTGGTAACTGCGGATGCTCGGAAAGTGATGTACTACAAAGCCGAGACGCTGGAGACAGCAATGTCACAGCGTCTCGCCGTACCGCCTCCGTATGTCAACGCCACAAGTGCAAAGGTCTTCTCCTCTTCCTCGCCGCCTCCACCAGTGTACACTTTGGCTTTCCAGTGTAACGAACAGCTCCCTGAAAAAGGCGCGGAGAGCACAGACCGTGTGCATTCGATTCTGTTCTTCAACAGCGATGTAGGCGCGAAAACGGCAGCTTCGTTTAAGTCTTCCGCGTCACTGTCGCTATTGCAGCAACAACGCCGGGATGCGTGTATCGTGACGGAGAACGGCACCATCGCATTTGTGCGTGTGCCAACTACAAGTAGTGAGCTACCGGTATTGCTGCAGCCGTACCAAGAGGTGCACCTGGGTCTGCGTGTATGTGCCACAACGGCGACGGCGAATGCAATTATCCTCTGTTGCTTCGACGGAGAGTTTACGGAGGTGGTGCGCGCAGTAGTGGTACCGGAAGCGGAGACTTTATCTGGATCGACGTGCCCGCACCTCAGCGCTAATGTGTTGCCTGACGCCCTCTGCGCGTACGAGGTTGAGGCGGTCGGCCTCTTCCGCGTGCAGGGATGCATTCAGTGCATTCTGTACGAGGGCGCGGATGACTACCTCATCGCCGTCAGCGACGCCGGTAACGTGGACGTGTGGGACGTCGCAAACGGTGTTGATGTCACTGCGCAGTTTGGCGCACCCGCGTGGGACACGATGCGGCACGGCACTGCAACGTGCGCCATCATGTGCCGCGACAAGCTGTGGGTCGGCCTCTCGTCTGGCGAGCTCCTCGTCTTTTCTATTGTACAGAACGATAGTGTGATGGCGACAGAGCGAGCCCAGCGATCAACAGGGATCGCGGGGACAAGCCCAGCCGGTTTGTTGCGCCTGCGCAGCCACAACTCACCCATATCAGGCATTATTGCAATGTCCATGCAGTCGAGCGTGTGGAGCTGTGCTGCAGACAATGGCAAAGTGAACGTGTGGGACGCCACAGATGCGTCGTTCCGCGGCTCCTTCGTCTTCCCTGAGTCGGGTTTTCAGTCCTGGTATTGTGGTGTGGCACAGTTGCGTACTGCGCTCTGGGGCGTTGATAGTGCGACAGGGGAACCCTGTCTCTTGCAGGTGGGCGAGTCGATGAGCCGAGGAGACGTATACGTGTGTGGTGACGTCGAGACGCGTGAAAGGCGTGCGCAAGAAACTCTTGTGAATGCGTACCGCGCGTGCTGGCGGGGGTTGCTTTGCCGGTTTGCCGCAGTGAGTCGCAATACAGACAATAAGAATGACGAAGAGGCCACAGAGGATTGGGACAACGACATTGTGACGGCAGCGCTTCAGCGTATCGATGCGGATAACAGGGGGGATGTAACCGGTGCTTCCGTGAGCTCCATGAGGGCGTTGCTGGACACGGTGGACTCCTTACGTCGCCTCTGTGCCGTAGACCGTCGTGCGCGTGGTGGGCATGCTCGCGCGGTAGCTGTAGTTCTTGACGAATGCATTGCCGATTGGCAACAGCGGGCGGACTCGAGAAGCGAGGTGGAGTCGTTTCTCAGCTTCCTGAGTACACCACGTGGCGCTGGTAGCAACGGCAGCGGGGCAGTTCGTTCGCTCGACGACGCGCGAGACGAATTTCAGCGTCTCTATGCGGAAATAGAGGTGCTCCAAAACGCTCTCGAAGAGGCGAAACAGTCGAACGTAGACGAGGCCATTGCAGCAGCCGCGGAAGAGGCAACTGATGTACTGCGAAAAGAGCTGGCCTCCGTACAAGATGCGCTGCGTAACGCAGAAGGACACATACTTGAGCTCAGAAAGCAACTGGACGAGGCCCACGAAGAGGCTCAATCTGCGGTTGCACAGCAGGCAAGTTTGGAGCGGGCCCTGGAAGACACCGAGGCACAGCTGGCGGAAGCGAAGAAATCGTTGCTTGCCACGAAGCGCGCAGCTGAGGTGACAGCGTCAGAGGTGTCTTCGCTGTTCGACATGGAATCGAAGCTGCATGCATCTCAGCAAGTGATAGCGGAACTGTCGGCTAAGGTGGAGGCTCTAGTTAAGGAAGCGGAAGTAAGAGGAGAAGAGTTAAGTGTTTTCTACAGTAAGCAGAAGACCGCGAAAGAGGTGCTGCGGAGCGTGCTGCGGGCACAGAACGCCATCGCAGATAGCGTGAGTGACTTCGCGGACTCGTTAGATCAGATGATAGCCGAGACGACAAGGGGTCAACCTAATATCACGGTGGAAACACTGAAGAGGCTGTTGGAGACGATCCGAGAAGACACGTTTGCACTGGAGGCATCCATGGAGTCTCGCTTGCGGGAGCAGAAGACGTGGTTTCATTCACTTACCGCTGAGCTGAAGGCAGCCATGATGCAGCAATAATGCAGTTTGCGAGTTCCACTGAAGGCTTTTCTTCTCAATACCCGCTCGCTGTACAATTGACAGAGAATCTAAATTATGGAAATCGTGAGCCTTGCGCTGTTTTCCAGCTAACTCGTGAGGCAGCCAAAGCAGTGCCATGCACTGCCAAAGACCCAAACATGAGCAAAAAGAAAAAAACGTAATAATCTAAGTGGCTGATGCAATGTTCACCGTTCAAACTGCCTTTTGCTGCTGGTTTTGTACTCGTTGATCTGCTTCCCGTTTTCGGCACGCACCTGCAGCACACTAAACGAACGGGCTAATAGTACCTGCGGAGACACAACAGATGCGTATCACCGTCACGGTACAACGGCAGAGGCCGCCATCACGTGCCTTAAAGACTATCGATTGCTGAATGGAAGAAGGACAGTAAAATAGCGCGCTTAGAGATTGTCAACTGCGTTTAGTCTCGACTTCTGCTCTCCCCGTTGCACCACTTTAACGTCAGTGAGGGTTTAGTCTTTATCGCGGCATTGCCGCGGCCGGGAAAGTGCTGCCACCTTCACCAAAACGACAAAAGCAACAAGAGCTGTTTGCGTCGTTGTTTTGTTTCTGCCTCGTTCGGCTTGTCATTGCTGCCAACAGGTGCTGAAAAGCCGCCTTCCGATATTCTCTTCTCAGGCCTCGGACAGACGTCAAAGCGATCCCCACGTTCTTTTTCTCCCGGGACAGTTGAGACACCGCACGTCGGTAAAATCGGATTTGAGTTCGCCGAATCCTACATGCAACATTTCTCATCCTCTGTCCGATAAACGAACAGGTGCGCTTGTGGTTTCTGGTGTCTCAAATCGTGTACCCAGTTACTTCACGACAACTCTGGAAAGAAAGAAACAAAATACCAGTAAAACGGCTTCATTCGCTTAAACCTCTACAGGAGAACAACGCGGTAACCGTCGCTTGCGGTCAGTCGTCTTTTCGTGACTTCCTCGAGTCTCTTCAAATCAAAGTTCTTATTCTTGTGGTTTTTTTTTTTTTAAAGCTGCAAACACACACACACACACACACACACACACACACACGCGCCTAACGTAAGAGTAAGACACCATGAAGTCCTCTCTAAAGGCTGGTCGGAGGACCCCGACGAACACGGAAACGTCGATAGCGAAAACCGCGGATGAGGCGAAGCCCAGCACCCAGGCGTCCTGGCGTCTTCTCTTTGCCGTCGACTTTCAGCTCTTCTCGTTTCTCATTCTCGTTGCGTCGTGCATCTTCAGCAACTGTATCACGGGTGAGCTCACCTTCGACGACCACCTTGCTATTGAGAAGAACCTTGACGCCTGGGCTGACAAGTCAGCGCTTTCGAGCCTCTTCTACGACGATTTCTGGGGGAAGCCACTGGACCGCCTGGAGTCGAACGGTTCCTACCGTCCTATCACAGTCCTCACCTTCCGTTTGCAGCACTGGTTAATGGGGTACCGTCACAGCCCCACCTTCCTCCACTGCTTCAACTACAGCGTGGCACTGTTGAATGTGTGCCTCGTCTTCTACCTGGCTCGCCTGTACGTATACGTGGTCGCACCGTCACGGACACTTGATTTAGAAAAAGCGAATGTGCAGTCTTTTACTGCCGTCTTCACCTCCCCGTTGCACACCGTGCCGTTTGTGGCGTCGCTGTTGTACCTCGTTCACCCGGTCCATGTAGACGCCGTCACTTCCATCGTGGGCCGATGCGAGTTACTCTACTGCTTCTTCGGCCTTCTCGGCTTTTTCTGCGTGCACCGCTACCTGAATCAGGCCGATGAGCCGTCAGACGGCAAAGGTCGTCAGGGCGTGCTACCACTGGTCGCCTCCACGAAGTCGGCGGTGGAAGAGCGGGGGCGGTCGACCCGCACATCGTCTCCACGGAGGTTCACCGCGCGCTACGTGGTCTTCTCGGTTTACGCTTTAATAATCAGCATTCTTTGTAAGGACAGTGCTATTACCTTCACAGCCATCTACAGCGTGCATGCGTGCGTCATGTACGCGTGTAGCCGCTGCGAGAAGAAGCGCATGCTGATTGTTATTTGCGTGGCGGTGGTGGAGTTGGTCAGCTACCTCGCCTTCCGCCGCAATTTCATTGGCAACGTCGATCTCGAGAAGAGCCCGCTGCTGCGGCAGACGGAGAATCCGCAGTATTTTGTGCCGAAAGGCCTCTTTCACTGGCTCAGCATTCGGTGGGTGATTCAGATGAAGAACATGGAGCTTCTTTTCTTCCCGACCTCACTGTGCTGCGAGTACAGCTTCAATTGCATCCCGCATATGCACAATCTGCAAGATCCACGTGTTCCGTACTTCACGGCGGTCAGTGCCGTCATCGTTGCGACCTTGTTGTCTCTCCTCTACGGCACCTTCGTCCGCCGCTCCCGTGTGGCCATCGTCGGTCTTGTGAGTTTCCTGTGGATTGCTATCCCGTACGCCCCAGTGAGTCACCTCTTCATTGCCGTCGGCACCTTCATCGCGGAGCGCTGTCTCTACGTCCCGTCCATCGGTGCTGTGCTGCTCATCACGTACCTCGTCGCCGCACCAGGGCTGCGCCGTGGCGTAGTGTCGCTGTATTTCTACGCACTGCTAATCCTCTGCGTAGGCTGGGGCGTCTTCGCGCGGCGCCGCAACTACGATTGGCATGACGACGAGCATCTTTTCCGTGCCGCACTGAAGACGTGCCCAAACAGTGGAAAGGTAAGGACGCAGCTTGCTGCACTCGTTTCGATGCGGGAGCACAGAGTTACACCGGAGATTGTGGAGTTGGCTGAGCGATCTGTCGTGCTGGACCCCGGGCTGCGCGACGGTTACTACTACTTGGCGGTGAATGAGGTGAACAATAAGCACAACCTGCCTCAGGCCTATGTGTACTTGCGGCGGTGCCTGCAAGACCCATTTGCCATCCACTCGTGCCGCGAGGCGTACGATCAGGTACGCCGTGTGCTATTCCCCGCCTTGACGGAGGTGGAGCAGCTGGTGGATGACGCCTCACTGATGACGTTGGAGGCGCAGAAAGCGACCGCCCTCCGGCAGGCCGCCATCTTCGCTCTGCAGAAGGAGCAGAAGCCCTGCCTTGCTCAAGCGCTCTTTGAGGATGCACTGAACAAGTGGAACAGCACGAAGATGTACTGGATCTCCGACCAGGTGCACCGCGGACCGGGGGAAGCCACGTACTGTAATGCGATGTACTGGTACCCGCAGGCTATGTCGCTCTGCGAGCAGTCTCCGAAAGAGAAAGAGGATGACGACAGCAGCAGCGTTGGCGCAGAGGTGGCCTCAGCAGAGAGGGCCAATACAAAGCGAAAGATCAACGTTGAGTACAGCACGATCAAAAAGCCGGGTCTACCCGACGCAGCGGAGGCGACGCGGCGAGCAACGGAGCTGGCCGACCGTCTGTCCATGTGCGTCACCGACTGGCACCACTTGTTGTCGGAGCCGAAGTACTACCGCCCCACCTATCCGTTCCGCATGACGCAATTCCTGACGCTGAGCGGCAACGCGCTGAGTGCGCTAGATCGCTATCTCAATTTCACCTCGCACGACACCCCCGAGCGAACGGCGGTGCTTCTTGCCGTGATGGATGTGAGCGTGAACGAGTACTGCCACATCGTGACCTTGGTGAACGACAAGGCCGTACGGGAGCAAGTCAGCCTTCTTTTTGTGAACCAGCTGCGCGCGCTAGAGCAAAGCTTTTCAGAGTTTCGCCAGGTTCGCCTTCCACAGCTGCGGTCGGCGCGGCGCGAACTTCGGTTTACAAGGGCGATGAACTCGTCTCAAGAGGCGAAGCTGCGCAATATTTTGGCGAAAAGCAAGTGTTCTGAGGACCTGAGCTTCCTGTCGCTGTGAAAAAAAAAAAGGAAAAGAAAAGATGACTTTGACTCTGCTGCGGCGTTGCCTGCTCCGTTGTCTCGTATCTTTTGCCCTGCACACAATGCACATGAGGTATGTGCGTGTTTCTGTTCAACGTCTGTTTTGCTGTACGTCAGGTATCTGATCGGTACGTTGATATCGTTGTTTGCTCTTTATTGGAGCTGCCTTGGCGCTACTAGCTTCTCCCGAAGCTGCCTCTCCTTTTGTTTCTTGCTCTTCACGTTGGGCAGGTGATTCGTTGGTGCGCTCAACACGCGCTTGACGATTACTTTCCTTCGTTTGCCAGACACGGTCTCGGCGTGTTCCTTTGCATCAACGGTATTCACAAGTAATGGTAGAAATTGCTAGATTAATAATAGCCGGTATCGCTTTGTCTCAAGCAGGTGCCGGTTGATAAGGGAACACAAGCACTTGCTGACCTTTGCGGTTTCATTGCAACGTAAAGCACCATGTATTGAACAGTTGTCAGCAGTTGGGTTCAGGACGTCTCGCAGTTTGCGCAGTGCGCCGCGTTTTTGTTCTTTGCTGGGATGTAGGGTACGAAGTGAGAGTATTTCACGGTTTAAACCTTCAGTTGGAGGCCTTTCTTGCCGACGCTGAAAGCCGCCTATCCAAGAGCACTACATGTGGACAACGATGCCGAACGCAACGGCGGTCCTTTATGCAGCTAGAGGCTGATATCAAGTCAAACCAACTCAATGTGAACCTTATCCGGCTTCCCATTTCCTTGCGTTGCAGTATTCGAGCTTGAAAACGAGAACCACCAACCATGCTATAGAAACCGAAAAAGAAATGAAGTGCACATTGATAGTAATAAGCGGAAAGGAGCGAAGTCAGCGTTCCTGCGAGATGACAGAGAGGCTGACAACACGAGAACAAGTAGTCACTTTTCTGAAGCGTCAGGACCTTCGTCTAGAGTCCAGTAACTTCGACTATACTGTGAGCTTCGACGGCAAGGACGATGCACGGTCGCTGAAGACAGACGCTGACGTTCGTCTCTTCTTAGCGCAGGCAAGGCAGCTCGGCGGCAAGGCGACATTTCACATCTGTCTCCGTTGCGACGGAGCAATACCAGCGGATATGGAGAGTTTTCTCTCTGCCGAGTACGCTGTCGATTTAGACCTTGTGACGCTGCGCATTTACACGCCATTAACAACGGCAACCACAGAGTCAGAAAAAACGTTGCAGTGGTCTCCTTCCGACAGTAACACGTACCATGAAAAGATGTTTGTGGTTCCGACGCGGTTTGTGCTGGACGGCCTTCTGCGTGCTGTGAAGGACACCTTGAGTGCTGACACACTTACCAAAGACACAAGATTAACTATCTACACACTGAGCTCCTCTGACGATACTCAAGGTGTGGCGTTGAGCGATGACGCGGCAACGCTGAATTTCCTGCACGCCCAGGCAAAGAAGCGAGAGCCGGCGATGCTGACCTATGCATTTCACACCGTACAGTCTCCCTTTGCACGTCACGCCAGCCAGCAGCCACAGGAACTCCAGCAACAGCCGCCTCCAGGCGAAGCAGTAAAAAGCCACTCGGCAGCAAAGACGCCACAAGCTGCACCGGCCGTAGATGACGCTACACCGATTGAAAAGAACAGACGCAACACTACTCTCCCGCCTCTCACCGACACCAGCGGGCGAAAATGGTCCGTTGAGACATCAGCAGCACCTGGCACAGCAGCAACGCCTGTGAAATCGAACGGTGTTACCCCAGACGCACCGCAGCCGAAGTACTTGTCGACCTCTGCAGAAATTCCTGGAACAGCGCGCGCATCAGGACATTCGCCCTCGCCTGTCTTGTCAGCCAACACCCCTTACCGCGCTTTCCTGCGTGAGCCGATGAACCCCACGGCAGTTCTTGAGGTACCTGTGGAGGTGCGCATGGAGGAAACGCAGATGCAGCGCACCTTTTGTTTCTCTTACTTAAAAACGGAAATACAGCTCTGCCGAAGGTTCAGCGCCGAGTGCGGCGCGTTGCTCAGTAACAGTACTAGCGCTACCGGTGGTAATCCGGTGCTGACGTTGTCGAGCGACCCGTCGGTTGTGATTGACGGGGACGGCACGCTGCGTGAATTGTTGGCGCTGGCGAGAGAGGCGCAGCAGCCACTGCAGGTCCGCGTGCGCTTTGCTTCACCACCGAAAGGGCCACGCCCCTCACCAGCAAATCGCAGCGGCGGCAACAACACAATTCACAGCAACGACAATGGAGAGACGTCACTACATCGGGTAGCGTCGTTGAAAGATGTGCAGGGCTTAGAAGCAGTGCAACCGGACACAAACAAGCAGGCATCACTTACAGCCGCTTCAGCACTACCGAAAGACAACAGGTGGAACAGAAACGAAACTTCTGTTGGCGTAAGCGTGCCGCAGCAGCGTCTGCCGAGTCTCTCCGTCAGGGAAACACACACACCGCACGTGGCGGTTGCCGACGGTGAAAACGCAAAGAATGCTCCTTTACCCTCTAGGGAACCGACTCGAGGTGCTGCACAGATGTTGCCTACCTCGTCACCTTCGTTTAGGCGGTCTAAGGAAAATACAATTCAATCGACAGCACCAGCAGCAGTTACCGAGGTTACGGAGACTGGAGGCGACCCACCCCCTGCGGTGTTCACCGTTCCTGGTCCGTCAACTTCTGCTTCCGACGCTTTTGTGTCGCTGCATCCGTGCTTCTGTGAAGACACGTCAGATAAGGACGACAGTAGTAGTATCGCTGTGCGGTTCTATCGCTGTCAGGCTGCAACGCTCTGGGGCACTGATCAGCGCATTACGTTCTGCCGCGTGAGGAAAGACCATGTGTTTGAAGATCTTTGCCAGGGTGTCCTTGCCACTTTCCATAGCGACGCCGATAGAGTTGCCACACCAGCGCCAGCTACGGCGCTGACAATGGAGTTCGTGCTTATAAAGGACGGCATGATGGTGCTGCTGCCTCTCAACGAGCGAACGGTTCTCGTTGATTTATTGGAAGAGTTGTTTGTGGAGAACTCAGAGTTGCGTGTAACGTCTCCTCCGTTGCCACCTTTCAAGTCGAGTTTTACTGGTACACCTTTCAAGGAGAGTGACGCTGTTGTTTCTACAGTCAACAGTAGAATCGTGTCCGTTATTGCTCCGGCGATGGTGCACCAATTGCGAGCGTCCAGTCTCTCTCTCACATCTAAGGAAGTCCACACATTGATGTGCTCTCTGCTGAAGGGAAAATGCTCTGTCGAACCGTTTAAAGCTTTCCTTTCAAAGTGGGAGTCGTTTTCAAAGAGCAACGTGTTTTCCCCCTCGGAACACGAGGCAGGTGGCAGCGTTGCTGGTGCAGCCACAGCAGTGCAGAAGTGGTTTGAGGATGTGCTGACGGACCTTTCATTTCTTTTCACACAAGCGCAATCGGTCCTGCAGGAAATCGCTTCCTCTCTACTCTGCTGTGAACTCCTCGACGAGAGCAACGACGTACTCGATTCCTTCTTTACGAGTGTTTCCACTGCTTTTACTACGGGGGAGCTTGTGAATTCCACGGGTGCGACGCTACACTCCTTGTGGCAGCACGCGATGCGTCGAAATCACACTGACTCTCCAGCGCTTGTAAATATGGGGGAGGGACCGCCGTCTACGGGTTCCGAGTGGAAGGCTGCGTTTATCAACGCACCCTCCTCAGTTTTAGACGTACTTTCGGCAGCCCGCATGGACGCCCTTGTGAAGGTGTTCTCCGCAGGGCATACGAGCAGCGCAGCTCTTGGCGATGATGAGCACCAAATCTGGGGAGAGGCATATCGTAAAGCGCAACTTCACTTCTGTGAGTTGATGGCTCCTGGCGAGTTGGAGAGCTACTTCAAAAGCACAGACGAGGTAGAGGCATCATTGCAGCACAGACTTCGAGCTGTTTTGCTGAGTTGCATGGGGGCACTGCTCGCACCTACCTCCGCCATGGAGAACTATGCTGACTGGCTGGTCGGTCACTTCTGCGGTCGTGTCGGCGCAGTGCTGTACGCAAAGATGGGCAGCTTCGACGGACGCACGGTGCTGTCGCTGCCAGCTTTGACCATTCTCTCGTGGACTAGCTTACATCCTGTCCTGCATAAATGGGTTGCGGCGTCGGCGCACCGTGCGTTGTTGGAGAAGCTGTCCAGCTGGCTGCGCGTGGCGGTCGAGCACGCTTGCTGGGTGCGGCGCGTTACCTTTCCGCCGTGGCCGCTTCACGGTGTTCACTTGTCGCAGCCCACACCCCTGTGTAAATATCCAGTGCTTTCTGCGCCAGGTGTGGTTGAGCTAGCGAGCATGGAAAGCGAAAAAGCGGAGGTGAAACAGGTAGATGGCTGTTCTCCCTCTACACCTGCTGCCCTGGCCAAAGGTAAGGCAGAGGGAGGCGTGCCGGCAGCCCCTTTTGCTTGCTCGCCCCCCTCTTTAACGCCTTCGCAGCCTGCCGCTTCCGCACAGCCGCCGCAGCGCAAGGCATCAAGCAAAAGAATTCAGTACGTCTACAGGTACAACTTTAACGCGCTGCACCTTCCACGACCCTCGGCAAGTTGATGACCGAAAAACCATTTATGAGTGCTCATACGAGACTTGCTTTTGGCGCGCTGAATCGCCCTCACAAGTAAGATGATCGTTTGCGTGGACCAGGGACCACGAGTAAAAGCATGGATGATTCTTTTAGCTCAGAGAGATGGGGTTACTTCGAGAAGGAGGCAATCACAGTTTTTCTTTCATGTAAGTACCACTCGGCGAGCCAATATTCTGCGTTGGCCAGCCCTTTCTTAGAGCTTTAAAGTTTTAAGTTGTGATTAAGCGACCTTGTAAAACGCAATGCGAATAATTGTTCTTGTCACGAATGCATCGAATTTAACTGAACTGTCTCTGGACAAATCCACCGTCACCAGACGTCATCTGCTGCGGATTGTGCGTCTCGCAACTTAACAACGGCACTGCTACTACTAATCCACCCATTATCCGCGAGCTGTCTCGCCAGTTTCCGTGGACTCTATTTTCCCTTTCCTCCGCTTCTGCATTTCAGCAACCTAGAAATTTCGGGGTACTGCAGCGGGTGCTATCAGTGCAGGAAAGACACACACACACACACACACACACACACACGCGCCATCGAAAACAAGTGAAGGCTACTAGGACACTCACTGAGCCTCTTTGTCCCCATGTTCCGTCTCATCGGTGCGCGGATGCTGTGCAGCGTCACGCTCGCTAACGGCACCGTTCTCAAGGGCGACCTCAACCCTCAGAATAACAATCTGCTGCTGAAGGGCATCACCATTTTACCAGATGGCCGTGTCTACAGCGGCAGTTACGATGCGACAGCCGGCTTCCCATTAGCTGGTAGTCAGCTCGAGGAGGACGGTGATTTGTACCGTGGTGAGTTTAATAAGGAGTGGCAGCGCGAGGGGAAGGGTGAGGCATGGCTGGCCGATGGCACACACTACAAAGGAACTTTTAAGGGAGACGAGTTGCGAGAGGGTGTGGTACGCATTCCCAACGGGACAACAGAGGTAGTGTTCGAAGGAACACTGCAGGACGAGTCCTTCGTAAGAGGCAAACTCACGCAGAGTGACTTTGTCTACGAGGGCGAGTTTTCGGACAACAAGCCGCACGGCAAGGGCAAGTTGGTCTTCTCGACCGGGGCGGAGCAGGAGGGCACCTTCTTCAACGGCAAGCTGCACGGTACGGACTGCAAGATGAAGCTCGCGGGGGGTTTTGTGTACGTGGGCGAGTTCTTAGACGGCCAAGTACGCCGCGGCATCCTATACACACCTACCTACACCTACGAAGGGGAATTCAACGATCACGGCCGCGCCCACGGCGAGGGGTCACAGACCTATTTAATCAATGAGCCACGACTAATTTTCACTGGAGTTTGGAGCAACGGCGCGCTCGTGCGCGGCATCTGCGTGGACGAGTACGGCTGCGCGGTGGACTGGCAGAACAATAGTGAGCTGCAGTCGAAGGTGCTGGGCGGGCCAACAGGGGACGGTGCACAGTGCATGGTTGTCAACAGCTATTGTGGGGCGAAGTTGAAAGAGGCGGACCAGCTGCACCACGACATGCAGTCCAGCTATCTCGAGGACGCTGCCACCGTGGCTCAGTCCACCGGACATTACCCTACCAAGATGGAACTTGGCTACGAGGGCAGTATCGCGTATGAGAACGAGGCGATGCAGCAGGCACAGAGGCAGCAAATGGAGGATATGGCGAGTTCGAAGGCCGTGCTGTCTGAGCGGGCCAAGAGATTTGATGAGGTGTCAGCAGGGGCAAAGAGTACCATTATTGGCGAGATCAACGAGAATATGGCAAAAATTCAGTTCACGCGGCAGGTGGGCGCGGGACAGCTCAGCGCGGAGCGCATTGACGAGCAGTTTGAGCGGTTTATGAAAGACTTCGACAAGCCCACAGTTAACTCCGGCGTTCCGGGATCGGAGACGAAGGGACTGAACATCGAGGGCAACGCGCCGTGGAAGAGCTTCACACCATCCAAGTAACGTGCAACGGCATCCAGTTGTTGCAGTTATAATGTTGTGCTCTCTGTCCGTGTGAGCGCCAGAGTTTTATTCATTGGTAATGATCGGTCTGACGTGCAGTTTGTGCGCTGTTTGTCTTTACATATTTCTAGTCTTTAAAGAAACCAAATTAAAGCTGAATCGCTGTCAACTGAGCTACGTACTGCTGGATTCCACGTTTTTGTCGAGAGGGGCTCCGTGGAGCCAATACGAGGGTTCTTGGCGCGGAGAGTGGTTATGTAAATAGTTTTCGATAGATACACAACTACTCACTAGACGATGGGTCTGCTTTTTCCCTTTTTACTACCTGCTTGCACCAATCGCAGAACAAGCCGTTATTACCTTTCAGAAAAATCTTTTGTTTGACGTACTTGCTTATCGCGTTATCACTATTACTACTACTGCATTCATTGCTGTTCTCCTTTCAGTCTCGTCCTGGAGAAACGCTTGTATAGTCAACGTGCACAGACACACACGTCGACGGACATGCAAGCACACACGGACCTGGTGGACCAGCATACAATCTGTAGCCGAACAAAAAGATAATAAATGCGGCGATTCACGCAGCTGGTGACCGCCATGGCGGCACGCAGCATCTCGATCGGCGAAACAATCTCCAACAGTTTTTCCGCTGGGCCAGAAACAACGGAGCAGGAGGCGCATCCGCTATTGTACCAGGTACCTGTGTTGGCTTCCCGCACAGTGGGCCGCGAAGGGGAGGTGCGGACGTTGTGGCAGAATCTCCTCTCTGGACGGCACTTCCAGGTGATTCACGGCATGGACGGCATCGGCAAGTCTACCATCGCCGCTGAATTCTGCGATACGGTGAAGCACAGCCAACGCTTCTCGTGTATCCAGTGGTTCAACGGGCAGCACGCGCTTGCATCGCAGCTGCAGCACTTCTTTGCCTCCATGAAGGGCCGCAAGGAGAAAGATGTTCTCCTGGTAATAGACGACGTTGACAACCCAGAGGAGGCACTCAAGCTGATTCCAGAGCACGCGAAAGTCTACGTGCTGATGACAACGAACGCGGCGGAACTTCCCAACACCGCAAAACTGGCCGCATTAAGCCCCGCGCCCCTGTCGCCGCAGTCCAGTCAGCAGTTTATAGCAGAGTTTACGTTCTCCGACGAGCTCGAAGGCGTTTTTCACTGTTTGGGCTACGTACCGCTGTTGATGCACATCGCATCCCTCTTGATGGTGGGAAACGTCTGTACGCCTACGCAGCTGCGACGCACCCTCGAGGAAAAAGAAGTGCGCAAGGACGACACCCTCAGCATTTCCACAGCCCTCGCGGTGCTGCTGGAGATTGGAATCGCGGAGATAGAAAAGACCTACCCTAACACGCGTGCGTTGCTGCGTGTCATCAGCTGTTTTCACACAAGCGACATCTCCGACACTGTTATTGGGGCGGTGGTGGGTAACACGGCTGGCCAGTTTGCCGTCGATGCGGCGCACCTCGGCATCTTATCGCTAAAGTGGGAGGAGGGCGCCTTTGCGCTGCACCCGTTAGTTGCGAAGGTGCTACGTGGTTCAAATGTGCAGCCGGATGTACTGACCCAGGCTGCCGACGCTCTCCTGAGTTTGTGGCCGCGGCGGTGGCGAGGCATGGGTAGCCACACCGCTTACACCTTAGTGTGGCACACCTATGCAATTAGTGAGCACTTCATTAAAAACAATGTACGTTTTACGCCGTCCGTCATTACTGCCCTGGACCGCAGTGCCATTTTCCTGGCCCACGTGGAGGCTCGTGACCTCTTCATTGCAGCTGAGATGTGGATCCGCATTCAGGAAGAGAATGATAAGCAGCAACGGCCGCCTTCACTGGAGAGTGTGCGCATGCTGCGCGAGTGCGGCCGCCTACTGCACTTCTTGAAGGACCCCCGTGCAGAACGAGTTTTACGGCGAGCCTGGACGGACAGTGTTGCTGCGCACGGTCGCAGCACTGCGGAGTCCGCGTTAATCTTGGGCTGTCTCGGCCCCTACCTACCGGGAACAACGGAAAACATTGCCCTGGTAGAGGAGGGGATTGCGGTGCTGGAGGGATGCCTTGCTTCGGTGGATTTGGTGCTGGGCAGGGAGGAGGTGCGCATGCTGTGGCAGACCATCTTCGTGCTACTGATGTGCAAAGGACAGTACATGACGGAGCTAGGGCTGGAGGTACCTGCTGGCCTGCATGACGCTCTTCAGCGCGCCGACGCAGAGGCGAAGAAAGTCAAGTAAAGAAGACAGGGCGTGGTTGAATTTGTGCAAGCCATTGCGGATGAGGGTGACCCACGGCATGGTGCTCGAGTGCCTGCGCCAAACGAATAAAACTTCCTCTGCTTTTGTATCTGTTTTCCGCCTGCTAGCGTCTCCGATTGTTTTCCGCGTGTGTGACATGGGGGTTGCTTCCCTTGGATGGTGGGCCAGTCGTAGCGCGCATTTGTTGGATCGCTAGTGTTTTTGCAGAAGTGGAGCTCTGCAACAGCTGTTATGCGTCACAGCTGCCTCAGCCTTGTCAAACGGTGGTGCGTCACGTTAGCAAAAGGAAAACTGAGCTTAAAAGACGAAGGGCACTCGGTGTGAATTTCAGATGTGCGGCTGGACACCTCATCTCGAAATAAGATAAATGAAAAACAGCGGCTTTTGTTCTGCGAAAGGTCTGTAGGTAATATACGTTATCGGAGTGATGCCGTAATATAACAGTTGTCAAAGTAAGCGCAGCCACTTGAGGGTGAAGAAGGGCAGCAAACACGCAGACATGTATGTATATATCCTTTCAGCTTCATGAACTTCTTCCCCATCCATTCCCTTTGCGTCGATCATCCAAACAACTCGCACAGAATGAAAGCAGTTGCTGTCTAGACAAGGACGTTCATCTACGGATCACTCTTAAAAGCTTCCTTTCTCTTCTGTCTTTCTGCTGCCCACACACCTCAACCGTTTTTATCTGTTTGTCTATTTTTTGTATTTTTTTTTTCTCCAGTTTGTTTGCAGCACACCTTGCAGAGAGCTTTGCAAGCGTGCTTTAGCGATCGCTAGAGTTTTGTTTCTGAAGTGATGATTACGTCAGACGCTGCCAGTATTAGTTGTGTTCCCTCAAAACAGTACTCATAACCTACGTTTTTTTTTTTTCTTCTTTGTGCCGCGATGCTGCCCTCCAACCAGTCGATGGAAATTAAGAAGAGCGTGGATGACGTGTGGCCGGTTGCGGGCAAGAGAGTGCTGATCCGGGTGGACTTCAACGTGCCCACTAGCTCCGGCGACATCGATGATGACTTTCGCATCCGCAGCGCCGTCCCGACTATCCGCCGCATCGTCGATCAGGGCGGCATCTGTATTTTGATCAGCCACCTCGGACGGCCAACCGGCGTCGACTACGACACTGCTACGGTGGACCAGGACAAGCGACGTACGCCGGTGCAGATCCCCAACCTGAAAGGCAAAACGGCTTTCTTCTCCGGCCTCAGCGGCAACGCCAAGGCCACCATCCTCTCCTGGTCCAGCCAGCGGGAGAAGGCATCGTCGCTGTCTACCGCATACGGAAGTGGAAAGACGGCGGTGTTCGCACGGTTGCCCGAGGAAGAGAAGCGCCGGCTGCTTTTCCGCTTCGTGAATGAACGCAAAGAAGAGCTCTTCCCCCAGCTCGCGTCCGCCGCTGGCTACGAGAAAGAGTTCAGCCTGCAGCCCATCGCCGTGAAGCTGGCGGAACTGTTGGACCAGCATGTCTACTTTGGCCACGACTGCCTCGGTGCGAAGAGCGACATCGCCAAGCTGCGCTGTGGGGAGGTGATGCTGTTGGAGAATCTGCGGTTCTACACCAACGAAAATTCAACGGATGAGCGGAAGCGCATGCAGATGGCGCGCATCTTAGCCTCGTATGCGGATGTGTACATCAACGACGCCTTTGGTACGGCGCACCGGGATAGTGCCAGCATGACGGGCGTTCCGAAGGTGCTGCAGCAAGGCGCTGCGGGGTATTTGATGGAAAAGGAGATTACGTACTTTTCAAAGGTGTTGAACAACCCGCCACGGCCGCTGCTCGCCATCATCGGCGGCGCCAAGCTGAGCGATAAGACGCAGGTGCTGGAAAACCTGCTGGACTGCGTCGACTTACTTTTTATCGGTGGAGGCTTGGCCTACACATTTCTAAAGGCAAAGGGCCACAACATCGGCGCCTCCCACTTCGAGGACTGCTGCGTGCCGTTTGCGAAGCGCTTTCTCCTGCTGGCGGCGGAGCGGCAAGTGAAGTTGACGTTGCCGGAAGACCACGTCTGCCAAGCCAACTTCCGCCCAGCCGAGGCCCCTCTGACGACGACGAGCGCTGATATTCCGGACGGGTTCGTCGGACTGGACATCGGGCCGCAAACAATTCAAACCGTCTCGTACCTCGTGCGACAGTGCAGCAGCGTTATTTGGAACGGCCCGCTTGGCAAGTTCGAGATACCGTGCTACGCCTTCGGCACGTTTTCCATTGCCCATGTGGTCGGCCAGTGTTCAGCGGCGAAGGGGACGATTAGCATCGTAGGCGGCGGCGACACAGCGAGTGCGATGATGAAGTCGGGCGAAGCGGCGCACATTTCGCATATCTCGACAGGCGGCAACGCGTCGCTGGAGTTGCTAGAGGGTAAGGTGCTGCCTGCCGTGGCGGTGCTAGACAACAAGGAGTGAGAAACGCCAGCTCTCTACTTCATTGGTTTTTATTTGTTTCAGTTGAGGCGAAAAGCCAGCTGCACTGTAATTTACTCTTGTCGGTACTTCCTTTCGATAGCCTGCGAACGAGGTTAAGTATGAATACTTTCCCCAATTTCCTCTCTCCCCTTTTCACCTTTTTAATCGTTGTCAGCACGTCAACTGCTAACGCCTCATTCTCTCGTTTCTGTGCTCTCTTCTCCTTGACCTTCCGAACGTATCCGAAGATTCGTAAGCAAGATTGCAATTGTTGAGCGTTCACACGTGCATCGCCACAGTACTCGACTGTGTTTTCTCTTTTTCAAATACTATTTGCGCTCTGTGCTTCCTCCGCCGGTACAGGAAATGGAACGCTACTGAGCGAAGTTTTTTGTTTTTTTGCTTTCCTACTTCTTGCTATACACCTTAACGTTTTCCGAACCTTTATTCTAACACGCGAGACGTAGGATCTCACATGGCGGTAAGACCGTTGAACGAAAGGGTCACTTAGAGACAAGTCCGTTTACGAAGCTGACGTGAGCCCATAACGGCAGTTGGCCTCTCGCTGTTCCACGGCGCCGTAAGTGGAGAAACTGCGCGTGCTGGACGCAACTCGGTGAGCCAAAATGTGACCTACAGGAACTGTTCACGTGTCATGAGGAACTCGAAACGTGATTGCTTTCTGCACTGCACACGGGGCTGGATGAACTCCTGAACTTAAATAACTCTCTTCAACGGGGCGCTTGATTTATCGACTAGATTTGAAAACGTGTCTTCACACACTCTTCGACAACGCTGTCTGTTCTCCTGTCCTTTCATTGCCACACACCACAACTATTGAGTTACATTTACGCCGCTAACACCTGTCTTGCGTGCCGCAGAATATAAACGCTTTCTAATCACCGCCATCAAAAAGTATTTCAACCGTAACAATAATCGAACAAGCACGATCGGAGTTTCTCCCCTATTATTCAGTCTTTGTCCATCTCACAGCTTTCGCTTCCGCAACCCCAGACTTCACAAATGTCTCTTGTGCCGAAGAAGAGCATCGACGATGCCAACGTGAAGGGCAAGAAGGTCCTCATCCGTGTGGACTTCAACGTGCCCGTGAAGAACGGCGAGATCACGAACGACTTCCGTATCCGCTCCGCCTTGCCGACGATCCAGAAGGTGCTGAAGGAGGGCGGCTCGTGCATCCTGATGAGCCACCTCGGCCGCCCGAAGGGTGCAAAGATGAGCGACGCGAAGCCGGCGAAGGGTGTGCGCGGGTACGAGGATGCCGCGACTCTGAAGCCGGTGGCTGCGCGCCTGTCCGAACTTCTGGGTAAGAAGGTGGAGTTTGCGCCGGACTGCCTGGACGCTGCAGCGTACGTGTCGAAGTTGAACGCCGGGGACGTGCTGTTGCTGGAGAACGTGCGCTTCTACGCGGAGGAGGGCAGCAAGAAGGAGGAGGAGCGTGACGCGATGGCGAAGGTGCTCGCCTCGTACGGCGACATCTACGTGAGCGACGCCTTCGGCACTGCGCACCGCGACAGCGCGACGATGACGGGCATCCCGAAGATATTGGGTGCGGGCTACGCCGGTTACCTGATGGAGAAGGAGATCAACTACTTCGAGCAGGTGCTGAACAACCCGCCGCGCCCGCTGGTGGCCATCGTCGGCGGCGCGAAGGTTAGCGACAAGATCCAGCTGCTGGACAACATGCTGAGCCGCATCAACTACCTCGTGATCGGCGGCGCCATGGCGTACACGTTCCAGAAGGCGCAGGGCCACGCGATCGGCATCTCCATGTGCGAGGAGGACAAACTGGACCTTGCCAAGTCACTGCTGAAGAAGGCACAGGAGCGCAACGTGGAGGTGTTCCTGCCGGTGGACCATGTGTGCAACAAGGAGTTCAAGGCAGTGGACTCACCGCTGGTGACCAAGGATGTGGAGATCCCGGAGGGGTACATGGCACTGGATATCGGCCCGAAGACGATCAAAATCTACGAGGACGTGATTGCGAAGTGCAAGAGCGCGATCTGGAACGGCCCGATGGGCGTGTTCGAGATGCCGTGCTACTCCAAGGGCACGTTCGCCGTGGCGAAGGCGATGGGCGACGGCACGCAGAAGAACGGCCTGATGAGCATCATCGGCGGCGGCGACAGCGCGAGTGCTGCGGAGCTGAGCGGCGAGGCGAAGAACATGTCGCACGTGTCGACTGGCGGCGGTGCGTCGCTGGAGCTGCTGGAGGGCAAGTCGCTGCCCGGCGTCACCATCCTCACCAACAAGGAGTGAGGGTCAGTCCGAAGCTGTGGGTGACAAAGCGCCTAGCAAAACTGGGAGTGGCTGTGACCTAGGAAAGCGAAGTTGTGTTGATGCCTCAGCACAGTTGGTGCGTTCGGTGCAGTCTCTCAGCTGCGATCCTTTCGTTTTTCGTTTCCGGGTCTGTTTTCGTTTTTTATTTATGTTTTGGACCTTTGTAATGACTTGTGCTGCCAGCGGAGTGTGTTTGTTCTGTGTGGGTGACATCACAGCCGCCTGCTTACGCTTCTTTCCATTGCAAGCACCGAGCCTTGATTCTGTGCTCGGCAAGGAGAGTACGGAGTAGGGCTAATTAAATGGCACCTTACGGTTCTCTTCTCTTTCAAGTGCAAATCTCTTTTTCATCGGACACGCGATCGTCTGCGACGTATCGTGGTCCAATGGATGTTTGTGCTTGTGTGTTGCAAACTGAATTAACTAAAGAGAGCCTACTTCCATATGTAAAGGTTGTGTGATGTGTATGGGCACATCAGAGCAAAGAGCAAAAGTGTAGACGGGATTGTGATATGTGGTTTCGAACTGAGGTTGTGTAGAAAGTGGCTTTGAGGGTCACTGCGCGTACGCACGTGGGATTTGTCGCCACAACACGTCGAAGGTACGCAACGCGTGCACAGTTAGTTTTCCTTTGCGGGTAGCCTAACCCGAGAGGGTATTCCTCTTCGGAGTAAAAAAATGCGTTGCTCGTCAGTTTTACTCTCGTTCTCTCCGTTGCGTTCAAATGAAGGGACGTGTCTACGCGTTGTTCTGCTTCACGAAGCAGCGAAAAACGAAATCTGTCGGTGGCTTCGCAACGTCCTCTCGTCCGCAAAACAACCGCCTTCCCACCTCTCTCTTTCTTCTCCGATCCAATTATTTTATGTGGCACACTACTTTCTTCCTCCTTGCACGACGCCTTGCACCGCTAACACCTGTCTTGCGTGCCGCAGAATATAAACGCTTTCTAATCACCGCCATCAAAAAGTATTTCAACCGTAACAATAATCGAACAAGCACGATCGGAGTTTCTCCCCTATTATTCAGTCTTTGTCCATCTCACAGCTTTCGCTTCCGCAACCCCAGACTTCACAAATGTCTCTTGTGCCGAAGAAGAGCATCGACGATGCCAACGTGAAGGGCAAGAAGGTCCTCATCCGTGTGGACTTCAACGTGCCCGTGAAGAACGGCGAGATCACGAACGACTTCCGTATCCGCTCCGCCTTGCCGACGATCCAGAAGGTGCTGAAGGAGGGCGGCTCGTGCATCCTGATGAGCCACCTCGGCCGCCCGAAGGGTGCAAAGATGAGCGACGCGAAGCCGGCGAAGGGTGTGCGCGGGTACGAGGATGCCGCGACTCTGAAGCCGGTGGCTGCGCGCCTGTCCGAACTTCTGGGTAAGAAGGTGGAGTTTGCGCCGGACTGCCTGGACGCTGCAGCGTACGTGTCGAAGTTGAACGCCGGGGACGTGCTGTTGCTGGAGAACGTGCGCTTCTACGCGGAGGAGGGCAGCAAGAAGGAGGAGGAGCGTGACGCGATGGCGAAGGTGCTCGCCTCGTACGGCGACATCTACGTGAGCGACGCCTTCGGCACTGCGCACCGCGACAGCGCGACGATGACGGGCATCCCGAAGATATTGGGTGCGGGCTACGCCGGTTACCTGATGGAGAAGGAGATCAACTACTTCGAGCAGGTGCTGAACAACCCGCCGCGCCCGCTGGTGGCCATCGTCGGCGGCGCGAAGGTTAGCGACAAGATCCAGCTGCTGGACAACATGCTGAGCCGCATCAACTACCTCGTGATCGGCGGCGCCATGGCGTACACGTTCCAGAAGGCGCAGGGCCACGCGATCGGCATCTCCATGTGCGAGGAGGACAAACTGGACCTTGCCAAGTCACTGCTGAAGAAGGCACAGGAGCGCAACGTGGAGGTGTTCCTGCCGGTGGACCATGTGTGCAACAAGGAGTTCAAGGCAGTGGACTCACCGCTGGTGACCAAGGATGTGGAGATCCCGGAGGGGTACATGGCACTGGATATCGGCCCGAAGACGATCAAAATCTACGAGGACGTGATTGCGAAGTGCAAGAGCGCGATCTGGAACGGCCCGATGGGCGTGTTCGAGATGCCGTGCTACTCCAAGGGCACGTTCGCCGTGGCGAAGGCGATGGGCGACGGCACGCAGAAGAACGGCCTGATGAGCATCATCGGCGGCGGCGACAGCGCGAGTGCTGCGGAGCTGAGCGGCGAGGCGAAGAACATGTCGCACGTGTCGACTGGCGGCGGTGCGTCGCTGGAGCTGCTGGAGGGCAAGTCGCTGCCCGGCGTCACCATCCTCACCAACAAGGACGCGAAGGCGGTTTCCCCGGCCGGAGGTGATGCGTGCCCGTGTGGCACGGGCTGCCCGTGCGGAAGCCGTCGCGCTGGCCGCGGCAGCGTTGATGGAGCTTGCCTCGTGATGCAGGTCCTGAAGCTGCTCGCTGCCGTGCTGATCGGCGTCTTCATTGGCCGCCGCATGGGCCCCAAGCTCCTGAAGTAAAGTCGCCACTCGAGTTGTTGTGTGCTCGTCAACACTGGCACCTTCTGCGCACGCTCTCTTTGCTGCGTTGCGCTGGGGAATGTGGAGGGCCGCTGTGTGCTCTGGTCCGCAGGTTTTACTCTCCGTTTGGGTGTACTCACAGCCCAGACAATAAGTGGGTGACAGAAACACTGCGTGTCGGCTGCTGCTGCCGTTTCTCACTGCTGGTCCCAGCGACGCTCCAAACGTCTCTCTTGCTCTTCGCTTCTATGGTTCACTCCTCTTTTTTCTGACGTTACGTCTTTCAAAAAACATAAAATAACGTAAACGAAAGTGTTGTGGTAGGACTTTGTTTTCTTTTCCTTTCCCTTCCCACCGTTAATCTTTATTGAAAGAGATGCTCCTTGATAGCGGCCAACCTTCGACCGAGCCTTGCAGCTTAGGAGACTGGCTGCGTTTCCAGACACTCAGCTTGCCAGGTCTTCTTTGCGATTCCACTTTCTGTTTCCTTTCTGTGTGAATGTGCGAAGCTGTCTTCGAGCTACTGTTTGGTACGCAGGGTTGAACGCAGTTTAAACTTGAAACACTTGCTGTTACACAGATTAACATAAGAGAAGGCACAATTGAGTCAGCAAAGAAACCCCTGTTTATAGGGACTTATTGCACGAGAGTGTTTTGGTGTCAAGGGCGTAGGCAATAACAAAAAGCAAAAGCGAAAACAACAACAACAACAGATTATGTTCAAATACCTGTACGGTTTAACGTGTCAAGTGAACGCATCTGTGTGCATCTGCCTATATATCTACTGTTTTATTACTGATGCTTGGTGAAGAGTGCTTTTATCCTTTTAATTGTCTTTGCTGAAAATGGTTATCGAAAGACGAACAACATTCGTCTTCACTTAAGCTGAGGCGTTCAACGACTAACAGGCTGACAAACAAACACTAAGGTTGCGGGAGACGAGTGCCACACTCTTCTGGCAGTACGCACGGCACATTTGGTTGAGTAAAGTCCGACCTAGCTTGTAGGCTACCTAACAAGCCGGAATAATCACGAGCGTTGCTGTGCAGGATGCGATTTGCTCGCGTCTCTACCGGCCTTCTTCTCTGGAAGGATTGCTTTATTCTGCCCAGCGTGCGTTATTCCCAAATAGTCGACCTCTGAAGAGCTTAGCTGATAGCGTTGCCAATGCACCGTTGCACTCACTGTTGTAAGATGTGTCGCTAATCAAAGTGGGGTGTTCATTTGTTTTCCATAGGAAAACAAATCACAGCGTATTAGGTCCTCTCTTCGAATGCTCGCTGCTTTTCCAGCAACTCTCATCCTTGTCCTCCCACCTCACTTTCTCTGCGATGTTCTTTGTTCCACTATCCGGTAATACGTGTTGCTGATCGTTACCTTGCAGCCGGCGTCGTTGTAGAAACTGGTGGTTTCCCGCTGTTTCTAGTTGCCTCATCTCCAGCTTTCTCTATGCGGGTGCAACCCTGCTGCCCTTTCTTACGGTTCGGTGTTCGTTGTCAGCATTGCTCGGTGCACGCTGACTGCTGCTTCCACGTTGTGTCGTTGGGCAGCTCCGCTTCTTTTCGTTCTCTCTTTCCTTCTTTCTGTATTCCTTAAGTGGATCTTTAGTATCCGGCCTCTCCTTGGTTGCTAACCAGCTAAAGCCAGATAATCATGGCGTACCAGTACAACGGGACAGGGTCGCCGCTGCGCTACTCGAGCCCGACTTTCCCGAGCAAGGCAAACGCCGACGACGCTTCCATTGGCGGGGACATCCTCCCACCGGTTGACCTCACCGTTTCCCACCGATCACGCAACCAAAATCTACCTCCCTTGAAACGCTACTGGCGCACTCGTAGCGTCCGTCGCAATCACACTACACTGGCCGACATTGAGGACGCAAAGGGAGACCCACACAAAGCCAAAAACGTAGCACGTTCCGGCACGAGCAACACCGACAGCAAAGAAAACGAGTTCACCTATATGTCTGGCCCCAAGTACTTCTTTCAGCAATTTGTCCGGCAGTACCCAATTGCTGCCTTCTTTGTGTGGACGTTTTTGTTTCTCGTAGAGCTGGCCATGGTAGTACTGTACATTGTGCAGTCGACGGTGAGTTATAACGTGACGTGGATGAATTACGACACGCACGAGCACAGCGCTTGGTTCTACGCTCGCTTTGTCCTCTCTGTCGTCTCGTTGGTGCAGCTCTTTTTTGCCTACTCCCTCAGCCTCATGACGATCACCGTCGTGCTTATCACCTCCATCTACCAAATTATCATCTTCTTTGTTTCCTTTGCGCCGGGCTTGGCATGGGTGAGTCGTTTCTATGTGCCGTACTTCATGCGCTGTTGGCCTATGCGGCAGTACTTCCTGTTTATTCTTGACTCCATCGCCCTGATGGTGCCGCGGAACCGAAAGCTGGACTTGCTGCGGCTAGCCTCTGGCCCATTGACGCTCTTCATCTGCATGGTTTTCTCCGCCTCCGGCTTTTTTCGTATCGACCAGTGTTTTCAGGGCATCCCGATGAACGTGGCTGTATCCATCTACTTCGTGGTGGTCACCGTGTCCACCGTTGGTTTCGGTGATGTGACGCCAAAGACACCCGACGGCAAGGCGATCACGATTGTGATTATCTTCATCTTCATCGCCAAGATGCCGACGTTTATCCGTGTCATTCGCTCCACCGCGAAGATTCTGAAGGCGTATCGCTCTTACACGGGCCGCAAGAACCACTTCGTTGTTTACGGTTGCGTCACCCGCGAGGAGGTCATCTCCATCCTGGACGAAGTCTTCTGCCTTTATCCGATGAAGTCCGTTTGCTTCTGCAACAAAGAATTCTCATCGGATGTGCTCTCCATCGGCCGCCACCCAACTTACCGCCTCCGTAGCACCTTCCTGATAGTGGACACGCTGGACTCCTTTGCACTGCGCCGCATGAAGGCCGAGGACGCAGCAGGCATTATAATCTTCCCCATTCGTGAGGGTTACTCTTCACGCGTGGACGACGATGTTATGTTATCGGCCATCATTTTCGAACGTTTTGTGCCACGGGTACCGCAGTACATCTGGCTGCGCTACGGGCTGCACGCCAAACTGCTGAAAGGGCAGCGCTCGTGTGTGATTGACGAGCACATGAAGAAGAACATCATGGCGAGTGCCCTGCTGCTGCCGGGTATTGTACCTTTTCTGGTGAATTTAGTGCGTACGGCGTGGGCGGAAGGGACGGAGCCGGCCTCGCTGTGGACGGACGCCGGCGTGGAGGATTGGAAGAGCCAGTATGAGTATAGCCGCCGCAACGTCATCAGCACCTGCCCGGTTCCACAGCGCTTTATCGGGGCCACACTGGGTCACGTTGTGTCCAGCTTCAAATACCGCGACGTCCTCATCGTTGGCGTGGAGGAGAAGACACGTAAAGTGATGCGCTACGAGCTGAATTACCGCTTGGAGGAACAGGACGTGCTGATGGCGGTGTACGAGCGCACGCGCAACAGCCTCGCCCATGCCCTGGAGGAATTCAGCTCGTCCGGTCCGTTGAATGAGTCTGCGCGTGAGCGGTACGGCGCCCATTTTCGGCAGGGCCTCAACGACGAGGAGCTATTGCACGAGAACATGAACACATCTTTTGTCTTCTACCCGTATAACAGTTCCGCTTCATTGTGTGACATGGGGCAGGCGTCAGGCGGCTGCGGCAACGGCGGCGACTGCAAGCACAGGAGTGAGGTTGACGAGGAGTCGAAGTCGGAGGACGAAGCCGTCTCCGAAGAAGAGGTGCGGCGCGCTTTGGACAAAATTTCCTTTTCTTCACGTACCCCACGCGGCGTTCCCCTTGCGTCGCTGCCGCTGAAGGGCAAGGCGTTGTCGCACCTGTGGTACCTCGCACGCCGATTCGATGGTCTTAAGTCGGATCCGTTCATGCCCGTTGCGGACCGCGAACAGGCAATGAAGGAGGTGGTAAGTCAAATCAATGCCACCGTCACGAAGGCGGCAGATGCGTACCTGGCCTCTGTAGACCAGGAGCACGCCCTGTTAGACGGCAAACACCAAGATGAGGAGGTTTTTCTATTTATTGATCAGACCAGCTCCATTCTGCGCAAGACAAACACGTCCGTCTACGAAGATGTCATCTCGCAGACCATTGCCCAGTACGAGCTGTACGTGATGATGCAGTGCATCTGCGCCGTGCACGCCCATTCGCGACTGACCTTGCTGACGCTGCGCAAGTACCCGAACCAGTTCCTGCACACATGGAAGGAGATATTCGGCACGCCGCTGCGGTACATCCGTGGGCAGGGCTCGCTCGACTCGCACCTCAACTACGCCCTGACGGTGGATTGCGACGTTACGAAGGTGCGTGGCATTTTGCTCTACTGCTCGCAGATGGGACCACGCGACTTTGGCGATGTCCCCATCTTCTCTGTCGAGAACAGCGTGCGTGACCTGCTCGATTGGAATGAACAAGCACGCGAGGGTCTGCAGGGCTTGCCGGAGCAGAATATCGTCGCGGAGTTGCAGTCCTTCCTGTCTTCGATTAAGGTGTCGCCCTTCCACACAGACTCGGTCTGGCGCTCGCGCGGCGAGGTAAACTTCCAGGACACGCTCGCCTTCATGATGGGCCGCTGCTTCTCCTCCAACATGCTTTTCACGCTGCTCATCCACAGCCACCGCGACTCCCGTATCATCAAGTTCTTTGAGATGGTGCTGAACCTTACCTCGACGGCGGAGATGTTCGACAAGGCCGTCTGGACAAACCGCACAGCGCAGTCGCAGACGCTCTTTAAGCTGTGCGGCAACCAGGCCCTGCAGTTCCAGACCTTTGGTGACGCATTTGAGTTTCTAATTTCGAAGCGGCAGTGCGTGGCGATTGGCGTCTTTCGCCTCTTCCCGGCGGCGGAGATGCTGAGTGGGACGCCACGCTACTTTGTGACGAACCCGCCTATGTGCATGCCACTGCTGGTGGAAGACATCATTTACTGCCTGGACGGCGGGACGGGTATCGCACGTAGCTGAGCTGACACCCGTGCTGGTGGGATAAGCGGCGAAAGTTTAGTATGAGTACCCTGTTGTTCGTTCTGTTGTGAGTGTGCGCTTTTGCTTTTTCCTTCTTTCTTGGTTCCACCGCTTTTAAACAACTGTAAGCACAGATTAGTGGTTACTTTAAGTCGTCTCTGACGTTTTCTGAAAATCGAGCTTCCGTCTTTTTCTGTTCTCTCCGGACACCCGGCACCTGTGCTCTGTCTGCTGTGCCTTTTGCTGATTTACCATTCTCATGAGCGGCAATACAAGTGTAATGTGCGACTTCTGTTTTCTGTAAATCTGCAGCCGTTTTCTACAACTGCTGGGCAGAAAACTGCACACTGTCGCTTTAACTTCAGAGAGCGTTGTCAACGACGTGCGTGCTCATGCGTAACACAATGCTCTCACGAACCGCTTTAGAGGATAGACAATTCTTGGCGTTCGCTCCTGCCGTAAAGGAACAGTGGATACGATGCGTTTTATTTTCTTTGTTTCTTTCCGTTGGTCCGCTGTGTTCAAATTAACAGAAGGGGAAACACTACCGGTTACTTCTTTGCTGACATTGCGTGTTGAGGGGAAAGCAAATTGAAGATAGGAGTTTCACCCGGTGCGGTATCGATTGCGTACACCTTTAGGTTTTCAAACAAATCTGCTTGCGCGACTGTCGGAGGCTCCTCCATGTAGTAGAATGCCATGCGAAGGTAAAGGATCTAAACTTAACGTTAGCAAACCCGGGTCTCTTTGCTTGGAACTATGTTGCGAACTTCTATAGCAGGCTCCAATGCCTCGCGGTTCTCTTCATCCCTTCCTTCTTTCACACCGCTTTTTCGTCGTCGTTTTTGTTGTTCTCATCGTTACATTGCCTCAATGCCACAACCAACTCCCATTGCAGTCTCCTAATCAGCTTCTCAACTGACTTGCTGACACGTACGACAACAATTACACAGTGGCACCTTCACTCACAGACACAAGACAGAAACACTCAGACTCCCACCACTACCATTAGAAACAACAACAACAACAACACGCTGACCTTCCCACACGGCTGCCTCAGACACACACGTACACACATACACGCACGTAAGCAGCACAAACCATGAATCGCGGTGTGGCGGTAAAGATCAAGTACTTTGATGACAATGGGGGCTGGTCGGAACGAAAAAGTTCCGCGTCGACCAACGCCGTCTTTACGGCAAAGAACATCGCCGTGGCCAACGTGGACATGAACCACCTAGACGTTGCGGACGTGGACCGCCTGCAGGACCTTGTGGCAGCAAGCGCGCCAACCGCCGTGGTAATGCAGAACGTCTCACCGGCGACCCTCACACGCATTAAGACATATCCGCACATCCGCAAGGCGTACGCGGTGATGGAGACGAGCCGGTGCGAGCAACAGGAAGACAGCACGATAGCTCTGCTGCGCTTAGGCCTGCAGTGTGAGCCCACCGAAGTGCCCAAGACAGATGGCAAACAGGCCTTTCGGGCGCTGGTGCAGGTGAACATTCGCATCCCCAACGGCCCCTCGCTCTCCATCACGGTGCTCCACATGGAGCCCGGCGCGTCGCGGCGGCTGACTTTTGCAATGGCGCTGCTGCGCGCCCACCCAAATGTAGACATCGCGGTCCTGCTGAGCAACGTGACGGACGGCATGAACCCCAATGAGGACCCCTACCGTGAGCTGCAGACGAACCGGGCAGCGGCCGGCTTCGTCGACGTGATGGAGGAAGGGATGGAGCGGACTTCGAACTGGACGACGCCGTGGACGGTGTGGCTGAAGAGCGCCAAGTACAGCGTTGTTGCCTCCGCCGCGGAGCTCTTCGTGGGCCAGGAGCCGCGCTTCCTGTGCACCACAATCGGCGTACGCGGCGCGGCGAACCCGAACTCTACTATCACTATACCGATGCCGCGAAGCGCCAAGTCCGGCCGCACGCGCAGCCCGAGCGCGACGCCCCTCAGCGGTACCCCGCAGCAACCCCTTGCCGACCCGGCCATCTTGAGCGCCGAGACGGTCAAGACATCCACTCCGTCCCCCCAGCCAAATTCATCGGCGACGGAGATTATTCAGCGACTGATGCGGCAGCAGCAGGCCTCGCAACAGCGTTGGAGGGCGGCACACTCCTTCGTGTTGAAGGGCAGCGATACGAAACTGTCGTCGACCGAGGCTCTTTACGACGTGTCGCCGCACTTCGCAAACCCAAACGACGCCCTCGACGCCCTCAACTCGAAAGCACTCAACTGGCCGGCTGAATTTTGTGTGGTGCATAACACCGTCCTGTGCGCTGACACTGTCGCCCACTGCGATCGCCAGGCCTTTCGCCGCTACGTGCGCGACAAGAAGACGAACATGAACCTCAACTCGCAGATTATTGCCGCCACCACCGCCTTCGCTGCCGCTGCCGCCGCCGCCCCTGTTGCAACGCCAGCTGCTGTAGCTGCTGCGTCGAACATTGGCGGTGGCATTGTCTGCACACCTGGCTCGGTGGCAGGGGTGGTAATGGGTCCGGGCGGGGTCGCTTCTGCGGTGCCGGTGACGGCACACACTGGCGACAAGCAGTGGCCGAAGCCCACGACGCGGACCGAAATGGAGGAGTTTATAAACTTCCAGCGTCAATTAAAGGAGTCGGTACGGCGGGAGTGGAGTGAGTCGTGCTGTGTTATTGTTTACCAGATCACACCGCGGGAGATGAAGTTCAACATTACCCCGGTAATCGGCTTGGCGAAGGACAACTTGAAGAAGGCAATCCACTACCTGAACCACTCCAGGGCGACGTCGAAGGAGACGAACCCGCTGCACGACTACCCGTACGACTATGCCCTTCTGTTTTCCGTGGAGCGCCAGGGCTACTGGCTCATCGCGGCCACCCACGTCCCGTGCGACATTGTTTCCTGCCGCATGGTTGTGTAGCGGACCTGGGAAAAGAGGACTATCAGTATTCCTCTAACCTCTCCCTCTTTGCTCCACTGCTCTTTCGTGTACGTCGAGCGTGGCCGTGCAGTAGCGGTCCTTGGCGCTCCCCCTCTGTCCGTTTTTGCCGTCTGCATCGCGGATGGATTCTTTGGAGCTGCGCTGCTGCGCTTTTCTTTTGTTCTTCTTCTCTTTTCACAGGTGCTTGCTCCTTGTACTAAATCGGTGTTGTAATACGAGTGCGTTCCTGTTTGTGGGTGAGTGCGGCGCGTGTGTGTGGTTTATCAATTCAATGTACACAAAGAGGATGAAGAACAAGGTGGTGTCTGCTATGGTGCTAGCCTCTCTCTGTGCATTGGCGTGTACACGATCTCTCCTGAAAAGGAAGAAGGGGAGGGGGGGGGAAGGGTGAGCTGCTCTAGTGTGCCTAGTACCCCTTTCCCTTTTTAGCTGAAGGGTAAGAGGACGCTCTTTATCTTCTTTTTGCTCGAACGGTGCTCACACAAAGATGGCTTTCCTTCAACGTCGAGGCGTGTTAGTTGAAGGCGCTTTTCTTTCCTCTTCGTCTCCTTTTCACTGTTCGCTCATTTCTCTTTTGTCCTTTTTCCCATGCCTGATCTCATCGTGTTACTTCTGTGGACGTGTGGTACGCTGTTCATTATTATTTTCTTTGCTTTTTTGTTTGGTGGCATTTCGCGTACGGGGTAGAGAATGCTTTGTTGACGGTAGGTACTTGGACTCGCCGCGTTTCCAAGCTTGCGGATTTGCTTTAAAGCGGCGTTCCCGTCTCACGGTTGATGCTAGATCGTGGATGTGTAGTAGTCAACGTGCCGTTTGTGCGGCGGCAGAAGTTGCAGCAGGCGGCTGCTTGGTTCTGCGTCTCTTCTATTTTCGTTTTTACTTCTGTTTTCACCTTTTTATGCCAACCAACAAGACCGAACGGCTGACTCAACGGTTCATTGGAAAATGAAGAAAAGCCGGGCCACCAGTGTGGCGTATGTGCGAGTGCTGCCTTCACGAGACCCGCGTATTTGCGGCTGTAAAGTACACGAGCTGTGAGGGAAGGTAAAGTGTTCTTCGAGGTCTTTTTCTGTTCCCAGCGTTCTCCTGAAGTGGCTGTGTGAGCGGATACGCCGAGGCAATTGAACAACCTGCAACTCCATCTATTATTACCGAGTTTCCCATCCGTGGGGTGCGTTTTCTCAAGTACCTGCACTCTGATTGCTCTTTAGAAGAACATATGTGAATGGAACCCAGCATTCGCTTTCCATACTTTTCCTTCTTTGCGTGTCCGTTGTTACTGCGCCTTAAATTATGAGGGAAGAGAGTCTACGTACAACCAAAGCAAAATTATGCTTGCTGTGGCGTTCCGTGTCGCACGTATCAGGCAATCACGAAACACTTCTTTATCGCTTCAAGCATTACTCCACACTGCAAGAGGGTCTTTACTTCATTAAAATGTCATCGTCCTCCTCTGCTAAACTTCAGTGTATTCAGTGGCCTCCGTCGCTGCTGCTGGTGGTACAGCGCCACCTCGACCATGTTGAAGATGCCGTCGCACCTAGCATTCCGCCAATGCCCTCGTCATCGCCCAGTATCTACGAGTTCTTCGAGACCCACCACGACACTCTGGAAAGTCGTATGAGAGCCAACAGCTTCGACTCCACAGTCACGGAATGCTGTATTGCGTTTCTCATTGGTGTGCTGGAGCAGTCGTGCTCGCTGTCGTTTCTGTTGTCGCGCGAACGCCGCATCATAGCCATGACGGTTCGGCAGGTTGAGAAGCGCCTTCTGAGCACATCACGCGCCGTTTCACCAGATCTTAAACGTCGCCGCCTTGACGAAGTGGCTGCAGTAGAGGCCCGTTACGCGCGCGTGTTGACGTTGGAGTACTTACTGCGCCTGTACGTCTCTCTTCCAATGATCTTAGAGCACTACGACAAGCTTGGCAGTTCAACGATGCCGCGTTACGCGACTACTCCTTTGTGGTGCTTCATTAACACCTCGCTGGAGCTGCTAAGTGCGAACAGCAGACTTTTCTCGCCCATCACGTCATACGTGCCTCTGCGCTGAGAGGGTGTACCGAAATGGCGTACTGAAAGAACAACAATTCGAGCGTGTGCCGCTGGCCGGAAATTCTCAGCGGATTAAAAAAAAAAGAAACAACACCAGCGACGTGTTTCTCTGCAGCGGCAGCTGGGGTAAACAAACACACACATACACACACATCTGAAAATAGATTATTAGGTAAATAAATGTTTGAATGTTTGGAATGAGCGGCTGCCGCTATGTCACCTCTTTTCCACCCTTTCATGCATGATGCGGCTTAACTGCAGATCGTTCCTGACCCTGCCGCAACCGGCATTGGTGGGGTACGTGTAGGAAAAAAAAGGCTGCACAGCATTTTCTTCTTAACGCCGGTAAAAGGTCAGGCACGAGAGGGTATTTTGCGCTGCGTTGCGCGTCTAACATTCAACTTTATGTATGTTGCTGTAAGTGACGTCCTTTCACTTCTCTTCTACCTTCCTCTCTTTTTCCCTTCCGCTCAGCACCTAGCTGCTGCTTGTCGGGAAAATTACGTTACAGCGCACTTTGTGAAGGTGGCAGTTTACACCGCACTCGCAGTGGAAACGCCTACTTTAGGTGAAGTAGCCAAATACAATCTATTTTGTTTTTTCTTTTGCCCCGCGTTCGAAGTGTTTGTGGGCAGAAACTCGAATCAACCTGTCCGCTTTACTTACATACGGTGATACAGACACATACAAATGCAGGTTACACAGTTCTCTATGCATGTATGTTAGTGGTCAATTAGCACAACGGCAAAATGAGAGGTATCGCGTGTCCTCACTGCACGTTCTTGAATCCTCCAAGTAAGGTGAAATGCGGTATGTGCCTTCGGTTGCTGCGCAAGCGGGATCGATCGGAAAATGACAGCAGCTCCGCGAAACCGAAAACGGCCGTGCGTAAAACTAAAATAGCTTCCTCACCATCAGCTGCATCATCCCCAGCGGAGTCAACGCAGAAAAGCGACGTCAGCTTCTCAGAGAGTTCACGGAAAAACGATGACGACGCTGAGGGATCAGACGCAAAAACATCGACCACAACCCTAACGCGAGAGCAGCCGCAGTCACGGCGGGACGAACAACAGTCGGTGTTACAATCCACAGAGGCATCTCAGATCAGTAGAGAAACTTCTGAAAGCCCCGCTAGTCAACCACCCCTCTCGTGTTCTTCGCCGCCGCTTCCTGCGTCAACTTCGGTTGTGACAACGCTTTTCGTCACCGCGTCGGGTAAGGCGGTAACGGTGCGGCGCGAGTCGCTACGAAAAGCGGCAGAACGGCTGGAGGGTTCAAGCCCAGCTGCACCTAGTTTTTCTCCACTGCATTCACCTCCACCTCCATCTGCAGCGGGCGCCGCGGCGACGTCTGAGACTGCAAGTGTGAAGAAAGCCACCACTCAGAAAGAATCAATCGAGAAGGCGAAGGCGGAGCTAGCGGTTCTCGACACGACTGATGCGCCGCCGCCGCACGCTATCTCCACGCTTTTTGAGACCGCCGCGGGGACGGCTGTATGGGTCTCCGAGTTGTCACTTCGGGAGGCACGTGCGAGGCTCGAGCGTGAAGAGTTGGTGCCCGAGGAAGGCAATGCCTCCGCATCGGCAAAAGCTGCACCCTCTGTGGCGGAAACAACCGATCGGGAAGACGCGTCAGAACCTCCGTCCGAGAACGGACTCGGAAAAGAAAGTGTGGTACCTGCCTCTGCACTTTCTTCGCTTCAGCGACCCCGTCCGGCAATAATGGGGACCTCCGCAGGGCGGCGGAGGGGCTTTGTACCACCACAGCAGCGACTCGTTGCGATGACAACAACAAGGTTGAGCGAGACGCTCCCCTCGTCTTTCTCCGCCAGCGCCTCTTCTACTGCTAATAAGGCGGCGATGACAAGCAGCGGCACCAGCACCAGCACCACCTTTGTACCACCGCAGCGCACCCGACTCGAACCTCTCCGCTTCACAAGTCAGCTGCACGTCTGCTCTGCTATCGCCCCCGCACCCTCTCTGGCCACCGTCATGTCGGAGGAGTTCTGCTTCACCGCAGAAGAGTGTGGCCCGGTGCTGGCTGCGCTCCTGGGTGTGAAAGCGCGTCAGTCGGTGCGTGTTGCTGAGTGGCACGCGTGCCTACTGAAGCTTGGTGCAAGTCCCAAACACTGCACCGCCGGGTGGTGCCGCCACGCCCTTCTCTCGGCGATGGTTCGGATGTCCTGCGCTTCCCGCGTATCATCGGCGAGCGTTTTCAGCGCAGAGTCGGTGCTACTATGTCTTCTGCAGACGTACAATACAGAGATGGTGGACGGGGAGCGACCGGCGCTGCGGAAGATGGTCGAGGGTGACATCCCAAGCGCCTCCCTCGTCGTGCTGTACCTGAGTTCCATCCGCGAGGAGCGCAGCACACCGCACATGCGGATTGTCACCTTGTCCGACGGCATCTACCACGTTCGAGTGACGTGCGATGTGCCCCTTAGCAACCTGCTGCGCGAGGGCGTAATGCGGCCTGGGCAGAAGCTGGCCGTGTGCGGGGCGAAGTCGCTCCTGCATGGGCAGTGCAGCCCAACCGAGTGCGATGCGCAGGTGGCCCTTGCCGTTAACTACAACTGCGTACGGGCCCTCTCGCCACAGGTGCCGCTGGGCGTCTGTCACGGCGAGCCGCCACCGCTTCCTCTGTACCTCGTGCACCCCCTCGGAGGGCTGGTGCCGGCCATCGAGGGCGTTGTGGCACGCGTGCTGCCGTCGTTCTACGTGACGCAGGAGAACGCGGGCGTCGCACCGGCGGGGGCCGGCAGCAGGCCGGCCCATGATCGCGCCATTCGCGTGGTGCGCAGCAGCCACGCACAGTTTCAGGTGTGCGACCGCGTCCACAACACGGCCGATAGGGCGACGGCAGAGGAGCCGAGGCAGGTTTCGCGTGTCACGTCGCTGCTGATTGTGAAGGACGGCGCAGAGGCGCTGGTGCAGCAGTGGGAGACAATCGAGGAGCGCAGTTTGCTGTCGGACGAGGAAGGTAGTCCGTCGCTGCCGATGGAGGGCAGCTGGGTCACGCTCTACGCGCTGAACCCGGCGAAGTCCCGCACTGCCGCCGCGCCGTTCTCGCACGCCAAGCTTTTCTTCTCCGCCCGAAAGCTGCATTTTGTGCCTTCAAAGCGACCGTTGCAGCACCAGCGGCGGGTGTGGCAGACGACGACGGAGAACGGCTCGACGGTGTGCATGGGCGATGCGGCTGATGTGTGCGGCCTCTTCATGGGGTTTCACAAGAACGATAAGGGTACCTTCCTACTCGTGTTGCTGCGGGACAGCGTATACGTTGTGTTGCAGATCCCCGTGCCGTCCGTGGGCCGCGTGCTGACCTTCCCTATTCCAGCGGCGGAGAAGACGCCGCTGTTGGTGCTCAACGCCACCTTCCTTACCACCGAAGACTCCGTTGCAGGGTCGGACTGCTGCCGCCTCTTCGCCAATGAGTACACCGTGGTGCTGCAGCGCAGCACGCAGAGCAACCTGAAGGAGGCGCTTGTCCGTGCAGCGGAACTGAAACTCGCAGTGGACGCCGCACCTCAGAAGCACGCGGCAAGAAAAGCGGAGATCTTTCGCTGCCTCGATGAGGACGAGTCGACAGCTGCAACCGGGAGTGGCAGTGCAACGACGTACGCACAACAGAACTCCTTTGCGACTACGGAAGTGGCGCTGGGCTTGACGGCCGGCGAGGCCGCGCAGAGCTTAACGACGGCGTTCCACAACGGCGAACTGCCTTCCACCGCGTCCGCGCAGTTGCGCCAAGGACGGCTGCCGTACTACCTCCGCTACAGCGTCAATAGTACTAGCAACAGCCTGGGTGGTTTGAGTGCGATGACTGGCGGTGGCCGCGGGCTGCAAGGCGTGCTTATTCCGCCCTCCACGCCGTGCTCTGGCACCGCTGCCAAGCCGTCGGGTGCCGTGCCGTCTCCCGCAGTTGCAGCACCACGTGTCACGTCGCCTTCCACCGGCAACAACGGTGTCACCAGTCGTCACTACGGCAACGTATGCGACTTCATGTTTCTGTACGACTCGCGGCTAAATCGCCGCCCCTGGCACCCGTTGGAGGATCCACCACGCGGTGCGTCACGCAAGTCCTCGGAGCTGCACGGCAACCTGCGGGAAACAAACGACGACTTCAGCTGTGCACAGCTATGCTGGACGGTGTCGTCGGACTCCGCAGATGATTTGACCAGCCGAGTGGAGGAGAAGCGCAGCTTGCATGTCTTGATGGAGGCAGTATGCCCGCTGAAGGAGCTGTGCTCACTGATTGCAGATGAGCGACACATCGACATCTCGCTGAAACGTAATGAAACCCTTGCGCAGTGGCGCAAGGACAGCGCTGAGAGCGCTATGTGGTGGCGCTTCTTCGTGCAGTCGCGGCTGCTTGCCTCGGCCGGTGAGTTGGATGACCGCAACAGTGACGCTTTTTTGTGGTGGCTGCCGGACGAGTGGACAGAAGCGATGAAGACAGTTGGCGAAAAGCTGCGGACGGCGTTCTTCTTCTTTTCTCTTCGCGGCGGTGCTCTCCACCGCGCTCGCCTCATCTCCGACAGCTGCGATGTGAGAGAGCTGCCTCGTGACTGAATGCTAACACACACATATATTTGTGAATTCAGTTTATAAAAGAAGCTCACAGCACATCAGGGTCTCCCGCGCCGGTGCGAAATGTTTTTGGACCGTTGGGAGGGCTCCAGAGAAGGTCGTAGCTGAGCTATGGGTGTTTTCAACTTGCATGTGATGCCTGCTTGATACAACTATAATTTTCAGGCTGACTTCTTGCAAGAGCCATGTGCAGGTGGTTTTCTGCTCACCGTACGCGTTCCGTACCTTCCAACATATATAGAGTTGTGACTGGCAATTAGCCCCTGATTGGCTTTTCACTGTACTTGAAAGGACGCTATGGCGCCTTTTGAGACGAGGGAATAAAGGAGTCTGCCAAAGAATTGCGCGGCGACTTTGAAAGGAGTATTGCGAGGTACTTCCAATTACATTAGTCTTGTGCCGCAATCAACCGCACCAGGTCTGAACCAACCTCAGCATCTCTCTAAACATGCAAACAACACCGGCGCGTTCGAGGAGGGCGTGTTGGCGACATGATAGGGGCAGCACGCATTGCATAACATCGCTTTCCTCTGTCTTTTTCCTCACTCTCGTGGCGGCTGGTTACACTCCTCTCTTTTCCCAACTGCGACTTCTAATCGTTTTCTTCTCGTTCTGTCATTCCCGCACGCACCCACACCATAAACCGAGGGTGACTTAGATGAGTTACCGCGAAAGCACACTATCATATATACGCTTTTAACAGGGGCAACTATAGCTGGAATACAGTGATCAGAACACATCAAGCGACACACAAGCACGCTCACGCAGGTCGGGAGTCACGCGTAGCACATTGCGGATTCGTTCCAATCAGCTTTTTGTTTTTCTTTCTTTAAGCTTCGGCGATTAAGGCCGACAGGAAGAGACTAGGGATCCACGTGGCAGCATAGACGGCTTGCAGCTCTCGCTGTGTTTGGGTGCAAGGACATAAGCGAAAACTACTTTTCCCGAATACATCTCACTCATAGAACTTTGCCTTCTTAGTCTCTTCGCAGTGTTTAGCCTTCTTTCCAGTTTCTCATCTACACTTTGTCTATATATATATATATATATATACATATATATATATAATGGCTGATCCTTTAGTGCAACTGTTGGAGATCGAGCTGCTGAGCTCAAACCCGGACTCGTACGCAAACCAGTTCCAGTGGCGGATGCGACTAGAGGCAGCAGAGAGTCTGCCAGAGCCGGTGTCTGTGTCGTTCGTGTGGGTAGGTAGCGCCTCGTCGTCGCAGTACGATCAGGCGTTGGATGACTTCGACGTCGGTCCGCTAGAGAAGGGCACTACAGAATTCACGTTAGAGTGCGATGCCCCTCAGATGGAGCTAGTGCCGACGGAGGATGTGGTTGGCGTGACAATTATCCTCATCTCCTTTCAGTACCGTGGTCAGGAGTTCCTGCGAGTGGGGTACTACACACAGGTCGCCTACTTCGACGCACAACTGAACCAGAGTCCGCCGGCGATGCCGCAAAAAGAGCTGCTAGGCCGATTCGTTGCCATGCCGCAACCAGCGGTTACTGTAAAACCCATCGAATGGGAACAATAGAAAAAACGGGAAATGAACTTGATGACGTGTGTATGCACGTGCGCTGCTTGGCCAAGTACGTGAATGCCTGTTTGCATGGACACGCACACACTCCTTTGGAAAGCAAAGGATCTTTTTGTTTTTTCGTTGTTTCTGGGTCGAAGAACACCGTGCATGTGTCTCCCTCTCCCACTTGTTTCTTGAGTGGTGACACCACCGCGGTTTAAATCTTCAAGCACACCGTGCTCGCGGTCTTGTTCCCAGTTTCTCGTTGCCTTCATGAGGTGTGTCGTTTTGGGCGGAGCATAGAAGCAAATGCAGAGGCGTTGCGTTTCTTACTGCTTCTCTTTCCGGAAGGAGAAAAAGCCGAACTAATGCAGTTTCATAGATGAGTTTGTTTTCAAGATTGTTGGCGCTGTCTCCTGTATTTCCACTTCATCGGTTTCATGGACGCCTTAGCTTGCTTCGCTTGTAGTGAAGCCCGTTTTCCTTTCACTTGCGAGCTTGGTACTTTGTGCAAACCAAAAAGAACTTCTATTCTTTACCGTAATGCGGAAGCTCACACTGCAGCTCACGACGTATCCTATCGTTGTTGGGAATGGGGAGGTGGGTGAGATGCCGTCCTCGAAGTGCTGATCTGTGGCAATTTCACTTCGTTTTCAATTACGGCTATGCTGCTGCTCACACAGCTGTTTTTCCTCTCGGCTCTCCACAGTTTGCCGCTGTACGACCTTCCCCACTGTTCGAAGAACCGTGTGCCCTTTAAGTTCGCGCTTCGTTAAGGGGTGCGTCGCAAGATAACCGCTTTGGCTTTCGTTTTAGAAAGCAAATGCGAGTGCTTCGATAAAAGACGTTCCAACTGTCCTGCCGCATCTACTCTCCTGATCCTAAACTTCTCCCGCAAATTCGCTTATGTAGTAAAATTTCCCAACCAAACTGCGACTGTAGTTGCACGATCGCGTACAGTTCACACAGCATTAGATTCAGCTTTTTTCATTACATCCGATCATTAAATCAAGAGAGAATAGAGTCGGCAACGAGTCAGTAGTATCCACAAATCCGCACAAAATGCTGACGTCTGATGAACTGAATGCGTTTTTGCGCGATGAGCGGGCGTGGCGCAGGGCGGCGCAGCGACCAAAGGAGAGTGACATCAGCGGTGCAGCCTCCGTCAACAGCAAAGAGACGAGTTGGCCCATTTTTCGCCGTGGTACAAGCGACAACGCCTTCTCGCTGAAGTTTGCCAACTCTCTCCGCTCCACGCCGCTTAAGGACAACATCAACGCCACCCCGTCGCACCCCCGCCCGTACTTATTCAAGAAAAGGTGGGACTCGAGCGTGCGGGACACATCAGTCGGTACTGCAGTTACCGACCCTCTCCGACAGCTGTTGGCACGCAATCTGGGGAAGCGTCGGACGACGTCGGCGTGTCCGAGGCAGCCCCGGCGGCAGTGCACAGCCTCGGCTATCCGTGAGGGCGAGTGCCAACGTGCCGCGGAACGCATTCGACAGGATTTTGTTGCGTTGGAGAGGGAAGAGCGCCGCGATATCATGACAGCGGCGAGGGCGCGCTGGGAGGTACTGTGTGCTTCTTATTTCAAAGAGGCGTCAAACCTGCTCTTCCTTGCCGAGCTAGGCGATCGCAGGATGATTTTTAGAGCGTGGCAGAAGGAAAAGTACGTCTTGGCCTCCGCGATGCAGTGTGCGCAAGAAAGATTGACAAACCTGACGTCCCGGCAGTTTAAGCAACACTGTCAGCTAATCCATGCGGAAGCGCTCGCGCGCAACCGCGTTTTGAACGATGAGAAGGAGTGCCGCGACTTGCTTGAGCGTTACGCGTACGTAGAGTACTTGAAGGCGCTGGAGGCCGAGATTGAGGCGTGCAGACGTCGAGAACTGCGGCTGCGACGCCAACTGGCGTAATTTATCTTTTCTCCCCTAAGGATCGTAGAGAGCGGTGCTAGGTGGTGTTCTTCGACTTTTTCTGTCTTTTCAAACACCGTTGCCTTTAGATTAATATTAGAATCTGCGCATAGATCGTTCTTGCTTCGCCATTGCCAAGATGAATATTTATCTGAATATCGAAATCGCAAATCCAACCAAATTACTGATCGCAGTACGCTTTGTTGCCTGTCGACTTGCGTTTTTGAGGGTACAGTGATCCAGTGGAAACTACGTTGTGTCTTCGGATGATCAATTCGACACTTCCGTACTGTGCTTGTTCGCACCTCCAAAACAGGCGTTCTACGTCTCAGGAATAACGAAAATGGATGCTTGGATGGTGAAGCAAAAACCACAACGGCAGCTGCTGCACGTTTTTCCAGATTGACCGATGGAAGGAAACAGAAAATCTGACTCTTTGTACTTCTGACAGCTTTCTCTTCCTAATGTTTCTTTAGCGCTCTCCTGCCCACTCACGCTCAAGAGGCCTGTCTTTATTTCCTGTTATCCAGAGTGAGTGCCCGTTCACACGATACTGTTTTCACCTTTCTCCTTCCTTATCAGCGCTTAGATCTTCGACATCACTTTGGCCCAAATTGCTCCCGCCACCCCCACACGTCGCCGCAATGTCCACCGTCTACCCCTACCTGTGGATCGTGGTTGTCGGCGCCTTTGTCTCATTTCTGACAGGCGCCGGCGTGGGCATGAATGACTTGAGTAACGCCTTCGGTACGACCTACGGTGCGAAGGTGCTGACATTAACGCAAATTGTCATTTTGGCCTCTATCTGCGAGTTTGCCGGCTCCGTTTCCCTCGGTGGCGCGGTGACCTCGACCATCTCCGGTGGCATTGCTAACCCGGCCGACTTCACTGACCACCCCTATATATTCATGTACGGCATGCTCTGTGCTTGCGGTGCGGCGTTCTGCTGGCTCGCCATCGCCACCTGGCTGACCATGCCCGTGTCATCGACGCACAGCATCTGCGGTGGCGTCATTGGCTTCGCCCTTGTCTACGGCGGCGGCGGCTCCGTCAGCTGGGCTGACCACCAAGAGGACTTTCCTTTCGTGAAAGGCGTCGTCCCGATCGTTGCGTCGTGGTTCATCTCACCGCTGCTTACTGGTGCCGTGGCAGCCATCATTTACGGCCTCGTGCGCTTCTTTGTGCTGCGGCCGAAGAACTCGGTACAGCGCGCGATCTACACGCTGCCCATCATCGTCACTGTCGCCTTCTTCCTCGAGGCCTTCTTTGTGCTTTACAAAGGCGCGAAGAGCCGCCTGAACTGGGACGTGAAGAAGGCGGTGTGGGTGGCCGCCATCATCGCCGCGGCGGCCGGCGTGCTCTCGTGCGGCTTCATCCCGCTGCTGAAGCGGCGTGTAGCACGGCTGGAGATGAAAGCGGCCGAGTTGGCGCAGTCGGAGGGGCGCTGCATTGAGGAGGTGGAGGTGGAGCTGGTGCGCAGCGGCTACGACGACACCGAGATGGAGCGCCCCGCGAGCCGCCGCAATTCATGCGTTAGTCGCAACGAGGACCCCGTCGCCGCCCGAATGGACGTCGCCCGGAAGAAGGACGAGGCGACGACAGGCGCCGTGGTACAGGACGAAGTGGCTGACAGCAGCGGCGAAGACACCGTGTCGGTGCATTCGGTGCAGCACCCCACAGCGAGCGGGCTGGAGGTGCAGATGTTCAACGCCCACGCTGAGATGGTCTACCGCTTTCTTCAGATCTTCACCGCCATCTGCGCCTCCTTCGCGCACGGCGCCAGCGACGTGAGTAACGCCGTAGGCCCGCTCGCTGCCATGTACTCAGTCTACACCACTGGTGCTATTCACTCGACTTCCTCCGTGCCAACTTGGGTGCTATGCCTCGGCGGCGCCGGTCTCGTCGTTGGTCTCGCCACCTTCGGCGTCCGTCTGATGCGCCTGTTGGGCGAGAAGCTGACCGTCATCACGCCCAGCCGCGGTTTCTCGGCGGAGCTGTCGGCAGCCTTGGTGGTGTCGTTTGCTTCTGGCTACGGCATCCCCGTCTCGTCCACGCACTGCATCACGGGTGCGGTGATTGCGATTAGCATGATGGACGTTGGTTTCCGTCGGGTGCGCTGGATGATGGTACTAAAGATGTATGGAGGGTGGGTTTTTACCCTCGTGGTCACGGCTATCATGTCCGCGACCTTCTTTGCGCAGGGTGTCAACGCTCCGTCCCTCTGAGGGGAGGCGAGTGCGCAGTTGCCTTTCGAAAGCTGCTTTCAGTAATCAATGCGCGCAAACACGTGCAGAAGACGCACGCACACATTCGCTCTGCATCTTCACTTTTCTCTTTCAAGGCTATACAGATGGTGTACTGTAATTCGTAGACTACTCCAGGGAGCCCACTGTGACCATGTAACGGAAAACTAAGGTACCCAGAGGGGGAAAACAGTCTTCTGGCCGCCGTTCAGCTAAACAAGCTTGGCTGGGTTGCTAGCATGACGATGCAAAGCCTTACTCTCTTCTGTTTTTCGCCCGTTTTTCTCGTTTCTTATTCGCGCTTCCGAATGTAAATGCCATGTGAGCCTACGAGCGTTGCGCATCTCGACATGCACCAACAGAGGCTCTTTCTTTCTTGCCAATTCGTGCTTCGCTCTCTTTCCTCGTTGTTGTTCATTGAAGGCATCACTCATGAGAGAGTTCGAAAAGAAAGGACTACTTCTACTTTCTCTATTGCCGGTTGAGCTACCTTCGAGTAACAGCCATGGTGCTTGGGGCTGTGCTTAAAATTAAAATAAAACGCTACTGTTGTTTCAAAGTGTTGTTCGCTCTTCTTCCTTTCTCCTTCCCACTTTAGTGTCTCCGCCTCAGTCTAAGCGGTTTGCCATTCAAAAGTGCGTGGTGTCCCTACGGTTTGTCTTATTTAGCCACTCATAATATACCGTCTCCGTTGCCGAGTGGGTGCACCGTACTCAAAACCTGATTTCAACACTAACGCTGCTCTTTTTTTTTTTTTAATAAAACGAAGTTCGCATGGTTATCCGGAACTGAAGAAAAACGCGCGGTTTCTTCTTTCCCCCTTTTCAATGGCGTGAACTCGCACACTCCGCGTTTGCCTCGCGTAAGGTTCTGCGTTACTTTAAAGCACTTCAGATAATCAACAAGTATTCCAGTTGCCTATGTTCGCCTTCTCAAACTTGCATCAACCACTACTCCTCCTGAGGTTGCTTATATCTTTAACCTTGTCGTTGCCTTTAATCTCACCTTCGAATCGCACGAAAAAATGGACTTGACTAGAAGACACAAGTTGTGTGTGTGTGTCCCCTCTTTTTGTTACAATTTGCATTTTTCAATGAGAAAGCGTGTGCGTCGCACTGACTACACCGAGGGGCGTCCACTGAAAGCATCAAAGCAAGTCGATGCGTCTCCTACGTCCATTCTGCGGAGCGAGATTGGAGATGGCTCGCCGCACAACCCCTTCCGACTTCCGCTGCGCACCGCACCGAATCAAAGTGGGTGTGTCCACTGCGCCGAGGACACGTGCGAGTGTAGATGGTTCAGCGAGGAGCTGAGCCGCTGCTACGCCTCCCTGTCGTTGAAGAGGGAAACGGAGCGTCTGAAAAAGCGAGAGCTGTGTGCCAAGTCCATCCTGCCGGAGTTCGTAGCTCGCCTCATTCGTGTAGCACCCGTCACGTCGAGTGACACCTTCTATGACTTGGGTTGCGGGAACGGCAGCGTGCTGTTCCAGGTAGCAGCACTGACTGGTGCGCGTTGTGTGGGGGTAGAAATCAATCCTCGCAACGCACAAGTGGCGAAAGACGCGTGGGCGTACATGAGGCCTCTCCTCGAGAGAAAATACGGGCGAACACTGAAGGTGGATATCGTCTGTGCCGACTTCTGCGAGCTGCTGCGTGATCCTTCGTACTTCAACTCACCATGTGTGATTTGGGCAGCAAACTTGCTTCTGCCGAGACCCATAAACCACTTCTTATCGGAACGCTTCCGTAGTGTGCCAAAGGGGACACGCATTCTTTGTTTTGAGGATCTGTATCCGCACTCGCGGTCACTGTCTCGCATCCGCGACCCAGACGCGTTCGCAAAGTTCACCTTCTGCGATTACCAATGGCAGCCGGAGACTGTGGAGTGGTGTGCGATGAGTGGTCCATTTTACTTCTACAAGAAGCGTATCTGAAGGCGACTGCAGTCTTTTGTTTTTGCCGTGATGTTTTTTTTTTTTTTTTAATAGAGGTCCTTCACATGTCATCCTCTAAAGGAGTTGTCTGCTGGCTGTCCGGTGTCCACAGGATACTGGAGTACTGCTGAGGGACATGGAGTGCCGGCATTACAAGTATTAACGGTATCTTTCTTTTCACGCTGTTGTTGGGACTGCTATGAAGGCGGTATCGCTGCTTTGTTCCGTCGACGGCACTTTTTTTTCTTACAGACTTGTACAATTTCCCCTACGTCGTTCTTTTATTGTATTTTGTATCGTCTCACAAATTGATTACGGAGGCTGAAGTACTCCTGGCAGCGTTGTATCAACGTTGTACGCAGGGAGATCAGGTTGCACCGTAATTCACTATGGCAACTACGCGGGTTTCCGTTTTGCACGTGCGGAGTTCAATGTTATTCGTTCACATTCCTCGGGCACAGCGGCTTCAATTAAAGCGAGAGGAGAGGGCAAAACAAGAACCCCTCCTCGCCGTTTCCAAATACCGTGTCACACTTCATTTGTGGCATACCGATTATCGCTGTACTGATTTCCCTTGCTTATTCCCTCTCGATCTCTCTTATTTCACCGAAGGCATAAATCGACGAGCAGTAAAGTAACGGATAAGGGCTGAATAGAGATACCAACGCAACCCTACCACGTATACCTCGTGCCCTAAAGCCGTCATGTTGTTTTTAGCCCGAGATGGCATGAAAGGGCAGCTGATCGATACGGAGACGCAGACAGTGTTGCGCAATTACACACTGGGCGAGGTGGCACGCAACGCACTTGTCTACTCTCCCGCTAGTCAAACTGTTATTGCGCATCAAACACGCAATTGCGCGCTCTTCCTCTCCGCCGCCACGCAACAGCCACTGCAGCGCAGCTTTACACCTGAGCTCATTACCAGCTGCGCCGTCACCAAGTGCGGCACCTTCATGGTCGCCGGGTCCGTGAACGGAACTGTTTTACTCTGGAATCTGATCTCCGGCGAGCTCATCAAAAACTACAAGGGCCACCTGCGCGCCGTTCAGTGTGTCGCAATTTCGTCGGATGATTCCCTCGTGGCCACCGCCTCCGAAGACTCGGTGTGCAAGGTGTGGAACCTCTCCAACTTGGCCTCACTGCGCACGCGCGAGGTTGTGCCGCGCTGTGTCTTTAACGGACATTCACTGGGCGTGAACTGCTGCCTCTTTCTGTGGCAGTCAAACATGCTCGTGACCGGGTCTGCTGATCGCACCTGCCGCCTCATCGACGCACATAGCGGTGTGCAGCTGAACTCCATTGCGGTGGGCGACGCTGTCACTGCACTCGCCGTTAGCCCAGACGATCACTGCCTAGTAGCGGGGACGCAAAAAGGATTTTTGTACTTCTGCGAGCTCTATGCCGCTGCCTACGGCCTCCCCATGGCGCGGGCAGAGGCCGGCAGCAGTCGAGAGCCAGTTTTACGCCCGCCCAGCCCAGACGGCCATCACTCTCCGCTAGTGTTTTTAGTGAGCGACCCCGTCAAGCCGTCGCTGGTGCTGACAGCCAGCGAAGGTGGTGCCGTGCTTTGGTACGATATCCACTCTGGACGGTTAGTGAAGGAGTGCGTGGGAGCGCAAAAGGGCCGGCTGCTAAGCTGCTGCCTTGTCCCTGCCACGGCGCTGCACGTGAAGGGCGCGTGCGCGCCGCTGGAGAAGAACCCGGTCGACTCGTCCATGGGCTACTACTACCACGTCACGCAGTACACCGTCGCAGCTCGTCCAGGAAAATGCGGGGAGAAGCGGCAGCGAGGCGAGAGCAGCGAGGTCAGCGGTGAAATTGCCGTTGAGGTCGGTGTGAGGGGCGACGACGAGGTGACAGTAAAATTGCAGGCCTTGGCAGAGAAGAGTGCGGAGCTTGAGGGCCTTCGAGCACGGCTAAAGCGACAAGTTCAGAGGTTGATGACCTCCGCAGCAAAGAGTTGATGCGGCAAGGAGTTCCCTCTACCGTTTGTGGAAAAAAGCTCTGCCGCACGAAGGTGGTGGCGCAGAGCCATGCCTAAGGGTTGCTCACGGCCATTTTCGCCATCGTCTTTCTCTGCGTTTATTATTTTATATAAACGAGTAAGTTGTACGAATGAAGACTGTTGAACGAATTCACTTTACGCGCACGAAAAATGAAGCACTTGCTGCAGCTGTTGAGGTTTTACTGTGTGCCAGCACGCAAGAACGATTGTGGCTGGACGCCGGAGCACGGGTTAAAGATCCTACTCTTCCGTTTAGGATGGTTTCGCAGCGTTCGAAATCAAAGCGTGGCTGTGCCTCTTTTCATTTTCCCTGAGTTCACCGTAGTCTGTTTGAATGGTACTGCGTTCCTTTCTACCATTTTTGTTGTGTATAGACCGTCACTCTCGATTCCAAGTCTCCAACCGTCACTTCTGCTTCTCCGCTCTTTCCTGATAATTTGTGTGTGTCCACGTTACTAGCAAAGTCTGCAAGCAACGTGACACCGGTTCTCTTTCTCCCTGGCGTTCTTAACGCTGTGCTCATTAAGAGCCAACGAAAGAGAGCTGGAAAGGGGGAAGTACTATTTGTAACAGACTCACTCGGCGAATGATATGAAAGCTGCCGCTATCACAGTATCACACACGTTACGAGAGAACGACAGTGGAGATGGCAGACTTTGGCCAAGAGTACCAGCGGAAGAAGCTGGAGATGCTTCCGGCGTTGATGGGGATGCGTGGCATCCTCAATCACCACATCGCGTCCTTCGACCACTTGGTAGAGGTGGAGCTGCAGCGCATTTTGCTCAACGAATCTAACGTGGAAATCAAGAGCTCCGTAGACCCCGACTTTGTTATCAGGTACCAGAACATCCGTGTCTGCCGACCGCAAGAGATTGTTGGAAAAGGACATGTGCCGAAGTTGGTAACGCCCCAGGAGTGCCGCATCCGCGATATGACGTACCGCGGTGATATGATAGTTGATGTCCTCTACACTAGCCGCGACCGCAGCCGTGCGATGCTCGTGGAGAAGGATGTGAAAATTGGCACTATCCCAATTATGCTCAAGTCAAAGTGCTGCAACCTGTACCGCCGGACACGCGAGGAGCTGGTGAGCATGCGGGAGTGTCCGCTGGACCCCGGAGGCTACTTCATCATCAAAGGGGTTGAAAAGGTGTGCCTTGTGCAGGAGCAGCAGAGTAAAAACCGCGTCATTATCGAGGCCGACGAGCACGGCAACATATCTTCCCATGTGCAGAGCAAAACACACTACTCTATCTCCAAGTGCGCCGTTACCTTTAAGAAGGGCAGCATCGTGCTGACCCACCGCTCCTTTACAGAAGACATCCCCATCATTGTCGTCCTCAAAGCCCTCGGACTCGAAAACGATCAGCACATTACGCAGTGCATCGGCACCTCACCGGAGTTCCAGAAGATTCTGTTCCCCTGCTTCGAGGAGGCCCGCCTGCTGAACGTGGTTACACAGAACGATGCACTCCAGTACATCGGTGAGAAACGGAAGGAGACCGTGTGGGAGATGGAGGAGACGCAGCAGCGCCAGATCCACAAGTCGAAAGCGGACAAGGCTGCGGAATTTCTAGCCAACGTGCTACTGTGCCATATCCGCGAGGCCCAGGTACAGCACGACTGGAACTTCCGGCACAAGGCTTTCTACGTTTGCTTCATGGTGCGCGGCATGATTGAGGCCAGCTTCGATGCCTCTCTGCTCGACGAGCGCGATTTTTACGGCAACAAGCGTTTCGAGACGACGGGGACGCTCATGGCTCTTCTCTTCGAAGATTTGTTGAAGCAGTTTAATCGTGTGGTGAAGACCGCCATGGACCAACAGCTGTCGAAGAAGGACTCGACGCGGCCGTTCAGTGTAAAACAGCTCATGGAGAGTAAGATGGAGGTCATTCAGAACGGCATGCGAATGGCCATCAGCAGCGGACGTTGGGACCTGAAGCGTTTCAACATGAACCGCCAGGGCATCACCCAGGTGTTGTCGCGCCTCTCCTACATTGCCTGCCTTGGCATGATGACACGCCTTGCGTCGTCGTTTGAGAAGACGCGCAAGGTCAGCGGGCCCCGCTCACTGCATCCCAGCCAGTGGGGTATGGTCTGTCCTTGCGACACCCCCGAAGGCGAGAGCTGCGGGCTGGTGAAGAACTTCGCCAACCTCAGTCAGGTGACGCTCGACCTGAGCGACGAATATGTTCGCGCCGCTGCGCACTCCCTCGGTGTGGAGGAGATCGACACGGTGACGCCCACCGACTTTCTGCACTACTACAGCGTGTTCCTTAACGGCACCCTCATCGGAATCCACCGCTACCCGAACCGCCTTTGCGCCGGTATTCGTGCGCTGCGCCGCTCCGGCCGGTTGCATCCGCACGTCTCCATCGCAACGCAGCCGCGGCAGCGCACCGTGCAGATCGGCAGTGACGGTGGCCGCATCGTCCGCCTCCTCATCATCGTGCGGGGCGGCAAGCCCGCCGTCACCTCCCGCCACCTCGATCGCCTGCGCGACCGCCTCTGCACACTGAACGACTTCCTCGCGGAGGGCCTCATCGAGTATGTCGACGTGAACGAGTCGAACGACTGCCTCATCGCTGTCTACCCACGCGACATTGGGCCTTACACGACACACCTCGAAGTGGAGCCGCTGTCGCTGCTGGGCGTTGTGGCCGGCATTATTCCCTACCCACACCACAATCAGTCAGCGCGCAATACCTTCCAGTCCGCGATGGGTAAGCAGGCGCTGGGCACGGTGATGCTGAATCAGTACATCCGGGCCGACACGGTCTTGCTGCTCGGCGCCTATCCGCAGCGGCCGCTGTGCCGCACAAAGGCAATGTCGCTGACGAACTACGAGAAGCTTGGCGCCGGCATCAACGCAATGGTGTGCGTCATGAGTTATAGCGGCTACGACATTGAGGATGCGCAGGTGTACAACAAATCCTCACTCGACCGCGGCTACGGCCGTTGCGTGGTGTTGCGAAAACACGAAGTTGACCTGGAGAAGTTTGCCGGTGGCGAGTTCGATGTCGTGCTGCCGCCGGAGAAAAACAGCGGCAACGGGAAGTTCAAGGCCCTCAACCCGGATGGCGTGGCGAGCAAAGGTGCCATCGTGCACCAATACGATGTCCTTGTGAACAAGTACACACCCGTCGCCGGCGGTGATCCGCGGCCGGTTCCGCTAATTTACAAGTACCCACAGCCGGCCGTCATCGACCACGTCATCATCTCCCCCCCTGGCGACTACGACCGCTCGCTGGATGTCGACCAGAAGATTAAGGTTGTAACGCGGGAGGTACGTCCGCCGGAGCCAGGTGATAAATTCTCGTCCCGTCACGGTCAGAAAGGCGTCGTTGGCCTCATTGTGAATGGCGTGGACATGCCCTTTAACGAGCGGGGCATGAGCCCGGACATGATTATGAACCCGCATGGCTTCCCGAGCCGAATGACAGTGGGTAAGTTGATGGAGCTTGTTTGCTCTAAAGCTGCGGCACTGCGGGGCTCGATGGGCGACGGGACCGCCTTCGCCGGCGACTCGGCCGACACGATTAGCAAGTGGCTCCTTTCCTTTGGCTACAACTACCATGGCAAGGATGTCTTCTACTCCGGCATCACTGGTGAACTGATGCAGGCCTACGTCTTCTTTGGTCCTATCTACTATCAGCGGTTGAAGCACATGGTGACGGACAAGATGCACGCCCGCTCAACCGGGCCCCGTTCGATGCTAACGCGGCAGCCAACAGAGGGGCGCTCGCGCAGCGGTGGCCTGCGCGTGGGTGAGATGGAGCGCGATTGTATGGTCGGCTATGGTGCATCGAATCTACTGAATGAACGCCTTTTGATTAGTTCTGACATGTTCGCGGCAGATATCTGCCACGTATGCGGCAACCTCGGCTACAACAATCGATGCACCTACTGCAAGGCAAAGGGCACGACATCAAAGGTCAACATGCCCTATGCCTTTAAGCTGCTCATTCAAGAACTGCAGGGCATGGGCGTGAGCTTGCGCCTCACGATGGATTCGCCAACGTAGCACACAGCAAAAAGCGAGGGTGTACATCCCACATACCACAAGGGCAAATGAAGTTGACCACAGAATCTCCTCAATACGCACGTGAACCGTGCTGCGCCAATTTCCCGTATTGTTTTTAATCACTGTTGTTTAATCCGTGCCAGTAAAGAAACAGCAAGCGAACTTGATTTCGTGTTCACCTTAAGCGCCAAGCACCAACCGTTGATGAGCAGTTCGGCAAGCAAAAAAGAAAAAACCCAGTTTCTCACTGTAATCAAAGCGCAGTGTCGTTTCTTATGTGAGCTTCTTGCATCGGCGCAACGAAAATTCCTCCTGAGACGGTCGTGTTTTTGTTGAGTTGAGTTGAGATGTTGGGCACGCCAGGCGTCAATGCCGCCTTTTCGTCTCCCCCGATATGCCAACAGAAGTAGCTGTCAACGTTGAGCTTTCTCCTCCATTGCTCCCTTGTTGTGCCCTCTAATCTTTTTTTTACCATCGACACATTCCCCATTCTTTTCCCTCGCTGACTTTCTGTGAACGATTGCGATGGTAACGCAGTTGAGATCGTTGCGCACCGCAGTAACTTTACTCACCCACAACTATCTCAGTCCACTTCGCTCTCTTTTCACACTTCCCACCCCCCCACCACCACACGCCCACTCGAAAATGGCCAAGGGTAAGCGCTCCGCTGACGCCAAGGGTAGCCAGAAGCGCCAGAAGAAGGTGCTGCGCGACAACATTCGCGGCATCACCCGCGGCTCCATCCGCCGCATGGCCCGCCGTGGTGGCGTGAAGCGCATCTCGAGCGAGATCTACGAGGAGGTGCGCCGTGTGCTGAAGGCTTACGTTGAGGATGTCGTGCGCTCCAGCACCGCGTACACCGAGTACGCGCGCAAGAAGACGGTGACGGCCTCTGACGTCGTGAACGCGCTGCGCAAGCGCGGCCACATCCTGTACGGCTACGCGTAAGCCGGAGAGAGCAACAGCTCGTTTTTCAGCACACAAACTCTGATGCAGTTTGAATGGCTACGGCTGAGTTTCTCTTTCATAGATTTCCACTAGTTTCGCTATCTTGTTACCCGTGTAGTTTTTTCTTGCCCACCCAGTCTGGCTTCTACCCTGAGGAGAATCAATCGAAAAGAGAAAAAAGAACGAAATGCTAAGGTAAAGCTGTTCTTCCACCGTCGTAACTAGCAAGCGCTTAGTTTTATTGGTGCGCTGCCTTGGTCATTAATACCAAACGAACCGTCATAGAGTGTTCCCGACCTGGTATAACGCTGCTGACCTCTTTTACTGGACCGATGTTGTTGTCAGGCTGTTTTTAATATCCTCCTCCGTAGCACTCACCTAGTTAAAGAGCTTTGCAGCTCTCCCTTACTCATACACACTCTACTTCGACACGCTCAGTAATTCCGTGGGGGCTTCGCAGCGTTCGAGGAGCCTTTACACTAAATTGAAACCGTTCTTTCTCATCATTTTTCTCTCTTCCACTGCCCTCGTCGATCCCTACCGCCCATGCCTACCTCTGTTCTGATAACGGCACCGGAGGCGTACTCGCGGCGCTTTGCAAAAGCGCTAGAGGCTCACCACCTCAAGCCCGTCGCGGTTCCGCTAATCGAAACAGTCCCAACCGCGAACACAGCGGATATGCGGGCTTTCCTGTCGCACGACCTGCACGACGTTGACTATGTGATGTTCTGCAGCCGTTGCGCCGTCGAGTCTTTCTGCACAGCGCTGGTAGAGAAGTACGGCGACACCCCAGGCGCCGCAAATGGGACAACACGCATCGACGAGGTGGTCGCAAGGTGCGCGTTCGCCACCATCGGTAAGGACGGAGACTACCTCACAGAACGTCTGCGTGTATCGCCCACCGTATGCCCGAGGGAGCCCAGCCCGGCAGGCATCGCGGCTGCCCTCCGCGAGGACCCGGGTATTGCTGGCCGCACCATCGCCGTTCTCGCGCCGTGCGTAAAGGGTATGGAGGAGCCTGACGTCGTGCCGCGCTTTATCGCGCAGCTGGAGGCGCTGCAAATGAGGGTGCTGCGGGTCGATGCGTATGAGACGCGGCCTGTCAGCGACTCGGCCGTTGCGACAGCCGTTAACGTGCTTCTCGGCGGCACGGTGCAGGGTGTCGCCTTTACGAGCAGCGCAGAGGTCACCGTGTTGCTACGCGCCTCACCGCAGTGTCTGGCAAACGTGCGGGTGTGGTGCTTCGGCCCCTACACAGGAGGTTTTGCAGCCAAGCAATGCGTAAAGGTCGACTGCGTAGCCACCGACTTTAGTTCCTTTGATGGATTCGCGGCCGCCATCGAGCACCACCTTTTACGGGGCTCGTGAAATGGGCTGCTGCTGCAGTGATCGCTTTTGTGCCGTGTGAGCACGTGGGAGAGAGGCACTGAAAGCCGTACACGTCTTTTTCTTTGTTTCCTCTCGCGTCATACTGACGTTTACACATGTGGTAGTGAGAGAAGTGCGAAGATACCAATAAAACGTGGGCGCTTGAGAGGCGTTCGTTGGGCTCTAAAACACACTAGCATTTCAATGCTTTGCATAACGAGCCTACAGACCATAGGTTTTTATTGCCTTCCCTCGTTGTGGTGAAAACACACGATCGCTGGTTAAAAGGATCTTGCCCTTGTTTCATTTCACCAGCTTCTTTCTAAAGCCAAATGACTTCCTTGTGAAAGGAAATGAGTTTGCACGCCACAAAGGCTACGAAACACACATCAACGGTTATTTCCTGATGGAAACAACTTGTTTGATCTTAAGATGTTGAGGACTCGAAGTACATCACACACCGCAGCGCCCCAAATTTGCACACGTCCTTTTTTCTCCAACACCGCCTGCAATCGTCATTCGAAAGGCAATTGCGCCTACACCGGTGGCGTTCTAGTGTCGTACGTTTGACTCACTCTCTTGACGCACTAACGACCTGCCTGCAGCCTCAGCTGCCTCGTTTTAATTCGCTGGCTAGGAATTATTTCACTCTTCGTCGCCCCAAGCTTGTCTATGCTAGTACCCTTCTTCACTGCCGCATTACTACTGCTCTCTTTTATTGGTAAGAGTATAGAGCCCTTGATCGTGCCGGCCACCTCAACGTGGTGTCAGGGTCTGGTTTCCACTAAGTGAGGGAGCCAAGCGCTTGCAACCTATGCTGTTGTATTACGCGGACACTCGCTCAGCAGGCAGGTCCGGGTTGGTCCCGGGCTGACGGGGGCCTCTGTGACGCACACATACTCACCAACCTACAACAAAATCATGTCTACTGGGTGCAGATCCTACTCGCTGGACTGCCAAAACCAGTTTATTGCGGTGCTGTGGTGAGGCTGAGCGCACTCCCGGGCTCACTTTACGGTGTGCTCAATGGTGCTGCAACGCGCTCTCTCATCCCATGATGCTGACGCAGCCTGTTAGCTCGAGGAGAGCTCGGCGCAGGTCTGCATCCTCCAGGAGGCACACTTTCGTTGGGCAGATTGCGAGTCCTATTGGCCGAGGTGGCTATCGGCACTCCGGTGCTGACAGGAATTGTGAAAGCGGCGGTGAGGGGAGAGTATTCGCGCTTGCCCAAGGCGACCTTGTTAACTGCCCATAGCTTGTGTATCGCACGTGAAGCAGCCGCTTAGCCTGGTGCGTCTGCTGTTGCTGCGGACACCACGAGCCCACTCATAGTTTTTTCCTCTTTTCCTTCTTCTGTTTTTAACGCGTCTCAAGGAGATGTGGGCCGTAGGCGTTGCAGAGACGGGGCTGACGAAGTAAAGCTGTTTCACTTCCACACAGTCCAGTACCGAAGGGTGAGGTTTGGAGTGGTGGAATGGAATTCAGCTACGGAGCAGCACGAGGTGGCCGAGGTGCCACGGGTAGGATTGAGAGTTTCTGCGTTTTGGCGGTAGTGACACGCGTGCGAAAAAAGGTGCTACCGGAGCTACACTACGGCGTTGGAGACGCCCTGTCAGAGACTTCCTTTCCGTTAGTGCTGTTAGAATAAAAAAGCTTGACGCCGTCTACTGTAATTTCCGGAGTTTGATTGAAATGTGTGCGTGGCTGTTACTGAGGCCGCCGGTCTGAGCGACCGCGATTACCATCGACGTTTCTGAGGATTCGGCTATGGATCAGGAAGTGAATGGAGATTAATTAGCGACGTTAGTTTTTGCAAAGTGTCGAGGAGCCTTTTTCCATTTCTTGGCCGAAAAAGGTTGGTGTTTTGCTGAACTTACTTCCGTGTTTCGACGGCCTTGCACCTGTGACACGTCTGGAAAAGAGTGTGCGACGCTCACTGAAACGTGCGGGGTCTTCGTGAAGTTAAATCGGGATTCTGATTTGCTTCGCAACCAGCACTGTTAATCCGTATCCGTACGGGTACCTCGGGAACGTTGTTTGCAAAGCTGGCCTAAAAAGGAGT